>CM053581.1:236381092-236408722 GCA_028627135.1 Pseudochirops cupreus
CAGTTGGGAGATCCATCCTGCCCTACCAAAAAGTGACATAGGAGAGAATAGACTGTGGAGGGGGGACACACTGGGATGGCTGTTTTGGGGCGGTGGGCGGGGGAAAGACGGGGAGAAAATATGTAACTCAAAAAAATTAAAAAAAAAAGGTAAAAAAAATGGTAAATGGAAAATAGCAAATTCTACTGCTCTTTTCCTCTTTACTATACTAGTGTACTCTTGTTTTTCCCCCATCTCTTCTCTTTCCTCTTAGAACAGAACCAATACACATTCATGTCCTATGTTTTTCTTATTTAAATCCCTCAATACCCTTTGAAGACATTAAGATTCTGAAGGGACTCTCTGACCTTCTTGCCCTATTAGAATATCAGTACTACATCGTCATACAGTCCTTTCTATTTAGCGCAAATAAATTTAATTTTGAACGCTTATCTCTACTCTTGCAATTGCATTTCAAAGTTCCTATTCAGCTCTTGTCTTTATAGTAGAAATGCTTGAAAATCCTCTATTTCATTAAAGATCCATTTTTCCCCTTATGGGATTATACTCACCTTTTCAGGGTAAGTTATTTTTAGTTGTCTGCTACTCTCTTTTTCCTTTTGGAATACTGTATTCCAAGATCAGTCCTTAAAGCATTCATTGATTTTTCCATTTGTGTAGGTACATCACACCCCACTGATACAAATGGTAGCCCTCTCCATACCTTGGCAAGTGATCTTCATGAGTTTCTGCAACCAAAAAAATTTACCTCTTTCCTAACTTTCTAATGATGAGGTTTTCTGAGCTAATTTAGGCCAGTATTTGTAAAACAGGCACATAACCCATCACTGGACCCATACTTTTGAAGTCTTTTGATCTCTGTAGTATCAGTCAGAACTTGAACTTCACTAGTAACTTCACCATCTAACTTCATTAGGTGATGGAGTTGGGATCCAGAGTATTTTCACTGGTGGGAATGAATGAGCCACATGCAATAAGAGGAAATTCAGTAGAGATAAATGTTGAAGCATATGCACTCACAGGATGATAGTATCTTTTAATTTTAGATTTGAAATGAACTTTAGTGATCATTTGGTCCATACTCTCATTTTTTGTTCAGTAGCTTTTCAAGTGTGTCTGACTCTTCATGACCCCATTTGGGGCTTTCTTGGCAAAGAAAGTGATTTGCCATTTCTTTCTCCAGCTCATTTTAGAGTTGAGGAAACTGAGGGAAACAGTGTTAGGTGACTTGCCCAGGGTCACACAGCTAGTAAATATCTGAGACTAGATGTGAACTCAGGAGAATGAATTCTGATTCTAGGCACATCTCTATCCACTGCATCACCTAGCTACCCCATACTCTTATTTTACGGATAAAGAAATTGAGGCCTAGAAGTGGGGAAATGATTTGTTCAGGGTTACACAGCTTGTTAGTGACAGAGCCAGGTTTCATTGGATCATAGGCTGTAGAACTGGAGATGGATATATTCTAGTTGTTCATTTTGTAAATAAGGAAACTGAGGCCCAGAAAAGACCTTGGCCAAAGTCACGTAGATGATTAGTTGGAATTTGACTATATAATCAACATTTGATCCAAGTCTGGTATCTCCAGATCGAGTGTTCTTTCTACTACACCTCATGGGATACTTGAAATGGTTACTTTGGCTTTCTTGTCTTAGATATGGAGACTAACTGCTTCATTTTAACATACAACATTCTACTTCAGTGTACTTGAGCATTCAGAATAAAAAAAACATCAAGTTTAGTCTTTTGGTAGAATTCTTTCCTTCTGGTGTGTCATTTATATGGTATAAAACTGCATAAACAATTTCCGTAAAAATCACCTTTTTTTTTTCCTTATTAGCAACAAGAAAGTCAAACTGTAACCTAACCTTAACCTAGTCAGTAACCTAACTGGACAGTTGGTGTTGTTCTTGTTCAAACATTTCAATCATGTCCTCCTCTTCATGATCCCATTTGTGGTTTTCTTGGCAGAGATACTGGAGTGGTTTGCCATTTCCTTCTCCAGCTCATTTGCAGATGAAGAAACTGAGGCAAACAGGGTTAAGTGATTCGATCAAGGTCACAGAGCTAGTAAGTATCTGAAGCCAGATTTGAATTCAGGATTTCCTGACTCCAGGCCCAGCACTCTATCCACTGCACTTCCTAGCTGCCTAACTGGACAAGTGTATCATCTACCAGTTTGCTGCTCCCTTCATGTAATAGCTCTGCTTGAGTCAGTGTAGCACTGTCCATTAAGCTGAATAACAAAGGCTTACTTGGGTGTAGTATAGGATTGACAGCAGTGGACAAAACGGATCTTTACAATAGTGGAACCATGCATTTCCTCTCTGGGGAATTCACTATACTGATGAAATCATAGGTCCAGTAAAACCACCACCACCAAACTCATGTGTACTTAAATATGTACATATTTTCATTCTTGATTAAATGTCATCTGCTGAAGGGGATGAAATGTATCATTTTTGGCTAGAATGGTGTCTGCCACATAGTAGGTACTTTAAAATGTTTATTAATTGATATGTGTCTGTAGTTGACTCTTTGTAGTTAAAGTTTCAAAGAGAAACCCAAATCTCACAAGTCAGCAAATGGCGGAGGCAGTGAATAGCATCATTTAAACTTACCAGATGTGAGGAAACAACTCTGTAATAAAAACAAGTAACTGGTAACTCTACAGATTATTATAGTCTTTCTGTACATGGTTAACAGTAGATAATGAAAAAAAAAGGGCTTTAGGCCTGAAAAGGACTTTAGAGATCTTCCACTCCCCCTAATTTTATAGTTGAGGAAACTTGGGCCCAGAAACATTAAGTGTCTTACTCAAGGCCAAACAGTAGGAAATAATAGAGCAGAAATTTTGTTTCATGTTGTCTAACTCCAAATTTGGGCTCTCATATATAAAATGAATAGTCATAGGATATTTAATTTCATTAAATTAATGAACTTCCTGTATGGGAACTTTCCACCAAAGTAGATTTCTATGATTTACTAGATGTAATGGTAATGAAATGTAAAGATCCCTTTGTGATTGAAAAGCTAAGAGGTACTTAGCACTAATTCAAATTAAGCCTCTGTTAAAGAAACAGAAGGTATGAAGGAAGGGGCTGAAAAGGGGGGAGCAAAAATGTGTTTAAGGAAAGGCCCCAGAGAGGGAGAATCAGAACTCCTTGGAATAAGTTTCATGGAGGCAGAAGCAGCTGCTGCCAAGGAGGCTGAAGAGGAAAGGCCCAGGCTGGAGAGAATGATTTTGATTTTGGGAACCTGGGTGAAGTGATTTTGATTCTGGGAACTAGCTGGAGCTTCTGCTGGGGCTATCAGCTTCTCCTGAGAGCTGCCAAAGACTCAGGAAGCACGACTGTGATACTGGTACTTTGCATGAACCTGTTTGTGGCTTTGTTGAGCCTTGACCTCCTGGGAACAGAGACTAGGAAGGATTTAAAGTGGACTGGATGCTGTGAGCTTCAGTGTGGAACAGGAACAGCACAGAGGGCTGGACAAGGAACTAGAAGCTGTCTGCCTTTGAACCCAGGTGACAGTTTGGTGAATCCAGGTAGGAGCTGGGACCATGGAAGGGGATCCAGGGAATCTGAGAGACTACTCTTGAGTCAAGCTGAAAGAAGACTTTACTTGGATACTGTATACTGCCTGAGAAGATTGTAACTTATTTGTGACTGATGGGTGGATGACCTATGTATTTTACACTACCCCTTAAGAGAATGCTGAGTAATGACTGATATTGTAACTTAGTGTGCCCCACGAGTGGAGAACTTTGACTATTGTACTTTGTGATCCTTAGGGAGGCAAGCTTCCTTAAGGATGATTGAATGCTTGAGTTGATTGAATGATTGAATTACTAAATGATTGACTGACTAAATGATTATACTTTGTTCAAAACTGTGTGATCACTGTGGTGAAAACTATGTGGCCATTTTCTGTGATAAGTTGTTGTGAATGCTGTGTTTTTATTATCTATGATAAGTTGTAATATTGTGAATACTGTACCTTGATTTACTGAGAATGTTTTGCTCTGATTGGTTATTGAATAGAGTGTTCACTATACTATGTAATCAGAACCTTAAAAGCTGTTCACAGTAGCATTCCTCTGGAAAGCTGCTTGTGCTTGGCTTTACAGTAGGTAAGTCTTAGAGAGTTTCTAGCTAGTCCAATTCCATTCTTTGACAAATGAGAAAACCTGGAATAAGTGTGATGTAGAAAGGAGGGAATTAAAGCCTTTATGCCTAGTTAAACAGCTTAATAGTAAATGTTAGGGTGGGGATCTGAACTCAAGTTTTTCCATCTCTAAGCCATCCTTACCACAATGTCAGGCTGACACTATGGTCATGTGTAATATGAAGATTAAAATAGTGGAAGTAGACCTATAAGAATTGTGCAATAGCATCATAGGTTTGGAGTAGAGGTTCTTACCTTTTTTTGTGTCATGGACCCCTTTGGCAGTCAAGGGAAGCCTTCTTCTCAGAATAATGTTTTTAGAAATAAAATAAAATACATAGGATCATGAAGAAAACCACTTATATTGAAATAGTTATCAAATTATTTTTTTTATAAGTTGTGGCATATGAATGTAATGGAGAACTATGGTGCTATAAGAAATGATGAGCAGGTGGACTTCAGAGAAACCTGCAAAGACATATATGAACTGATGCTGAATGAGGGGAGCAGAACCAGGAGAATATTGTACACAATAACAGCTAGTATATGAGGACTGATTTTGATAGACTTAGCTCTTTTCAGCAATGCAAGGATCAAAAACAATTCCAAAGGATACACGGTGGAGAATGCCACCCACATCCAGAGACAGAACTATGGAGTCAGAATGCAGAATGAAGCAGACTTTTTTCTTTTTTGTTTTGTTTTGTGTTTTTTTCCTTTCTCATGGTTTTTCCCATTTGTTATAATTCTTCTATGCAGCATAACTAATGTGAAATGTGTTTAATATGAATTGTAATGGTAATGGGAATTTAAAGATCTTCCTTGCCCTTTAATAAGCCGAATGTAATCATATGGAGCCTGTGGTGAGAGCAGTTTGCTGAATGGGTAGAACAGGAAGGTTGGAGCAGAGCTGAGAAGAGACTGGGAGTTGAGTAGTTAGGGTGGAAGAAAAGATGCGGGCAAGCAGACAGCTAATATTGTGAGTGTTTGTAGGAAGGCTTTGGGATGATGTTGTTTCCTGTAGTGATAAGGTATATTAACTTCCTTGTTGCTATGAGGAATTTGGTTTTCTGGTATTGAGATTTGGCTTTCTGGTGTTGGGATTCAACTTTCTGGTATCTAAATAAATGTTTTGTTTCTGCCTTCTATATGGAGAGTCTGTTGTATTTTGTGATTCAGAATTATGCTGGCATATTCATAGTTGGTGGTGCTGTGAATATTGCCTTGGTGATACACGAATGTATGTGTAGAGCCCATATCAGATTGCAAGCCATTGTGGAGAGGGAGGGGGGAATGGAGGGAGAGAAAATTTAAAACTTATGGAAGTGAATGTTGAAAACTAAAAATAAGTAATTTAATAAAAGTATTTTATAAAGAAAAAACTTCATGGACACCAGGTTAAGAACTCCTGATTTAGAGCTAGAAGTGATCTAATCCAGTTTCCCCCATTTTACAGACCAGGAAACTGTGGCCTTAAGGGGTTAAGTGATTTATCCAAGGTCACAGAGGTATTAAGTAGAGGAGGCAGGACTGGAATCTCTAAATCCTGCACTCTTTCCACTGTGCCAGGCTGCTGGGGTCATCAAGTTAGAGGTGTATGTTGGAATTTAATTCATTTGAGAATAATCATAGCAACAATGAAATTGACTTTTATACCACAGTCAGAAATGTTCCATGTCAGCTCCCTGTTCAGTAAGTTCCTTTGGCTACCAGTTGCCACCAGAATAAAATACAAATTCTTCTGGCATTTCAAGCCTTCCTGTAGCACCTCTTCGGGCTTATGACACAATACTCCTCTTCACACACTCCACTGTCTGGAGCAAGTGGCCTGCTTGCTGTCCCTCACACACAACCTTGCATCTCCTGTGTCCATGCCAGAGTCTTAGGCTGACCCCAGCATCCACTCCTGCTCTTTTCCTTTGGCCTTTTCTGAATTCCTGGTGCTTGGCTCAGATGCCTCTTTCTATTTTTAAATTAAATTTTAAATTTATTTTTAGTCTACATCATTCATTTCTACAACATTTTGAGTTACAAATTTTCTGCCTATCTTTCCCCTACCCACCACCCTAAACAGCATTCCCACTGTATACTCCCTCCCTCAATCTGCTCTCTCCTATATCCTTCCCCATCCCTCTTCCCACTTTCCAGTAGGGCAAGATAGATCTCCATACCCTAGTGCCTGTATATCTTATTTCCCAGTTACATATAAAAATAATAATAATAATAAATTTTTTTAAACATTTGATTTTACAACTTTGAATTCCAGATGCTTTCCTTCCTCCCTCATCACCCACCCTTACTGGGAAAATAAGCAACTCAATATAGGTTGTGCATGTGTAGTTACGCAAAACATTTCCATAGTGGAAATATTGTGAAAGACTGACTATATTCCCATCCATGCTATCCTGCCCCTCACTTGTTCTATTCTCTACTTTTCTAAAGTGTGTGCTTCTAACTACCCTCCCCCCCCAACCTGCCCTCACCTCCATCATCCTCCCTCTCAACCCCTTCCCCCCTACTCTCCTGTAGGGTAAGATGCCCAATTTAGTGTGTATGTCATTCCCTCCGTAAGCCAAATTCAGTAAGAGTAAGGTTGACCCATTCCCTTTTGCCTTCCTGTTCTTCCCCTCCATTGTAACAATTATCCCTTGCCTCTTCTATATGAGATAATTTACCCCATTCTGTTTCTCCCCATCTCCTCTCATTATATTCCTCTCTTACCTTACAATTTCACCTTTTAAATATCATCCCTTCCTATTCAATTGATCCTGTGCCCTCTATGTATACCTGTACACATATATACACACACTCACGTATGTATTCATACACACATATACCCTCCTGTATAGACATATATATGTATGTATACACACACACAAATATTCCCTTCAACTATCCTCATACTGAGAAAAGTTTTGTAAGTTACAGTTATCATTCTTCCATGTAGGCATGTAAATAGTTCAACTTTGATAAGTTCCTTATAATTTCTTTTCTCTGTTTACCTTGTCATGCTTTTCTTGCTTGTATTTGAGGGTCAAATTTTCTATTCAACTCTTGTTTTTTCATCAGGAATGCTTGAAAGTCCTTTATTTCCTTGAATGACCACATTTTCCCCTGAAACATTAAACTCAGTTTTACTGGATAGTTGATTCTTGGTTTTAATCCCAGCTCCTTTGACCTCAGGAATATCATATTCCAAGCCCCTTCAATCCTTTAATGTCGAAGCTGCTAGATCCTGTGTTATCATGATTGTGTTTCCACAGTATTCAAATTGTTTCTTCTTGGCTGCTTGTAATATTTTCTCCTTGATCTGGGAACTCTGGAACCTGGCTATAATATTCCTAGGAATTTTCTTTTTGGGATCTTTTTCAAGAGGTGATTGGTGAATTCTTTCAATTTCCATTTTGCCCCCTGGTTCTAAAATCTTTGGGCAATTTTCCTTGAGAATTTCTTGAAGAATGATTTCTAGGTTCTTTTTTTTTTTTTTTTTGATCATGGCTTTCAGGTAGTCCAATAATTTTTAAATTATCTCTCCTGAATCTGTTTTCCAGGTCAGTGGTTTTTCCAATGAGATATTTCACATTGCCTTCTATTTTTCCATTTGTTTGGATCTGTTTAATAGTATCTTGATTTCTCATAAAGGCATTAGCTTCCATTTGCTCCAATCTAATTCTGAAGGAATTATTCTCTTCAGTGAGCTTTTGAAATTCTTTTTCCATCTGGCACGTTTGGCTTTTTAAGGCTTTCTTCTCCTCACTGGCTTTTTGGACCTCTTTTGCCATTTGAATTAACCTATTTTTTACGGTGTTATTCTCTTCAGTCAGGTTGTTGACTCTCTTTTCATGATTTTCTTGCATCATTCTCATTTCTCTTCCCAATTTTTCCTCCACTTCTCTTAATTGGTTTTCAAAATCCTTCTTGAGCTCCTCCATGGCCTGTAACTAGTTCATATCTTTTCTTGGAAGCTTTTTGTGTAGGAGTTCTGACTGTGTTGTCTTCCTCCTATTCCATGCTTTGATCCTTTTTGTCCCCCAAAAAGGAATCTAAAGTTGGTTTGCTGTGCTTGCTTTGCTTGCTTTGCTTCCTTTGCTTGCTCATGTTGCCAGTCAATTAACTGACTTTTGAGCCCTTTGCCACAGTAGAACTCTGCTTCCAGAGGGGAGAGCTTTATCCCAAATTCCTGGGGTTTTGGCAGCTGCCAGAGCTATTAGGAGGGTGCCGTGTTAACAGCCCCCACAAACTCTGGCTCACTGTTCACACACCTCAGGGTCTTCACCCAGGACTGCAGTCCAGATCCAGGCAGGTTAAAGCAAGAGCAGTTACTCTCTAAATGTTCACTTGGCCCCCCTATGATTTGCAGGCCAGGAGCTCTGAAGCAGTCATGTAGAGGGGGCTGCAGGGCCGCCACACCTCCTCCACTTACAGCTCTGGGGGCAGGGGTTGGACCCCGCAGTTCCAACAGAGGTCTACACTGACCTCTCATTTTTTCTTTGTAATTTATGGGTTGATAATTCTGGAAATTGCCACTGCTGCTAGTGATCCAGTCTCCTGAAATCTGCTGTAACCACTGGTCAGGGCCACCCTGGGATTAAAACCACAGGCTCACAGGGGGAATGGGGGGCTTGGTTCTGCTATCAGCACTCTGTGATGGACCCTTCCTGCTGGCCTGCCAGGCTGCCTTCAGCAGGAGATTTGTTTCTCTCTGTCCCTTTGTGGGTTCTGTAGCTCTAAAATTTGTTTAGAGTCACATTTTATCGGTATTTAAGGTGGTTATGGGGGGAGCCATGGAGTTTTCCTGATTCTATGCTGCCATCTTGGCTCCTCCCCCCACTGCCTCTTTCTTGAGGTCTTCCTAATCTTATTGCTAGTGACTCCTATGCCCATTCTTTGTAGTTACCTGTATGTATTTTGTATTCACTGGCTGGTGTTCATGTTGTTCTCAGAAGGCAAGCTCTTTGAGGGGAAAGTTGGAACCTTTTGTCTTCATATTCCTATCAGTTAGCAGAGTGTATGGCACAGAGGAAGTGCTTGGTCAGTGCTCACTATAAACAAATTTGAAGGAGGTACTTTGGGGTTATTCTCTTTTTACTGATGAGGAAGCTAAAGTGCAGAGAGGTTTTCCCTGGGTTAGAACAGGCAGGTTCAGGGATAGGATTGAGACCTAGCTCCTTTTGACTCCAAGTCCATGTCTCTGTCCATTATATCACTCTGCCTTTCAAAGCATTAAGCAGACATTTTAAAGTACTTGTTGTGAGCAAAGCACTATGGTCTCTTTAAAGAACAGATGCTTCCATACCACCTCTTTTACCACTAGTCCCCATGAGAATCTTTTACCTGAATATGTCGTCTACTGCTGGAATATTCTTGCATTTCTGTAGATTTGTGAAGTAGAAAGGAACCTGAGGGTTTGAGGCATGCAGTCTGGTGTTTGCAGATCAAGATTTAAGACTGCAAAAGCAAATGGAAACATGGAAAGTTCATTGATGATACTAACAATTATAGCTAACAATTGTATATATATATATATATAGTAATATATACTAACAATTACATAGTCATTTAAGGTTTATAAAGCTCTTTGTACACATTATCTTGTCCTAAGATTCCTTTAGGATGATGAGAGCTAAAGACTTTGGAAATAAATCAGAATATGTTGAGAAGTAGAGAATTTGGGGCTGTGACAGGTTAGTGATATTGCATATGGTCAAGAGGCTTCAACACTTGGCAATCATATCTTCTTAGTGTGACTAGTCCTTTTGAGACAATAAGAAGTCTAATAAAATGGTTTCTTTTCCTCAATGAATGCTCATATGTGTGCCTATATTTAAAAATGCTTATTTGGGCAAAGAGCAGAATTTATTATTGTTTTCCAGGAGGTCGTCTAGTACTGAGAGGTTGGACGTGAGTAGGAATGTAGTGAAATGATTCATTGTGTTTATGGATTTCAGATTACTTTACAGTACAATTCCCAATACATTGCATTAGTTTGTTAGTTTTAAAATTGATTTACCATTTAACTCCTTGTTTATCACATTGGAATAAATATTTTTCTAGTCCTCCTTTTCAAGTCATCAATAATATTTACTCTCTATTTCTAATATATTATCCTGCTTATGAATGATGATAAATTACTTAAAGAGAGTCACAGCAAAAACAATGTTTTCATGCCATTTATAGCATATGCCTGACATTAGGAGCAAAAGAAATTTTGTGTTTAAGACAGTGTCACTGTTACTCATCTTTTGGAACTCTTTATAGGAAAAACGTGGTATAGAGATAGTGAATAAAATAGTTAGATATGTTCTGTGAAGTCTTCAAATAGAAACATGAGTTTTAAGAAATCATCATAACTTTGGTGTACTGTTGGATTTCACAGGCTCAGAGAAGAGATACAAGCTATCTCCCTGAGGAGGTAAAAATAGGTCAGGAAGAGGGAAAGGTAGACATTTGTGGTGGTAGGACTAGTTTGTGAACACATGAGACCAGCATGTGCCCCATTGCAAATCTGCTGGTTCTCCCTTGTTGTAAGTGTAGAGAAGTGAGCCTTAAGCAAATGCTGTGGGCATCTCATTAGTTCTGTAAACATGTGCCATGTTGTCTTACTGGCGACTCTCAGCTGTTGGCTTTGGAAATGACCTATTAGTTAAATGACCACAATAGCTTCACTCTAATAGAAGAACTGCCATGTAGAAGGGAAGGAGTTGAGGCCTTTATACATGGTTGAAATAGTACAAAATTTAATAGTAATAACTAGAGAATGATGGCTAATTCATCTTTGTTTTAGAATTTCATGCTAGTGGAAAAAGCACTTTTAAAGAACTGTTTCTGGTCAGATGAAGGCCAGGAAATTCATATTTATGATTCACCTATGAACTTTTAGTCTGCCTTTTGACACCTTCATTTGGTGATAAGATCAAAAGATTGTTGAGGCACAAGAGTAATAAAAATGGGCTGATGGTACAACCTTAGCTCAATCTGCTGAATTGAGTGTGATTAGTCTCAGTACTGCATTAACATGTATTTCCTTCTTTGATGTACAGCAGTCCATTAAGTTACTGTTGTCTTGTATGTGGCCTTTGAAAACAGAAAGAGACGGAAAAATGTGGTGTTTTATACATAAATGCATACATTATATGTGTGTGTGTGTGTATACATATATATGTATTTGTCAATAGAAATGGTCTTTCTCTAGTGACTAGAACTAGACCAATGAATGCACACATTACAGGTTATGTGGACTTAAGCCTGTGGTCATGTCAAACTTGGTATTTACGTAAATAGTGTGTAGTTTTTAGCCCAATCAGCAGTCAGTATCCTGTCAGCAATTTTTGTTTTAGTCACATTATTGGCTGGTAACACTATTAATGACACAATAATTGAGAAATAATAGTCATTGTTCTCATAAAACATGATCCTGATATTGGAACCAGCTGGGCAGAGGACTTGCATATGCAGACTGAAATAGAGGAAAGAATGACTAGTGAATGTTTCCAGCTTTTAACTTCATCAGACCCCTGCTGCTTAAATTGCCCCAGCTGTTAATGCTGGAACCATTACAGTAATGGACTCAGCAAATGAAGGAGAACGAAGACGCGCACACTTTATTACCAGAGGGGCAATTTTCTCTTCATCTGTAATAGCAGCGGTGCCTAGTATTGATCAGGCCATCAAGATACTAATCCTCTGTAAAATTACTTGTTATAACTGAAAATGTGTTAATCCAAATCAGTCTGTGTCCTGACTGTCTACTTACTATTGAATACAGACTATTAGATGGTTTATTTTTCATGATTTAAAGCCTTTGCCCTGAAAATGGTTGGAGCTTCTTTCGCAACACCGAGTGCTTAATCTTAGCTATAGCCCAGGGTTGTCTTTTTGTTTTAAACAGAACATCACCCACTTAATTAAGGAGTGAGTGTCTGTCTCGCTGTCTGAGTTATGCCAGTGTTTTATGTTCCTCTAGATTTATTAAGCATCTTGTTTTACATTCAGCCTGTGGTTTGTGCTGTAAATAAAAATAGGCACATCTTGCACATATTAGAAATGTGAAGGTACCAAATGCCAATAAGTACCAGGGATGTGAGATACTTTGATTTATATTTCAGGCACCAGGTTGTGCTTTGTCGATTGAACCTGTAAGCAGGGTTCATCCTATAAGCTTAGAAGTAGTGGGGGTGGTTTTTTGTTTTTGTTTTTTGCATCATTATCTGGAAAAGCTTATGCTTAATTCTGCATGCCAGTCCCACATATTTATTTAGTTTGACAACAATGAACCTTAACTTTTTTTTTGTTAGTGATGATGACTAGAAAGAGAAAATAAACAATTTCTAAGAAAAGTACGTATTAATTACTTCCCTTGATCTGCATTCAAAATTGAGAATATTAGGAATTTGCACTAGTTTCTGTTTTTTGTTGAGCAAATTGGGCCTTCTCCACAAAACTAGTAGGATAAATTTCCTTTTGAATATCTATTTAATGTATACATATAATATGTCTACTGGTGATATGACTAAAAAATAGTAATGATTTTAATGATCTTAAAAGAGTCCAGTAATCGAGATTTTGTATATGCATATGTCTGTTAGCCGTCGTAGTATCCACCTTGGGAAGTGTATGCTTTCCTGCTATTGCTCAGAATATCATTTAGAGCTCTTCTTTTGGCTTTTATATTTTTATTGATATATTCTGTTTGGGCACATTAATCACATTGCATTAACAACAACCAAATACTATGGAGTTAAGCAAAACTACCCAATATTACTTTTTTTTGCATTCAATATAATGAAGATAATCTATAGTATCTGTAACTTACCGTTCTTAAAAGTTACCATTTCTTAATAAATAGGAAGTATGCTTTAACCTCCGTTATGTGGAACCTTTGTATCTGACCTGAATTCTTTTCTCTTTTAATATTGTTTTCAGTTACATTATCATAGCCATTGGCTATGTTGTTCTTTTGGTTATGTTTTCTTTGTTCTGTGCTCTGAAAAGTTAGATGTTCGAATGTGAGTTTCTTGAGGGCAGTGATGATATTTTTTTGCCTTTGAATCCCCAGTGCTTAGTGTTGGCTTGGCACATAGTAAACATTTAATAAATGCTTGTTAGCTATTGCTGCATCTCATACAAATTTTCCCATTTTCTCTGAATTCTTCAATTTCATCATTCCTTATGGTGCAATAATATTCTATTGTATCCATTAGCCATGATTTGTTCAGCCATTCTTCACTTGTCGGGCATGTGATTTATTTCTATCATTTTTATATTACAAATGGTGCTTCTTTAAATATTTTGGTATGTATGGGACCTTCCTTTCTGTAACTCACTTCTTTAGTATATTAACCCAGTTGTGGAATTGCTATATCACAGGGAATATAAACAGTCAAGCAGTTTTTCTTTCATAGTTTCGAATTGCTTGAAACTGTTATTTTCAAATCACTTAAGCAGCTAGGTATATTGGGAGGGCCATTTAACTCGTGGTTAAGAGTTCTGAGTCCTATACCCAACTCTGGCTAACTGTATGATGTCCCTGAGCCTCAATTTCTTCATCTGAAAATGGGAGAGTTGAAATAATTGATCTCCAAGGTCTCTTCAACATTTTGTAATTCTACGATAGGCAGTTTGTTCGACATACAAGATGGCTGATTTCATTGATTCATAATTACAACCACTTTGGACCAAACATGGTATTCCATATCTTAAGTGCTACCTCTTTTTGCCAGATCTTTCTTTCAGTAACTTCTGGATATTTCAAGATATCAAAAACCATTCTCAGGTTTGAGAATTTGCTGGAGGATTTGCCACTCTTGAGAAAACTTGAAAGAATGTGCCTTTGGCTCTACAGGAATTCTAAAATTGTTTTCAGCAATGGAAGCATCATGGGAATAAATGTGTGATCTTCTAAGAAGAATACTTGTAGGGACGATATTAACTTGGCGTCCTGGAATAAAATGTATGATTTCCTAATATAACTTTGAAGTGGGACAGTATCCATTTTAATGTATGTTACCTTTGGACTCTAAAAACAAAGGTATGAATAAACAGAGTTTCACAACTCTCATGACACTGGAAATGTACTTGAAGCTTTCTCTGAGAGACCTCTTACTGGGACTTTTACCCCTTGCTACATGAGGATAGTACTAGGAACTGCTATAAGTTACTAGGGAAAGGAAAAGTAAAATACAGATATGCTCTCCTCTGTCTGATTCCCTTTGGGTTAGTCCACTAGTAAAAGGAAAGACATGACTGTGTCAGGGAAGTTTCTTCCTGGGAGACTCAGAAAATATACCCTGGTGACTCACCCTAGGGCAGGGGTGGGGAACCTACAACTTTGAGGTCACATATGACCTTCTAGGTCTTCCGATGCAACCTTTCAACTAAGTCCAAATTTTACAGAACAAATCCTTTTATTAAGGGAATTTGTTTTATGAAGTTTGGATTCAGTTGTAGGGCTGCATTTGAGGACCTTTAGAAGGCCACATGTGCACTGGAGGTCCCAGCTTCCCCACCCTCTGCTCTAGGGTTTTATTTTTACTCTCTGAGCGATATAAACGATCTTCTTTTTTTTTTCTCTTTTTTGGAGGAGGGAAGGCAAGGCAATTGGGGTTAAGTGACTTGCCCAAGGTCGTACAGCTACTAAGTATTTTACGTGTCTGAGGCTGAATTTGAACTTAGGTCCTTCTGACTCCAGGGCCACCTAGCCACCCGTAAACCATCTTCTGAAGGAATGTAAGCAGGCCACCCTAATTATGCCTAATGGCCCTAGTAACATCTCTTTCCTAAATGTGTCCAGTAACGGTTTCTACCTTTCCTCCCCACACTTTCCCATGATACCTCTTACTTTAGAGGGAAAGCCTTAGTGCTGTCCACCTTCTCAGTGCTGAAGCAGCTAGCTTTTTTGAGATTCCACAATTGCTAGCCATGGTGCTGACTGTTTATTAAGGAAAATACTTACTTCACAACATTCATTTTGTTTGTTCAGACAAAGACTAAGCCAGCCACATTAGTTTATGTGTTTCCAATCACGTTTATGTTTACAAAGTAGAGATTAATTTTTATGTCTGCTTTGTAACCACCTTACAAATATATATGAATATTTAGTTTTAAAGGTTTCTATTATTTTGTGTAGACCTCTGTAGCCTTTGACTATAGAAGTAGCATGCTACTTAAATAAAGGAAAAACCATCGGCATTTTTGAATGGAGTATTGATATAACTCCATAGTTACTTAAAACAGCCTAAACATTAACAGTGTTGGAGAAATTATTGAAAAAAGTGTCCAAGGAGTTACCAAAATACCACAGAGTTGATATCAAACATGAAACCGTCAAGGAATATTAATGGAAATGGAAGAAGTAGTTCTGGTGAAAGTAGAATGGTTTTTATTGCACAGCCAATGAGTACTAAACTCTACCACCAGTTGTTTTGAGGAATAAGAATTTTTTTAAAAAATCAGAGATTTTGATCTCTGCCCTTGAGCTGCTTTAGCTAAACATGAGAATGCCTATATGTGACAGGTTAATATGTGTGAATTCATATAATAGAAGTTGAGCTCATTGTTGACATGAACCAATTTCTCTTTCATTTCTTGATTTCAATATTATATCACCAGAAGAATAAACATAATATAGTTTATATATTTTAGAGTATGATTGTGCAAAGGGATCTGGCTTTATCAAAAGAGTCCTCAGTGTCTTTTAGTGGTCGCTTGTTGATATTCTCTATTATGCAGGAAATGCTGCCCTAGTACTGTATGTAATTAATTGTCTTATTCCTTTCAAAGTGCTTGTTAGCATTATTTAAAATTGCCATTCAAAGGACTCTTGTCCTTTGTAAATTGACTTAGGTGTGAATTTAAGCCAGATTTCCTTCCACAAAATCCAGTAATATGGGATTAATTTATATTTTTCAACTAAAGGTTGCTAAATGTTTAGGTATCTCTGTGAGTTATTTAAAAGTGTATTTAGTATCACTGCAAAATGTCAAGGCTGATTTCCCTTTTTCAATATCACGGCTACCTTGACAAACTTTTGTTGTTATTGGATTAATGAGCTATGGATAAGCAGAGGAAAGTCACTGAGAAATAGAAAAAAAAATTTAAAAATCACTACAGTAGACTATGCTAGGTAGTCTGGGGAATAGAAAAAAAGCACATAACATGGTTCTTGCCTTAAAGGGAACTACAAGTCTTGTTAGAGGGAGAATACTGTCATATGAAACAGTTACATAATACACAGTATTTATGTTGTTATGTTGTATCCTCATTGCTTCTTTGGGAACTGGAATGTCTGTGGGAATAACAGACACGTTTTAGGTCAGTATTACCTAACAAATTAAGAGATCCAGTAGCCATCCAGATTGTTATCATTAGTATCATTTTGCAGAAGAATATATTATCTTTTAAAGAGATTCATTGAATCTTTTTACAAAAATGGTTCTTTATCAGTATACCCTGCACCAGAGATACCAACCATGCAACCAAGTTGCATCCTGCAGTACTCCTGAGTACAGTCTGAACCAAATTAAAATGTAATTGGGAACTATTTAGCAAAATAAGTAAAAATACAAAAAATAGATAATATTACACTTAAAAACTTGAATCAGTATGTAGTCCTCAAGGACCCTTATGTAAGGTTTAGTGGTTATTGCTTTCTATTTGAGTTTGACACCACTGGTCTACATCATCTCTTCCCTGTTCTCACCAAATGAGCCTTCTCTTTCAGCAAAGAAAAACAGTTAAGCAAAACCTGCCAATACCACTGGGTCTTATAGTATATGTGACACACTGTTTCTGTAGTTTTCTACATCTTTCCCAGAGGAGGGAAGTGTGGTTCATCTTATGTCATCTGGGGCCAAGGTTGATCATTGAAATTAATCTGAGTTCCAGGTGCCTTCTATTAACAAAACATTATCTTAAGGAATATTTCTTTTTTTTTATGATTTCATGCCACTGGTGTCTCATTGCAGATACACAGTTTTGGTATAGATCATGTGATCTTCTTTTCAGTTCATTTGTTTTGACATTGTGAGAGTCTAGTTTGTAGTATCTGAAAAAAAGCCATTTAGGCAACCAACAAGCATTTCTTAGTTATCTACTATGTGACAGGCACACTGTGAGGATACAGAGGCAAAAACAACAGCCCCTGCCCTAGAAAAGCTTCAGGGATGGGGAACCTGTGGCCTCGAGGCTGCATGTGTCCAAAGGACCATACTTGAGGACCTACAGGATCATATGTGGCTTCAAGGCCACAGGCTCCCTACCCCTGGTATATCTTCCTGGGCGAGATGACATGTATATCTATAAGTATATATGAAAAAATAAGGTAATATCTTGGAAAGAGAGGAATTCATTTGTAGCTGGGGGAATCAGGAAATGATTCATGTAGAATGTGGTACCTGAGTTGAAATTAGAAAGAATGAGAGATTCTAAGAAGTAGAGGTGATTATAATGTATATTCCAGGCATGGAGAATAGCTTGTACGTAGGCAAGGAGCTAGGAAATAAAGTGTCATTTATGAGAAATAGCAAATGCATGAATGGAAGTCATTTGTAATAAGGCTGGAAAGCTTAGTTGGAGGTAGGTTGTAAAAGACTTTCAATGCCATATAGAGCTATTTTTAATTAGTCCTAGCATTAATAGGGAGCCACTGGAGTTGACTGAGCAAGAGAGTGATGTGGGTGAGGTCTGTATCCTCCATTACAGACCTTGCCTCCACGTTCAGCTGAAGGTCTCACATCATACTTTGCAAAAAATAAAATAAATTGAGGCCCATTGCCAAGAGCCCTCTTCTCTCCTCCTCCTCCTCATTTTCACTCATACATCTCCCACTATTTCTTCCTTCATTCTAGTCTGACAAAGAAACGTCTAACCTATGTATAAAATACCCATATTTCCAACCTGCTGGAGAAAACAGGAGATGGTTCCTGTGTCCTCCGGCAGGTTGCTCTCACAATCATTTCCACACTCTTTCTCTCTTCAGTTTATCTCTTTCTACTTGTTCATTCCTTACTGCCTACAAACACACCCACATCTCCCTTTCCATAACACACCCATAAGCACAAACCATCTTTACTAGTTGTTCTGTATCTCTCTTCCTCTTTTCAGCAAAACTACTTGAAAAAGTTATCTCCTGACATTGCCTCTACTTCCTCTTCTTCCAGTCTCTTCTAAACCTCAGGTTTGGAGTACTAGTGCATCATTCAGTTGAAACAATTCTTTCCAGAGTTACCAGTGCCCTATTCATTGCAAATTTATGTGCTTCTTGATGTCTGAAGCATATGACAGTGTTGTGTTGATCACTTTCTTTTCTTGTGAATATTTTTTCTCCTCTGTGGGTTTTTATAACTGCTTTTTACTGGTTCTTCCCCTTCCTGTCCAACTTTTCTCTCTTAGTCTCCTTAGCTGAATCTTCATCTATTTCACATACTCATTTTGAGCATCCCCTAAGGCTCTGTTCTGGGCCTTTTTTTTCCTTTAAATTTCTCTCTATGTACTCTTATTTGATGATCTGTCAGCTACCATAAATTTTGTTATCATCCTATGCAATTGATTTCCTATATGTGTTAATGTCCAACCCTACTCTCTCTCCTGAGATTCTTGACTTGCATCATCTGGGTGAACTGGATGTCCCATAGACATAGCAACTCAAAATGTTGAATGCAGAGCTTATTATACACTTTACCATGTCTATTAAGGGAACCACCATTATTCTACACGTAGGTTCACAACCATGGAGTCAGCTTTGATTCTTAATGAGTTGCCAAATCTCATAATATTTTTCTTGCACAACATTTTTCACATATGCCCTTTTCTTTCCACTTGCATGGCTACTACACTAGAGGTCAGACCCTTATTATTCTTCACCTAGACTACTACAATAGGCTCCAAATTTTCTTCTTGTCTCAAGTCTTTCCCTACTCTGGTTCATTTTCCACACAGTAGCCAGTGTGATTTTCCTAAAGGGTAGGTCTAACCATGCCATTACCACCCTACTCATTAAGTTTCAGGGGTTCTCTATTACCTTCAGGATCACTACACTTGGCATTTAAAGCTCTTCACAGACTGGTATTTTTGTCTTTCTTGTGTTCTTTCTTACTATTCACTTTTACACACTCTGTGCTCTAGGCTTATCAGCCTACTTGTTCTTCACACATGATGGTTCATTTACTGTCTCTGTGTCTTTGTATTGGCTGTCCTCAGTCCTGTAATGCTCTTTCTTCTCACCTTCACCTCTTAGAAATTCCACCTTCCTTTAAGACTCAGCCCAAGTATCATTTTCTCCAGGAAGACTTTCTGAGTCCCCACAACTGGTAGTGCCCTCCTTTCAAGATTACCTTCCATTTACTTTCACAATTCTCATTTCTCTCTTGTGCCATTTGGGAACATTCTCCTATTGTTCTGTGTACTCTTCAGAATCCACAGGGTCCCCTGCCTTATCAAGTATTGATTCTTTTATTTTTTGTATTGCTATATTTATTTATAGATATCTCAACCTGTTTAACTAATGTTTCTTTTTTGTTTTAATATTCTCTGTTAGTTCATTTGCTTATGCTCAAGGTCTTTAACTGAGTTTTCTTCCTCCTGAGATCTTTGGTAATTTCATCCTTTCCTCCCCTTACATTCCCTTTTTGCTAACTTTCTGACTTCTCCTTTGACTGCAGTTTCCCTGGAGGTTGGAACTCAGAGCTCTATCAGCCTCTCCCCACACTGGCAATTCGTATTTCATTGGCTTCAGTCTCTGTAACTAATGGCAGGTAAGGGGTGGTAGGTACATAACTGGCCTCTCTGGATGCTGGGCACTTTCCCTTAGCCATAGTGGAATGCTACACACATTGACTTCCTGTTCCAGTTCCAGCTGTTCCTTAATTCTCTGGCTGATTACTGTTGCAGCATAGAGTGCTGCCATGCAGAAGTTCCAGCCAGAACATACATCTGCCTTTTGGTTTTCACAGCACAGAGTTGGGAGTGGTCTTCAGAGTAGAATTCTAGTACAAGCCAATGGATTGGTTCTGTAGCCATGCCAAAGTGAGTGTCTTGTGGGTTTTTTTATTCCTTATTAAGGTTATTTTTGCCTTCATCATATAGCTGAAATAGCTTCAAAGAGGTCTAAGAGGACATGAAGATCATTCAAAGTATCTGTTCCTCTGTTTTGTTAGTCACATGATCTGGAAATTCACCTACTCTCATGTGTGTACCTATTTTGTAATAAATAAAATTTGTACCTATTTCATATAAGCTTCTTGAGGGCAGTGACCGTCTTGGTCTTTCTTTGTGTCTTTCACCAGTGCTTAGCATACCAAGTGCTTAATAAATACTTATTGGTTGATTGGAAGATAGATTGGAGCTTTGAGAGACTTGAGGTGGGGAGACTAATTAGGAGGCTCTTCCAACAATCCAGGTGAGAAGCGATAAGGGCCTGAACTTGGGTAGTGGCCATATGAATAGAGGAGAAAGGTGAGAGTATTCATATAGAGGAAGAAACAGCAAGATTTGGCTAGTCATTGGATATAGGAGAGTGGGAGAGTGAGGAGTCAAAGATGACCTCCCATTTTGTGAATGTGGGCAAACTGGAAGGATAGTGATAACCTTGATAGAAACAGTGAAATTTGGAAGAGGTATGAGTTTGGAGGGAATGACAGTGAGTTCTGTTTTGGATAGTTTGAGACATCTATAAGGCATCTGATTTAAGATGCCTTTGATGATGTGGGACAGGAGCTTGGAAGAGAGATTGGGGTCAGAGAAATAGGTCTGGGAATAATTTTCATATGGATAACAAGCTCATGGCAGCTGCTAAGGTCACCAAGAGAGAAAGAACATAGATAAGAGAAGATGGATAAGGATAGAGCATTGGGCTATACCTACTCTTAGGAGCATGACATGGATGGAGATGCAGCAGGATGAGAAGGAACAGTAGGAGGAGAACCAAGAGAGAACAGTGTCATGAGAACCCAAGAGAGGAGAGTGTCTGGGAGGAGAAGGTTGTCAAGTGTTACGGTACTACAGAGAGATCAAGAGATATGAAGACTGAAAAGGGCCATTGAATTTGGCAGTTGAGATCAGTGATGACTTTGGAAAGAACAGTTTCAATTTAGTGACAACATTGGAAACCAGGTTACAAGGAGTTGAGTGGTGAGGATGAGGCAATGAGATTAGACATATAGCTTTTTTTTTTTGTGAATTTAATTGTGAAAGGAGGAGAGAGATTCAATGGCAGCTTGAAGGAACAGGGAAGACCTGGATACATTTGTAAGCTAGAGGGAAGAAATCTGTAGATAGGAAGAGATTTAAGATAAGAGCTAGAGTGAGGATGATTGTTTAGTTCTGTCAAGGTGAGCAGAGTGCCCAGTCTCACTTATCTTCAAGAACCACTTTACAGTAAATTCTTATGCTCCCCTGGCGTAGAAATAATCCTGTGTACTCACTCTTGTGTCCCTGTTTTAACTTTTATTTAAAAAATATCCTCTTGGATACATGTTACACAGCTGACTAGTCTTGGGGAATGTATTACATGGCTGCTTTTGGTTCCTCTTAGATATGATACATACTGACATGAAACACCAACCTCCATGGACAGAAGAGGTACAGTCTAACGGCTACTCTCTTTCCTTTTATTTTTTCAGCTGAGATGTTTTCTCCTTCTTATTCTTGGTCTACACTTTGATTTTTCAGGGTATTCTAGGTTTTTGACATGTGGTGGACTTGCTGATGGTCAGCTGCTTCAGGCTTTTCTACACTCATATATAGCATGTGTATACTTTCCTTAAAAGGGATTATAAGAATTCACATACTCACATGACTCCATGCTGTGGAATCTCCTGGAAGGGTCCTTTCTGTCACATGTATAGAGATGAAGCCTTGCAAAAAGAACCCTTCTCAAGTTTAAAAAATGGTAGGCAATCAGTTAAAAAATGACAGTGAAGCAAAAATTTAAAATTTTTTTCCACTTAAGGTTGCACACATATTTCTTTTATTGGGAATTTCCCAATTCAAGCCTTGCATTTACATTTGCATTCAAAGGTTGTCCAATAACTAGACTTGATTCTGACAGTTGTCTCGTTAGGCCATTCAAAAATAATAGTGTCAAAGAAAGAGCCAACGAACTGTGTAGTTGAATTAATTGAAACAAATATGTAGATGAATTCATTGAAACAGAAAATGTGCTGGCTGTGTGCCAGGTACTTATGTGTTCAGTGCTTTTGGTTGTAATGAGTAGGATGAAGTCCCTGCCCTTAAGCAGCTTATTATCTATCAGGTGGGGAGGAGCTAAGTGCACAAATAGTATCAGAAAGTGTTAGGTCCCAAAAGAGATGTACTGGAGAAGTTCAGAGAAAGAAGATGTTGTGATTGAATTATAATGGACTTCCTAGAGGACATTTGAACTCAGCCATGGGAAACTGGTGGAGGGAGCAGCATGAGCAAATTAAAATTAATGGAGAAAAGCATGGGCTCTGTTCAAAAAGGTATGAACAGTTCAATTTGGCTGGATAGTAGAGTGAGTATAAGTAGGAAAGAAGTGGGAGAGAAGGCTGGAAAAATAGTTTGGACCATATAGTGGAGGCCCTTAGATGCTGTGCTAAGGAATTTAGATGATAGGGAAAGCCTTTGAGCAGGGAATATCATGATTAGAGTTAGGCTTTAGTAAGGTGACTCTGAGAGCCCTAGATGCATCAGATTAGAGTGGACACAAGACTGGAGGCCCAGAGACTGCATCATAGGTTTTTGCAGTGATCCCCAGGTAGGGTAGTGGGAGTCTAAACTAGGATGATAGCATCTAGAATGGAAAAGAAGTTACACATATGGAAGAGATAGTGGAAGGAGAACCTCTGTGGGACTTGACAACAAATTGGATATAGAGGGAAAGGAAGGAGCCAATACTGACTTCAGGGATTCAGGCCTGGGTTGCTGTGAAATTGGTGGTGCCCTCAGAAAGAGGGAAATTAGTAAGCAGTTGGAAGTGAGGAATTGGTGCTTAAGGCAATTCTCTTTGGATGTTATATGCATAGAACTGATACTTGAAGTTGTAGAAGTGAACAAGAATACCACTTCAGTGTATTTAAACTAGCTCTTCACTATTATATACACTTTCAGGATCTGTAATGATTTCATGTGACAAGTTTGTCTTTCTGAGATGTGCAAGCTACTTAGAGATGTCATGTGCTTCTTTTACATTTGTTACCTCACACAGTGCTTACTAGACACATGGAGCTCTGTAATTACTTGTTTAACAAAAAAAATTGATATTGAAGTTTTGGAGCTTAGCTTTGGAGTTAAATTGCTTCTTTGTGATCTCTTTCCTGCAATACAAAATACCAAAATCTTTTGTTCGGAAAATGCTAGGATGAAAACCATATAGTAGATTGGAATGCGTGAACACTATGTTTATGTAGTCTTCAGGAAAATCTTGAATTTTTGTCACCCTATACCCATCCTTGGGTTTTCTAAAAGAGTTGTATCTATACTACATACTTGACCAGATTCATTTTGCCATTTCATCTGCTGTTCTTCCTCCTGTTTTTATTTAAGACTGTAAAGTTACTTTAGTGTAACTGCTGCTGTCACCTTTGCCCTCAGCTAATCAAATAGTTTACCTTGAGGGAAGCATTTATCTCCCACTTTCATTATTATTATTTTCGTAGCTGTAAAGATATATATTTTATGTCTGCAGAAGGCTGTAACAGTGAAACGAGGTATTGATCTGGTGTATTTAGCAATTTCTTTCCACCTTGCCATCGATAGCATGTCAGCATCTGTCTGTACTGTGGTTGACCTCACAAATAGCTCTTTATGCTCCCATTGGATTCAAATGATATACTATGCTGAAAACTAAATCAATGAATGATTATAAAGTTTTTAGTATTATTTCATGACCTGAAGGCAACTGGTACTCCCTGTGTTGAATAGGTGAGAACACAATGAATATGGTAAAATGAGCTTGAGTGGCTTTTGTTCATCTAAAGGTGGAAGCACTAGAAACTTTCAATTGAAGATCTCAAAGCACCTAGGCATATGAATGAAGCCTTTTAGTAGCAATTTTTTCACCTTATAAGATAAGATGTAGAGAAAACCTCTGCCCTTTCTAACTTCTCTTCTCAGAGGAGTGTGGAACAAGCTTTTTTGAGATTATTTGGAACATTTAACATGCTGATTTTATCATACTGTTTTAAATTAAATTATTTTGTGAATACATTCCTGCTCTTAATACATTGCAGAAATGCCAGGGAATGATGGGAAGCAGGCAAGAAACCCATTATTTAAATCTGATGGCCTCTTATCTGTCTTCAGCACCAAGGACAGGGCCATCTGGAGTGGTTGTTGGGAACTCATGCTAAAGACAAAATGAGGGCTCATTTTCAGTAGCACTCTCACTTGGTACATTATTGTTGGTATTTTGGTGAGCCTGTTTTTTATGTTGAACAGCTATAATTTGAACAAAATATAGAATGTGAAATTAACAATCTGGGCACATAGAAAAAGCAGCAAACTTCTTTTCAACCTATGCTTGTAATCCTAGGAATCAGGTACCATTACATGTAAGAAATGTTAATCTAGTTGCATCTGTTATTTATCCAGTCCAGTATTCAGTCACTGACAGAGGTACAAAAATCTGGTTTTTGGGAGGACATAATTGTCCTCCATGGCATCAACCTGAAGAAATTAGAAGTTACAGGTAGCAAAGGTAATAAAGACTAATGTTGTTGTTCGTCCTTCGTTCTTTGAGGAGAACCAATGGCATTGGGAAGGTGATGTCTTAATTTGCAAGTGAATTGGATTTGAGTGAGACACAGCTGTGTGAAGGCATCAGCCTCATGCTCTCCTCCAGAGTCATCAAAGTCCAGTGGCAAGACATAGGTCAAGACTACTGGCAGTGGCCCTGGATGCAGTAGGAGAGGTTGGCCTTTTTAAGCTAGGTCTTTCCCAGGTCTCAAATCTGCCTGAGGCAACACTCATTCAGTAATTAAAGACTAGGTAAGAATGGAGGCAAAAGATGGCTAAGTTTGCCTTCAAAAAGGTAACCATGTTAACTAATGGAATAAGAATTTACTATGCCAGACTCTTAGGAAAAAATAAAAACTGGTAAAACAAAATGGCTGTCCTTACAGTACATATGTACATTGTTGGTCTTTAGTACCTTTAATATGTGTAGTATTGTTAGTTATAATGTTAGTTATCGTGTTAGGCATGCTGGAAAGAATGGTGGATCAAGAGTCAGGGGACCTAGGTTTGAATTCTGGCACTGCTAATTAGCACCTCAAGTCACTTCTCTGACCCTTACTTTCTTTACCTCCAAAACAGTGTTGAGGGGTATTGCACTCTGGCCTCTAAACACCTTTTTTTGAGGTTAATAATCAACAAAAATTAAGTATCTACTATACTTGGCTCTTAAGGGAGAAAGAGTGATAAGTAAGACAAGGTACCTGTCCTCAAGTATACAGGTACATTGATAGTATTTATTACCTTTACTACCTGTAACAGTCGTCACAGGTTTACTAGCTGCTGAGTAAAATAGCAATTGAAGAATAAAGAGAAACATCAGAAGACTTATATGATTGATGCAAAGCATAGGAATTATGCAAAGCTAACCAAAATATTAGAACAACAATTTAGCCAGAAAGACCATCTACAAAAAAGTTTGACTTCTGAAGAAGAGAGGAGGAAATATACCTCTCTCCCTTCTTAGTAAAGTTGGGGGCTATGGCTGTAGAACTTTGAATATATTATAAAATTTAATTAATATTTTGATTAGCTTTGCTGAATTGGTTTTTTTTTTCTTTCTCCTTTGGTACAAGGGATGGTCCTTTGGAGAGGGGATGAAAGGGCAGATGGTTATATGTGTATGTATATATGTATACATATATATACGTGTGTTTGTGTGTGTGTAGATGTAAAGGTGATATAAAAACAAAAGCTATCAAGAAATTTTTTTTAAAGTAATATTTTGTTTTATTTGTTGCAAATATACCTCTCTTCATAGACCTCTTAGGTTTCAAAGTGGATGAAAGGTTCCCTGTTTAATATACCAGGGTTTGATAAATAAATTCATGTTTAACCCTATTCATATGTCATAATTATATCTTTCTTGAATTTTGGTGACCAGAACTGCAAATAGTATTTCATTGTGCTTTTATATAAAGTTAAAGTAGTTAATTGTATTACATCCATAAGTTATTTAAAATAGCTTTTGTTTTGTTTACTCCAAGTGCATTTAGAAAATAGGTATATCATAATTAATGAAAATAAGTATAATTAATCTATATGTGTTTTTCTAGCCTGTATTATTATCTGTAATTGAACACAATTTAGTAATATAGTACCTGGCATTTCCCTTTTCTGTGCTTGTCAAAGGAGGAATGTGTGATGGAGTGATTGGAACTTAAAGAAAATTCCATAATTATGAGCCTTGTGTTATGCCTTTGTTGAATCCAGTAAAGCAAACAGTTGCTAAAGAGAGAAGCTATTGTTATGGTTTTAAAAGAAAGGTTATTAAAAGACAGTAATAAACATTTTAAAGAGGCTGCAATGAAGAGAGCAGTAAGTTAAACAATGGGGAAGATTTTAAAAAATCAGGTAAGAGGAAGTCCTTGCTTTTATGGAGTTTATAGTCTTGTCAGTTTCCATCTTAGCTATCCTGTCTGCATTTAAAGTCAGTATACTTCATAAGGAGCTCATACCTGTCCCCCAAAACACCCTTCCTCCCGTCTTTTCTGTATCTACAGAGAGCATCATCAACCTCCCAGTCTCCCAGCTTCATCACTTTGGTGTCATCCTTGACTCATTACTCTTCCTCATCTCCCAGTTACAGTCAGCTGTGAAATCTTCCCATTTTTGTGTCTATAGTATCTTTTGGATCTGTCCCTTTCGTTTAACTTAACATGGCCCCCACCCTAGAACAAATTTACCACTCACCTAGTAGAACTATTATAATAGCTTCCCAACTGGTCTCTTTGCACCTAGTTTCTTTACTTTCTAATCCATCTACCACACAGTGGCCAAAATCATTTTTTTAAAGACAGATGCCTGTCCAGTTCCAAAAGGAGGCATGGTGGTTCAGTTCAATTCACCAAGATTTTATTAAGTACCTACTATATTCCAGGACAATGCTGAGGGCTAGAGTTACAGAAATGGGAATGAAACAGTATTTGGTCTCAAGGAACTTTCAGTGATTAGGAAGAAACATGTACACACCTAAGTAAATATAAGATACACTTGCCACACAGGAGAGTAGGGGGAAGGGGGATGAGAGAGGTGGGATGATGGAGGGGCGGGCAGGGTGGGGGGGAGGGTTGTTGAAAGTGCACACTTCTGTAGAGGGACAGGGACAGGGTGGAGACCTGCGTAATTACACATGTTCAGCCTGTATTTGATTGCCTGTCCTTCCAGTGGGGGTGGGTGACGAGGGAGGAAGAGAAAGAATCTAGAATTTAAAGTTCTATAATCAAATGTTAAAAATATATATGTATGTATACA
>CM053581.1:236409222-236522198 GCA_028627135.1 Pseudochirops cupreus
GCTCTCCTCCTCCCTCTCTCTCCCATGATCTTTCTTTTCCCCAAAGAAGAAATCAAGGGTTTGGGAGCTGTTCTTACTTTGCTTCTTATGCTTATTCTTACTCATGGTTCTTCTGACCGTGATTTTTTTTTAAATCTCTGTGGGGCTCTGCTTCCAGAAGGGAAAGCTGTGTCCCAAATCGCTGGGGTCCTCCCGGCTGCCGTAGCTCTCAGGAAGATGCTGGGACTCTTCCTAAATACTTCTGGCTGACTGGATAATAAAGACTCCAAGACCGAGGCCCAAGACGGCGATCCGGATCCAGGCCGCTCAATGCAAGAGCACTGGCCTAAGAATAATCGCTAAGTCCCCCTGCTGTCTGCAGGCCGCGGGCAGGAAGCTACAACGTGGAGGCGGGTGCAAAACCTCTGCCTTTCACTTTTCCGCCCTGGAGGCCTTTCACCAGACTGCTTATCTCCCCCTTTCACAATCTCCACTCGCAGCTGCTGCTAATTCGCTCACCTGAGAGGCTCCTCCCGTCCAGCCGCCCCCAGGGCACAGCCCCGGCTTCAGGGCAGGCTGGATTTGGTTCCCAGTGCTGATATGCTTCCTCGTAGCCGAGCTGACTTTAGTGGGAAGTATCTTTGTGTGAGTTTTGGAGTTCTAGGATTGCTTTAGAGTCCTGTTTTGTGGGTATTTTGGGGTGGCTATGTGAGAGCTGCGATATGTTGCTGCTGCTATGCCACCATCTTGGCTCCGCCCCCCCCCCCCATTTACCATTTTAATCAACATAAAAAACAAAACTGAAAAAAGTATTTAAGTTTTCAACTTTCTCTTATTTGTACTGAAGAGACAATCTTCCCTAATATTTTATGTAACCTGCAAATCAATGTGTATCTTAAATTATAGCACTAAGGTAGGTATTCAATCAAATCAATCAAACTTGCTGATAAAATTTTCCTTAAAATTCAGTATGACTAGCCCAGATGCTTACCTGCAGTGATGTATCTTAAATGGAAAGGGCCAGGAGAGATCATCTAGTCCAACCATTTGTTTTACAAATGAAGAAAATTAGGCCCACAGAGTTAAGTGACTGGTCCCAGGTCAAACAGCTGGACAAGATGGTTATCTGACTGGATGTAGACTGCCCACATCCCACAAACACCTGCTCCAGAAAAAAAACAACAACAAAAACTGAAATTTACACCAAACTGAACAATAATTAAGAAATCTAAAGAGAAAACATGATTTCTTCTCTCCCAGACATATACAAAAAGTCAAACAGAAGTTCAAGGGTTGATAGGAAAGGAGGCTACCAGCAAAACTGGAACCAACACAACCAAACAAGCACCACCTCCCAGTGTGACCAGAGTGGGGCCAAAAGGCTTTGGTAGTCTTCAGCAAGGTATCCAGATCTATCAAGAGTCAAGTATGCCCTGTTCTCACAGAAAGCCCCGGGGAGTGGGGGTACCCCCAGGAGTCTGTCATTAGATACCATGGAGGACCATGAAGATGCAGAGCTCTGCACTTCAAAAATCCAGGACCAGCCTACACCAAAGAATTGGAGGTCAGCCCAGGAACCCAGACGACCCAGTGGGGCTGACTCCTCTACCCAAAAAAGCCTCACAGAGAGCCTGTACCTAGCACAAGGGTCCAAATCAGGAACTTAAGTTATACAGATAAATAAAACAATAAAGATGTCAAAAGTATTTTAAAAATTATTGTAGATCTAGCAATTACCCAAAAGGAGAGAAAAACTCCAAAACTACAAACAGAGTCTCAAAGGAAGAGTGAAATTTCCACAAGATACAACAAAGAAAAATCAATGGCTACATGATAGCAAAAAATACTAGAAAATTTAAAGGCTGGTAAAAAAATAGAAAATACAAAATGTATGATATCAAAAACAACTGACCTGGAAAAGAGGTCAACAAGTAAAGATAATTTAAGAATCACTGACTGAGAAAGCTGGTGTTGCAGGATACAGGGCACTGGATTAAGAGTCAAGAAGACCTGAGTTCAAATCTGGACTCAGCTATTTACTTGTATGACCCTGGGCAAGGCATTTTAATGTCCATTTGCTTCAGTTTCCTCAAGTGTAAAACAGGGATCATAATACCTCTGACCTTCCAGGATTGTTGTGAGGATCAAATGAGATACTTGTTAAAAAGCATAGAGCTGGCATATAGTAGGTTTTATATAAATGTCTATTCCCTTCTTCCTTCTCACTCCTTGAAAACTATGGTAAAAAGAAAACAAACCTGAAGACTACATTTCAAAAAATCATAAATGAAAACTGACAAACAGAACTGGGGATAAAGTGAAGACAGAAAAAAATCCACTTATCAAAGGAAAATTTTCAAGTATGTCACAGCCAAAATCCAAAGTTCCTACATTAAAGAAAAAATACTGCAAACATTCAGAACAAAGAAATTTAAGTAAAAAGAAACCACAGTCAGGATTACACAAGACCTAATAGCTTCTACTATAAATGAGAGGAGACCTTGGCATACAATATTCCAAAAGGAAAAAGAGAGAGGCAGACAACCAAGAATAACTTACCCTGAAAAGATGAGCATGATCTCACAAAGGGAAAAATGAATCTTTAATAGAACAGAGGATTTTCAAGTATTTCTAATAAAAAGACCAGAGCTGAACAGGAACTGTAAAATGCAATCACAAAGATCAAGATAAACCCAGAAAGTTAAATTTATTTGCACCAAATAGAAGGACTAAATGATGATATAATACTGAAATTCCAATAGGGAAAGAAGGTACAAGAATCTTAATGTCTTCAAAAAGTACTGAGGGATTTAGACAACAAAAACATAGGACATAAATGTGGATTGGTTCTGTTCTATGGGTCTTAAGAGAGGAAAGAGAAGACAAGGTAAAAAAAGAGTACACTAGTATAGAAAAGATGAAAAGGAGGAGTAGAACCTGCTATTTTTCATAAGTGGAATACATTAGAACGGTCTACAAACAGAAACGAAGAGGTGAAAGGAGAAGACATCAGATAAACCTCATTTTTTTATGAAACAAAGAAAGATTGAACACACATGCACACAAGCACAGGTGTGCAAATGCACATTCAACTCAACAGAAAAACAAACAGCAACAAGGCATGGGTTAAGAGGAAGGATACTGTAGAGAGGAAATATATTAGCAAGGAAAATAAACTTTCTAATCCTGAAGGGAAGATTAAAAGGGAGAAAAAAAAGAACTAAAATTTAAGGGAGTGCCCACTAATTGGGGAATCGCTGGGGAAGAAATTGTGGTATACAAATGTAATGGATTGTGGCATATGAATGTAATGGAACACTGTGCCACAAAAAAAATACAAAAGATATGATTTCAGAGAATCTTGGAGTATCAATTGATGCAGAATGAAATTAATAAAAGCAGGGGAACAATTTATAAGAGGAGAACACCATTAAAAAAAACAACTTTGAAAGACTTGAGAAATCTAATCAATGCAATGATCAACCATGTCTCCAGAGGCCTTACTTTACCACCTTCTGAAAGAGAGATGATGGACTCCAAGTTGCAGAAAGAAGCACACATTTTTTAGAGAGGGCCATTATGTGTATTCGTTTTGCTTGATTATGCTTCCTACAAGGCTTTTTTTCCTTTCATTTTTTTTAATGGAGTGGGGTGGTGAGGAAGCAGGGTTAACAATAATGATGCCAAAAAAGAGGGCCATTGAAACTTTTTTAATGCACAGAAAAGAAGGCCTTGTAAGTGGAATTAGATTACCTCTGAAGTCCCCTTCAATTCTGAATATGTATAAAAATAATACATGTTAAAGCACTTTACAAATCTTAAGGAAATATATACATATATGTTAGCAATTATTATGGGATTCACAGAATGTAGGTATAGCTTCAGGGCTTTAGGGCATTTATAGTGTAAAAGAAAGACCCTAGAGCTAAGCAGCACAGTGGAAAGGGTGCTGGACTTGAAGTCAGTTAGACCTGAGTTCAAATTTGGCTTCAGACACTTACTAGCTGTATGATCCCAGGCAAGGAATTTAATCTCTGTCTCCCTAAGTTTCCTCATCAGCAAAATGGAGATGATAATAACAGCACCTGTTTTACAGGGTTATAATGAAGATAAAATGAGATGATAATTGTAAAGCACTCTACAAACCTTAAAATACTATATAAATGCTAGCTAGTATTATTATGTTCAAACACAAATTACCACTTATGCAAAGAATATTCCATATTGACAAAAATATGGCAATTGATTATGACATTTAAGAGAAAAGAAGGAATGCAAAATTATCATATGATATAGGGAACAAGTGGTAAAAGGCCTAAGAAAAGGTCTGAATGGAGCTGATCAATTAAAACTCTGCTTCACTACACAAAATGAAGTTTGGAAAGTATGAGTCTCTTTCTAGACCAGGGGTGGAGAACCTATAGCCTCAAGATCACATGTGGTTCTCTGGGTCCTTAAGTGCCACCCTTAGAGTGAATCCAAACTACAGAACAAATCCCCTTAGTAAAAGGACTTGTTCTGTAAAACTTGGACTCAGTCAAAAGGCTGTACCCAAGGACCTAGAAGGTCACATGTGGCCTTGAGCCAACAGGTTCCCCACCCCAGTCCTAGACCTTGGCCCTCTGGCAATGGCTGCTGGAGAATTACTTCTCCTAGTATTCAAATATCAATGTAACTTCTCTACTAAAAAACATTTGCCAGATGCGTAATTGAGCATACTATCTATTGTCAAAGACATTCCAAATATTTATTTCTATGGAACCTGTTTCATTACAAAATAGATTCATAGGAACCTCATCATAAAATTATCCTACTTGTAATATAGCCTCAGGGCATGGGCAGCATCAAAGGCAGTTCAACTTACTACTCCAGGTAAATATCAAGATTTACACAAATACAGGGGCTGTCTTCAAGAGGTTCCCTAATTAACAGAATCATTAACAAAGTAGATGAATGCTTTCAACGCAGGCAGAGGGCTTAGGTTCGAGTTCCGATATCCTCCAACATCTAGAAACACTAAACTTCCTGCTGTTCCTCCCACAAGACTTTTTATCTCTTAACTCCGTGCCTACTCAGTAGGTCGTCCACCAAACCTGGAAAGCTTTCCCCTCTCCCCTCCGCCTACGGGCTTTCCCTCTTTATGCAGGAGGCATTACCAGCGCCCACTGCTAGTCTTCCTTGTAACACTATCTTCTATCTTCTCTGTCTATAATTTGTATTCTACACAGTTTTTGCAACGTCTTCTCCCCCATTAGACAACGAGCTCCTTGAGGGCAGGGACAGATTGCGGTTTTTTTGCTTTTCTTTGAATCCCCAGAGTTTAGCACAATGCCTGGCGCCTAGAAATCACCTAATAAATGCATGTTGACTAACTGGTGACTAAGGCCAAGTCACCTTCCTTTCTTTTTGGGGGCTCAATTTCTCCATCTGTAAAATGGGGCGGGTTGGGGGGGGGGTTCATTTGAGGATTTCTAAGGGGCATTTTCCACAAACGCTAGTACAAATACGGACCTCACAGGTTTTCCATCTCCACTCAGATTTCACCAGAGCTGCTGGTGATGAAGGGAAGATGAGGAGGGTGCAATTATTGCTACACGGCAGAAGACACATAGAGGTAGGGAAGCCACAAATGCCCGCCTAGGGAGCCGGGGAGACAGTAGCCACGAGTCGAGACGCCCAGCAAGGGGGTTATGGGGGAAGAAGGGAGAACGAGGAGAGTATTTCCACCGAACACCAAACGTTAGCTCCAAACCAGCGTCGAAACCCCTCCCGTGTCCGCGACGCCCCGTCCCGCTCCCTCTCCTCACAGAAGCACAGCCGCGTCCTCCTCTTTCTCCTCCCAGACCCCTGGGCTGCCCCTTGCAACCTCAGCCCTTCAGGCCCAGCTCCTTGCCTAACCCTAAACCCCGCCCCCGACCCAGGCAAGATTCCCTACCTTTGCTTCCCGCAGTTGCTCACTGGTGCCTTCGATTCGTTTCATGCTTCAGCTGCCTCCGCTGCAGCGGGCCGGTTTTCCTCGTTTTCCGGTTGCCCCGCCTCCGTGGTAGTTCTCTCCGCATACTCCTCCTGCCAGATGTCGCTTTCAACCCGGATTATGAGAACTACAATTCCCAGGATGCATCACGTCGAGACCATGGGCGAGAATCGCAGGAAGAGCGGCGGAAGCCCCATGTGCTGCAGCTTTGGGCGATGTAGTCCACTCTCCAAAGCATGAAAAGGGAGAGATGCCAGTCCAGAACTACATTTCCCGGCGGGCAATTGGGAAGTCTTCTTTGCCTCGTTTCCTTCAGGTTTTCTAGCCATCAAGCGGAAGCGATGTGGGCGCTATAGCAACGGTAGCTGGCTGTGTTGGCGCCTTAGAGAGAGCTCGGGTGAGTACTGGGTGCTGGGAGAGGGGAGGCCTTTTGGCGCCACTCCACTTGCGGAAAGAGTGCACGAAGGATTGGGATCACTCTCCTCATTTGGAGGAGTCCTCGATCCCACTCCTCAATCCAAGAAAACCATTCCGGGCCTTCTCAGCATCCTTGTCCTTGGGACCAGTTCCACCCTGCCCGCTCCCCATTCGCAGCTGGAGGCCTGGTGCCCTCTCCCTTCCTGATTTGGGAGCTGAAATTCCATGGATAAGTGATGCTGATGTTGGTGTTCATTAATTGGGTTCGGCCATGGTATAGTAGTTCAGTATCTTATCGCTCCTCGCCTGGATTAATTGCTCTCCCTGTATCCAGCTCTCCAGTCCATCCTCCACACAACTCCCAAATTGTTAAAGCACAGGTCGAACTATGTCAACCACACTGCTCAAGAATCTTCAGTGGCTACCTGTTGTCTCTAGGACAAAATATAAATAACTCTAGGACTGCACATTACCCCCCTCAAGCAAGTTATTCACATCCCCTTCCCAAAACCACGTGCTTACTGTTCCCATGCAGTTTCAACCCACTGCCTCCCCTAACTTTGCAGTCTTCATTTCCAATTCTTGAACCTCAATATCTAGTTAAGGCTCAGTTCAAATACTATCTTCTTCAAAAAAACCTTTTCTGGTTTCCCCTGTTATTAGTGCCGTGCTTCCATTTATCTTTAACTTATCTATATACCTGTCTTTTCCTTCGAGTACAGTAAGGTCTTTGAGGGCAGGAACTCTATCTCTAGTGCTTAACTCGGTGCCTGGCAAATAATATACACTTTAAAAAATGCTGTTGGTTGATTGTTTAATCTAGTCCAACCAGCACTTAAGCAAGAATTCTCTTTAAAATATAACAAGTGGCCACCGAGCTTTTACTTGAACACCTGTGGTGAGATGGAAACCACTACATTGTAACCTTACACATTGATGTGGCTATAATTGTTAGTAAGTTTTTCCTTAAATTGAATCTAAATATGTATCTCAGAAAAGTCCATCCACTATTCCTCGTTCTTCCCTTTTGGGCTAAGAAGTGCAAATCTAATTTTTATTGCCCTACAAATACTTTAAAATTACTCTCATGTCCTTTCTGAGTTTTCTGTAGACTAAACAGCCTCAGTTTTTTCAATTGATCCCCATGTGACGTGGTTTGAAGCTTTACATAGTCACCTTCTTCTGAATTCCTTCCTAAATAAAATTTGTTTCCCAGCGCTCCAGATATGGTATGATCAATGCAGAATGCCATAGGACTCTCAACCACTGTGTTCCACATTTTATGCCCAAGATCCCATTAGGTTTTGTGACTCATATTGAGTGGTTATTTTTGTTAACCCTTTCCCTAATTCAATAATATTAAGTATTTACTGTGTTCTGAGGTTTATATAGGATGCTGAAGGAAGATACAAAGTTTAAATAAGATATGGTCTCTTTCAGAAGAGCTTAAATTCTAGTAGTGGGATAAGTTGTACACATATCACTATAAAATACAGTTAACTGGGTTAGAGATCTGGGGTGGAGGAGAAAGCACTTTGTGAAATCTTAAGAGGAAATGTTTATTAGAGAAAGGACATATAATAGGAGAGGTGGCATTTGAGCTGTGCATTAATGGATGTCCAAGGATTCAAGAAGAGAGAAAGGGAAGACATTCCAGGCATAAGGAACACTGAATAAAGGCACAGAGACAGGAGAGAAGAATGTGTTAATCTGCAAAGAGTAATCTAGTTAGTAAAGAATAATTGGAGGAGAGATTTGAGGTGACTGCTTTTAAAGGTAGAGTAGCACCAAATATCTCACATACCATATAGAAGATTGTGATATTCACTAGAGAATCACCAAAGACTTTCGAGGAAAGGAGCAACATAACACTCACATCAGTAGTCAGAAGCTTCAAGTTTATTTGGTAGATAGTGTGGAGCCACTGTTAAGTTTTTGAGTAGAGGAATGGCATCAATCAATAAGGATTTATCAAATGCCTCTTTGTGTCAGGCATAATAGTAATAACTAGGGGTACAAAAAATGACATAGTCCCTGCCCTGGAGGAATTTACATTCTCTCAGGGAAAATAACATGTAGAGAAGTAAATACAAGGTAATAGAGCAGGGAGAGGAGACACTAGCAATTAGAGAGAAGCAGAAAAGGCTTCATGTGGGAGACAGTACTTGAACGGAACTTTGTGTGAAACTAGGGGTTCTAATGAAGAGAGAGTATATTGGGGGAGCAGCATGTGCAAGAACCACTTAGACGTAAGAACTGGAAGAGATATAAGCCATTTTGGTTGGGCCATAGAATCTTGAGGGAATAATTTGTAATAAGCCTGAAAAAGTAGGCCGGTGGCAGATTGGGGAAGGGGGAGCTTTAAATACCCAACAGAGGAGTTTTTATCTTATCCTAGAGGATTAATAGGGAACAGTTGGAGTTTTTTGATGAGGTGAGTCACATGGTCAGTCTTATGCTTTAGGAATACCACTTTGGTAACAGTGTGGAGGATGGATTGGTGAGGGGAGAGAGTCAAAGCAAGGAGTACGATTAGAAAGCAATTACAGTAATTCAGTTGAGAGGTGATAAGTGACTAAACTTGATTGATTAATTGGTTGAACTAGAGTGAAAGTAGTCAATGGAAAGAGGGACAGATGTGAGAAATGTCATGGAGGTACAATTGACAATATTAATAAACTGATTGGATGGGGGAGCATGGGGAAGGGTGGGCAATGTGAGAGAGTGAAGAGTGGAGGATAATTCTATGATTGCAAACCTAGGTAACTGGAAGAATGACACCTTTGCCATGAAGGTGTGATGAGACAAGGTGGCCTATAGTCACTTTCTGTTTGCTGTTTCTGCAGCCTGAAGCTGGGATAGATCCTGGAGAGTTGGGGTGGTCAGTTGGAGATCCGGAGCAGAGACAAGATGTGGAGCAGTGCAGGACCAGACCATAGTGAAATTAGATGGGAATGGCTGCTACCATGAAAATCCCTCTAGTTTCAGTAACGCCAGAATTTTGCTCTTTTTAGCCAACTGCTTGCCAAACGAATAACAGTGAGTTCTGAACCTATAATCCCTTGCTTGATTCTCTTGGCACTGAGGGTCGAGGGAGACAAGACAATTAGAGGAAAGCCTACAACTCGTTTGCATTTACTCTATTGTGTTTCGGTAAATCAGATGGCCTGAGGGAAACTGGGTTTAAATCTGTCTCTGCCATTTACTACCTATGTACCATGGTATGACTTAACCTCTCTGGGCCTCATTTTCCTCATCTATATAAAATAAAGGTATTGGACTAGATGACTTCAGAGGGGCTTTCCAGATCTAAACCTATGACTGCTTAATATTTGGTGAATAACTGAATTGCCACTCACCATAGGGAACCTTGGAATGTGGTTCTTCTCACAGGTACATATATACATAGATATAGATATAGATATAGATATATGTGTATATATATCTATATATATATATATATATATATCTATAAGTAGAGTAGAGGAGTGGCATCAATCAATACGGATTTATCAAATGCCTCTTTGTGTCAGGCATAATATCAATAAGATAAAATTATGTGTCAGGTAAAATGTCTTAAACCCTAATTGTTAGTTGATATAATTTTCCATATATGCAGCGTGTTTGTAAACTTTTTTTAAGAAAACAAATAAATCATCATTAGTATTTTTAGATTTTATTTTAAATTTTTTTTAGTTTAATATGTTATATATAATAAAATAATTTTATTTATTTTAAAATTTTATTTTAAAATCCTAGTTTTGAAGGAACTAAAGCCACAAGGGAACAATTTGACTAGTCAACTTTGAAAATTCCTCACCTTTTGATTGAATGTGTGTTACATTTATTTACGAGTTGGTTTGCATCAACCAGTAAGGTATTTAATTAGCCCCTACTCTGTACTTCATTTCATGGTATATGCCTTTTCTAGAAGAAATGTACTTTAAATGAAGACATGAAATTCTTTTATAGATTGTAATAACTGAAATTATTTGTGATTTACCAATACTCTAGACTTAGCAGAAAAATGAGGTGTTTTTGCTTTTGTAGATTCTCTCCAATGGTAATTTCCAGTGTTCCACGGACTTCCCAAATTTAAATAATAATTTCATTATTCGATTCACTGGGTACAAGTCATTCATTCCCATCCACAAAAAAAGTAAAGATATGGTGTTAGCAGCAGTAAGTAGGACAGAAATTTGGTTGGTTGTTTTCTGTTTCATTTTAATCAGCTACAGCTCTTCACCTTTTGGTTGGAAATTTGGGGGACCAAACTATACTAGAAGCTAAGGCAGGACCAAATGAAAATATTTATGAAACTCCTTTCAAATTGATAGGATCCACACAGTAGGGTATAAACATTGTTTTCTGGGGTTTTTATTTTGCTTGCTTATTTTTTAAATCTTTTTTTTTTAAGATGGTTTGGGGAATAGGGAAGAGAGCAGAAGACTAATGGACTAACCTTACTTCATTTCCTAAGCAAATTACAGGCGGTATTGTTGAAAGGAGCCTGTTCTCCATGATTAAATGAAATATTTTGTTTAGAATGGAAGCTTTCATCTTCTAGGAGCAACATATGTAGGGCAACAAGATGTCTGTTAAAGGTCTTGCCTTGTTTTTATTAAATTTATTTGGCTCATTCATTTTGCATAGTGGATAGTTTAGATGGAGAAGGTTTTATTTGAATTTTTTTATTCACAGATAGATCATGTCTAGCCCAACTGATGAGACTGCAGGAGACCTTCCTGTGAAAGATACAGGTCCACGACTCCTCGGAGGATTGAAAGGTTTGACCAGCTGTTACTAGTTATAGTCATGAAATTTGATCAGTGGTTTGTTTTTGTTGTTTTTTTTTTTACTTTTAATCTTAAATTTTTCTGCTATTCATATAGAGTCTGAGGTTCAAGAAATAATGCAGATCTAAGTTAGACTAGACTAAAAAATGGAAGTGAGAAATAAGATGCAGTTTCATTGTATGTATCAGGTATCAGCTGTTCACAGAAAAAGCAAAGTCCACTTCTACATTGATAAAGAATTGTAAATCATCTTTTAAAATACATCAGTATGTAATAAACATAAGGTATCAGAACTTAAAACTGAATTGCCTGGTTTGCATCACATTCACTATTAAAATGTATCTTTCTGTTCAACTTTTATGAGGGGAGAAATGCTATATTTTTAAAATTTGTCTTTTAATAGAGGGTCTTAAAGTGACTTTTGTATTCAGATGATAGTGAGTTTTCACAATCAAATTAACTTGTATTCTGGAAATCTTTTTCTTGATCCTTTCATCACTTATTGGTTTAATAAAGAACCAAGAGGCATTTCTCCAAAAGAAGAAAAGGGGCAGCTTTGAGAATAATTTAAAACTTTGAAAGTGATTTAAAACTCGTGCTTTGATTTGTATACACAGTGTGTCAGCCATGTTATAACTGCTTGATTCTTATTGACTAGGCTAAGAATTCAAAATGTGTTCTTGTTATGTTAGCATTTTTATTTTTCCTTAACATCGATTGTCTTCCTTTATATGAAAAGAGTATAACTAGCCACATTGGAGATTTAATGAATATGATTAAAAATGGAAAGACAGCAAGTACTTCAAGGAAGTTATTCTAGTCAGTGAAGATAGAGGTGAAAATTATGCAACTTTTGTTTTTAGAATGAATTTTTAGATGTTATCATTATTGGTAATAAACCCTATGAAAGGATATGATGCCTTGGGGCAGTGAATAGAGCACCAGCCCTGGAGTCAGGAAGACCTGAATTCAAATCTGTTCTCAGACACTTAACACTTACTAGTTGTGTGGCCTTGGGCAAGTCACTTAACCCCGTTTGCCCCTCCATAAAATTTTTTTAAAGCAAAAAAAAAAAGAACATGATGCCTTATGTAACTAAGAAAATCATCTCTAAACAAAGGCACAAATCAAGTTTCCTTTCCCAAGGATCTTGGGTGTTGTTTTTTTAAATCTTTAATATGGGATTAATAATTTGTCCTGCTTCGTTAGTCTTGTAAAGACTACAAAAAGTACTTTTTAACAGATTTGAAGAGATATCATATGCACATACCAACAAACAGTATTAAAAATTTTCTGAAATAAACATGGTAACTTTCAGAATGATCATTTGAGGCAATCTTTTCAGTGAAACCTATGGATAAGTTTTCTAGATTGTTTTGGCCAAAGTAAAATTTTTGAACTCTTTTTTTATGTAACTGCATCCCCACAGTTGTATGGTAATAGAACTGTTCAGTGATCTCAAGTCTGTAAAAAAGAATGCTTCAAATGTCCTCATTTTTTATTTACCTGTCTCAACATTATCCATACATGTGTAGAAAATTTTATTATTCCTAATGAGTGAACAGCATTATTATAATCTTATAATTCCTGGATTCTTTCCCCAGGTTTGATAATAACTATGATTATAATATTGGGCAAATGACTGTTCTAAGCTATGGCTTTCTCATTTCTGAAATGAAGGGCATATGCCCTAAATAATCTCTTAAGATACATCTCTAACAGAATATAAGGCTAAGAATTTTACTTCATTGTTAGTATTAATTTATGAGTATATATTAGTGTTCTTTAATGCTAATAATAAAATACCCCAAATACTGATATTTCATGTCTACCTCTGATATGAGGACTATAAAAGTCATTATCTAAAAGAATAAGTTGCTAAAAAATGTCAAAATCCTAGAACAAGTCAAAGATTTTTTTTTTAGGAAGTATATTCTAAGTATTAAACATGTGATTAATTTTCTTGGAATTTTTTTTTGTCAAAATCCTTAGTTTCTTGGAATTCAAAGTCTCGACAGCCAGTGTCACGTGTCACTCGTGAGGAACTGGAAGATCGATTTTTGCGTTTGCATGAAGAAAACATTGTACTTAAACAGCATGCCTCCCAGCAAGAAGATAAAATTAAAAGGTTATGATACGGAATTTTCTTAAAATAAAATTTGAAGGGTATACAAATCTTTTATTATCTTAACTGGAAATAAGTCTCTTATGAACAAAAGGATCATGAGTGTTTTTTGTACGGCTAGAATTAATATTTTAGAGAGAAAAACTAATAATTAATCATACCTTAAGTTTACACGTGTCTGTGTGTAATTTAATAATACTTATGGCTTAATAAGTAGTTGTTCCAGGACATCTGTTTTTAATGTGCATTTGATTTAAAAATGGATATTTTTTAAAAATAAAAATTATGATATACTTCTTTTATAGTGCCTTTCTAGAATTCATGTTCCCTTAAGAGTTGAAGTTTATTAATGAATGCAGCTCTTCAATCTTTGGGAAATGCTTAATAAACATTTTATTAATATTTGATTTAATCTAAACTATATATTAAACTAAAAGAGAATATCTGTTGACTCATGCTGCCTTTTTTTTTTGCCAAAAATTTAGTCCAGTATTATTCTCTTAGATGTATATTTTCTATGTGCTCAGAAATATGGTCTTTTGAATGCATAGTAACTTTTTTTTAAGTTCAGTAAATATTGCAAAAAAGCAAATAGATTCTCTTAGAATAGATTCATATTCATTTTTCATAGTCTCTGAGTTCATTGGAAAAGTAGCAAAGTTGAAAATGCTTCGCTGGTTTTTTTTTTCCTTTTAAAATACACCAGTAAAAATTATCTTTCAGTTTCTATTTTGTTAGGTTTTAATTTAGATAAAATGTTCAGTACTTCAAAAGAACAAGATGACCCTTCTGACCAATGTGAAGATGACTTGTATTTTAAATTGTTTTTCCAATAGTGGTGACAGTGGTAGGTTATGCAAATATACAGTATTTTTCCTGATCCATTTATGACTAACAGCACACATTTTCATAAGATTTAGAGCTGGAAGACATCTTTGAGGTCATTTAGTCCAACCTATCCATTTTATGTATTAGAAAATAGGCCTAGAAAGGTTAAGTGGCTTTTCTCAAGGTCATTTTTATCAAATGGTTATAGTTAAGAGTGTGGCCTTTGGCCATCAAACATGGTTTTCCTCTCTGCATAGCTCATTAGCCAATACAGAATTAAATCCCAGCCTTGACATCGTTAGCACTACAGAAACTATAAAGAGGGCAGTAGAGGAAGTAAGGTGGCATCATGAAAAAGAAGTGTACAATCAGTTGGAAGCCATAGGTGCTAATTCTGGCTTTTCATTAAATAACTATGGGAAGTAATATAGCACAATCAAGTGTTTGATTAGAAGTCAGAAGACCTGAGTTTGAATCCCATCCCTGCCAGTTGTTCCTCAGTGACCTTGGGTAAACCACTAACCTCTTTGTGCCTCATGTTTACCATATGTAAAATTAAGGGATTAGACTATATAGCCTTTAAAGTCCCTTCCAGTCCCTCTTGGGCAAATAACTTAGTGTCACTGGGGAGCCTCAGTTTCAGCATTCAAAAAATAAATTAGTCTAGGTGAATTATTATTATATAGTCTTTTAAGATTTACAGAGCATTTTTCTGAGGTTCCTTCCAGCACTGACTTTGTTACAGATACCTATATTGAGATGATTTTAAATTTACCCATCTTTTCTCTGCCTTAAATATCAATGTCATTTTGTAAACAGCCATGTCCTTAGATCCTAAAAATGTTTTAGCCCATGATTTTTCTTACCAATCCCAAAGTCTCACAAAATATAATTGTTTCTTGCTTCTTATACTTCAAAAGATCTATAAATTTAATGGTGGGTAAGTACTCCTTCCAGTTACGTAATTTGTAAGTCTCTCTCTATCTTCCCACTAACTCTTACCCCCACTTTAGTAGATTTTACATAAATTATTTTAACTAGAAAAATTCTTCATCCCCTTATGACCAGTCTTCTGGGGATGTCTCCCCAGACCTATTTATACAGTATTTATACTAGAAACCTTTCTAACCTGTGAGAACTTGTATTCATTGTTACTGGGGGTTGATTAGCATAACGAGGCATTAGAATAGTATTTTAATTATTAACTTGTTTATCTTTCTAATTGAAAGTCGAATAAAGGAAATCTGCTTTCTTTACTATTTATTCAGAATAAATCATTATGCCTTCTGGGCAAGAGATTGATTATTTGGAAATTTGTATCATAATATTATCACTATAGAACTTTGGCTGCTTATTTTTTTGAGTGTCAGCATTAAGTTCTATGTTGTTTATACCAATACAGTTTACTTATAACTTCTCTGAAGAAATTTAAAACTGTTGTATTGATTCACTTGTCTTGTCTCAGAAATTGTGATCATAGATTTTCCTCCAAGTATAGATTAATAGTATAGCATTAAATTTAGTATGCTCTTGAAACATTATTTATATCTTCAGTGGAACATCCATATGTCTTTGTATGATTGAGTGAATTTTGGTGTGTAAGTTGGCATCACCGAAGCTATTGAACTGTCTCTCGTATCTGACTATGACTCTCATACATGCAGTGTGTTCCCGTAGTTGGGCTACAAATGGCTCAAAATCTTCGAACTCTTCTTTAGTGGTCACAGCAGTGTTGAGTTACTATTACCTTGGCAGATTTGCTAATTTATACCTGTATATATACCTATATCATTGGTCTCTTTCAATTATGAAAAAGAGGAAATGACCTAGTGATAAATATGATAGGGTGCTTCATTTGTAATTATCAACATTTTTTCCTTTATCTCTTATGAGTCTTCCTCAAGGAAAAATCTTAACTGATCATATTATATATAAATTTCCTTGATGGTGCATACTGTACAAACAAAAGTGTAGTTAAATATGTATTTGCTACTGCATACATAGAGGATTTTGCCTGTGGGTAAGAAACCAGTGTTCTGTGACATCCCAAAGCTATTAAGGTTTTTTTTTTATTTCACTTTTGTTCTTTTAAGTAAAAGCTTCTGTCTGTAACCATGCTAAAATAAAGCAAACCCCACAGAACAAATGAAGTGTGTTTTTATTTTTAATCTCCTGTCTGGGTCTTTGCAAAAATGGATTCTCTATAAATTAGATACAGCTATTGAAGATGTGCGACCAATTTTGTAAAGTCTTGAACTTGTATCTCTCATCAAAGCCACCTTTTCTTTCTTGTCTTGCCAAGTTTTTTTTTTTTTACATTCACTGTTGGGCATGTTTTCCGTACTTGTATATTACATCACCCTCATGTGCCCTTTCTGTCTTTTGTTCTGTCTTACCAGTGTTTATCAAAACTTAAGGGAGTCAAAAGTATAACTCATGTGATTCCACAAGTGAAATCTGTACATTTAAAGATAAGGGAAAACCATACATTCTGTAATCATTTTCCACCATTAGCGCTTACATTTCTTCATCATTTGAGGTGTCATAACAATTTCATATCATGGTTTTAGATTTTCCCAACTACACACTTTTTAAATTGTTATATACCTTCAAATCTTAAAAAGAAATAAGAGATAATATGGCTTCAAATGTTGCATATTATTAATATGCTTTCAAAATAGTTTAAACTTATAGTGGAATTACTCATTGAATTCAACAAATATTTATTATATATCTTATACTTTATTCACGACAGCCATCTACAAACTGTAACTATGCTTAATGGCATGCCGAGTTCTTATATAAGGTCATGCGTTAAAAATTGTATTTAAGGGGCATATGGAGTAAATATGTGTTCTCTCCTTACTAACCTTAAATGATAAGCCTTAGGAAACTGTTATTTGTCAGTGCTATAAAGCAGATTGTTGCCCAGTGGTTTCAATTATCATCAAAGGATTCTTCACAGGCAGTAATAGTTACATCAAAACCTGAAATTTATTATTCAGGTTCTGCACTGAAGTCTTCACAGTGATTATGTTCCTTTCAACAGAATGCATTTTATGCTGACTTCTCACATTCCTTTTCATCTTTTTTATTATTTCCCCAGAATGGCCACCAAGTTAATACGGCTTGTTAATGACAAGAAAAGATGTGAGCGGATGGGTGGCGGCCCCAAGCGGCAAGGACGGGATGTGGAACTAGAAGAAACGATTGAGCAGCTACAAGAAAGAGTTCATGAGCTTGAAAGACAAAATGAAGGCCTCAGAAACAAACTAATTTCAGCTAAACAACAACTTCAATTCCAAGGTCTTAGACATGCTCCATATAACCACATACAATCCCGTGTTAACACAGGACGGAGAAAAGTAAATGAGATCTCTGGCTTTCAGGATAGCCCAAAGAAAGGTATAACCAAAATTTGCTTAAAACTAGAATTCTTAGAACTCACTCTTCTCTGTTGCACTAAATTCAGCTATTGGCTTTAAAAAGCTAGAACAGCTCTTCATTCTTGCTTTTGATTAATTTTAGCATTTGTAATATGCTATCTGGGTAACTTAGGCTTATAGCAAAATAATTTACTATTTAAGAATAAACAAATTATGTTACATTTTATTTTTTGAAAGAAAAGTTAAACTTTATGTAAAAGTAAGGAACAAATTTGTTTGCAAATTTCATTTTAAGTGCAGTTTGAGAAACATGGATTTCTTTTTTAAAAAGAAAGAAATTGAGCTTTGAATTTGAGAAAGCAAGTGAAAGAAAATCAGTTTGTTTACTTTTAAAATGCTCCAACTATCTTGTTTTTATGAAAGTTTTATGAACTTTTTATAAAGTTGTATCAGAGCCCTTATATAAAGTTTGCCAGATGCTAAAGAAAAAATTTTCTTTGCTGTAAGTTATTAGCATTTACTTCTTTTTTCAGAAGAGTAACTGAGATAAAATGACTTAAAATTTTAAGGAACTCCAAACCTAGACCATTTAGCCATAATCCTAATTCTTTTCTTAATGAACTTAACCACTTTATTTTCAGTTATACTAAAATGTAATGGAGTGATTTTATTTGTTTCACATAACACAAGAAACATTCATTTCTGATTATAAATTCTTTTTTTAAAAAAAACTTTTATGAGAAATGAAAACCTTTTTTCCTAATCAAGATATAGTTACACAAGCAAGTAACCTAAAATCCCATGTTTAATTTAGTGAAGAAACTTACTTGAATAGAAAAGACAAAAATAGCTACTATGGTTTTCAATCTAAAGCTAAAAACTTTAACTATCTCCTTTGTACAGACATCTCTTTGAAATCTATAAGCACTCACAAATGTAGAATGGAGATACATGACGAAAGGGCTTGGTCATTTATAGCAATTTGGTTTTAGAAATAGACTCTTTATAGAAACATTATAAATTATGACTCCAAAAATAGAATGCTGCCATTGATTAATTTCATGATCTGAACAAACTATTTGATCTTTCTAAACCTTAGTTTCTTCTTTATCTGTAAAATGGAAATAGTACCTATAAACAAACCTTGCTCAGGGTGTTGTCATTTATTAACTCTGAAGTTTATGGAATAATATATGTTAAAGACACACATGTCACGGTATAGCAGAAAAAATAGTATATTAGAAATCAAAGTCTAATCTCCCCTGCAGCATTAGCTGTATGACTTTGAGCAAGTCATTTAACTCATCCAGGCTTTAGTTTTTTTCATTTTAAAAATGAAGGATTTGGACTAAGTAATTTTTATAGTTTATCCTATCTTGAAAATTCTTTGTATATCAAATGCCTTTATTATTCTTTATCTTAGTTAATTGAATTTACTATAAGAATTTCAAAAATTATCAATGCTATATAATCAGTGCCCAGATAGGTCACATTTTATACCCCTCTAAATAAAAACTTGTAAATTCCAAGAGTAAACGGAATTCCTCTCTTTGGAAGGATCAGCAAAGTAATAATAACATTCTATTGAATGACTCTGTAGTTGTATATCATATGATTCTTATTGGCTCATAAAATTTAGAAATAATTCAATTCCCAGCACATATAACTCTGGCCAAAGAAGGTCTTTTCTAAACTCGTTATTTATCTATTAAGTGCTGGTATATTGAAAAATAATGGCTTAGGCTTAAGAAATGACAAAAGCCAAAGTCTTTTAGACTAATCAGAAGCCTCATGACTATCACTTAGGAAGTCTTTCTTCCAGAAGGGAATTAAAAGGTGAGTGATTATCAACATAACTTTTTAATTTACTATTTTGCCAAAAATTATCAGTTAATGATATTGAGCTCATACTAGAATCAGTTAAATGTGTGACATTACACCATCCACTAGTTAAAGTAGAGATCAAAATTAATATCATCTTAGAAAAAAGGTGAGAAGATACTACCATATTTAGCTCCAGAGGAAAGCTAAAAAATAAGAAATGCAAGAAGAGAAAGATAGTGATGTTGGTTATCACCATTTTCTGCAAAAATTAAACTCATGTAAAACAATTACCATAAGGAGGAGGCCCACAAGGCCAAGACATCACTAGAAAAAGAAAACATTTGATTTCCTTTCTAAGTGGAGAGAGTTGGCATCCCAGTTTAGAATACAAACTCAACAGAATACAAATAAGTCTACAAAAAGCTTGCTATGAGATCTAAATGAATGAACTATCACACTGTTCATTCATAAATGAAACTATCAGGAAGACTACAGAGACACAGAAAAAAATTTTCAGTGTTTCTATAAAAATTTATTTTTAATCATTACTGACAAAGGAACCACCCTAATACCTCAGTCTATAGGTAGTATACAGAGGAGCACAAGTGGCACTTGAGAAAACAAAGTTAGAAAGTGTGACTGTGAAAGCACTGATGTAATCCATGGGAATTGTAATATAATCTTGAAAGCATTGCAGATTCACTTTATAATTATCAAAAGGAGGGGAAGATACCAAAATCATGGAGAGTATTGAATGATATATATTAATATTCCCAAAATCTTATTGAGAGAGCTTCAGTAATTACTGACGCATATTCCTCCTTCCTCATCTTTATAAAATCTTTACAAGAATGATCAACATCCATAGTGAGGATGTCTTTGATGAAAGTATGGAAAGAGGCAGGCTTTCTCAAGTAATTATCCCTGGAAGAGCATAACTTTTTAATCACTTAATCGACTGTGTTACTCTTTATTGTTTGTTGAGTGTGTGTGTGTGTGTGTGTGTGTGTGTGTGTGTGTGTTGTGTAGACTTCATAGAGCAAATCTCAGCCTAAAAGGCTCCCCTCCAACAAGTATGTTGCATATTGTGGAATCACAAGATTCCATAATGAATGTAATAACAGAAATAACTTGGGATTGCTTCTTCTGATTTATGTGAAGCAAGAGATAAAGCGTGAAAAGATATACTTGTCAGAAATGATCAACATTATCATGGAGGAAGGTTTAAGGGCTAAACAATGAGGTGAGGTCCTCCAGATGCTTCTTTTTGCAGATAATGTTATACTCATTATATCAAGCCCCAGAACAGTACAGGGCCACTACAGTGAAATTTTTTGTAACTCAACAGAAATGAATAAAAATCCATTCAAGAAAAAACTAAATGAATGAAAAATGCCTGTTGTCCCAACTCTGATGTGCAGTTGATTGATCAGTCCATTAAAATAGTATATTCGTATGTATATTTATGACTAGTGTTACAAAACAGATGATGAATTGGTGCCAGAGCTGAATCAGAGGTGGATAGTGGTCCCGATTGCTTTTGAGAAATTATCCTGTGCTTTCAGCTATCCTAAACCTTTCCCCAACACAAAGATCCACATATTTTATATTTGCAAGTACTGAAATACGTGTCCAAGGAATCAAAGTTGTAGGTACTGAATGACACATGGTATGTCCCCGTGGGAAGTATCCTATTGTCAATGATGACCTACATGCAAAAAGTAGAATGAGAAATATCTTTGAGAAAATGTTTGAACAAAAAAAGAAGTAGACCAATCATGTGATGACAAGAAGAGAGTATATGAACACCTGAGTGCTCTCTGGCTACATGTGAAATGAATAAGACTAGAGGAAAGTGGCTAACATATTGAGGCATCTTTTGTAAAGTCCTTAGAGACACAATTCCCAGGGAATGGGACTTCAAGGATGTGTTAGAATCTATGATGAAAGAAGAACCGTGTCAGTGAAATCTTAGATCCATTGAAATATTAAAGTATAATGAACCAATTAAAACATTTTCCTAAATTTTGTGTATTTTAAGAATTCTTAAGCTTTCAGGTAGTTATTTCACTGTTGAGTAGGTTATATTAAGCCTTGGTTAGTACTGAACAAGGTGTCAATTTTTAAATGGCTTTTATAGTACCTACTCATAGCATAATTTGTTTAGGAATAATTTGGAATTGTTGCTAAACTATATTATAATAGTGGCAATCAGGTGAGACTGATACTTGGCATAGGACAGTCATTTATTCTATGGGTGAAATAGTTTTTTAATAATGTATGAAGAAATTCTTTATACTTATTACCTACTGAAAACAGGTGAACGTTCCATAACTCTGGATCATATTGTAATTTGCTGAAAAATGAACTTTGCTAAAGCCATTCAACTTCATTGTGAGCTTACAGAGCTCTAGTATGCTCTGTGCTTAGTTCGTTAATGAATGCTTGAGGATATCTTTTATTTAAAAAGAATTTTATACAACAATTGAGTAAGTTTTACTTTATATTTTTATCCATTTCAAATTTCAGAAGCAAAACTAAAGCTAAAAGCTAAAGTATGCAAATAAAATGGTAACCAATTTTATTTTATGATTGATTTCTAGAAATTGGTATATACATTATTTTTTGGTTAATTGAATCATATTTTACATACAACCAGGCAGTTTTGAAAGGAGTTCAATTGTGATTTCTTCTGTAAAGCCGAAAATTATTTTTATGAAGCAAATAACTAGCCCAGATTTATCTTTAATGTAAATATGGACTTTCACATGGCTTTTGCTTTAAAACACAATATATTTAAGAATTTTTGTTTATATTTTTAAAACACTAACATCAAATAGCAATAATATTCCTGTTAATCCAAGTATCTGTTCTCTATACTCCAAGAAAAAAATGCTTCTTTTGTCTTAATTTGTCATTGTTCAGTCATTTCAGTCATGTTCAACTTTTCATGACCCCATTTGGAGTTTTCCTGACAAAGATACTGGAGTGTTTTGTCATTTCCTTCTCCACGTCATTTTACAGATGAGAAAACTGAGGTTTAAGTGACTGGTCCAGGGGAGTTAGAGGTTAGTTAGAAGTGTCTGAGGTCAAATTTGAACTCGGGTCTTCCTGACTTCTGATAGAACCTGGTGCTGAAGCCACTGCACCATCCAGCTGCCCTTTGTCTTAATTACCCAGATTATTATTAACAGGAAAAGATGGAGATTTGTCTGTTTTCTTTTCCTCGATCCTTTACTTTGTTCTGTGAAGATCTGTTTTGAAGAATTAGTTGTCCATGCTTTTTTTTCCTAATCTTTCTCTGGGAGTTCTAAATCTAATCCGAACCTAATGACTTCTAGGTAATTCAGTTTTTACAATAGAATTTGTTTATGATTTATATGATACATGCTACTGTGTTTCATGTAATTTCAACTGTTTGAGATCTAACAATCTCTTTGGAGAAATATGGTGTCTGATTCTGTGTTCTTTATGACAAAAAACTTATTATTGATCCTTATTTAATTATAAATATCAATAATACAGACAACCAAAAGGCATACCTGCCTTTTTAGTGCTTGTATTTATTAAAACCACTTCAGTAAACTCAATTTTGTCATATTTATTTTTAGGAACAAAATTACAAGATGCAGAAAGAGCAGGAACTCCACAGCCCTCCATTATAGGATTTAAACAACATTTACTTCAAGAAGCAAGAAAAGAAATAAAAGCTTTGTAAGTACACTTTTTATTCATTATGGATAAACATTTTATTATTTACTTTCTAAGAAGCAGATTTCTAAAAAATTAGATTAAATATTACCATCAATGCCATGGTAAATCAGAATAGATATACAGCATATTTAATAAAATGAGAAAAAACATCCAACTTCATTGACTGAAAGGTTTAGAGAGCAGGTACTTTTAGTATAATCCAATCCCTCTTGCCCCCCAAGGAACAGCATAAATCCTGATCATTTAGAATAGTATAAGCTTCAGAGTCAATATTCTCTTGCCAAAGAAAATATCGGTACATTTTTTTTTAGATCCTGAATTAATTAGCTCCTTTGGTGGTAAAGGAGCCATGGCTCAAGCATGGAATTATGGCTTTCCCATATGTCTTTAGCCTTTCGTTTTGTAATGTATTTCCAATAAATAACATTTCATATTTTTACTTCAAAAGTTTAATTCTGCTACATTCATATCACTTTCATTTTAAAAAACCTTTCAAATTAAATGTCAACAGATTATAGGCAATGTCATATTCTTATTGTCAAGCATTCTTGAGATTTACTTTGGATGAGTATGGAATAAAGGGATAAAATACCTCAGAATAAATAGCATGCCTTCAGTAGATAATATTTGTAGTGCTTTACCTTCTTCTAAAATAGCTTTTGACCATAAATATACAAAAATAATCAGTTGAAGTTAGAATCAAGTAGCATACAGTGGATATTTTGTTATCTAACCATAGATTATAACAAGAAGATCTGGGTTTCACAACATTTCCATGAAACTCAAGAAACAGGGATGATCTAATCCTAAAAGATAAGGAACTATGGTGACAAAGGCCATCTATGGCCAATTCTCTGCTTCTTAATGTAGTGAACATGAAAGGGCCTAAGCTTATAGACTAGCCTAAGATAGCCAGAATCCTGATTTCATAGTAGGAGTCCAATCAATACTTCTTTAAGGAACTTAGCTGAAGAAAACCAACTTTGAAAGACTTGAGAAATCTGATTAATGTGGTGGCCAACCAAGTCTCCAGAGGACTTATGATGAAGCATATTACCCACTTTCTGACAGAAAGATAATGACGAATTCTAAGATACAGAAAAAAGCATACATTTTTAGACAGGGCCATTGTGTGTATTCATTTTGCTTGACTGCTTGCTAAGAGGTTAGCAATAATGATACTGAAAAAAAAAAGAGCCACTGAAACTTTTTGTTAATGTGCAGGAGAGAACAGAAGGCCTTGGGAGTTGAATCAGATTAGCTTTGAAGTCCTTTTCAACCCAAATATATATAAAGATAATATATGTAAAGCACCTTGCAAATATTCAAGCACCATATAAATATTAGCAATTATTATTATTTTATGGGATTCTCAGAATGTAATTAAAGCTTCGGGACTTTAGAGCATTTATAGTCTAACAGACACTACAACTAAGCAGAGCAGTAGAAAGGGTGCTGGACCTGGAGTTTGTTAGATCTGAATTCAGATTCAGCCTCAGAAATTTACTAGCTATGTAATCCCAATCAAGTCATTTAACATCTATATGCCCAAGTCTCCTCATCAGCAAAATGGGATGATAATAATAGCACCTACCTCAATGGGTTGTTGTGAGGATAAAATTAATAATATTTGTAAGCTCTCTCTAAACCTTAAAATACTATAGAAGTGCTACCTATCATTATGTTCAAACGCAAACATGACATATGGAAAGAATACTCCACATTGACGAAAGTATGATAATCAGTGATGACATTTAGGAGAAGAGAAGGAATTCAAAAATATATCATATAGGAAACAAGTGGCAAAAAGGCCTAAGAAAAGGTATGAATAGACCTAATGGATCAGAGCTCTGCTTCACCATAGAAATGAAGTTAGGATAGTCTGAATTATTATCTCTCTTTAGATGGTGGCCCCCTTGCAATGGCTCCAGGGAGAAAACTTTAAAATTCTTTGGGGAAGTATTTGTTGAACTCCTACTATGTATTCAACATTCTAGTTATCTTCAGCTATAGTCTATAAAATTCGGTCCCTTCATGTTTGCTTTTGCTTCTGACACCTGTGTTTACATTTCAGATGGCTAGAAGCAGAGAATTGGGCACAGATGACCTGTCTCCATACTTCCTTATCTTCTGTGATCTGGACCATCCCTATTTCTGGAGCTTCTTAGAAATATTGCAAAATCTAGCTCTTTTAGTTATAATCTGTGGTTAGATAACAAAATAATCATTTTATGCTACTTCATTCTTATTTTCTAATTCTAACTTCAACAATTATTTTTATATGTTTTAATGTATTAAACCAGAGTTAAGTTTCTTGATGAATATGGTAAAATAAACATATATCTTATGTGCATTTTCATCCTATTAGTACTTCTTTTTAAGTATTGCATACTTGTGCATGAAGGCATTTGAAACAGAATATCTGCCTTTTCTTCCTTTTAACATAAAGAATATTTTTAGCTTTGCTTTTAAAGTTTTTCTCCAAACAACAGTGTTTCATTAAGGATATTCCTGCATTTTAGAGAAACTTTGGTTGAAACACAAAGAGACCAGATACTAGATCTGGAGCACACGGCAGAGGTACTGAAAACTCAGATGAGGAGAAAAGAAAATGAGCATGAAGCATCTCTTTTACAACTTCAAGAGCAGCAAGCTACAGATCAAAGGTATCTAGAAAATATAAATTTCCACCTACAGCAGTCACAATTAGTATGTAATCAGTATTATGCATTATGCTTTATTGGTTAATCTGAATTTTTCCTGTGTATAAGTTCGGATTTTTATTTACATGCATACTTTACATTTATATTCATTTTATTTACATTCATCATAGTGTTTGGTGTTACTTTGAGCCTATTACTTCTCTACAATGGCCTACGGGTAGTACTACCATTAAAATGCTGTGTAAGCTGCTATCTTCCTAGGGAAATTAAGGCACGGAAATGGAGAGTTATAGATTAAAATCATAGGTTCATAGCATATTGAATTGAAAGGGATCTTTGAAATCATCCAGTATAGTCATTTTATAGAAGAGAAAACAGAAAGATTAAGCAAATCATTCGAGGTATCACAGGCCATTTGTGGCAGAATTGGGGCTAGAACTCTTGTTACCTCACTCCCAGTCCCTCTTTGTTTCTGATGTGCCACTGTACATGACAGAGCCCAGCCAGACCCCCTGGTGTTCAGATGTAACATGGATGAAGATCCAGCAAAGAAGACCAAGAAGGAGTAGTCAGATAAAATAGAGCAAGATACTTTGACAGTACTGTTTATATTGTGAGGATGAAATACAGACATATAAATGTAGATGTTCTTTAAAAAAAAAATTTAAAATACTAAAAGGCCTGTTTAGAGAAGTGAGAGAGCTATGTACTCCACCATCACTTTAGCACATGGATTTTTTTCACCAAGCAGAAGACTAGATTAAAATGAAGCTAAAGGGTACAGGGACTTGTAAATTCCCCAAAGTCCTCTAAATGAGGTGGGTACTGAATTTATTTCTTGCCTCATAAACTTTATAAAGGTTTTATTTCTATATTTGTCAAAAATTAAAGATACCTGTAATGAATGGTATGCCTACTTGAGATACAGTAGTGAAAACTGAAGACATAACTTAGTAGAAGTGACTTCAGGGGTTTTTTTCCCCATATGTTTACATGTATTTTGATATTTTATGGGTAACAGCAATTTTTTAAACTAATGGAAAACTGTTGAAATAATGTTAGGGAGAATATAAAACTTGGTATAATTTACTGTAGAGAAATATCACAAAATAAAAAACATATTTAAGCTTCTTTTTTACGGATGCATTATTTCAGATTTGAAATTCTAGAAGTCTGATCTGGATGTTAGATTCCATGTTCCAAACATGAACTTAATGTAGTTGTAATCTTCAGAGTAGTTGTGCCTGATATTTATGGCAGAGAGCCTTTTCAGAGAATATTACAGAAACCCTTCATAGTGTGTGTTTAATAGACCAGTTTGGTTTGGCATCAGCTTGACATAAACTTTTGGTTATTCAAAGCCTTTAATTGCTTTGAAGTAAGAGCCCAGTGCTGCTCCTTTTTATTAAAATCATGTTTTTTCTTGTTGTTGTGGCCTATTTGGGAAGACCAAGTTGTGATTTTTGCATATGTTCTACATAATGCCTCATTAGTTTAAAATCTTGTATCATTTACAAGTAGCCTGCATGTCTGTGTTGTTTTGAACAAAAATTCTTATTAAAATTTAAACATATAAAAATGCACATTTTCTGCTTATTAAACTAGGAGACCTTAAACTAAATGTAAAACAGTGATGCATGAACCCATGTATGTGAATACTAAAAATCAGGAAGATTTTACCTTTTGTTGAATTTTCAAGTATGAGAATATTGTTCTCATCAAACATATAATTAGTTGGATTAATACAAAAATGATTTTAAAAGAAATTCTAGCTTGTTCACCCTCTTGATTAAAAAATTATATTTGTAAATTGTAGGTTCATAGCATATTGAATTGAAAGGGATCTTTGAAATCATCCAGTATAGTCGTTTTATAGAAGAGAAAACAGAAAGATTAAGCAAATCATTCAAGGGATCACAGGCCATTTGTGGCAGAATTGGGGCTGGAACTCTTGTTACCTCACTCCCAGTCCCTCTTTGTTTCTAATGTGCCACTGTAGATGTCTAACATAATGTCATAATGTCTGACAAACACTAACTTAGAAAATTTTGATTATGCATTTACTCAGTCTCTTTAGTGGGAAAAAAATTATCTTAGACCTACATAAAAGAGAATTACCTTCCACATGTATGGGGAGTAAAGAAGACTGTTTACCAAAACTCTCTTCATCCCCTTCCTTGTTTACACCCTTACTCATAATATCAGATAAGACATTAGACTATGATCTGAGCTAACTATATCCAGCACAAGAAATTTCACTTTGTTGCTTTTTTATTTTTAGTTAAACTTTTAAAAATTCATCATAAGTGCCAACTTAAGCACTAAATCATTGTTATTAATAGTTTAGGAACTGACCTAATGAAAATCATAAAAATAAAAATTTTATTTTTTCTCTTTTGTTTTTGAAGTATTTCAATTAGTTAGGACTTTGCTAAGATCTCAGCTTTTGTCACATTTTCAGAGAGTTTGATATAAACCCTGCAAAGCTGTCAAAATTAGCTGCAGGTCTTACTATGAGCATGAGGAAATAGGCAAAGCTGAAACTTTGGAATTTCTCAGACGAAGGAAACTTATTTAAATAAATAAGATCCATATTCTCCACCCAAGATTGGATGAAAGAAGAGAAGCCAGGATTTGTCTTTGTTAATTTTATTTCCTTCTTTCTGAAACTGATAAAACTTTGACCAAACATCCTTAAGAAAATGTCCTTTATGTTATTTTGTGTGTATATGCATATAGAGGAGTCAAGAGATACAGCCTACCTTTTTCCAAGTTGATAATGAAGGCAACCAATTTTGGATTTACAAGTTTGCCAGAACACATTGAATTCCTGTGAGTCAGGAGATGAGTGTTAAGTAAAGCATTACCCCTTCATGAAACTTCTAAGTCAAAGAAGGAACCTATTTCTTCTGTAATAGGTGAAACCATTACTTTTGCAAATGGACTTTCCCCAGTTACATTAAGGAAAATTCATTAAGGCCAAGAGCAAATTTGGGTAAGCCAGCCTATGTATTGCTTTCACACTCTTAACAGTGATTAGCAGATTTTTAAAACATTGGACACATATGAAGAGAGACATTTGATCACTGACCGCAGTCACTGATTTCAATTTAATTCAACAAAGATTTTTTTTTTAAATCGGGTAATTTGTCTTAGACACTATACCAGTAGTGCTAGGGATAAAGAGTGTGATAGTCCTTACTTTCAAGAAGTTTGTATTCTGTTAGAGGAAAACAGCATGAACACAGGTAAGTAAATACACATTTTGTTTTGGGGTGGGTTTTTTTTGAGAAAGGGAAAACTTCCAACTATATTTTTTAATTTATCAGTTGGCCTGATACAGTTATTTTAAAATGACTACTCTTTTTTTATATCTAAATGTTAGGTTGTCCCCCCTGCTACAGCTACTTTCCATTAGCCTGCAGCCTCATGTGTGTCCTTCATACATGTAATTGACTGTGTCCCTAAAGCATCCTCTCCTAAATGACAGTGACTGGCATTTATGTCTCTCAGTTTAGCAAATCCAAGTTTTCTAGACATACAGTCCAACTACAACAGTGCATTCTTAAAGCATGTCTCACAGAAGACCCTTTTTTCTTAATTGGCATATGAAAGAACAAAAAATATTCCTTCTTAAGCTTTCATCTTGTAGACTTTATTTAATAAGGCTCACTTTTTAAATTATTATTATTATTATGATACCCAGTAGCAAAGCTATAGTCTGTTATCAAGTGTTTTTCAATGTTCCCAGTGGAAGTTACTTTTTTAGAATTTTTTAACTTGACTGTTTCAGATTATTGGAGACTTGGCATACAAGGTGTTAGTCCAGAACATTTTTTTCAGTATGAAATCTCATTTAATTCAGCTTGTTTTGACTTTAGAGCTGTGCAAACAACTTTTCTCATAGTTTTAGATATCTTTGGTCCACTTCATAATCATCAATGTCTGCCTTCTAGAGAAGAAAAGAAAGGAAAAACTACATTTTGCAAGTAGATAATCTTTCAAGTAACAATTGCTAATAGCATTTTCAAAAGTCATGTTGAAATAACCAAGAAATGAAGTTTTATAAAAAGATACCATACTCTTAATCTGTTTTAAATTTCTCCATAACTGAAATTTCTCCATAATGATTAATCTTTGTACATAGATAAATAAAAAATTTTAAATGTATTATTCTTTCCTTCTGAAGAATGCTCTAAATCTATGTGATACTCTCATCATATTTGCTTTGGAGTAGGTCAGTGGATTCTGCTATAGCTATTAGAGTTCTTATAACTTTAGTGATATACTGGTTCTATAGATATCATCTCTAGCCTTATGGATTTATAAGACTAGAGTTGTCCTAGAGTAAGGCTGACTATAATGGTATTAATAAGTAGTCCTTCAAAACACCAGGTAATCACATACATTCAAGTAGGGCACTAGCTAGCTATTCCTAACTCTCTGACATATATTGCCTTTTTGTGACAACTCTTATTTCATCTTTCTATCTCCCATGCCTGCTAGCTGAAACCTCCTGTCTTGCTTCTGTATTAAAATGTGAACTCCTTGAAGAGCAGAGACTAACTTGCTTTTCCATTTGTATCCTAACAGTTAAGCACAGAATTTAGTTAGCACTTTAAAAATGCAGTTCATTTATTCATTGCACAATGGAGAGACAGTGTGGTTATAGAGGAGAGAGCATTAGAAGTAGAAAAGACAACTGGATTCAAATCCCACCTCTAGCACCGAATTGTAGTGACTGTCTTAATCTTACCTTTATTTCCCTATCTGTCAGATGAAGATAATGCCTTTACTCTAATATACCTTATTACCTTAAAATGTTCATGTTAAACTTAAATGAGATGTGTATAAAGCACTTTGTGAACCTTAAAGTGTTATTTAAATGTTTGATATTACGATATAGAGTAGACACTTAAGTGCTCACTTAATTGAATTTTCTCTTTTTTCCTTTCAAGACCTACCCTTCATGTTAACCAGATTTTAGTGCTATAAAAATCATGGGTGTGGGGCATAAAAAATATGATACTGTATGTGATTTTCCCCAGGCCTCAAATTGACATAAATATGAGTCTATGTTATCACATTGATTTTAACTTTAAATATAAGGTGTCCCAAAAAGTCATAGTGTGGTTTTAAATTAAGGGTTGAAACTGCAGTAAGACTTTTGGGATACCCCATGCTTAATGAAATCAGTTTAATGCTCTCAGCTAGAAAACCTTACAGTGCAGATAAAGTCGTATTTTTCATACCTTTGTGTCAAAAAATTATGTGCATTTGGCAATTACAACTATATTCCAAACATAAAAACCCCACCTTTTTTTTTTCAAAACACCCCAGGCTTAGAGGAATTGAACGTATTTTTCATTGTACTTGTCCCAAAGTATCTGTATTAAGTGCTCATATCTTTTATTTCCAAGTGACATAATTATTTCTAAATTTTATTTTTTATATTATTTTCATCTAAGACAAATTCACCAAAACCAAGCATTAAATATCTACCATTGACAAGGCACTATAGCTGAAGTACTAAAACTTTCTGAAATGTTGTACCTGTTTCCCTGATATTAAAAAAAATTAATTACAGTTAAAAAGAACAGTCTCTTAAGATCCAATGGCCCTGGGTTCAAACCTCCACAGCATCTCTTGCTAGCTAGATAGCCTTTAGCCAGTCACTTTACTTCTGTGAGAATCAGCTATGAGACTGGAAAAAAATTCTTGCAGAATTATTGTGCAGATTGAATAAGATGGCATATGTGAAGTGTTTTGTACACTACAAAGTGCATTTAAAATGTCAATTTTTACTAATATTCCTCTGACTCTATAGAAACTAAATGTCACTGGGGGGACGAGGTATATTGAAGTGAAAGGCAGCAAAACAGAATGGTCAGAATGCCAGTAGATCTGGGTTTAAGTTCTGCTTTCATTCCTTGCTAGCTGAGCGAGCAACTCTGAGCAAGTTACATAATCTCTCTAAGTTTCCATTTCCTCATCTTTCAAGTGGGGATAATTAAATGTACCTCACAAGGTTGTTGTGAGAATCAAATGATGTAGCATTTTTCAAACCTTAAAGTGTAATATAAATGTTAACTTTTATTATGCACTTAACTCCTTTTGTTTCTGTTGCTGTTATAAAGCAACATTTTTTAATTAGCAAAGATTATGTATTCCTGAATCTTATACTTATGGAAGGCACATTAAAAAGTAAGAAAAAAATTAGAGAAACTAAAAATGTTAACAGATTGAATGTTACCCAGTTTGGATACTATATTTTTCTTAGTCGAGGGTTACCAATAAAAATGTTACTGTAGAGAGAACAAACTTTAGCAGTTCTGAAAAACACAAACATAGTATTTTGGTTTCTTTGTTTTCACAGAAATTTGTAAGTTTTTGCTTTATCGAAAGTTCTGGATCATACTACTATTGAACCTCATTCACTAACTGGTATTGTCTCTCCATGATGTCAGATTTCATTAGGTGAAGAGGCAGAGTAGTTTGTTAAAAAATTGTGAAAATATTATTAAATATATATTGCTGAACTACTAAATAAAAAGTGTTAGACACTTAATACTGTGTTAAGGCTATACCTTGGCCTAGATCTTAGATTTTGGGGCTTGTTTATCTTCTTTGTAAGGACAACTAAATGGCCAATGCCAAAACGCAATGAACTTTCAAATATCAAAGAGGAAAATTAAGTATTTCAAGTCCTCAGCTGGTTTACAGATGTGTAAGCTTTGTAGTCTATTTTCTGGTTCCAGTATGGCATTGTGACAATTTTTCCAATATGTGTACAATAGATAAATTTTATAAGAAAAATTATGCATTTCAAATGGAAAACTAATATTTCCATTTAAAATATTTTTTATTTAAAATTGTAAGCCAAAATTTAGTTATATATTTTCCCCAAATACATTTAGATGTAAAACAAATTTAATTAGGTCACCTTTCCTGGTCCATATGTGTATGTGTCTTTTGAAAACAGGTATTCATTTAGATCTGTGATTAACCTTTACAAGATCTTCCTGTACAATTCTGTATTTGCTTTAATCTCAGTAGGGAAAATACAAAATAGGATTGGAGCATATAGGGTTTCTATATACCCTGTGGATGTTAAATGATCTCATACAGCTAGCTAACAGCACATCTGCAACTTATTTAGATGCCAGTCTTAGGGCATTATGAGTATAAAATGCTAGGTCATTTTTCTTGAATATTTAGAAAAGTTAAGTTCCAAGAGGAAACCCCAATAAAGGGCAATCCTATGACACCCTCTATTTGGGGTTAGTGTTAAGAAGATGATTGTGTGGCAGGGAGAAAAGTATTACAAGTCTCTTTTGTGTATTAAAATATTAGTGTTATAAACATCTCCATGCAAAATGCTGTACACATGCCTTCTTTTAATAACCTAAAGAGTCATTTAAGTTCTATAAAATGAATATTAAGAATAATTATTAGTTGAATTTTAATTGCTATCTATAATTGTATGTATGAAGAATATAGGAAGTTATACCCATGAAATCACAGGTTAAATCTCCCCCCTAAAATGGTGTATTATTATGGAAATAATGTTATAGTAAACCAATTTACAAGTGTGTTAAAGTTTTCTAAGAAGAAAATTTTTATTCTATCATATATCTTACCTTGAGTTCCCTCTTCCCTCTTTTTTTAAATGTGAAGGTCAAACATTCGGGAAAATGTGGAACTAATCAAACTTAATAAGCAGCTTATGGAGAAAAGTAATGCCCTTACAGTAATGGAAGGAAAATATATCCAGCTTCAAGAGGTACTGTTATAATGGGAAGTATTGTGCTTTTATACGATAATGTATGAATAACATGGATTATCAAAATGCATTCACGAGTTATGCGAGTTAGTTGTCCTTACACGCACACACGCACACACACACACACACACACACACACACACACACACACACACACACACCTCAATAACCTTCAAGCAAACTGCCTTTTATGGCTTGAGTTTTTATTACTTCACTGTTATGTTTGTTGTTTATGACCTAAAACCTAAATTGTAAAGAATTATTATTCTTAAAGTAGGAAAATATAGAGTTCCTCTCTGTCATTATGAGTGGAACAACAAAGATATGTATCATAAGTCATCTGAGACTTAAGAGGATATTCTTTTTAACTGGTTTTTATCTGAATTGCCTATGAGTACATAGCTTTAAAAGTATATAGAACATTTGTTTATACCCAAAATCAATTCTAAACTTTCCTGATATATCTTGGATTTACCAAAAATGTGGATAGTTCAATAGATATTTTAATTGTACACCATTATCATCAGTGTTACCTCCTTAATTTCACCACCCAGTTAAGCAGTTGAGCATTCAGTTGTAGCACTGTTTGTTTAAAACATAAACATCTCTAGTAATGGGTATATTTGGGATTCTTATATCTCTGTAGTTGGTTTAATAAGAATTTTGACCACACCAGAATGTGCAGCAAGACTACATTTATTTATTTGAACTCCATAATTAAAATGAGTTAATGGAATTATGAACACCAAAACCTTCCAGATGACCAGAATTCAAATCAAGCAGTACCATTTTTGAAGTTTGGAGACAGGGAAAGCAGTAAATTAAGGCAAAATACAGGGTCTTCTAAAGCTCCAGGTTTACCATAATGTAGATGGTGTTAAGATGTCCCCATAAATTGTATCATGTTCTCTGTTCTAAAATCATGTAAGAATGTCTCAGAATGCCAAAAAGCCATCTTATACATAAATGAAGGAAAGAATACATTAGAGAGAAGGTATGATAAAAAAAATCTATGTATTAGAAGGAGAAAAAAATGAAAATGCATGTAACCTGAAATGAATTTTTAAAAATAAGAAATTAAGAAAGGCCCTCACAAATTATTTATCATTCAGTTATCTTTTAATTGCTTGGTTTTCAATTTAGCATCCCCCATCATACCATATACCTCTCTTTTGATAAATGTTAAAGCATAGGGACACTAGAAGGATTTGTGCCATTAATAAAGTGAGGTCTTCACTTAGAAGACATTAAGTGAAAGAGATAGTATTTTTATAATTGTGCCAAGAATAAAAGTAATTGACCTAAAACCAGGACCTCTGTTGCCATATTCTTTTATAAATGACATCCACCTTAATATTGAAGTTCTACTAGAAAATAAAGGTGTTTTTCAGTAACAAGTGAGACATTATAGAGATTGACTTAGTTTAGGGTATGCTCATTCATTTTAGTCAATATTTATATTTCTTTCAAAAATATATGACATTTAACTGTTCTAGAGTACATTTAAAGCATCATGATAAATGGACTATTTTAAAATTATATTGTTTCCATATATTCCATAGTGAATTGAAATTATATTTGAATCATAAGTTCAACATCTAAGACTGGTTTTATTGATACGATAGGAAATCTTTTCAGTTAAAATATCTATGGTCAACCACTTATTTTTGTTTATTAGTGCAACATTTTTAAGCATCACATTTAACCTTAGGGAAAAAAATTAATTGCCAAAGCAAGTGTATTAGTCACTTTCATCAAGACTAAAGCATAAGCATATGAAAAGCAGAGGAAAACAAAACCTTTTTCCTACATTAAACCTATGTTAACATCACCTGGCAATTACTTCTTCAACACCAGTCTTAGGTCAAGAGTGTCTCCTGTTGATTGAATAGTGAATAAACATTATACATGTTGTTAGTAGTAAACTACTTAGTTTGAACTTAAAGAGTAGAGTTATTAAAAGAGTATTGACAGTTTATCAAAGCTTAATTTGCCAGTAATTTTAAAAGATTTTCATTTCTCTTTATAGAAGCAAAGACATCTTAAAGCCAGCCATGATGCCTTATTGGCAAATGGAGATGAGCTCAACCTACAGCTCAAAGAGCATCGTTTAAAGTGCTTCAGTCTTGAAAAACAACTACAATCTAAGAGCTTTGTTGAAAAAAAAGTGGGGGAGGTAAGCACCAGGAAATGCTGTCAACATATTCACTAAAAAGCTTGTCAGTAACTCTTTTGAGAAGATGTAAGAAACAGCTGCAAAGATGCTATGATAAATGCACGAATATGATAGCACTCTACAGTTTGCAGAGTACTTTGCTCTCAACAAATTCATGAGGTACAAATGAAAAAACTGAGACTCGAAGAAGTTAGACAACTTTCTCATAGTCATACCCTTAGTAGGGATCAGAGCAGGGACTCAAATTCAACTCTTCTGCTTTCAAGTCCATTGAGTTTTCCACTCTACCATGCTGCCTCCCCTAAAAAGCCTTATAAGCTGTGTGTATAGTACTGGAAATAGAGAATGAATTGAAAGCTTTGCACAGTTGATGCTAGTAAAGGATACTTTTCATTTGATTTGATTCATTTTTAAGACACTTGTCTTGGAAGTAATCCTTTCATTTTGAAACTGAAGTTCAAATTATGGGACTTAACTGTTTCATCTGTAATCATTGCTCATTTGTGATACAAAAGAATTCCAATAAATTCCTATGAACATCTTTATGTACTATCAGTTGATGAATAAATATTAAGTACCTACCCTGTGCAAGGCTCTGTGTAAGGCTCTAGAAATACAAGAAAAAGAAATAGAACTTGGCCTTAAGGAACTTACCTTCTATCAGAAGAAATAACATGTACATATATTAGTAAATAAAAGAATACACAAAACAAGTACAGAGTCATTTGGAGATGCCCAAGCAGTGAGGATGAATCAAAAGCCCTCATGTAGGGAGTGGCACTTGAGCTCACTTTCGAAGGAAGCCCAGGTTTCTAAGAGACAAATGAGGACATAGTACATTCTGGGCATGTGGGACACATGGGCTGTGTGCCTTTGCACAAGCACACAGACAGAAGATACAATGTCATGTACAGGAATGGCAGTTTGGCAGAATATTTTTTAGTTTGAGACCATTGTCTTTATTTTGTACAAGTTTCTATTTTGTATGTGTTTATATACAAAATAGGAGGCGACTAAAGTCATGCAGTGGATAGAGTCAGGAACACCTGCATTCAAACCCAGCCTCAGACGCTTACCAGTTGTATGACTTTGGACAAGTTACTTAACTTCTCTCTGCCTTGCAAAACAGGGATCCCTCCCAGGATTGTTGTGAGGATCACATGAGATAACATTTTTAAAGCCCTTAGCACTGTGCCCGTTGTTGTTGTTGAGTTTTTCAGTTGTGTCTGACTCTGTGTGACCCCATGGACAAAGTACATGGGGTCTTCTTGGCAAAGACACAGGAATGGTTTTGCCATTTCCTTTTCCATTTTGCCCCCATTTTACAGATGAGGAACTGTGGCAAATACAGATTAAGTAACTTGCCTGGGGTCACACAGCTAGTAAGTGCCTAAGGTCAAATTTGAACTCATACTCCTGACCCCAAGCCCAGTGCGTTCTCCATTGCACCACCTCCCTGACATAGTAAGTGCTATATAAATATAGCTACGTGCACCTTGTCTGCTGTGATAGATTGTAAGCTCCTTGAGGGACAGAATTGTCTCATTTACATCTTTGTATCACTAGTATGTAGCACATTTGCCTGGCATATAATAGGTACTTGATAAATATTTATTGATTGAATGAAACTACTGTGTTAAAGGGATTAATGTGTAATAAGGTAGGCTGGAGCTAAATTGTGAAGGGCTTTGTATTTTGTTAGAGGCATTAGGTAACTACTTCAGTTCTTCAAGCAGGAAAGTGATATGCTCAGGACCTTTGCTTTGGGAATGATATTTTGACGACAATGTGGAGAATGGATTGAGGAGGAGAAAAACGTGAGATGGGGAGACTAATTAGGAAGCCATTGCAATAGTCCAGATGGTAACTAATTAGGACAGTGATTACAATAATGGATCTAGCCATTTACATTTGGTGTGATTTTTCAGCATACCACTAGTTGTATGAAATACCTAACTTCATTCATCTGATTGCAATAATTAGAAACATCCTCCTCCTATAAGCAATACACTCCATATCTCCAAGTGGACACAAACTTAATTTATAGCCTTTATTAAAATATTTTTTACATCCAAGGGGGCACAGAGCTATGAATAAATGACTTCCTGTCCTTGAGACATATTGTGCATAGTTCTGTGACTTGAGAGAGTCCTTTTATCTTACCATGTTCCATATTTATCCTTTGTTTTTGGAGGTGTTTTGTAAAGCACTCTGGTTCATAGGGAAAGTTCTTACGTCTGAGAATATTTGTGAATAAAAATTCAAATTAGATACCAGCTAAAGCAGAAATCTAAATGTTTAAGTAATTATAGCACTATTATAAATTCATGGACTGGACATTTGTGGTTTCTACCAAAGACCATTTTGGGCTGTACAAAAACAGGTAGGGGCCTGCATTTGGTTCTCAGGCTCTAGTTTGCTGCCCCCAGCATAAACTATCTTCCCTGTATAGAATAGAACCTGAAACCTCTTGCAAACTCTGAATATTTAGGGAAAAAATTATGACTACTCAGGTTAATTTTTATCTTAATTTTTTAACCATGAACTAAAAATTTGTAATTGCTGAATGTTTATGGAACAATTTGATATTAATACTGAATATTATTGAATATCTTATGGAGTGAGTGGACAGAATAAATTTGTGCTTTAGTTAATAAAAAAATTTATTGAGATATATAATGTTATAGCAAAAATCATTATATAAATTGACATTGTTCCAATTAAATTACAACAGGGATGTTAATTTCACCTTTAATAATATGAAAAAGTCAATATTAAATTAAAAAGCAACAGGTAGAATTAACATTCACTTTCTATTTAGAAATCATCAAGAATAAAGCCTAAAACCATATGGAGATCAACTGATAGAATTTTAAAGTAATGTCCATTTTTCTCTTTATTCTAGCTACAGGATAAAATTAATGATTTGGAAAGGGAGAAGGAACTTTTAAAGGAAAACTATGATAAACTATATAACAGGTAAATTTTGTAATTACCTATTTTTGTCTTTTCCTCAGATTTCATAAGCTGTTATTTTTATTAAGCCATTATTTTTTAAATCATTTAACATTCCATGAATAAGGATGTCTCCTTGGCAGATAATAATTGTGTTTTGGGAATGTGAATAAGTAGTCTTAACATGATCATTTTTATAGACAATGGTAATTGACTCTTCAGCGATAATATCAATAAAAACATTGCAAAAGAAGCCATGCTATTTTGTTGCTTAAATATCCAGTCCTTATTGCCACATTGCCCAGCATCACGTAGCCAATAATGAAATCCTTCATTGAAACTCTTAGAAACAAAATTTTGCTACTCTATTAAATTTCGGTCGGTCAAAAGGGCCAATACTTTAATTCTTTTCAATATACAACAGCACCTATTCAAAATACTTCCAAAAAACTTGATTATTTCATCAGTGTAGACATCCTTGTCTCTCATATGTATCAAAACATGCTGTATAAACTGTTTCATGAGTTACTTTGGCCCCAAAATTTTATCACCTGTAAGCCAACCATCCATTGACATTGATTAGCTGGTAGGGGAAAATATATCTTCCAAGGTGCATCTTTTATTTCCTATTCCTGATAAAATTAGTGGAAGAAATACATGCTTATAATACTATTTGATCAGCTTTCTGGGGAAAACGATTTCTTTCTAAATGAATTCTTTATTTCTTATTCCTGATCAGTTTAGTAAAGGAAATATATGTGTATGGGAAATAATGCTGATCAAGTTAGCTACTTTAAAGAATTCAAAATGGTAATTGAGTTTTAATTTTTCTAGGCAACATCATGCATTTCCTACATGTGTACATTTGAGAAGCCTAGATAACATGCAGATAGTGTGAGATGGAAGTGCAAAGTTCTCTCATGTGTTAAACACAAACGTATTATACTAGTAAAAGTAGCACAACAGAACAAAAAGGACCTTTGCAGTGAGTGAATGAATGAAAAAACATCTCTTAAGTGGTAACCATGTGCCAGACTATGTGCTAAGCCCTGGAGATCAATTTGACATAGGGACTAGACCTGTGATTTCCTTGGTGTATAGAGACCTTGCTGATGAGGACATTCCAGAAGTCCGCCTCAGCACTTTGTCTGTGACTTAGTCTGAGATGGTGTCCTATGCCACTGAGAAAATAAGTGATTTGCCAAGAATCACACAGCCAGCGTATGTCAGAGTTAGGACTTGAACCTAGGTCTTCTTGATTCTGAGGCCTGCCTTCTCTTTTCTAATCTGTGCCGCCTTGCAAATGCAAAAGATACACTTCTTTAAGGAATTTATTTAGAGAAATCATAGCAAGATGCCTCAGACAGTGGAAGTTAAGTGACTTGCCTAGGCTCACACATCTAGTAAATGTCAAAAGTAAGATTTTACCTTACATCTTCCTAAGTCCTAACACAGCCTCACTTTTCCAACTACACCAAATTCTCACTCTTTCTTTATCTTACAGTGTTTTTTTAAAAATAATCTAATGAGATAAAGACAATTGAGCTGATGATTGGCATGAGCCATGTGCCTGCTGGCAAATTTTTATTAGAAATCCAAAGTAACATCATTGGAGAGAATCATTATCCTCAATGGTTTGAGGGCAAAGATGGTTTTGTTTTTGTTTTTGTACTTGCAGTGCTTACCTTTAAGGCCTTATGGCTTACCATTATAACACTTTATCACCAAGAATCTACTAGCTAAAGTATTAGTTTTGCAAATGATATTAATTTGATTTTAAATATAAAAATCAGGTAGATTCACATGATTTCAAAAGACCTGGGCACTTATTTTAGTTGCATCTCAGACTGTTTAACTCTTAGCAATTCCCTTTACTCCTCCATACCTTCTGCCATTTCTTGCCACTATTTCCCCTGTGTATGAAAAATAAATACCTTTTCTCTGTCTGCTGCATAGTAATATTCTGAGTGAATGTGATCAAATATGACCAATTTTTTTATCTCCCCAAATAAGACTCTATCTCATTTTGGGTATCATTTCTCTCACATTAAATGGAATAGTCTGACATGTTTTCTAAATAGTATTGTATCCTTAGCTGTTTAAGAGGGTATTATTAAATCATATGATTGGACTAATTTGGAGAACGCATGAAGCAAGATCTTCTGTAGCTTTAAATGCCCTTGAACTTTGGATAAATTGGACTTCTTCTATGGGAAGAAATGTGAAGGAGATGGAAAAACTATTAGTAAAGATAATCTGGAGAATAATGATATTCTTGAGCTTTTATTTTATTCTTAAGCTGCTAATCAGATATATATTTACCTACTTTGTGCTCACCCATCATTGCCAATGGACATAGCAGTGACCACAGGTGCCAGTGGATACATGACTACAGCCTGATGTTTTATCACTCCTTTAGTGTAACAGAACAACCAAGTGTGCACAAAGAGCAATTATTGTGGTTTTTTTCCCTAGTTGTCACTGTAGGCAATATACAAAAACTTTTTCATGAATAAAAGGTTTTCAAGGACTGTTCTCATATGCAGATCTAATTGTGTACACAGCCCTTACAAAGCAAATGGAGCCAGATGTGGTTCACCATTTATAGTTACACAGATGGCTCCAAGCATAGAGGAATACAGTAAATTCAAAAGAAATTCCTCATGAAATTCTAGTGGAATGTAATCCTAAATTTAGAGAGGAAGATAGCAGTGGACTAAATTCAGATTGACTTATACTGATTTACACTAGTATTTTGTGGGTTTGGAAAAACCAGGCTGCTAAATTGTTCTTAATTTAAACACATACAGCTTCTGATGTTTCTGCCAGATTAGCTGTTAGTGATTTTTTCTGCTGGTACTAATGCTTTTGGAACACTACTGTTTCCAATTTTTGGCGTCTGATATATCATGTAGTTTTGCCTATATCCTGTTAATTTTTTGGATCATACGTGTTTTTAATAGTATATATATATATATATATATATATATATATATATATATATATATATGTAGATAGATATATACATATATATGTAGATAGATAGATAGATATAGATATGTGTGTATATGTATGCATTTTAAAATAACAGCCTACACATAGATCTTGCTTTGTTCCTTATTTTTAAAAATGGAAATGTAAAGAAACATATTATATCTTAATATTTATAGCACAGATGTTTGTTTTTATATTAGACCAGGCAATTGCAGATTTAAATAAAATTGCCAAAATGTTACTATTTTAGATCTCTTACTTTTAGAAAGTTGTATGTGTGAGGTGGAAATATGTGTTACAAAATTAGACTGTTATATACAAAGAGAAGTTAGAGAACTGCATCTGTCTTTCAAAGCATTATTTCAAATCTTTTAAAATTATCCATCCCAAGAAAACAAACCAACCATGTGTTTATTTGGCCTTGACTTCTGAATTTTGTGCTTCCCAAAAATGTGTGAGTTCACTAAGTAATTTTTCCTTTGAAATAAAAACTTCAAACTTGTCTGGAAGTATTAAAACATGTACATGCATGCACAAAAAGTTTACAAAAACATTTAGCTTTTGTAAAAATATATTTTTCTCACTTTTACTTCATTTGCAGTTATAAAATCAGATTTTACAAGCTAATTTTTTTTCTACAAAAAAATTTATTGGGCACCAGTAAAATGGACAAAATTACTGAAAATTATTCAGGCTAGATCAGGAGAAGGGACCTTAGACAACCTTCTGACTTCCTCATTTTGCAGATAAGAAAACTGAGACTTAGAGAGGTTATATAATTTTTAGAAGGTCACACAGGTAGCCAAGGGGGGATTCAAACCAAAGTGCTCTAATTCCATATTAAATACTTTTCCTACTTTAACCTTACTCACTTCACTAAAAACTTAGAGAAGATAGCTTTACACTGAGATAACAGTTATTCAAATGAACATTTGCTTCATAACTTAGGGATAGCACATGAAAAAAAAATTAAGTTAGTTCTTCGGCATTTTTAATCATTTAATAGTTCTCAATCGTTGTTCAAACTGCTAAATATTGAGGAATTCTGGAGAATGATCATTTGAGTCACTATGCTCTTTTTATAACCCAATACATATTGCAGTTAACTAGTTTATTCATAGTCCACATGCTATTGATTTTAAGGACAAAGATTACTTTGTCAATACTTCTTAATTAGCATTAGAATTGTTTTTTTTTCACTTCAGTAAAAAAAACTGTTAGTATTTTGTGGTTACACTTTAGGATTTTGTGGGTTTTTTGGTTTTGATTTTGAAAAGAACTGACTTTTATCTTTCCATGTTTCACAGACTCAAAAAACATCAGGTGGGAAGTCAGTTTTCTCTACGTTAAGAGGATTTGTATGTGGGAAAAAATGGTTTTGTCAGTTGTCTATTGCTGAGGTTTGGAATTGTGGATTCCTCTGGAGTATGTATCTGAATTCCTTTCCTAGTCCCACAAATGCTACACACTGCCAACTTCTCAGGGTTTGGCGCTCTAAATTAAGGCCAGTTCCTTTGCTCATCCCACAGACTCTTTCATGTTCTGTAACCGCAGCCTGAGAAAGGCGCCTTGGTTTCAACAGCAGCAGACCAGCATATGTTTACTTAATTCCTGAGACATGATGACAGTGGTCTCTGTGCCACTAAAAGCTTTTTTTCTTAAGTATATTCTGTTGAAACGGATTTCCAAGAGTTCCTTACACATCCCATGTTTTATTGCAGTGCCTTCAGTGTGACCCATGAAGAACAATGGAAGTTAAAGGAACAACAGCTTAAACTGCAGATTGCTCAGCTGGAGACTGCCATAAAATCTGATTTAGCAGACAAAAATGAAATTCTGGACAGACTAAAAGCTGAAAGAGGTAAATGCAAAATAACTCCTTGTTACTTGTCATTTCAAAGGATCAATTCTTAGCCCTTCATTGACATATCTCTCCTAAGTTTGATTTTACTAGTAGTCCTAAATTCTACTCCCTGCAGAAGAAGGCAGAGGAATTCATAATGCCCAAGGGTAACTATAATTTGGCATCTTGATTCTTATGTTTGTACCTTGTTTGGGTCCTTAGGCTTCTTGCACTCTTAATTATTTACTATGGTTGAATTCTTAGAATCTAAAAAAAATCAAATAGACTCTTGTAATATAATATTTATTAGATGGTTCCACTTCATGAACCACAAATATCTTTCCCTGAAGGCTAGATAACCAAATACTATATTTCTATTGTTCCTCAGACAAGAATTATCTGTTTAATTATATTACCTGTTTTGGTTTTGGTTTTGATTCTTCACTTACAATCCCGTTGTGTTTGGTGAAAACTCTTTTCCCTATCACTGATTATGGAACCATTACATTGTCTCTCAGCATCACATTCCCTATGTGGTACATGAGTAAGGGAAAAATGGTACTAAAGAAAGAAGAAAGAAAGAGAAAAAATGGATTAGATCAAGAATATTCAGAAGTGTGGTCCATGTTTTGTTTGCGGCAACATGGTTTTGAGTGTGTTGAAAGATAAGTTCCCTAAGGTATCTGGAAATGGGGTGGAAAGCAGAAGCTTGGAAGAAAATCCTGGATCTTATTATTTCCAAAAAAAGATGACCAAGCCTATGTTGATGACTACTAACCCATATACCTACTTTCCCCTTTCTACAAATTTTTATGAATATAATCTACACATACAACATGGGTATCCTTGATGAAGGTAGAAAGACTTCTGCAAATTATATTTTAGAGTAGATCTTATCTTTATAGTCACACAGTTGACTGAAAAGTGAGAAGAATGTCGTGTACCATTTCGTTTATTGTTTATTGACTATAAAAAAGTATTTGATTTGCCTATGTAAAATGCTACCTTAAAGAGTCTCCTCCAGTGAGGTGCCACAGTTATATACAAGCATGAAAATTATCTTACTGGAGAACAGCCTTATTTAATGTAGCATCTTACTCTGGCGAATCAAATGCTTTTTTAAAAACATAACCTTTTTTGATGATCCTCTAATTTTTAATATCAAGCAACACATAAAACAGGGAAATTTGTACTTGCCAAAGATGATAGCCACTGTCATGAAAGGATATCCAGCAAAGAAGCCAAATGAAAATGGAGGATCCTCCAGATGCTCCTGTTTACATGGCATTATACTGATTACACCAGGCCTTGACACAATATAGAGACTCCCAAATGAGATCCACAATCCTTCAGAAGAGAACAGCTGACTACTCACACTTTTAAAAACCAAGTGGATGAAGAATGCTTCTGGCCTGGATTACTATATGCAGTTGGTTGGGCAACCCCTAGAACTGGTCCAACAGTACATGGCATGTATCTAGATGGACGTGGCCTCATGAACTAATGAACTAAGCCCAGATTTGAACAACTGCAGGAGACTGGGTTAGATTGCTTTTGACAAATTGCATTCCTTTTAATGACTTCAAGCTTCTTCATGAGACAGAAGTCCACCAATTCCTCTTAAAAGTATTTTTCTGGTGATGCTATATGACTGAATTATGGAATACTATAGTCTCTAAAGAGTTCAGAGTTGAAGGTCTTCTAGAGGGCAATGAAGAGGTACACGGTGAGCATGAGTAGACTGTAATACCTTACCAGTTAAGTGTAATACAGAAGTGATTTAAAAGATGTTTTCAAAGATATAACAAAGCATAACAAAACAAACAGAGAACAGGCATTCATGTAGCAAGAATGAGGAGTAAATGATAGATAGCTTACATACTTACTTACTTACATATATTTCATATACCATCAAGAGATCTAGATACAAACCCCTAGACTCCCAACATGTTGAGTAGACTGTCTTGATGAATTCATGGGAGTTGATGGTCAAGTTTTACAGAATGAGAATATACATGGGTTGCAGTATTTATCACTGAAAGAAGTACCTATGTTGATGAGACCACCAGTGCATCAAAGTGTTAAAGAATGTTCAAGGCGTTATGCTTGGCATTTGGAATATGAAGATTAATAATGGCATACTTCTTGCCCTCAAGGAATTTATATTCTTATCAAGAGATATGACATATACACAGATAGAATACACATTTTTATTCTGTCCCAAATTAAATCTCATTCTGGTTGTAAGCACCTTTTCTTAAGTGACCATACATAATGAGCATTAAGAAATTCTTAACTATACAAGTAAGACCAACTGTTATACTCGTTACTATACCTGCTGAATTAGTAAACTGTGAGCTTGTACAGAAGGTTCGGGATTGGGTTATATTTTGTGGGCTCTATAATTATTGTTCAGAGTCTTTCTTGTATTAATATGATTTTGTCAGCACTTACTCTGTCTGCTTCACAAATGTAACATGAGGTCTGAATGATAAAGTTTACACTGTCACTGAGGCCTTTCCAAAAAAGGAGGGTGAAGGGGTTGAAAAATTAAGTCACAAGGGCTTGCTTGTGATATTGCATCTATTGGATGATCTACTTGAGATATTAATACTATGAAAATGAAGGTGCTCGTCCTGGATACTTGTAATTTAATTATATGAAATAATTTTAAAATGTCATTTATATGACAATGAAAAGTGCTTGAATCATTTTTCCCTGAAGCACACTTTGTATTGATTTGGATTACTAATCACCATTATATTTATTCATTACCGATAATAATAATGACTCCATATAATAAAATGTTTACGTTGTTTCTAGTTCATTCATATACAGCTAGAAATAGTATTTCTCCATAGAGAGTTCAGTGAGTCCTTGTTAAATTGATACAGTGAATTAGAAATATTTTCCACTTTTTTACTTTTCATGAAGTAAACATAAGCAACTGCATTTTGGAAAAAAAAAAGGAACTGAAATCACCCATTCCTCTTCCCCACCAACTTTCTCTGATGCCCTACGTGTCATGATTAAACGTTAGCATTTCACTTTTTGGGCTCAAAATAAGTAGGGGGGGGGGGGGAGGCAGCTAGGTGGCACAGTGAGTAGAGCACCAGCCCTGGAGTCAGGAGGATCTGAGTCCAAATCTGGCCTCAGACACTTAACACTTACTAGCCGTGTAACCTTGGGCAAGTCACTTAACCGCAATTGCCCTGCCTTCCTCCCTCCGAAAAAAAAATAATAATAAGGAACAATATTTTCCCTTGTACAGTACTAAAATTGTATCATCCAACAATCGAAAGTATCTGATAAAAATAGTTTTAATGCAACATAGTTTCAACTTTTACTGTTTTTATTACTTACTCAATTGTAGGCTAGTTATAAAGTGCTTTGCTGTCCTCAGTTTCTAAGTGCTATAATTGCTTAGTTATTTTTAATTCTTCTGTTCCTTCTCCATTCTTTTTTATTTTCTGCCTTTATCTTTCATGAAAAGAGGGAGCACAGTATAGTGGTTAGAATGATGGATTTGGAGTCAGAAAGACCTGGCTTAAAATTCTGACTGTTGTATGATCCTTGGCAAGTCTCTTACCTTCTCTGAACCTCAGTCTTCGTATCTGCTCAATGAGAGGTTGAAAAAAATGATTTCTAAGATCTCTTCCAGCTCTAAAGCTCCAATTCTTTGATCATGGAACAGTTGTTATGTAAAAAGTATTCTCATTTTGATATAACTTAAGTTTACAGTTCTGAGAATGTATTTAAGGAAAATTTTAACAAAAACACCCTTTATTATGACTATTATTTGAAAGAGAACTAACCAGTGAACTTCAAATTAATTCCATGTTCTGTTCACTTTACTCTTATTTATATAGTATGCTCATATATTTTACCAACATGACTCTTTAAGATTTATAGAGTGCTTTCTTTCTAGAGATAGGTAGTACATGCATTATTATCCTCACTTTTAGATAAAGAAATTGGTTTTCAGACATGTTAAGTGACTAAATTAGGGCCAATGAGCTAGAAAGTGTCTCCATTCCAATATGACTCCAAGTTCAATGCTCTTTCCAGTACACACATTGCCTCAACCCTTTCATATTTAAAAAATTCTTGTTTGTATTAAAGGTTTTGAAATTGTTTGATTTTTTTTTTACTTTGAAGTTCCATCACACGTATACCTTTTCATGTGGCAAGTGTTCTTTGCCAGAAGATGTTTCCTCATCTTTTTGTAGTTGTTCATATAACTAGCAAATTATTTTTAGAGACTACTCACCTCTTTATTCAAGGTACAAATTAGTTTCAGATTGTGTGAATATGGCAAGGAACGGATATGTAAATGCAGTTTGCATTTGGCTAATGCTTAAATTAACTGCATGTGTTTAAAGGTCTGCTTTTGAAAGTCCTTTCTATCTTTAGCTAAAATGCATAATTCAACATAATGCATATGGCTATATTGATCACAGCTGACGATATTAGCACAAAGGAACTCTGAGGATTGTTTAGTTGGATTGTTCTCTTGACTCTGGTTATTAATAGCATTGCTGGAAGAACATAATTTTTAAAGAGTGAAATGTTATCTCTTTGAATAAAATGCTATTTTGTTTAACCTGCCTTTCTTCAAATCATAAGGTAAAGGAAGTTATTTTTCATTTTGCACAGAGTGATCCAGCATACTGTAGCACATATATTTTCCTCCTTTTTAGATCCTTCCAAGGACACAAGTCCTATGTTTTAGCAACAGTGATGAGAAGGGAAAAGATTTTATAAATACATAAATAGAAAATTCAAAAATGATTCAGAAGTATTAAGAGCCCATATTATTTCTTGATTCCAACACCCCTTTAAAAAGCATATTCACTGATAAAAAGAAAGAAGATTCAAAAATTGATTTGTGGCACTGAATGTGTGATCCTTGAGCAAGTCGTTTAACCTCTTAACTTCAGTTTCCTCATCTGTAAAATAGCGATAATACCTGTAGTACTTGTTGTGATGCATTCTTTGTTTTCTGAAGAGGCATCACAGGTGATGTCTTGACTTGCGTGTGAATTAGATTTAAGTGAGGCCAAGTTGTTCAAAGTCATCAGCCTCACTCTCTCTTCCAGAGTCATAGAACTCCAGTGGCAGGCCAAAACTTATGCCATAGGTGAAGACCAAGTGAGATAATTATGTAAAATGCTTTGTAAATCTTTATGTGACATGTAAATGTTTCTTGATCTTGATGATGAACATACATTATTACCATAGAATATGCCATGGGAAATTGTAGAGATATATTAAATTCAATATAGAAAGTGACAGGTACCTAGAATCTAGCAACTTTATCTCCCTTTGCCCCCCCCCAGTTAATAACTTATTTATACCTTTTTAAAATATCAGAATCATTACCCAATATCCCTTGCACTCCACAATTTAAGAAAATGAAAATTACAAAGTTACCACCATTGACAGTACATATAACAGTATGCCACACTCCATCTTGATATTGAAAGAAAAGTGGCATATTTCCCCCTCTTTTCTCTGGGACCAAGATTGGCCTTTGTAGTTTTGGCAGAATTTTAGTATTGTTTTTATGTATGTGGTTGTAGTCATTTATATTCTTCTTTTGGTTCTATTTTCTTCACATCACTTCATACAAATCTTCCTATGTTTCTCAAATGACCAATATTTGTAATTTCTTATAACAATAATATTCTATTACATTTGTGTACCAGTCTTCAGCTATAGGTGCCCACTTTATTTCTAGTGTTTTGCTAGCCCAAAGACAGTGTTGTTATGAATATTTTATTAAATATAGGACCTTTCTTTTAGTTATCGATTTCCTTGGGGCACATGTCCAAGAGTGGCCACATTCCTTCCAACATTAATTGTTGCTATCTCTGCCAATTTGATAGGTATGAGATGAAATCTGAATTGTCTTAATTATGACTTCTGTTATAATTAATGATTTAAGGTTTCATAGCCTGGTCTTTCGGAACATAACATCACCAACAGTCCCCTCGAAGAGTATAATGTGTGTAGTAGAATATGATATGGTTCTCAGTATCTTCAGTTCCATGTCTTGCTTTCCTTTTCTATGTCTTCTGTGGTCATAAAATCATAGATTTAGAGCTAGAAGAGACATTAGAAGTCATGTGGTTTCTAATTTTAAGAAAACTAAAGTCTAACAAGGTTGGTGATTGGCCCATGGTCACATAAGGAGTAAGTGGCAGAGCTGAGTCTCCAGTCTCTAAATCCAGGGCTTATTTCACAACAGTTTGTTAAATCTACATTCTTAGACTTTAAGAGAATGAAGGACACATATTAATCATTCACAGGGACAAAGAAAGTTAGATTGAACTTTTATTGAACAGTGGAGTCAAGTCAATTATTTCTTCATATTTTATGTCAAGAGAAAAACAAAACATTAAATTTTCTTTATCTATGTAATGACATATCTATATAATTTTAAATTTTTATTTTTTATTAACATATCTTGTTTTTAAATCACATTCATTCCTAAGCATATCCCTATTCCTTCTCCAGCAAATCTTCCTTATAACAGATAAAATGAAAGAAAAATTCAGGAAAAATTAAACAAACATTGATGGTATATGACAATATATGCAATATTCCAAATCCATAACCTCCCCTACCCCACTACCACCTCTGTCAAGGAGTGAGGGAGATGAATTTTCTCACCTCTCCCAGGTTAACATTGTTCATTATAATTAGACAACGTTCTGTTTTGTTGTTATTTTTTCCCATTTACTGTGTTATGTATATTGTTTATTATATGGTCATAGTAATTTGTTTTACTGATTCTCTATACTTCACTCTGCATCTATTCATATAGATCTTTCCATGATTTTCTGAATTCTTCATAGTTGCTTGGATCTTACAGAAGTGATTCCCAATCAATAGGCATCTCTGTTGTTTGACAGAATGTAAATTCCTCGAGGGTAGGGATTTTTTTTTGCTCTTTGTATTTCTAGTACCTAACATAATACTTGATTCCTAGTAGGTGCTTAACATATAATAATAATAAGCGCTAACGTTTACATAGTACTTTAAAGTTTTCAAAATATATAAATTATCTCTTGATCTGCTTGTTGATTGATTGGTTTCCAGATCTTTGCCACTCCCAACCTCCAAAGAGTTATCCTGTGAATATTTTGGTGTATATTGGACAAACTATCTTTGATCCCCTTGGGTATATGACCAATAGTAGGCTGGCTATTTTAAAAAATATATGAATCATTTAGTAAATATGAATATGATTTGTCTTGCATAATTCTAAATTGTATTCCAGAACTGTTGGACCAGATCACAGCTCTAGCAATGGTGAATTAATGTACCTATCTTCCCATTTCTCCTCCAACTTTTGACTTTTTCCATCTTTTGCTTATAAGGTGAAACCTGAGAGTCATTTTTGGTTTTCTGTTTCTCTTAGTAGTAATTTAGAGCAATATTTTTTATGGCTGTCAATGGTGTGGGTTTTCCTTTTGGAACCATTTGTTCATATTCTTTGTTTTGGGGAATGGATCTTGGACTTACTTGTATGTTTTTATCCAATCCCTATGTATTTTGGACATCAGACCCTTATCATAGATTGGATATCATGATTTTATGTCTAAATCAATTCCCTTTTTAACCTAGCTTCATTGATTTTGTTTGTGCAATTTTTTTTTCAGATTCATGTAGTTAAAAATTTATCCATTTTTCCTTATGTGATTTCCTCTAAATTTCCTGTGGTTAAAAATTCTTCCTCTGGCCAGAAGTATGAAAGGTACCTGATCTCATCTTTAATTTTTTATGCTGAACTTTTATATTCCATATCCATTTTGAGCTTATTGTTGTATGTATCATATAAGATATTACTCTAAATCTAATTTCTGCCAAATTACTTTCCAGTTTTCCCACTGGTTCTTAACAGATGGGGAGTTCTTCTCCATATCATTTCTGCCGTCCAGTTTATCAAATGTTACATTAATGAATTTTTCCTTTCTATGTTACCTAGAGTGCTCTATTGATGTACCTTTCTGTATTTTAATCAGTACCAAGTAGTTTTAATGGTTACTGCTTTGTAATACATTTCAACTTCCCGAAATGCTACCCCCCGCCAATTTTCACTCTTTTTCCTGATATTCTTTGGGATTTTATACTTTTTTTCTTCCAAATGAACTGTTATTATTTTGTCTAGTATTATAGACTAGTCATTGTAATTTAATTGATATAGCACAATGTTCATTTAGGCAATATCATCATCATTATTATTTTATTATTATGTTAGCCAAATCATCAATAATGAATAGCTACTATTATTTAAATCATTATTTCCTTCTTTAATAGTGTTTTGTAAGTCTATGTATCTTTTATGTGTCTTCGTAGATTGACTTCTGTATGCATTTTTTCATTTTGAATGGGAATTCCTTTTCTATTATTTCTACTGGTTTTTGTTTTTACTATATAGAAATACTATTGATTTGGAGGATTTCTTTTGTATGCTGAAATTTTATTAAAGCTATTAACTTAATTTCTTTGCTGATTCTCTGAGGGTTTTCTAAGTATATGTGTTATCTGAAAATATGTCTAATTTTGCCCCTTCTTTGCCAGTGTTTATGCCTTTGATTTCTGTTAACCACTAGCATTTCTAGAACTATATCAAATTATATACTAGGGAAAGGAATGTCATATCTGTGTGTGCATCTACATATGTATGCATAGATATGTACAGATATGTGTAAAGAATTTACTATTTCTCCATTGCAAATAACACTAGCTTTTGTTTTAAAACATATGTTTTATTGTATTAAAAAGAGCCATTCTATGTCTATGCTTTTTAGGGGTTTTGTACAAATGAAATCTACTTTTTCGAAAGCTTTTTCTCTACCATTCTGTAATATTATAAGTAAAACATGGAAAAGTACACATAAGTTTAGTTTATAAGATGCAGAGCTACATATTTCAATAAAGACCAGTTTCAAAAGACAAGATGACCTGGGTTCAAATCTCACCTCTGATAAAAAAAACTGACACCATCTTCTCTTTTAGACTTAGGAGTGAACTATTCCATGCGAATGTTGCTTCATACTGACCATGGTTAAATAATCATTCCCCGACCAAAACAAGACAAAAAAAACTTAGTTGCAGTAGGATATTTTTTTCAGCCAGTCAGACTGGTAACTCTATAACCTCTAGTTTTAGGGGGTTACCTTGAGGTACTACAAGGTTAAGGGCTTTGCTCATTTGTCAAAGGCAGAATTTAAACCCAGATCATAACTACAAAGCCAGCCCTTTATCCACTATACCACACAATTTCTTATAAGGAATTTTAATTATGAATTTGGGATTTTTGTTATCTTTAAAATTAGATATAAATCATTCATTTATCATAAAATTATCTAATATCATTTCTCCATGAAGTTTTATTTAGTTAATTCCTTAAACCTTTGAGAAATGTTTTAAGATTTAATCACTCAATTGAGAATGTACATTTTTAGATGATAAAATTAAATAACTATAGCTCTAATAGTTATAGATTCAAAATCTGTTTATCAGTAATAAAAACATGATGCTAAAAACTGACATGTTTAATTAATTCCTTTTCCTAACTGTAATTGCCATGTTGATAAATACAAAGATAATGCTTTGATTTCTTCATCAGGGTGTAGATGTGACTCTGGATTCTGAAAGATTATGCCAGAAGAGCACAAGCTCTGGCTTCTGATTCTACCATATTACGCAAATTTTATGAGCACTTCTAACAATTAACTATATATCTGCTTTCTGGGGACCAGCCTAACTATGTATGGAGAGGGTTAAAACTTAATGATGAATTCTGTGGCCATGGCAACCCATGAAACAAAGAAAAGTACCAAATGGACCTCAGCCTTGTGTTGTATGCTTTTATTTCAGTAGCAATGGTGGAGAGGTGGTGGAAGAGAGTGCTAAGAATCACAGTTTGGTACCATCTATAAACATTAACTTAGTTGTTGGTACTCCCATTGCGATATTCTTCACCAGTGGCCAATTGAATAATACCAGCAGAACTAAATACCAGCAGAACTGAATTACATTAATCATGTTGATCTAAACCAAGGTTCTAATGTTCATAATCTGGGGTCTATGAACTTGGGTTTTGTTTTGTATGTAGATAGATAGATAGATAGATAAACATGGCTTCAGTAGAATTTGTTTCCTTTGTAATATTATGTATTTTATTTTATGCATTCAGATACATTATTTTGAGGAATTCATAGGCTTCACTGGTCTGCCAAAAGAAGTCCATGACACAAAAAAATTAAGAACCCCTAATCTTGACATTCTTGCTACAATTGAAACCAGAAGGCAAATAGAAGTTGAAACTGAATGGAACGTTAATTCACAGGTGTTCCTAGGATAGGAAAAGAAATGATTGGTGAACATTTTAATATGTGTCCAAACGCAACAAGAAACATCATTTCATGAGACATTTTTAGTTATCTTCAATCACAGTATATATAAGTACGCTCATCCCATGAAAATGAATGCACATATGCATGCACCAGTATCTCTTGTAGAAGTTGAAGATATGGAAAAGTTGTGTCAAACAGACAATAAGACCATTTTACTTTTCCACACTTTTCGCTGTTTTATGAGTAAATTAGAATCATAACTGTCCATCTTCCATAACGTTCTAGAAATGAGTTTGTCTTCTAAATTAATGTTGCCTTTAACTTACCAGGTGCCTCCACCTGGCAAAGCAGTAGTGTCTTACTGAGCTATTTTGCCTTGTTAATTATGGGGATTATTTTATAGTTACTTCTCAGTAGTAATAATCAGAGCCAATGAATGTCTTTTGTCTGCTTTACAGAGCAGAGAGTTAGTTTAAGTATATAAGGTTAGAGCTGATGTAATTCTATGCAACGTCTCATTTTTATCCTTTATTCTAATTTAGTGTTGATTTTGAATTTTGTTCTAACCATTAGATGATATGATTCCACATAACTGATTTGGAAACAATTCCCTCATCAGTTAACTAGTAATTTTCTACTGGTCAAGATATACTCATTTTTTGTGGCATTATTCAGTCTTCACCACATCCAATGTCTTCCAACTATTTTTTTAAAGAACATTTTTTTTTATTATATTGGCATAAGTAGTTTATAGATCTTTGACCTCTTTCATTTCTTAACCCTAAGCATATTTTTAAATGTATTTTTTTTGTTTTGCTGTCTTTTGTGCCCAATTTTGCATTGAAATAACCATAGATCAAAATATATATTGACTTATAGAATACCTTGCCAAATTCTACCTAGAACAAGGATGGAGAATCTGCAGCCTTGAGGCCACATGTGACCCTGTAGGTCCTCAAGTGTGGCCTTTTGACTGAATCCAAACTTCACAGAACAAAGAAGGAGGAGTTGAAGAAAGTACCTGAATGGAGAAAGGAAGGGAAGAAGTTGTCACCTACCAGCCAGCTTTCTGGTGATAAGTCTCTCTCTACTTAGCTAGACTGATCCAGGAATAGTAGATGAAACCTGTTGCCAGAACTATATTTGAAGCTTTTTTCATCTTGAGAAAAACTTCCTTACCTTGCAATTTGCTTGTTTCCTTCAAGAGCCCACAGTCACCTCCATGTCAGAGTGAGAAACAAACATAGAACTCTGAATTTAATCAAATATAAATTTTCAATAACTCATATCAATTACTATTGTTACATTTCTTATGTTTCTTAATTCATTAAGGTTTTTAGATACTGGCTTGATATCAGGACCAAAGAAGTTGAAGAAAGCAGTTGAAATAGCAGGTCATCACAATTTTCTAGACCCGTATTTGTGTAAAATTTATCTAAACAAATATTTTTGTTGTACTTTTTAATAACAAGTAAGGCAAAATGAATATAAAGTACCTTACAACTAAGGTAAAATGAATATAAATTCAGCATAATAGGAAGAAATTGGCTGCCAGGCAAGGTGGTATACATCTATAATCTCTGCTACTGGGGAGGCTACGGATGGTATATTGCTTGAACCCTGGAGTTCTGAGCTTCCATAATGCTAAAGCAAATCAAGTTGTTGTTTGTTGTTGAGTTGTTCTAGTTTTATTTAACTCTTCATGACCTTGCTTGGGGTTCTCTAACAAAAGATACCAGAGAAGTTTACCATTTCCTTCTCCAGCTCATTTTACAGAGGAGGAATAGAAGCAAACAGGGTTAAGTGACTTGCTTAGGGTCACACATCTGGTAGTATCTGAAGGCTGGATTTGAACTCAGGAAGATCTGTCTTCTGATTCCCAGCCTAGCGTTCTATCCTCCATGCCACCTACATGGCCAGACAGATCAGGTATCCTTGTTAAATAGATCCAAAAGAAAAACAAAACAAAATACATGAAATAGACTGAAGTGCTTTTTTTTTTTTTTTTTGCTTTTTGGAGGGGAGAGGGTAGGGCATTTGGGGTTAAGTGACTTGCCCAAGGTCACACAGCTAGTAAGTGTCAAGTGTCTGTGGTCGAACTTAAACTAGAGTCTTCCTGACTCCAGGGCCAGCGTTATACTCACTGTGCCACCTAGCCACCCCTAGACTGAAGCATTTTAAAGAGGCCACCAAAGATCAGCTATAATCACCAAAATGAAACCTCACCAAGTTGAAATGACAGTAAGAATCAGGTTGATTTTTTAAAAATCTTTATATCTTTTTTAATTACTTGTAATAACAATTTTTAATATTTGCAACATTTAGAGTAACGTTTTTTAAGATTTTGGGTTCCAAATTCTCTTCCTCCTTTACCATCCTTCCCTCTCATTGAGAAGGCAAGCATTCTGAGATGACTTATACATGTAAAGCAGTGCAAAAAAACATTTCAATACTAGCCATATTGCAAAAGAAACCACAGACATAAATAAATTTTAAAATAAGTAAATAAATAGATGACTGAGTGAGTGAATAGATTAATAAAGTGGGGGAAAAGTGTGTGTCAATCTTGCATTCAGGCTCCATCAGTTCTTTTACTGGAGTTGGATGGCATTTTTTATCATAAATCCTTCAGAATTATCTTAGATGATTGTATTGCTCAGAAGAACTAAGTTAATCATCATACAGTATTGTGGTTAATGTATACAGTGTTCTCCTGGTTCTTCTCACTTTACTTTGCATCAGTTCATATAAGTCTTCCCAAGTTTTTCTGAAAGTGTTCTCCTTGTCATTTCGTATAGCACAGTAGTATTTCATCACAAGTATATGCCACAACTTGTTCAGCCACTCCTTATTGATGGGCATCCCCTCACTTTCTACTTCTTTGCCACAACAAAAAGAGCTGCTATAATATATAGGCTATTTTCCTTTTTCTTTGATCTCTTTAGGGTACAGATGTAGTAGTAGTAGTAGTAGTAGTAGTAGTAGTAGTGGTATTACTGGGCCAAAGGATACACAGTTTTATAGCCCTTTGTGCATAATTCCAAATTGCTTTCCAGGATGGTTGAATCAGTTCACAACTCCAGCAACAGTTTATTAGTGTCCCAATTTTTCCACATCCCCCTAGCATTTATTATTTTCTTTTCCTGTCATATTGACCAGTGTGATAAGTGTGAGATGGTACCGCAGCGTTGTTTTAATTCACATTGCTCTAATCAGTAGTAGGAAGCTTGAGGATGCTAGGTGACATAGTGGATAAGGTGCTGGTCCTAGATTCAGGAATATTCCTCTTCCTGAGTTCAAATCTGGCCTCAGATGCTTACTGCATGATCCTGTGTAAGTCACTTAGCCTTGTTTGCCTCACTTCCTCATTTGTAAAATGAGCAAGAGAAAAACACTGCATTATCTTTGCCAAGAAAATTGTAAATGGGGTCACAAATGGGGACACAACTGAAAAATGACTCAACAACAACAGTCAGTAGTGATTTAGAGAATTTTTTCATGTGGCCAAGATAGCTTTGATTTCTTCTGAAAACTGACTGTTTATATCTTCTGACCATTTACCAAGTGGGAAATTTTATTCCCTGTATTATTTCTCATTATTATTATAAATTTGACTTAATTCTCTATATATGTGAGAGAAACTTGTTTATGAGAGAAACTTGGTAAAAAAAAATTTCCCAGTTTTCTGCTTTTCTAATCTTGGCTGCATTGCTTTTGTGTGTGCAAAAAAAAAAAAGTTAACGTAATCAGAATTATCCACTTTAAATCTTGGAATGCTCTCTACCTTTTGTTTGGTCACAAATTCTTCCCTTATCTATAGATCTGAAAAGTAAAATGCTCAGTGCTCCTCTAATTTACTTATAGAGGTTATCCCTTGTCTAAATCATGTACCCATTTTGATTTATATTAGATTGATATGAGATGTTGGTTTATACATAATTTCTCCCAAATTGTTTTTGTCAAACGGTAAGTTCTTATTTCTAAAGCTTGTATCTTTGCATTAATCAAACACTAGATTACTATGGTCATTTACTACCATGTATTGTGTACATAATCTATTCTACTGATCCACCACTCTATTTCTTAGCCAGTACCAGATTGTTTTGATGATTACCGCTCTGTAATACAGTCTGAGATCTGATATAGCTAAGCCACTTCCCTTCACATTTTTTCATTGATTCCTTTGATATTCTTGACCATTAGTTCTTCCAAATGAATTTTGTTATTTTTTTCTAGCTCTATAAAGTAATTTTTGGTAGGTTGGTACATCAAATAAGTAAATTAATTTAGGTAGAATTGTTGTTTTTATTATATAGGCTCAGCCTACCCGTGAGCAACTAATATTTCTTCAGTTGTTTAGATCTGACTGTATATAAAGTGTTTTGTATTTGTGTTCATGTAGTTCTAGTTTTGTCCTGGCTGTAGACTGCCAAGAATTTTGTATTGTCTGCAGTTACCTTAAATGGAATTTCTCTTTCTATCTCTTGCTGCTGGACTTTGCTGGAAATTTATGGAATGCTGATGATTTGTGTGGATTTATTTTATATCCTGCAACTTTGCTGATGTTGTTAATTATTTCAACTAGTTTTTTAGTTCATTCTGTAGGTATACTATCATTATCTACAAAGAGTAATAGTTTTGTTTCCTTCTTACCTATTCTAATTCCTTCGATTTCTTTTTCTTTTCTTATTGCTATAGCTTTTATTTCTAATACTATATTTCCTAATAGTGGTGATAATGGACATCCTTGCTTCACTCCTGATCTTATTGGGAAAACTTATAGCTTTTCCCCTATACATATGATATTTACTGATGGTTTTAAATACATACTACTTATCATTTTAGGGAAAGCTTGATTTATTCCTATGCTTTCTAGTGTTCTTTTCTAAAATAGGAATGAATGTTGTATTTTGTCAAAAGCTTTTTCTGTATCTTTTGAGATAATCATATGATGTTTGTTGGTTTTGTTATTGATATGGTTAATTGTGCTGATAGTTTTCCTAATATTGAACCAGCTTTGGATTCTTGGTATAAATCCCACCTGGTCGTAGTGTGTGGTCTATTGCTGTGATCTCATTGCTTACTATTTTACTTAAAAGTTTTGCATCAATATTCATTAGAGTAATTGGTATATAGTTTTCTTTCTCTGTTTTTTGCTTTTCCTGGCTTAGATATAAGCACTGTATTTCTGTCATAAAAGGAATTTGGTAAGATTCCTTCTTTGCCTATTTTCCAAATTATTTATATAATATTAGAATTAATTATTCTTTAAATTTTTGGTAGAATTTACCTGTGAATCCATCTGGTCCTGGGAATTTTTTCTTAGGGAACTCATTGAGGGTTTGTTCAATTTCTTTTTCTATGATAGGATTATTTAAGTATTCTATTTCCTCCTTTGTTAATTTGAGTGATTTATATTTTTGTAAATATTTATCCATTTCATTTAGATTGTTAGATTTATTGGCATATAATTGGGCAAAATAGCTCCTAATAATTGCTTTAATTTCATCTTCATTGGTGGTGAATTCACCCCTTTCATTATTGATACTGGTCATTTGGATTTCTTTCTTTTAATCAAGTCAGCCAATGGCTCATCTATGATTTTGTTGTTTGTTTTTTCATAAAACAAGCTCCTAGTTTTATTTCAGTTTAGGAAGTGATTTTCTTATTTTCAATTTTATTAATCAGAACCAGCTTGATTTTTAAAATATTACAGAAAAACAAGTAACTGGGCTTGCTTTAGATATGTTAAGAAAATCAAGATTTAAGCCTTTTAGGCTTCTATTAGCTATGTTTGTTTGCATGGCTACAGTCTACTCTCCTATAAATACATGCTTTTGGTCATGAGGGTGGCCTACTAAGTCAATCCAAAGAGACCAATGTAACCTATTACTGTTACTGGAAAAACAACCTTAATCATGTGCTCTACTTAACAAACTTTGTATATGTTGACCAGGATATTATCCTAATATAATTTGGAAATATAATTCCACCTATGGTAATAAATCTCTAAGAAAAATGATTGGTTAGCAATCTGAGTTTAAATGATAGAAGGCACACCTTATTTTTAACTCCAGATAATGACTTTATTATGTAAATTAGGACATTAGAAAAAAATTAAGAAACTAATTAGAAATTTTCTAAAAAACACTTTGTTTCATGTCTTTCAGGAACCATAATAAGTAAGTAAAAGATTTAGTAAAATATTTTCTTAGGTATTTTAAAATAAGTGTAACTTTGACATACCAGACACCTGATTTCCCTATGTAATATGTGAACATGTATATATGTGTGTATATAAATATATATACACATGTGTCTGTGTATATACATGCACACACTATGTATCTGTGTTTTATATTCACATATATATAAACATATACATGTATGTCTATAAATATGATGTGAATTCTTATTGAAAGTGTTTCTAACCAAGATAATAATACTTTCAGTTTATAATATGGTATTAGTTTGTTCATTATTCTCCTGGTGCCTTTGTCTAGTTTTAATATTACCTCAGTTACCTTGTTACCTCAATTTCTTGCCTAAAAGAGTATTAGCTAGAATTTGAGGTGTATCAAGGATTGGAAAATTCATTTGAAATAATTTTTGAGACTCAACTTTTTGTTTTAGTTTTTTATTATGTCTTTTTTATTTTCAAGATCAAACAGAAAAACTTACCCAAGAGAATAAGGAACTACAGTTACGTTACCTAGAACATAAGCAACAGCTTGATGAACTCAAAAACCGCATGAAGTTTTTCAGCAAGGTGAATTTTTATTGTTTCAAATATATAAGATCATTTTATTTTACAGATAAAGCACTATAATGAAAATATATTACTTAAGTTTCTTAATTTATGGAATCAGGCAGCCATCATTTTGTGAGGATGCCTTCTTGTATATGGAATGCATATGTATTATTCATTAATATCTCATAGTGGTTTTTTCCTTAATAAATATGTTGCAGGAAAGTGAAATTGACATAACTGAATTCAGTGAAGCCCTCATGCTTATAAAGGTAACTTTCTAAATTTGATTATAGTTTTCATGTCATCTACTTTTAGGTTTAGCTCTGACTCTTATCTTTAATCATAGTAAGCTGGACATTAAGCTGTTCTCATCTGCAAATATGTTGTACTTTCATTTCTAGTAAAACTCAGGAAGTTGGGAAATGATACCAATTTGCGTATGTGTGTATTTCATTACATCAAAATTCATTAACATGGGGCAGCTAGGTGGCGCAGTGAATAACGCACCCGCCTTGGAGTTGGGAGGATCTGAATTCAAATTCAGCCTCAAACACTTAACACTTACTAGCCGTATGACCATGGGCAAGTCACTTAGCCCCAATTGCCCTGCCTTCTCCCCTCCAAAAAGAAAAAAAAAAGCTAAATTCATTAACACTTAACATTTAGAACACTAACCTAATTATAGTAAGCCTTTTGCTTCCACATTTCCCACCACCAAAACTAATTTTTTATTTGAAAATTCTTTTTATTGATAATGTTTGTTTTTCTAGAAAAACCAGAAAGCTATCCCTTATTTCAAAGAGTAAAAAAAAAAAATTTGACAAAACTAACCATACATCAAAAAACTCTGACATTATATTTAGTGTTGCGCACTGATAGTTCCCCATTTCTGCAAGCAAGACAAGGAAATACCTTCTCATATTGTAATATATCTCCTCTTTGGAACCAAGCTTAGTCATTCTAATTTGACAACATTTAATTTAAATTATTTGTTGTTGTTATCTCCATTTACATTGTTATAGTTATATATTTTGTTTTCCCACTTCCATTTTTCCTGCTGGCTTTATATCAGTTCATAAATCTTCCAATATTTATCATTTCTTATAGCATAGTAATACTCTCTTACAGTAATGTGCCACAATTTTTCTTTAGTTGTTCTCCTTTAGATGGACACCTACTTTACCTCCTGTTCCTTGCTACAAAAAAAAAGTGCTGCTATAAATATTTTGGTGAATATGACACCATTGACCTTCTTAGTGTATATGCCTGACATTGAATCAGAGTTTGCAAATTTTAAAAGGAATTCATTGGTTCACCACTGTTGGTTTAAATAAGATATTGAGTAATGAATATTATAAATGTCCTCTAGATCTAAGTTACTTGATTATTTATAGAAGAACCTAAGAAAGGGGGCAGAGTCAAGATGGCGGTGTAGAAGCAGGAAAATTCCGTGGCTCCCCCCATAACCACCTCAAATACCTATAAAATGTGACTCTAAACAAATTTTAGAGCTCCGGAATCCACAAAGTAACAGAGGAACAAAGCTCCCGCCGAAGGCAGCCTGGTAGGGAGACAGGAAGGGTTCATCGCAGCACACTGGGAGCAGAGACCAGTCCTGCATGAACCCTTGATTTTAGCCCCAGGGTAACCCAGATCAGCTGTGGCTGAAGCATTCGGGGAGAGTAGATCACCAGCAGCTGTGGCGGTTTCCAGAATTATCAACCCATAAATGCCAAAGACAAAGTAAAAGGGCAGTGGAACTTGGCTGGATTTGGGGGGGACAGAGGAGTAGGCCCAGCCCTCTGCTCCCACAGCCAGAAGCAGTGGAAGTGGCAGCCCAGCCATGCAACTGCCTCCACATGGCTGCTTCAGAAGCTCCTGGCCTGCAGATTGCAGGGGGGCCAAGTGAACATTCAGAGGCTAAGTGCTCTTGCTTTAACCTGCCTGGATCGAGATCACAGTTCTGAGATGTATGACCAGTGAGCCAAAGCTGGTGAGGGCTGCAGAGACAGCGGCCTCCTAATAGCTCCAGCAGCTGCAAAAACCCCAGCAATTTCGGACAAAGCTCTCCCCTCTGAAAGCAGAGTTCTCCTGAGCCCAAAAGTCAAGTAATTGACTGGCAGCATGAGCAGGCAAAGGAAGCAAAGCAAGCACAGCAATCCAACTTTAGATTCCTTTTTTGGGGATGAAAAGGATCAAAGCATGGAACAGAAGGAAGACAACACAGTCAGAACTCCCACACCAAAAGCTTTCAAGAAAAATATAAACTGGTTACAGGCCATAGAGGAGCTTAAGAAGGATTTTGAAAACCAAATAAGAGAAGTCTAGGAAAAATTGGGAAGAGAAATGAGAATGATGCAAGAAAATCATGAAAAGAGAGTCAACAACCTGACTGAAGAAAATAACACCTTAAAAAATAGATTAACTCAAATGGCAGAAGAGGCCTAAAAAGCCTAGTGAGGAGAAGAATGCCTTAAAAAGTCGAATTTGCCAGATGGTAAAAGAATCTCAAAAGCTTTCTGAAGAGAATAATTCCTTCAGAATTAGATTGGAGAAAATGGAAGCAAATGACATTATGAGAAATCAAGATACTATTAAACAGATCCAAACAAATGAAAAAATAGAAGGCAATGTGAAATATCTCATTGAAAAACCCACTGACCTGGAAAATAGATCCTGGAGAGACAATTTTTCCTCCACTTCTCTTACTTGATTTTAAAAATCCTTCTTGAAATCCTCCATGGCCTGATCCAGGCAGGTTAAAGCAAGAGCACTTAGCCTCTGAATGTTCACTTGGTCCCCCTGCAATCTGCAGGCAGGGAGCTCTAAAGCAGCCACTGTAACAGTAATCAATTTAACAGATACTAAGCCCTTAGTAACTTAGGGCTAAGTATGGAAGATGTGAACTTTGCCTCCTGTTGAGAGGGTGTGAACTCCCCTGTTGCTGACTGGCAGAAGGGGGTTGGCTGAGACAGGAGGCCAGTGTGTGTGTATATAAGAAGAGTTCTAGAGACAGAAAGACAGAATTGGGAATCTTCCTCCTGGTGGCTCCTATTGGAGAAAACAGAATTGTCCCAGCATCTGGGAGCTGGGCTGCTGGACTGAAGAACAGAGTTGGAGTTTTCTTGAGAGAGAGAGAAAGAGAGAGTTTCTCTCCCAGCATCTGGAAGCTGACTGAGAATTGAGTTGGAATTTTCCTGAGACCAGAATCTGGTGAAGGCCGAAGTGGCTGTTGCTGCTACCTGGAAGGCCAGTGTTGCTGCTGCTGCCTGGAAGGCTGAGTTTTCTACTGGGTCCTAGGGCCAGCTGAACTGCTGGAGGACTGAAGAAGCATGACCAGGACAAGACTTTGTTCATGGCCTGGCTGATCCTTGAGTTCCTGGCGATAGAAGTGGTGAAGGGTCTGAGATGTGCCAGACCCTGTGAACTTCAGTGTGTGCCAGGGACTGCCCTGAGGACTGGACAAGGACCTGGGAGCTGTCTACCTCTGAGGACTGGACAAGGACCTGGGAGCTGTCTGCCCCTGAATCCAGGTGACTGTTTGGTAGATTCAGGTAGGAGCTGGGACCATGGAAGGGGATCCAGGGAATGAGAGAGACCACACCGAGTGAAGAGGAAGAAAAGGTCTCTCCTTGAATATTGAATGAGTTTACTAAATACCAAGGGGTGGAGGGTTTGTGTGGTTTTCTAATGATTGTATTTAGTGACTGATTGCTAGATGAGTGATTGCTTAAGTTAATGATTTGCCCCATGGATGGAAGATTGATTATTGTATTGTGAATTGATTGAATGATTAAGTATTGATTTGCCACATGAGTGGAAGATTGATTATTGTATTGTGAATTGATTGAATGATAAAGTAAGGAGGGTTTTCCTCTTAGGGAAACCAGATGATTATTCTTTTGTTCTTTGTTCTAAATATTGTGGCCACTATAATGAAAACTGTGTGGCCACTCTAATGTTAAGCTGTTATGAACACCATATTGTGATTTTCTGTGATAAAATGTAATGTTGTCAATATTATATTATGATTTGCTGTGAATGTTTGCCTTGATTTGTAATGGAATAAATGGAGTGTTCACTATACTGTGTAATCCGAATCTTAAAAGCTGTTCACAGTAGCATTCTTTTGGGAATCTGCTTGTACATGGCATTACAGTCACATGGAGGTGGCTGCACAACTACCGCTTTGGCTGCTTCTGGCTCTGAGAACAGACGGCTAGACCCACTCCCACTCCTCTGTCTCCCCCAAATTTAGCCAAGTTCCACTGACCTTTTACTTTGTCTTTGGCATTTATGGGTTGATAATTCTGGAAACCGCCACAGTTGCTGGTGATCCACTCTCCCGAATGCTCTAGCCATGGCTTGTCCTGGATGCCCTGGGGCTGAAACCACGGGTTCATGGGGGGCTGGTCTCAGCTCCTAGCATGCTGCAATGAACCCTTCCTGTCCACCTTCCGGGCTGCATTCAGTGGGAGATTTGTTTCTCTGTCTGTTTGTGGGTTCTGGAGCTCTAAAGTTTTTTTAGAGTCATATTTTATAAGTATTTGAGGTGGTTATGGGGGGAGTTCACAGAGTTCTCCTGCTTTTACGCTACCATCTTTGATCTCATCACTTCCCATGGGTGATGAGTTGACTACCAAATCGACATGTCCAATACTTGCCTCTACCCGTAAGTATCAGTCTCACATTACCAGATGCCTGGTGGTCATCCCCACTTAGATGTTCAAGGAAACATATCTAAATTAGAATTCATTCTCCTCCTGAAAACCCAATATCTTCCATTTTCTGTCAGAGGTGCCGCCATCCTTCCAATCACCCAAGTCCACATACTGAAGCCCTTCACAATTCTTCCTTCTCTATCACCATCTATATTTAATCAGTTGCAAAAGTTTGTTGAATACCACCACAGGACTTTACGCATTCCTTTCTTTGTACTCACACAGCCACCACCCTTAATTTAAGACCTCATTACTTCTAGTCTGTACTGTTGCAGTAATCCCCTAATTGTCTCCTTGCTTCAAGGCTCTCTTCTCCAATATATTTTCCACAAGAAATTCCATTGGTTCCCTATTGCCTTTAGAATTACAAACTCTTTTGTTCAACCTTTCACAATTACTGCCCCTCACATACTTTACATTCTAGCCAAACCAGGCTTCTTGCTCTTTCCCATATAGGATGTTACATTTTCTACTTCCATGACTTTTTAAAAATTAAATCATATATTTTTCAGTAAAATGTTTGCCTTTATTTCCTCCCACCCCGTCCTCCTGTTGAGAACAACAACCACCAAAAAAAAAAAAAAGCCAAACCTCTGTTACAAATACATATAATCAGGCAAAACATATTTACACATTGGCCATATCCAAAAAATATGTAGATAGAAAGTTAATCATTCTTATAGTACTCTTGTCATTGTATAAATTGTTCTGGTTCTGTTCACTGCATTCTGCATCAGTTCATACAAATTTTTCTGAAACTACCAACTGATGTCTGTTCCCCCCATTTGTTCTTCCTTATTTATATATTCCCCTTTTAATTTCCCCAATTATAAAAAATACCTTAGTCCCTCCCTCTTCTTCCTTCTTTCTACACTCATGTAGAAAGCCTCCTGAGCTCTCAGAACAGACCCAACCCTTCCCCAGGACCTCTTTGTTTCTTATTTAACTCCTTCAATACCTTAAGAAGATAGTAAAGTTTTAAGGAACATGTGTTTCTTCTCTCTCTGTTAGAATGTTACCAAGACATCATCATATAACTCCTCCAATTCAAAAAATTTCACTTTCTGGGTTTCTCTTGATTCTTGTTTGGATATTTCAAAATTCTTATTCATTCCTGATCTTTTCATCAGAAATGTTTGAAAGTCCACTCACTCTTCCATAAGGCAACAAACTGACTCAGTAAACAGAGAAATGGACCTGAAATCAGGAAAACCTGAGTTCAAAACCAGCCACAGACCCTTACTAGCTGTATATAATCCTGAGCCAGTCACTTACCTTATGTCCAGCTCAGTTTCCTCTTCTGTAAAAGAGAGATGATAATAATAGCACCTACCTCCCACAGTTGTTGTGTAGACCAAACGAGTTAATGACTGTAAGGCACTCAGCACAGTATCCGTAACGTAGAAAGAGCTATATAAATGCCAGCTATTGTCGTTGTTGTTATGTGTACGTAGAATGTTTCCTTCTCTGAACAGAGCATAAAGTACTTTGGGGCAGTATTTTCAAGTTTATCTTTGTATTAGCACTTACTCCTAAGTGCCTAGTACTTAACAGGTTCCTAATATGTTTTTTGTTGAATTGATTTAAATTAAAAACCTTTTCCTTCTAGTCTAGAAAAGAGCAGAAAAATGGACACCTTTTCTTTCTAGAGAAAGTTGATGGTGACATTAATAAGGACCTAGAAAAATCAGTTCGTGAGCTTCAGGCAACACATGCAGAAACAGTGCAAGAACTAGAAAAGACAAGAAATATGCTATTCATGCAGCATAAAATTAATAAAGATTATCAGGTAAGTTTATCAATGTTATAAAATGGAGTATTTTCTAGATAATGTTACAATAATCATTATTCTTTTTTAAAAGTGAATTTCACTTTTCAGGTTTATACTTCTGACTTAGCCAGACATTTAATTATGCTCCACTACCACAAATCCCTGGGTATGTCCTTCTTGTAATTAGGTGATTGGGATACTTAGTAAGGAACAAAACAAACCCTGCACTTTCCCCTAATCTGACCAAGTTCCTAACACACCTGCCTAACAGCACAAAACAGTAAAAATCTAAGTGTCTAAATTCTACTTGAATTTAGAATCATAGGATTACAAGATTTATAGCTAGAAAGGACCTTAGGGGTCAGCCCCTTTATTTTACAGATCAAGAAAGTGCATTCAGCCCAAGAAAATTAAATGCCTTGCCCAAGTTACACTTGTAGAAAGAAGAAGAGGTACACTTTTCTGGGCCAGAGATTCTCAACTTGAGTTGTGCACACTTCCTTTGAAGGTGTCACAGGGAATATTTGATAAATATAATTTTCCAGAAGTAGTAATTTTAGTGAAAAAAGTTAGCAGATTGGAAGAAGGGGGAGGAGACAGGAATTGTGTGGGGAAAGGAAAGCATGTTATTTATAGTGCATCTGAAAAATTTGAAAGAATAATTCTCCTCCTGGCCAAAATTAAATCAGTGAGTTTGGATGTGAACAGAGCTCTTTTCCTATAGAGCTAGGGGGAAAATCAGCAACAATGACTAAATGAAAGATAACCTCTCTTTTTATTTTATTTCTTATGAGCATATACGTGATAAAGTCTAGAATGTATTTCATATTAAATAGTAAGATATGGGAAGGCTTATTGAGAGTCAATGGCTAGGGACTAGCAAAGGTTGCAAAAGTATAATGGCGTTCAAACACATCATTTTCCGGACAAAGAAACAAAAGCCAAGAAAAGTTAAATGACTTACCCAAGGGTCACCTGGCTAGTAAGCAGTATAACTGAAATTACAATCTTACAATGAAAGGATTATTGTTTTAGAGCTAGAAAGAATATTAAAGATTATCTAATTCAGTGCTTTCATGTTACAAATGAGAAAAGAGAATGTGTAACTTTCTATGTAACTTCAGCCTTTTCTTGCTAGTAATTAGCATCCTTCACCGTAGCAAACAATAGAAGATGAAAAAGAAGAAAAACAGAATGAAAGGAATGGTTGAGTGAGCTACCAGTGTGAGCTTGGACAAATCAATTTAGCCTCTCTGGGAATCAGTTTCTTCATCTCTAACGTAAGGTGATTAGACTAGATTACCTCCAAGTCACCTTCCAGATCTATCTCTATAATTCTATGATAGTCTTAATTCATTTGATAAAAAATTCATTTGATAGTCTTAATTCATTTGAAAAAATTCATTTGTGTTAATATGCTATATAAAGTAGCCAAGTTACATATATTATCATCCTAAAGCCCTGGCAAAATTGCTTTTTGTATTAGCACTTAACAAGATTGGATGGCTCCTACAAAAATAGGAGTCGGCTTTTGTGAACGTCGCCAAGAATAAATTTCTTATTGATACATGTCAGATTGTCATATTCTAGGCTACAAACTCCTTGAAGATGAGGGCTTCTTTTAATTCATAGCACCTGGTCAGTGTTCAACAAAGGTTTTTCATTGATAAAAATTGTGTTTAAACCTAAAACTGGAATAAATTCCTAACTTTTTCTGAGTGTTAAAATCCACATACAGATATTTAACAAATTTAACATGTATTTAATCTTGAATAAATCTTACCTAGGGGCAATGGTGCCATGGAAAGATAGCTAGAATTCATGAGTGGACCTGGCTTCAAATTCTGTATCTATTACTTTGAGTAATAACTCAAAGTAAAAGTTACTTACCCAGGGGTCACACTGCTAGGAAGTATGACTCTGAGTGAGTCACTTAACCTCTCTGAGGTCTCCAGTTCCTCATCTGTAAAATGGGGACTTTGAACTTGGTGACCTTCAAGGTCCCTTTCAAAGGTCCCATCTAAAAAGATGAGGCTTTGTACCTGAGAGCTTCTCCTAACCCTGAACATCTTAATTGAACATATGGGCTTTCTCTTCACGTCTTTCTCTGTTGAAGTTACCAACAAAAAAATCCTCAAAGCCTGTATTTCTTTCAAAGGGATAGTAAACTTGATTTGTCTAGCACTATTGAGCAAATGAACTGTTTCATATAAGTGAATTTTCTACATAACCAAATCTCACCCTTTGAAACACTAAAATTATTTTTTACTTTAAATTTTTGTAATAATAAATTTGCCCCAAATTGAATTTTGTTCTTCCCTTTTCACTCATAAACTGTATGCATATCAAACATGATTTAATCTTAATGACCATCAACAAGAATCGTTTTAAAATGTTGATTATTAGTTTATAGTGCAGCGGAAGGAAGAGACCTCAGTTTGAATCTCAGCTCTGGAAATAGCCAGTTGTGTATGACCTTGACTAGGTCACTTATCTATTCTGGGTCTCAGTTTCCTCAGCTATAAAATGAAGAGGTTTGGAATAGATGATCTATAAGAATCCTTCTAGCTTTAATGAACTATGAATCTATTCCACTATGAAGCAGTGATGCCCTCAGAAGTTATTAAAATTAGGTGGCACAGGGAATAGAGCACTGGCCCTGGAGTCAGGAGGACCTGAGTTCAAACGCGGCCTCAGATACTTAACACAAAAACTAGCTGTGTGACCTTGGGCAAGTCACTTAACCCCAATTGCCCTACCTTTCCACCTCCCCCCAAAAAAAAAACAACTCAGAAGCTCAATAAGGACAGGTACTGTTTCATTTCTTCTTTGCATCCTCCAACACAAATGAACATATTAGGCACACATGCGCTAAACACAGTAGGCACTTAAATATTTGTCACATTGAATTATATAGAGCTATTTGCCTTTACAAAATAACCTTTCATAGTTCTATATACTTTTCATAGTTCTTTTTTTTAATCTTTCTACCGTCTCTTCTGCTACTTCTAATCACCATTTCATGCTCTTAATCTGCCACCATAGTTTACATGTGGTTTTCTAGGTGAGAGGTATCCTAATGTGAGCTAAACATTGATTTCTTCACTCCACACAGACTTTTTTCATTTCTTTATGTACATTTGTATTCTTAATCATTGGAAGTCTGACTTTTCAGAAGCATTCAGTTATTATTGTTCCATCTAATGGATGCATTGTTCTGTTTATTCTGATTTGTCCCAGTCAGAGGCAGCTTAGGATGTGCATTACTAACATCCGTCTTAGGAAGCACAATAGCACTCTGAACTCAGGCAGAGTCCATCTGATCATTTGAAGCATACAGGCAGGTTTGTACATGGGGGCATTAAGACCACTGGAAGTACAGGTTTATTTGAATTAATTAAAAGTGAATGAACATTAATTTATTGAAAAGTATTCTTGGGGAAAAAAATGACACCTTGAATTCAAGTTGTTCAGTCTCTCATCTACAGTATTATCATGCTTTTTAGATGGAAGTCGAAGCAGTAACCCAGAAGTTGGAAAGTTTTCAACAAGATTATGACCTAAAAATAAAACAATATGTTCATCTTCTTGACATTAGGGCTGCACGCATCCGGAAATTAGAAGGTATAGCATGCATAAAACAAATTCTTTGATCCCAAGCATTGGATTCTATAAGCTTATATTTAAAATTAAGGACAAATGAAAATGTCATCCACATCTATGCCCAGGGTTCCTTCCTTCCATCACGTGCCCTCATAACTCACACATGCCTTTCAAATTTCCAGTGCTGAATTGATAAATTTACTGATTCTGCTCTGTAGTGGGTTAGAAAACCAGATTAACAAATTTATTACAATTTTGTACTCAACTGAAGTGCTTTAAAAAGTAAAAGGCATGGAATTTTGTAACTAGTATTTTTATTATTCAAAGGCCTTTTTTGCTTGCTTCCTGGTACTTAACTATGTTTTGAATAATTAAGGTTCTTAGATACATGACCACTGGATAATTGAAGTATTTTTTGTACTTTAATATAGTACCATGGGATAGAGACATAGTTTGAAATGATAGACATAAATTAAAAGGTACTCTTTTTGTACTGGCCCACCTTAGAATAGTTTGCCCTTTCATATGCCAATGCTGAAACAATATGTGTAGAGAATGACAAAATTCCTTATCTTCTGTTGTTGCAGCCCAATTAAAGGACATTGCCTATGGCACCAAGCAGTACAGATTTAAACCAGAAATCATGCCAGATGATCCTGTAGATGAATTTAATGAAGCTGTCCATTTAGAACGAGGAGAGAATCTATTTGAAATCCATATCAGCAAACTGACCCTTTCATCTGAAGCTATCCAAGCATCAGAAGATCAAGAACCTTCCACTTTCTGTACCTATGCTTTTTATGATTTTGAACTGCAGACAACTCCTGTAGTGTCTGGTCTCCATCCAGTGTATAATTTCACATCCCAGTATCTTGTCCATGTTAATGACTTCTTTTTGCAGTACATACAGAAAAATGGTGTCACTCTTGAGGTCCACCAGGCATATAGTACTGATTATGAAACAGTTGCTGCATGCCAATTGAGATTCCATGAGATCCTGGAAAAAAATGGTCGAATTTTTGGTGCTGCAAATTTGGTTGGTAAGTCTAGCTACGTACTACATACCTGCCGTGTACTTATACATTGATGCCCATATCAGTGTCATCTTTCTTTGATGGAAAGTGCCTTTAGATCAGGAACCATATTTTTCTAGTTTACCTGACTTACCACATATTTGGTCACATATACCTCTGATTTATACAAATACTATTACTAATTTTGATGTGCAGCTGATGCTTTAATTAATGATTGTAACTAAAATATTTATTAACCAGATTGGTGTCTCATTATCAAAGATATCTTTAATAAAATAATGTAATATTTAGAATAGCTCATCTACAGAATATTAGAAACTCTTTAATATTAGATAAAACTCTAGACCAGGGGTAGGGAACTGCAGCCGTGAGCCCACATGTGGCCTTTAGGTCTTTGGCTACAGCCTTTTGACTGAGTCCAAGTTTTAAAAAACAAATCCTTTTAATAAGAGGACTCTTTGAAGTATGGATTTATTCAAAGAGCCACACTTGAGGACCAGAGGGCCACATGAGACCTGGAGGCCAGCTTCCCCATGCCTGTCCTAGACTTTGAAGGGCCAGTGAGAGATTTAGTCCCCTATCTCTAAGCAGAACTACATACAGAGATATATTTTTAAGTTTAATAGTATTTTATTTTTTCCCTAGTAACATGCCAAAAAAAATTTTAGCATTCATTTTTACAAGATTTTGAGTTCCAAATTTTTCTCTCTCCCTTCCCCTCCATCTGAAAATGATAGGCAGTTTTATATAGTTTACACATATACTGTTATGCAAAAATCTTTCCATTATTAGTCATAGTTGTGAAAGAAGAAACAGAACAAAAGGAAAAAAAACACAAGAAAGAATAAAGTAAGTGAAAAAAATATGCTTCAGTCTGCGTTTAGAGTCCATCAGTTCTTTATGGATTTGCATTTTCCTTCATGAGTCCTTTTTACTTATCTTGGATCATTGTGTTACTGAAAACAGCTGAGTTATTCATAGTTGATCATCGTTCAGTATTGCTAATACCATGTACAATATTTTCCCGATTCTGCTCATTTCACTTTGCGTCAGTTCATATAAGACTGTCCAGATTTTTCTGAAATTTGCCTGTTTATCATTTCTTACTGCACAATAACATTTCATGACATCCATATACCACAGCTTGTTCAGCCATTCCCCAATTGATGGATATCCCCTCAATTTCAAATATTTTGCCACCGCAAAAAAGGACTGCTATAAATATTTTTGCACATGTAGGTCGTTTTCCTTTTTTTGTGATCTCTTTGGGGTACAGACCTAGTAGTGGTATTGCTAGATCAAAGGATATGCAGTTTGGTTGCCCATTGGGCATAGTTCCAAATTGCTCTCCAGTGTGATTGAATGAGTTTACAACCCCATCAACAGTGCCTCAGTGTACCATTTTCCCTACATCTTCTCCAATATTTATCATTTTCCTACAGCAATATATTTAAAACATTTCTAATATGTTTAATCTATACAGTGGTACTTTTGATATGTTTACTTAAAATGTGTCCTCAAAAAGTGATTTGGAGGTTATTATATTTGTTTATGCTTAATAAGTTCTGGCCTGTACCTCCCAAGTTCTGTGGGTACCACTTGATGTCCAACTACTACAGTATCAGAAAGAGTATGAGCTTGAGTAAACATATGTGTTCATCTCATTTATATTTCAGAAGGATTAAATTATATTTTACATTACAAATTGGCATATACCAAATATAGCTTAGCACATTTAACATGAGGGTATTCAACATATGGTAAAATTCATTCTTGCAAGCATAGCTTTTCTGTCTTCATCACTGTTATTTGCACTTCAAACATCATTTGTGCAGAGCATGTATAATTCTACTCCACATAACATTTCTGGTTCTAATATTGCTAACACTAGTACCTATCTGTTTTCATTTATAAAAATATTGAAATAGCAGAATGCATTTTTTTTTTAGGAATTAAAGGAGACATTCCACATTATGGCACAATAGAATATTGGATCCGATTAAGAGTTCCTATGGATCAAGCAATTAGACTGTATAGAGAACGGGCAAAAGCTTTAGGCTATATAACATCCAATTTTAAGAGACCAGAGCAAATGCATCAGGTAAGCAGTTTTTAGGGCTTTTTTGTGATGCAGGTATTTCCCTAATACTCTTCCTTTAAATGGCATGCTAAAAAAGTCTTCAAAATGTTTTTCTCTCTTATCATTCAAGTAGCCTTGATTTAAAATTATATTTTAATGGATATATATATTGTCTTTGAAAATATGTAGCTGCAATTTGATCATAAGTTACTCTTCACATAAGTACTATTCACAGAAAGTGTTCTCTTGTACCAACTTTCTGAATTACAAAATAAACTAGAAACATTTAAACTGTGCTTGCTAAGAATCAGAATATCTCAGATTATAGTATGCTGAATATAGAATTAAATCATTAAGTCAACAAGTGTTTAAAGAGTAGAGCATCAAACAAAAGCAAAAATAGTCCCTGCCTTCCATGACTAGACATTTTAATGGGGAAAAGTACTTGTAAAAAGCTAAATATATGCAAGCTACATCCAGAGTAGTTGGAAAGTATTCTTAGACTAAGTAAGACCTCCTGCAGAAGACAGGCCTCAAGCTGAGTTTTGAAGCAAGCCAAGGAAACCAAGAGGTAGAAATATAGTTCAAAGCAGAGCGAATGCAGGCCAGTGCAAAGGCATAGCAAGCAAGAATCTGCCAGCAGGCTAGTGTAACCAAATTAAAGGATATGTGGAGTAAAGCAAAATCTATGAAGGCCAGAAGGGAAGGAAAGGGTCAGGTAGTGAGCTTTAAATGGCAAACAAGAGGAATAGATTTAATCCTGCAGGTAATAGGAAGCCACTGAAGCTCCTTGAAGAGGATAATGACATGGTCAGCCCCATGCTGTCAAAAAATCACCTTGGCAAATTGATGACACTTTGGAGTGGGGAAAGACTTGAGGCAGGGAGATCAGTTAGGAGGCTATGCTGATAATTAAGGTGATGTGATAAGGGACTGAACTAGGGTTGAGATTTTGTGAGTGGAAAGGAGAGATATTTGAGAGATGTTATAAAGAAGTTATAAATACATTTAAAAATACAGTATACCTGTTAGTAATCTCAAAGCAGAATAATGGTGATGGTTATTTTAAAAAACTACTTGATATAGCCCTGCAGCTTTAAAATAAAACAACAGACTCAGAAAATAAAAATAAATTTTAAAAGAATTCCTTAAATAAAAAGAGATGAAAAACTTTTCTGCCTTTCAGGTTGAATAATATTTGTTGCTGATAAGTATTTATATCTTTTTCTGAGATAGAGGGAGTTCAGATACAATTTTGTCCATACCTGCTATAAATTAGAAATGTTAACTTTATATTGTTAAAGATTCTTCCAAGTAGTAGAGGTATAAGAATCAAATTAGCATGAAATGAGTAGGTTTTGAGACCCAGTTGCTAGTTCTGGTGTTCTTTCTCTGGGAAACTTAAGAGATTTCAGTTTCTCTGCATAGTTCCTACTAAGCTGCACACAATACAAAATATCCCTGTGTACATGTTTCTGTTTGCCAAGTAAGTTTAATCCTATACCCTTCTTGGTGAAGCATCCCTTAGCTTTTTGTACGTATCAACAAGCCAGCCAACCTGGATGAAGGAAATGGAACTTCTCAAGTGAGGTCAGTCTGTAGTGTAAAGGGGAGAGATCTGGTTCCTTGGAAGGGATCAAAGGTCTCAGATCCTAGAACTATAAAATGCCACTTTGTTCTTCTTGCTCTCTCTCCAACCCATCAAGATGGAGCAAATTGGAGAGGAAGAAGGTAAGTGGGGACTGGACAAGAAGTTGAGGGAGTTTTTGGATCTTCCCCTTCACTTACTATTTATGGTTACAGTGACCATGTAACACACTAAGGGTTATGTATATTTTAAAATGTATATCAGTTTTGGATATTGGACGCTTTATTTTGCTACAGTAAATTCTTAGTATATACTCATCCTTCCTAATTTGTTGCACACATAGCATGGTCACTTAGTGTGACTCCATATTTACAACTTAACATTAAAGAAGACGTTATTTCTTGATTGTCAACGTCCTATTAGTTTAGAGAAATTAATTATGAAATATATTCCACATGTGTATATATTAGTAATGATTATGTTTTGGATTTGACAGCTACTGTTTATGTTTTAGTTGTATGTACTATGATTTAAATATGTATTTTTCCATTTAAATTAGCAGACACCCAAAACTGCTCATCTCAGTTTTACTTCAGATGACAACTTAAACGAACTCCATATCACAATAAAATGCTGTAGCAACCTGAAGTCTGGAGCAACCAAAAGTCACATGCAGCCAAATCCATACGTTGTATACAAGTTCTTTGATTTTGCAGACCATGATACAGCCATCATTCCAAATAGCAATGATCCCCAGTTTGATGATCACATGTGCTTCCCAGTGCCAATGAACACAAACTTGGATAGATACCTAAAGTCAGAGTCTCTGAGTTTCTATGTGTTTGATGATAGTGACATCCAGCAAAATACTTACATAGGAAAAGTCGATGTACCACTCATTTCATTAGCACATGACAGATATATTTCAGGTAAGAATATAATCTTTTTAAAATTATATTTTATTGTTTTCAATTAGTAAAAATTCACCCAATAGAAACAAAAGAAAAATTAAATCCATTTTACAAACATGTATATTCAAGCAAAATAAATTTCTTCTTTGGCCATGTTAAAAAAAAAATTACCTTCTTCACTATGAGTTCATCTCTGTCAGGAAGTGGGTAGCATGTTTCATCATTCATCCTCTGGAATAGTGGATAGTCATGACACTGCTCCAAGTTCTTTGAAGGCTGTATATGTTTACTATGTTGTCATTGTATAAATTGTTCTCCTTGTTCAATTCACTTTACTTTGTTTTAGTTCACATAAGTCTTTCCAATTGTCTCTCAAACCATTCCCTTCATTATTTCTTTTAGTACAGTAGTATTCTATCACATTTATATGCCGTAATTTGTATACTCATTCCCTAATTTATGGATACTTCTACAGATTCCCATTCTTTGCCACCTCAAAAAGAGCTATAAATATTTTTGTACATCCATTGTTCAGGTGTGTTTTGCTTATCTGTTGGTCTGCTGACCCTCTAATTTTAACATATCCCTTTTCTCTTTCCCTCCTATTTCCCTGTTGAATTAAATGTAATTCTGTACCCATGTATATGTGTATATTCTTCCCTTCTTTGCCCAATTCAGATGAGAATGAGATTTGTGTCAGCCATACCCCCACCCCATGTCCTACTTCTTGTTTGTATAGATATCTATTTTTAGACTCTGGTTATGTGAAAAAATTCTCTCTAACCTTCCTTTTCCTGCTTTCTTTCCTACTTCCCTAATGTGTTCTTCTTTGCCTATCTTTCAGTTCTTTTCTAAAGATCATCAAGACATAAGAGAACCACTCCCGGGTCTTATTTAGATTCTCTCTATGACCTCTGATGATTATGGGGCTCAAGGGTATCACCTCCCTATATTAGGATGTAAGCAGTTTATCCTTGTTTAGTCCTTTATCATTGTTCTATTGTGTTTAACTTTTTATTTGTCTCTTAATTCTTGTATTTGAACTTCAGTTTCTACACAGCTCTGGTCTTTTCATCAGGAATTCTTGGAAGTCCTATATTTGATTAATGGATCATATTTTCCCATGTAGAGTTATACTCAGTTTTGCCAGGTCAGTTCTTATTGACTGCAAGCCTATACCTTTTGCTTTCTAGAATATTGGCTGATTGCCCTATTTTTTTTCTTTGAACTAGAAGCTCTGGATTTTGACAGTAATGTTCCCGAGAATTTTCACTGGTAGTTTCTTTTAGGGGATGGTCAGTGGGTTTTTTATATTTTCCCTTTGCCTTCTGGTTTTAAGGGATCTTGATGGTTTTCCTTTAAGATTTCTTGAAATATTATGTCCAGGCCCTTTTTTTAATCATGACATTCAAATTTTTTTCTCCTCACTCTATTTTTAAGTCAGTTGTTTTTACAATGAGATACCTTATATTTTTGTCTATTTTTTTTCCATTTTTCTGACTTTGTTTTAATACTTCTTCTTGTCTCGTGGAATCAATAGCTTCTGTTTGGTCCATTCTAACTTTCAGGAAGCTTGTTGCTTGAGCAAGGTTTTGTATCTCTGTTAATTCCCTTTCCAGTTCTTTCTTTCCATAGCTCTCATTTCTTTTCTATTTTTTCCTCTAGTGACCTCATTTCATTGATTAAAAATTGTTTTTCTAACTTTTCATCTTTTCTAGGAGTTCTAGTTGAATTTATGCCCAAACTGTGTATTTCTTTGAGACTTTGCTTATAAATGTTTGGGCAACATTTTCTTCTTCTGGCTTTATGTTTTGAGCAATTCTGTTATCTTAATAGTTTTTTTGTGGTGAGATCTTTTTGTTTGTTTGCTTATTCTTCCAGTTTGTTTCCCAACTTTGGCCTTGATGTTAAGGCTGGGCTTTGTACTCTTCTGGAAGGAAGTTCTAGGGCTGGTCCCATGCTGCTTTCTTGGGGTATTAAATGTACTATTCCAGGATCTAAGGTCTAAGTCAGACTAGCAATCTGGAAGCTATCAATGCTCTGAAAGCAGTCAGATATAGGGCAAAGTCTCATCACTGCCTGATCTCTGTAAGTTTCTATTTGGTTGGGTATGAACTAACAGTAGACTATTGCTGAGTTTGGCCTCTGTTAGCCATCCAGGAAGCTCTGCTGGTTCAGAGTCAAAGAACTAAGGCTTCTCTTTGGCCTAGGATTCCTACCCTAGTTATTCTTTTGCAGGCTTCAGATCAGATTAGAAGTTGAACTAGTTGGACCCTATTGCTGGGGTCTGAGCCACACTGGTCATCAGTAGATGACTTCTGAACTAGCTTCTTACCCTAGAATGCCACCCCTGGGTACATGTCCCTTCCTTAGTCCACCTTGGATCTATGACCCAAAACTAAGTAATGGGAAGCAAAGATACAAGTTAGCAACTGTTCTCACACCCTGGAAACAGTGACCCTGTATGAGTCATCAACTTCTTCTTGCCCAAGTGCACAAGACTTCTGAGCACTGGAGTACTCTACATTTCATACTCCTCCTGACCAGACCCCCTGTCTCCATATCCACAGACCTCTCTGTCTCCCTGTAATGATCTTATCTTGAAAAATGACTCATTATGAGTTTTTCTTGAGTTTCACCATCAGTCTTCTGTCTGGAGTTTTCTGATCTGTCTGGAGGAGTTGGGTGAGGTGGAAGATTACTATATTGATTCCTGTTACTCTGCCATCTTGGCTCTACCCATAAAAATATAATCTTAAACGGTTAAACCTTTTAAATGCAGTCATACTACTTGGAATTATAGAATGAAGAAAGCACTTTTTAAAAAAAAACCCTCATTTGAGGGATGAGGAAACTAAGACTCAAGGGGGAGAGAGACATTTAAATACTTTTCTTGTTCAGTCGTTTATTCATTTCCCACTGTATGTGACCCTGTGGAATTTTGTCCATGGGGTTTTCTTGGCAGGGATACTGGTGTGATTTGCCATTTCCTTTTCCAGTGTGTCCCCATTATGCAGATTTGGATAGGGATAGTAAATTGCCATGGATCACTTGGCTAGCATGAGACATCTTTCTTGGCAATGAATAGAACACCAGTCCTGGAGTCAAGAGGACCTGAGTTCAAATCCAGATGGTTTTTGAGGCTGGATTTTGAACTCAGATCTTCCTGACTCCAGGCCCAGTGTTTTATTCACTGTACCACCTAGCTACACCACATGTATGCTACTAGTCATGAATGTGCAAAAAGATTTATTTTATGTCATCTGAGAATTCTAAACTCTTAAGTCATTCCTCTCTGTTATAATCCTGGAAGTTAGACTAAGAAAGACTATTTATCCTTCCTAATACTAATGATAATGCCATTTTGAAATAAACAGAAAAACTAGATTGTTTATTTCAAATTGGTTCTCAAAAAAATTCCAACACATACATTTAAATAATAGGTTCAGAATATTTTAAGTGACAACTGCTTTTAATATGAGTTGCTTAAGTCACTAATTGTCAACTTCTAAAAATCTGTTTATATCCATACTTAAAAGTTTTGTATGTTATTATTTTTGCTTTGTTTCTTTTTAATACTGCATATTGAATTGAGCAAAAACTAGAGCAAATACATATGTATAATAGCCTTACTGCTATAGTCATTGTGGAAATATTCTAACATTTTCTCACATAGTACAAGTTGTTTTAAAATTTGATAGTCATTTCATTTGTTTTTCTTAAGAGAAAAGTATTTGAAGGGCTGTAGAGTAGAATGTTAGTTGTAAAGAGTCAGCAGACCTTGGAGAAAGTTCGTTTCTAGGGTTATCTTTGAATATAAATTCAGCAAATTAAAATATTTATAAATTAACTTCCATCTCTTTGAATTGAGATTTTCTTTCAAAGTCCTTAACTTCAAAAAGGGATCTATTTGAACCCTGAACCCATTAGAGATTCTTTTGTCTTTAATTTACTTTCTAAGTAATTTGTGTTGGAAGCTGAAGTCATGCTCCAAGAGAACTAGAAAAAAAATTTTTTTTAAGATCCCTTTAATTTTTGTATTATTAAAGTTTCAGGTTATCAAGAGTATATATGAAAATTAAACTAATTTTGTAATTTGACAGGAATATTCGAGTTAACAGATCATAAGAAACATCATGCAGGAACCATTGAAGTTGTATTGAAATGGAAATTTACTTACCTTCTTCCAGCTGCTTTAGCAGCATCTGAGGACCTAATGAATGTAATTGAAAAAGAAGAATCAGAGGCCGATAAAAAGTTGCACAGTACATCCTCTGTTACTACACCAGTTGTAGTAAGTAGCTTGGCTTTTAAAACTTGCTTTAAAATTCAGAATACTTTGAAACAAAATATTTAATTTCATATTCATTGCTCTCAGTTTAATATGAATTGGTTTATCACAGGCTCCAATACCTAAACCAAGACAACGTACAATCCCAGCAGACAAGAAAGTGTCCTTTGTGGATTTCACTCCACACCAGGATTCTGTAAGTAGCAAGAATCCAAAATTATACATACATATATATATATATATATATATATATATATATATATATATATATAAAACAATCCTTTCAAAGGAATTCTTTATCTATGTAACGTTATATGATTTAGAAGAAAACTAGGGGCCTCATTCACTGGTGTAAGATGTGTATTTTTTTCTGCATTCAGTTTTTAAATACCAGTTTTATATTTACTTGAAAGGATGTGCAGTTTCATCAATATGTGTTCTTCCTCCATTGATACAGATCATGGTTATTCCATAACCTAGTATATAGTTGATAGCATTACTTTCCCCAAAGAAATCTTTCACCTAGTGGCTAGCGTTCTGGTTATAATCCTTTTTGAATTTTGCTAATTTGATCTGTAGTGTGATCCACACTTAAGATCTTTCCTCCTTAAAAACTGATAGAGCTTGTATTCTGGTGGCATAAGCTTTAAGAACTGAGAATTGTCTCTAGTCTATATTGAGGTATTGAAATTGAATTTCAGTGAAAAATGAAATTTATATTGAGTTAGTCAATAATCAATACACGTGTGAGTGCTTTCCGTGTGTCAGGCACTGCGTTAAGCTTTGGGGATAGAAAAAGATGCAAAAGACAGTCCCTGGCATCAAGGAGCTCATCTAATAGAGGAAACAAGCAAACTAATATATACAAACAAGCTGTATACAAGAAAAATAGGAAATAATTTAAAGGAAAGCACTCGAATTAAGAGAGGTTGGCAAAGGTTCCCTGTAGATGATGAGATTTTAGTTGAGATTTGAAGGAAACCAAGAAAACCAGTACGTAGAGATGGAGAAGGAGAGCATTCCAGGCTTGGAGACAGCCAAAGAAAATGATGTGTCTCATTCTGCAACAACCAAGAGAAACCAGTGCCACTGGATCAAAGAGTACATATGGAGGAATAAAGTGCCAAGAAAACTGGAAAAGCTGAAAGGGGCTAGGTTATGAAGGGCTTTTAATGCCAAACAGATCATTTTATATTCATTCTTGGAGGCAATAGGGAGCCACTGGAGTTTATTGAGTAGCAGAGTGACATGATCAGACCTGTGCTTTAGGAAAATCACTTTAGAAACTGAATAAAGAGCATGGTTTGGAGTGGAGAGAAATGTGAGGCAGACAGAGCCCCTTCGCAGGCTATTGCAATCATCTAGGTGTGAGGTGATGAGGGTCTGCACCAGAGTACTGGCAGTGTCTGAGGAGAGATGAAAACATATTCAAAAGATACTGTAAAAGTGAAATTGATGGTGAAATCACCTCTTCATGTGAGACTGGGGAGAAGGTGGAGATAATAGCAAAAGGTATTTAAAAAGAGAAAGGAGTTCACAGTGAATGGACTCAGTTTTTTCTGTGAAAAGGCAAGGTTCTTAACTGAGAAGGTGGGGTAAGGGGAACCACGGGAGGCTTGAGGAAGGATAAAAAGATTTATAAAAGCCAGTGTAGAGAGTGGGATAGAGAATCAGCAAGGTGGGTAAAATAAGATTGCCAAGCAGAAATGAGAGTCTAGTTGAGGTTATGTGACATAAATCTGTAGCAGACCCCATCAGAATGGTTCAGTTGTTTTCTCCATTCCGCAGCATGCTGGAGGAGTGAAGGCAGAAGATGGTGGAAGTGATCCAAGGCTAAGACTTGGGATAACACAATTGTATATATGATGGGGGACTAGGAATTCAAGAGAAGAGGGCAGTGTAGAGTAGATTATTAAGGGATCAAGATGGGGAAAAGAGAAGAAAGTGGCTAGTCCAGGGGTAATGGCCAGGAAGAGAACTGAGGGGTATTTATATACACAGCTAAGAATATGTGATTAAACTACATTATCTTACAGTTAAATGATGATGCCTACCACAGAAAATATGTGCCTTTTCTGACAGCTACAATGACTAAAATAATATATAATATGAAGGGATTAAACTTTAATAAAAATTTCTTTTTTCCTGATCTTAATTTTATATTCCTTTATTAAAATATAAAAACTGAATAACAATATATTTTAGTGTTGGTACTACATCCGTGTTGGTTTATCATAGAATTTTAAGCTAGAAATTAAGTTAGAGATCATCTACTCTGAGCCCTTCATTTGGCAGGGGAAGAGCTAATTTAAATGATAGGACCTAGTTTGCCCAGCTTTTAATTTTTGATAGAACCCAAATCTCCTGATATCCAATGATCTACATAAATTTCACAGAGCTATTTCTCACAAACTTAATGTGAATGTATGTAGATAGATAGATAGATAGATAGATATGCTTTAAACTCTACAAAAATTAATTTTATATGTAGGGGAAACAAGGAATCACTGAGAACCTCACACTTGGAGGGGACTAAAAGAGGTTATGTGGTCTCACCTATACCTGAAAGGGAATCTCCTTAATATCTCGGAGAAGTCCCTTTCCACCCTAAAACCTGTGATTCTTTATTCCATAGATGTCTGTCTCAAATGAAGATGTACAAAAAGCTTCACCAGAAATGAATGTTACAAAGAAATTACAAGTTAAGGCTCCATCCGTGCCAGATATTCCAGAGGTAAAATTTCTATTATAATCCACAATTCTACTTTCTAAACATAATTTTTGTAGACAGTGACTTGTGAGTTGTATTTCTACAAAATCTTGGCCATTGGTATACTATTTTGTTGTTCTCTAATGTCAATAGTGTCCAACTCTTCATGATCCTATTTGTAGTTTTCTTGGCAAAGATGATGGAGTGGTTTGCTATTTCCTTCTCCAGTTCATGTTACAGATGATGAAACTGAGACAAACAGGGTTAAGTGACTTGCCCAGGGTCACAGAACTCTTAAGTGTCTGAGGCCAGATTTGAACTCAGGAAGATGAGTCTTCTTGACTCTAGACTCAGCACTGTCTAGCACCCCTGGTATGCTATTAATCACTGACAAGAAAGGAATAGATGAATGGAGAAAGTTAGATAGAATGAATGTGCAAGTAGAATTATATATTGGCTGTCCTGTGTAGTCTTCGTATTTGGAAAATTCCATATAACCATTTATTTTTAAATCTTTTTGCTACTTTATGCATTAATTTAGAGGTTTTAAGTGTGTATAAAATGTGTGTGTATGTTACTTGAAATGGAAATTAGCTAAAAATATACAGCTTTAAGTATTTTACAGCTACAGTTATATTTTTGATGACATGTACTAAATGGATATGTGAATTAAAGCCTTATGTTAAATGCATTTTTCACTCCAACAAATAGACTTTTGCAAGCTAATAATTAATGAGATTTTCATTTCAGTCTGCATTATTTAAACAACTTATTTTCTCAAAGGTCATATAAATCATGTATGTACCAGCTATATTTTTCAGTCTTAAATTTAAATGACTTTATAATTCAAGAGCTTGAAACAAGAATGTTGTAAATATGACCTAAATGACCATAAATATTTTTGTATTTCTTTCCATTTTTGAGGCTTTGCCAGAAAGGACGGTAGAGAAGGTAAATGAGAATGCTCAAGAAATTCAGCAAGGAAAAGATGAAGATATCTCTCACCTATCTGTGGGTCAGCTTGCTGGCCAAAGTTCAACTACTTCTGAAGATGACACAGAAATTAGTGAGGAGTTAGAAAGAGAAGAAGGTATTCTTAATTAAATTCTTTAGTTTCATTCTTTTGTGTAAATACTTTGCTTTTTTTTTTGGTGTGTTACTCATTGAACAACTCAGTTAGAAACTGAGTATTCCTGGATAGAAATGATAGGATTGAGCTCATTCTAACTGAACTAAATGATCTGTTGATTCAACCTGAAGTGGTATAATTGAGTGTTAAAAATTATTTCTTACCTAGATTTTTGTAATATTATAAAATATTACAGGCTTCAAAATATTGAGTGGCCATTTATACTACCTTATAGCAAGCATCTTATTTTGAAAGAATCACATTTTGAAGAATATTAACTTACAGTTTCCAAATTAAAGTTATCTATACGCTTGTCTTAGGTAATAAGAGTAGTGTCTATTTCTTCATAATGTCATCTAAAGAGTTTAGTCAACATCCGTTTCTCTGATCTTGGTTCCATTTAATGCTGGGGGGGTGGGGTTGATTCCTTGTATTAAAAAGCTAGGGTTTTTTGTCTCAACACACTAGGAATTTGTTAATGAGGTCTTTTTCTGGTCTTTAAAAAAGGGGTAGAAGTATATAGATCTTTACCACTGAAATAGGATAAGAAACCCAGATTGTTATTACTGCAGTATGGTCAATTAATATGTGTTTCATACCTAGATTTAAGACCACATCCATTCGTATTCTCCCATATTGCTATGTTTAAGGTGTGAATTAGATAAGTCAAACATAGGTTGTTTTTTTTTTCAGAGTACTTCATATATAAGTAATTTTGAGTGACAGTAAGTCAGTTCTAGTAGTTCATAAAACTATTTCATATAAATATGCAGTGTAACGAGACCAGAATCACTATGTTCCCAGTTGTTTTCTCTTGAGCTACATTTTATCTTTTCTTATGGCATTACAAGTGCTTATATGATGACCTATTTTTTATCAAGTTCCTGGTTTGTCTGTATCTCTTACCCTACAAAATGACTGCCAAGTAGATTATTATGAAATTCTGGTTTGTCAGTGCATTGTCCCCTGCTAAGAATGGTAGGCACTACTGAGTGATTAATATGACAGTATATGACCATCATGGTCCAAGAATATCTAGATGATTCAGATACCTATTCTAGATGATTCAAACTACCCATTAAAGGTAGTTTGTCCTTTTTAGTTCCTAAACTTGTTCTAGTTCCTATTCTCGCCTTATTTCTTCTTGATTCTTTAATGCTGATTCTGTACCTTCTTTTTGGTTTCTTAAAGAAATGGTCGCAACTTTTTTGAAACTCTTATCAATATTAGAATTTGATTTGGTCTTACCCACCAGAAAATCATGACTGATTTCTATAGCAGAAATGTTGCTTTTGGTTCAAAACAGGTAACACTGACCTCTAAAATAGGGCAGATCATAGAATATTCTGACTGACAAGCAATTAAGTGAGAACATTTTAGTCATTGTTTCTCCAATGCATAAATCACCTCTTAGTTGTAAGTAAAATGATTTCTTTATTTGAAATTTTCAGACCTATGAACATCATGACTTCTTTATTTGAAAACTTACCTTTTAAAAATGCAAAGTTAAAGATTCATTAATTCGTGATTTTCTTTTTAAGAGGAAGTAAAGATTTTGTCACTCTCACACTGTGATACAATTAGTTTTCTCTTTGCTTTGCAGTGTAAATGTGTAATTTGTTCAACTTTATTTAATGGTCAGTATTTTTTTAACAGTTCAAGAGGAAAGACTGGATTCTGATGCTGTTGATTCAATAATAACTGACAGCGATGACTGTATTGTTCCAAGTCCCATGTCCAACAATGTTAAACAGGTTAGTGATTTGGTAATAACTAGAAATATGCATAAGTTTAACTATATAGGCTATATTTGGTGTTACTGTTTATCAGTTTTCCTGCCTTTAGAACAAAAGAAAAAGTATATTTGCATATTTTATGGATCATCAAAATTTTATTCATTTAACCTTCTAGTTCAAGAATTTATAGTTAGTTCATTAGGTAATAATGCTTAATAAGTCAGCAAAGATTGGGTCAGGAGTATCTGAGTTCAGTAACTTCAGTTACTTTGAAAAAAGCTATTTTTGTCCCTTCTCTCTGTCATTTGAGAGCCCTTTATTAATTTATTGCTATACTTATGTTTAAAATACTCCTATAACTCTTATAATGTAACATAACATTACATTTTAAATTTCAGTAGCTGTCCTCTGTGAATTATATTTAAACATTTCTACTAGTGAACTTCTCATGTTTATTTGATCTTTGCAGAAATATTACATCTTTAAAATTACTAGTTGATCTTACTTATGTAATTATTAGCTTATTTTTTTCAAATAGTTTTATTACTGAAAAGTAGCTAGTCTACATTGTGTAAACAAAGTCATATTTTGAATATCATGAGGGATTTTACCATCTAAAAGAACCTTTTCATAATGTAAAACATTATCTTGTATTACAAATATCCAGACCATAATTTCTGTTTCTACATATTTGCTTTCTTGAAGTACAGATCTAATTCTACTATTAAGTAATTTCATGTTCAGGTCTCACTTTCCATTTGTAAGGATTTTAGTACTTTTCTTTAATCTTATGTCTCTCATATGCTTATTTTAATTCTAATGTAAAATATTAATGTAGTGTAATAAACTCAGAAACCTTTTAGAATGACCTGATGAAGAAACATGGCATAGGGGAAAGAGCACCATACTAGACATCAGGAAACTGCACTTCTGGTCCCCACTACTAAATGGCCATGTCATCTTAATCAAGTTTTGTTGTTGTTCGGTTGTTTCAGTCATGTCAGACTCTTCATAACCCCATTTGGGGTTTTCTTGGCAAAGATATTGGAGTAATTTGCCATTTCCTTCTCTAGCTCATTTTACAGATGAGGAAACTGAAGCAGACAGAGTTAAATGACTTGCCCAGGGTCACACAGCTAGTAAGAGGCTAAGGCCAGAGTTGAACTCAGAAAGATGAGTCTTCCTGTCTCCAGGTCTGGCACTTAATCAAGTTATTTTACTTCAATGATGCTGTTACCTTACCTATAAAATGAGGGCTTATGACCATCTTAGATCACCAAGGACTCTTCTCGCTCTAAGTGCTTATGAATTCATATGAATTTTGCATGTGTAGCCTGAAGACTCACAGTTTTAGAATTCAATTAATGTTGAGTTAACTGCGTTATCAATGTTGAAAAATTGAAATTCTAATATTAAATCAAGCAGAAGATTCTTCTCAATCCCTAAACCCTACTGGAACATAATTTCTGTTTTAAAATAGCAATGGAAAAATGTGGTTCAGTGTTGAGATCTCTTCCATCTCTTGAAGTCTATGGAATTTCATTTTATAATAAATTTTATTGAAACAGTCATCTCTCTCATATAAAGGTTTACCTTAGGTAGTAAAGCAGAAACTTAAGCATTTAAAAATTTATTAATGTCTTTTGTATTTATATCCCTTTCATTTCCAAATAGATCCCCTACTCTTCCCTCCTTGGGGGTATATAACCAGTAATGAGATGGTTTATCTCAAAAACTATATATATTTTAGCTACTTTCCAAACATAGTTCCAAATTACTTTCTAGAATGGTTGTATCAATTCACAGTACAAATGGTTGGACCAATTCACGTTCACTACCAAGATTATGTCTGTTTTTCTTTATCCTCTCCAACAATGACTTTTGCCATCCATTTGTCATCTTTGGTCAATTTCCTGGTTATGAAGTATAGACACAGAATTGTTTTGATTTCCATTTCTCTTATTATTAGTGATTTGGAGTAGTCTTTAGCATTCTTGTTAATAGTTATTATTTCTTTGGAGAACTGTTTGTTCTTAGCCTTTGACCATATAGACCTTAGAATCAAAGCCCTTGACCCTAGTGTTAATAGTGTTATTGAATACTGGACCACGTCCAGCTGTCCTGATGAACATAAAGGCCGTGGACCCAGATAGCTCTGGAGAAGAAAGTGAAGCTGGTGACCTTGCACAGCCCTCCTTCATTCAAATCCAAGTCAACTGGAAGTCTTGTCATCATTCCCTGATGTCCTGGTCCTCCTCAAGAATGAAGGACAAACACAACAACAATTAGTGTTAATTCTGTTTGTTGGATATCAGACCCTTATCAAAAATAGTTGATGTCAAAATTTTTTGCTGAATCAACAGTTTTGCGAAAGCTTTCCAGTTTCATGTAATTAAAATTATCTATATTGTACTTTATGTTCATTTCTTTCCCTTGTTTAAGAACCCTAAACTTTCTCTCTCTTTCTCTCTCTCTCTCTTTCTCTCTCTCTCTCTCTCACACACACACACACACACACACACACACACACACACACACACACACTATAACTATGAAAGGTGCCTAATCTGGTTCTCACTTAACTTTTTTAGTATAATCTTTACTATTCCTGACATTTTAGTAGGCTTTTCACTAAATATTGATGTCTAATTGATTTTATAAATATATGAGTAGGGGCGGCTGGGTGGCGCAGTGAATAGAGCACTAGCCCTGGAGTCAAGAGGACCTGAGTTCAAATGTGACCTCAGACACTAGCATTTACTAGCTGTGTGACTTTGGGCAAGTCACTTAACCCCAATCTCCCTGCCCTCCCCCCTCCAAAAAGCCAAAAAATAAAGAAATAAATAAATATATGAGTAATCAAGTCTAAGGACATAAAAGCATAGAATTGGCAGCTGAAAAGAACCTAAAAGATCATCTAATCGTACTTCTTTTTATAGATGAAGAATCTGAGGTCCCTATAAGTTCAGTGACTTACCCAGAATTATACAGTGAATTTGGTTAGGACTAGTAATCATATCTCCCTATTCCTATTCCCATGAATTTTTTCTACTACATAATACTTTTTAAGGAAATTGTCTTATTATCTCTCATCCAAGGCACCAAAGGACATTTTCTAGAAAAACATGATAGTGACCCCAGAAAATTAGGGATATACCTCATAGAGTACAAGAGGACAGTGACATAGATGTTAGAATATAACTCTGATATGCATAAAAGAAACTTGGATATAATAACTAATAATATGCTTCTTTCTATTTAAAGCATTTTATAATTTTCAAAACACTTTCCACACACAAATTTTATATTAAGCCTACAGGAATACAAAAAAATTATAGAATATGTTCCCTATCCAAATATGAAGCTTTCTGATCAAGTAAGAGAAATAAGACATAATCCATATGCAAATATTAGTATTAAATAACAATATAGGTCAATGATGCATGAAATAGCACTAGGTAGTATATAATCCTGGCCCCTAGGTGGTACAATGGATAGAGCAAGCTTGAAGCCACAGAGATCTGAGTTCAAATGCAGCCTCAGATACTTACTAGCTTTGTGACCCTGGGCAAGTCACTTAACCATATTTACCTTAGTTCCTCATCTATAAAATTGGGATACACTGGAAAACGAAAAGGCAAACCACTCTAGTATCTTTGCCAAGAAAACCCCACGTCACATAGAGCTGGACACAACTGAATAACTGAACAACAACAATATATAATTACTTGTCAAATGTACAAACATTAAGTTTTGTGAGTTCAGAAGAGGCAGAGATTATCAGGCCCTGGATTAGCTATGAAATGCTTCATAGAAAACGTCTGACTTAAGTGGGCCATTAAAGGCTATATAATGTAGTGAAATAGAGCAAACAAAGACCTAAGGTAGTAATGTCCTCTTTTGGGAGGACAGTGAATTAGACCAAATGAACTGAATACCCTTTACTGTCCTAAGAGAATCCTTGGGAGGCAGTGAGGCAGAGTAAAATGAGAGCTGAACTGGGAGTACTGAAGACTGCACCTACTGTCCCTAACACTTCCTAACTTTGTGGACTACAAGCAAGTCAGTTAACCTTCCTTGAGCCTTGGTCTTCCACCCTCCTAAATGGGGGAAATAACAACTATAGTACCTAAATCACAAGGTTGTTGTGAGGTTCAAAATATAAAATGTAAAAAGTGTTTTGAAATCTTCCATCTCTTGTTTCTGTTTTTATGTACCTAATTACTTATATGCTGTCTCCCCCATTAGAATATAAGCTCCTTGAGGACTGTGACTATTTTTGCCTTACTTTGTGTCTCCAGAGCTTGACATGGTGCCTGACACAAAAGATACAAAATAAATGCTTGTTTTTGATTAACTGAAACATCGAAATAGAAGATTAGAGAAGTATAATGTGATAAGATTGTGAATGGGTCTTGAGTGGCTATCTAAAGAGTCAGTATGTCTCAGTGACTGCAATAACTCAGCCAAAGAAACCATAGATACTTTATAGAGTTTAGGGGAACCTACAAAAGATAATTGTCTTTTTGAATATTTCATTTGTTGTCTAAAAATGCTTTTCATTTTATAAGAAAATTCTAAAGTACGCTATCTTGGTCCCATGGGACTACATATTTGTTCCATCTTCAATCGTCTCAATGACATGCCACGTTATACTTTTTAAAGTTCAGAATGAAGATCTTTGATTTAATTAAACTTTAAGAACAGTAAAAGTTTTGTGAAAGAACTACCCTTAAAGAATAATTATTTTTTGTAACATATAATTTTTTTCATCAAAGTGGTCCTGGATTTTTACTTGTTAAATTTCAAGGAAAATCATAGGTTATTTCTCTCTGCTGCTTCCTGATACTGCCACTCTAAAATGTCATTTCCTTCATTGTCAAAACAGTCTGAAGTGGACTCATATATGCACACATACATACACATAGATATCTATAAACATACTCATATATACTCATACACATATGTAAGACCATATTATGCTTATTTCTACCTGTCATCTGTTTCTCTGAAAGTGATAGCATCTTCCTTCATAAGTCCAAATCTTTCCATGTTTTTTCTAAATCAACCAGTTCATCATTTCCTACACCACAGCAATATTCAAACCCAAACATGTCCTATTTGGCAAATTGTCTATGAAAGTTTTTTTCCCCAGTTTTCTGCATTCCTCTTGTTCTTAGCTACATAGGTTTAATTTATACAAGAAAATTTTAATTCAAAATAATCAATTTTTACACTTCAAATTTCACAAATTTACAAATAAAATAATAAAATTTTATACTTCAACAATGCTCTCCATTATAATATAGTTTAAAGTCTGATACTGCTGAATCTACTTCCTTTACATGTTTTTTCCTGGCTTCTTTGAAGTTCCTGACCTTTTACTCTTCCAAATGAACTTTGCTATTACTTTTTCTAACTCAGTAAAATAATTTTTTACCAATTTAATTGGGATGACATTGAATAAATAAATTAGTTATGTAAAATTATCATTTTAAAAATTATATTGACACTTTACCTACCCATAAACAATAGATATTACTACAGTTATTTAGATCTGAGTTTATTTGTATAAAATTGTTTTATGTTTATGGTCATATAGTTCCTGTGTCTGTTTTGGCAGGTATATGCTCAGGTATTTTATACTGTCTAGCCATTTTAAACATAGTCTAAAACTATGTTGAATAATATTGCTGACATGTAGTTTCTCTATTTTTTACTTTTGATTAAATCTATTTCAACTTTAACTGTGTCTAAGACCATGACTACTATCCCTACTTTTTTTTACACGCTAAATTCTACTCCTGCCCTTTATTTTATCTTTGTGTGTTTCTCTCATCTTATGTTTCCTGAAAGCAACATATTGTTGAATTTCTATTTTTAATCTTCTGTCTGTCCATTTCCATTTTGTGGGTAAAAATGCATCCCATTAACATTGTAAGCTACAATTACATATTGTGTATTTTCCTCCTTCCTATTTTCCCTCACTATCCTTCTCACACTATTTACCTTATCTCTCCTCCCTCGTCTACTTCCGCCCACTACTTTGCCTTCCTATTTCTTAACCTACCCACTCTTCCAAAAGGCCCCCGCTGGTCTTCTTCGCCCACCCTGTTCCCTTGCCCTCTTATTTCTTTTTGAATTTAGAAGATTTTTATACATACATACATACATATACATATATATATATATACACATATATATACATGTGTGTATATATACACACACATATACATATATATAGTTCCCTCTTTAACCCCTTCCTGATGAGAGTAAGATATGAGCACTACCCACCCTCCCCCCAGGGGAACTTCTGTATCAATTTTTCCCTTTATGCCTCATTTGTATGAGATAATTACTCCTTTTTATCTCTCCCTACCATTTCAGTTTTTTTTAATCACCACATGATACTCAGCTCAGCCCAAACCTTTCTTTCAAACTACCCAAATACTGATGATAATCATAAGAGTACTGCTAATGTTTTCATATAAAAGTAAACAATTTGACCTTATTGAGTCGCTTATAATTGGTCTTTTAATGTTTACCTTATTTCTCCTGGATGTTATATGTCAGATTTTCCCTTAAGTTTTGAGGGCTTTGTCACAAAAATCTGAAAATCTTTCAGTTTGTTAAATGTCCTTTTTTTTTTTCATTTAGGATTATACTTAACTTTGGTCATAACTCCAGCTCTTTTGCTCTGTGGAATATAGTATTCTAAGATCTATAGTCCTTCAACTTAGTAGCTGCTAGGTCTTGTGTAATCCTTATTGTAGCTGCATGATATTTAATTTTTTTCTTGTTTCCAATATTTTCTCCTTAATATGGGAGCTTTGAAACTTGCCTATGATATTCTTGTTAGTTTTCCTCTTGGGAATCTCTTTCAGATGCTGATCAGTGAAATTTTTTTTTCTCTTTCTTTTTTGTCTTCTTGTTCTGGAACTTCAGGGAAATTTTACTTGATAATTTCTTGTAATATTGTAAACTTTTATTATTTCTCCTTGAACTTTTCTCCAGATCAGTTGTTTTCCTGATGAGATGTTTCACTTTCTATTATATTTTTTCATTCCTCTGATTTTGTTTTGTGGTTTCTTGGTGTCTTAAAATGTCATTAGCTTCCCCATACCCAATTCTAGTTTTCAAGGAATTATTTTCTTTCTTAAGTTTTGGATTCTCCATTTCAAGTTAGTTGACTTTATTTTTGCAATTTTCTTGATTTTCTTGGATTGCTCTTATTTCTTTTCTATTTATTTCTCAATCTCTCTTATCCAATGTTTAAAGTCCTTTTTAAGTTCTTCTAAGAACTCTTTTCTGCTGGGGGGACCATTTGATGTTTCTCATTGAAAAATGAGTGGCTTTTTTAGCTCCATTATCTTCCTTTGAATATGAACCCTAGATCTTCTCTATCCCCATAAGAACTATCTATGCTTAGTTTCTTTGTCCTTTGCTTGCTCATTTTTTTTTGTTTTATTTTATTTTTAGCAGCTATCACTGTAATCAAGTTGTAATCCTGAGGTATGGGGAATGATGCCCCAAGTCTCAGGTCCTTCTTACTATTATTTTCTGAGTCTAATTCAGGGCCCAGTCTTGGACTCTCCTCTCCCATCTTAAGCCATGGCTAGGGCTCCCAGCCACACTGTCCCACAAATGATCTTGCTCCCTTGCAAACTACAGTTGTCCTCTCTAACCTGGAATGGAAACCAGGACTCTACTGTCCTGCAAGAGCCCACAGCCAACAAGGTCCCTGCCCCTTGCTATTGTACACACCAGGTGTGTGGTAGCTTCTTCTCACAGCTATGCTTGACCTCCTTCAAGAGTGGAATGTCCTTCAGTCTTCTACTCACTGGGCAGACCCCCATACTGTTGGCAAAATGAAAGTTTCTAAGGCTGAGGCTGCCCCCAGGGCTTGTTTGTTGATTCTGCAGTTGGCCTGGGGGTGATTGCATTTCACTGAGGCTGAACCTCCACTCCTGAAAGTTGAGTCTCTCCTGGAGCCTTCTCAAATTGTCTTAGGAGGACAACTATTTTATACCATGTTTGTTTCTGCTGTTCTGAGGCAATGTTCTGTCTTTTTTTGTAGAAAAAATTTGAAGAACCTAAAGTTTTCTAACCTACTTGCCATGTTCCTAGAATCCTCTCCAGCACATATATTATACAAATTATTTTAATAAGGTGACTTGTTTATTCAAAAAGCATTTATTAAGCACCTACAGTGTGCACTATGTTAAGTGCTGTGGATTCAAAGACAAAAACAAAATGGTCCTTGCTCTGAAGAAACATTCCATCAGAGGAAACAACATATATTAACATAGAAATAAATGCAAAACATATAAAGTAAATGGATAGTAACTTTAAGTGAGCACACTGTCAGTTGAGATCAGGAGGCTCCTTGTATAGTAGTGGCATTTGAGTTGAGCCTTGAAGGAAGTCGGAGATGTTGAGAGGTTGTTAGGAGAGACTGTATTCCAGGCATAGAGGGCAACCTATATAAAAGTCCCAAGATGGGAGATGGGGCATGCCTTGGAAGGAGAACAGCAAGATGAACAGTTTAACTGCAACATAGAATGCATGAATGAGAACAGTATATAGTGAGAGCCAGATTGCAAAGGATTTTAAATACCAAATAAAGGAGGAATGACAGGTTAAGAACTGTGCTTTAAGAATAACCTTTTGACAGCTCTGTGGAAAAGGGATTAGAGAGAGGAGAAACTGGAGGCAGGGAGAGCAATTAGGAGGCTATTACAGTGGTCCAGACAAGAAGTGGTGAGAACCTGAACTAAGTTGTTGATTGTATAAGGGAAAAAAACAGGAGTTCTTGTAGAGGTAGTCAGTCAATAAGGTTTGGCAGCTGATTAGTTGTGGTGAGTGAGGAAGAGTAAAGAGTCAAGGCTGATTTCTAGGTTGTAAGCCTGGGTAACTGGAAGGATATAGAAATATAATATAGATATAAGAAATAGGGGAGTTGGGATCAGTTGGGAGAAAAATTAATGAGCTGTATTTTGGATATGTTGAATTTGAGCTGTCTGTTGAATTCCAATTTGAAATGTCCAGTAAGCTGTTGGTGAAGTGGGCCTGGAGCTAAGAGACACTAAAGCTAGATCTATAGATTTGGGAGTTATCTGCATAAGAAGTAGCAGGTGGCATGTGTACAGAAATATTTATAGCAGCTCTTTTTGTGGTCACAAAGAATTGGAAATCAAGGGGATGCCTATCAATTGAGGAATGGCTAAACAAGTTGTGGTTTATGAAAGTAATGGAATACTATTGTGCTATAAGAAATGAGGAACAGACAGACTTCATAAAAACCTGGAGAGACTTAGATAAACTGATGCTGAGTGAGGGGCACAGAACCAGGAGAACATTGGACACAGTTACAGACACATTGTATCTGTGATGACTAACTTTGATAGACTGGGCTGCTCTCAGCAATGCAAGGCTGTGAGACAATTCCAAAAGATTCATAATGGAAAGGGCTATCCACATCCAGAGAATTACAGAGTCTGAATGCAGATTGAAGCAGACTACTTGCTGTCTCTCCTTTTTGTTTTGTTTTGTTTCTTATTTCTCATTGTTCATTCCCTTGGTTAAAATCCTTCTTTACAACTTGACTAATGTTTAATATGAAGGTATCTGTAGAGCTTATATCGGATTGCATGCCACCAATGGGGGGTAGGGGCGAGGAGAGGCAAGGGGAGAAAATTTGGAACTCAAAAGCTTATGTAACTGAGTTTTGTAAACTAAAAGTAAATAAAGACATTTAAAAGAAAGAAGAAGTAGAAAGTGGGTTCATGGCAATTGATGAGAGGGAAAAAATAGAAAGAAGAGAAGAGAATCTAACTAATGGACATTCATGATTAGAGGATAGAACATGGAAGAGAGACCAGACAGAGGGGCAAAGAACCTGGTAAGCAGAGTGTCACAGAAACCCAGACAACAGAAATGGAGAGATTTTCCAAGAGGGAGGCAATAGTGTCAAATGAGGCAGAGTGAATGTGAGTCCCTTCCCCTACCCCCACCAAAAAAAAAAACAAACAAAACCAATCCGTAACATTGGAGAGAACAATTTTGTGAGCAGCGAGGTTGGAAACCAGATTCCAAAGTGTTATTAAATGAGGGAGAATTTGTCTGAGAAAAGAAGACAAAATAGAAAATGATAGTTTTAGGAGACAAGGGTTAAGTGATGTATATTTTAAAGAATGAGGGAGAATCAAGCATGTTTCTAGGCAGCAGGAAGGAGCTATTGGATTGGGAGAGAATGAGAAAGACATTCAGAGAAAGTTTTCAAGCTTAGAAGAATTTCCTATTTGGTTCTTCTTTTGTCTCTCTTGCAAGTAAGCCTAGGTAGTTCAGATTTTTTATCTACAACTATATTTACAGTAATTACCTGTCTTTAGACTTGATTCCCTCCCCAAACCCCCTTCCATTTGCCATTTTGTTGTTGTTGTTGTGTTGTTTCAGTTGTCTCTGACTCTTCATGACCCAATTTGGGGATTTTTAGCAAAGATACTAAAGTGATTTACCATTTGTAACTAATTTTATAGATGGTGAATAGAGGCAAACAGGGTTAAGTGACTTGCCCAGGGTCACACAGCTAGTAAATTTCTAAAGCTGGATTTGAACTCAAGATTTTCCTGACTCCAGGGCTGGTACTCCACAGGACCTAGCTCTTCCCTGCCTGCTATTTAAAAAATGCTAAATGTTATGTGCTTATTTTAAATTGATTGTCTTTTGAAATTTCATGACACCTTACAATATTTAGGAACATCCTAGAAGGTCACAAAATTAGAGTTGGTGATAAAGTTATGGACTCATAAGATGTTAGGAGTGGAAAGAACCACTGGAGTTCATCGGTCCAGTTCTTTCACTTGAGACATAAGGAAATGGGATTCACAGAGGTTAAGGAATTTGTTTAGAGTCATACAACTATTAAGTGAAAGTACTGGAGCCAGAACTCATATCTCTTAATTCCTAATCAGAGATAAGAGACCTCACATTGGTTTGCTTGGAATTTGTAAATCAGTTTTCAGTCAGTGCTAGATGAGAAGTAAATTTCTGAATCTCCAAGTGTGGTTGATTTAAAAGCATCGAGTTCTAACCATGAGCTTACATTAATATAAAAAGTATGTTTCACTTATCTCTATGATAAATATCAGTTATGCCAGTTATCCTGTGTATATGAATTTCATGGCACACTGCTTAAGCCATTTAACATCTTGCTCTTCCTTTTTTCATGTTGCAGAATCAGACAGCCTATGGTTATTTCTTAGATATGTTGATTGTAAAAAGGAATCTAACAGATTTTGCAGTACTTAGCGGTACCACTCACTTCTTTCTCTTTTCTTCATGTCTGTGATGTATAATTAATCATAGATTACTTCATTTTGTTTCATTTCATTTACAACATTTATGAGCTTCACTTTGTCAGTATGAAATGCTTGTCCCCTCCTTTCCTTTCCAAAGTGGTGTAATTAGTGTTAGCATCTTTTTTAACAGGCTACATAAAGTTTAGTGGCTGGATTAAATCAAGTCATTAACATAATGTGCTATACAATTTGCCCCTATCTCTTTTCGTTTCCACTACATCAAAGTGCCACAGAGTGCCAGTGTAATTGGGCCTTGCTAGCTTGTCAGGTTCAGTCAGTCTGATGGCTGCTGCTTTTACGAAAAAGCTTCTAGGCATGATAATTAATGGGGGAAAAAATCTGGGAAATGTAAAACTTTGGACAGTTCTCTATGAATATTTTATAAATTTGAATAATCAGAAGTTAACAGTATCAATTTGATGTATAATACATTGATTAAAAGCCTTGTTTCAGGTCCTCAAAATAGACATCAAAACGGCGAATTTGCATTTGCTATGGCATTAAAAAAGAAATTAACAATCTTCTTCTCCTATTATGTCTTATCCCTGATTTTTTCTTTACCATTTGAGTAATATAGCTTTGAATTTTCACAATGAAATATATTGCTGCAAATTCACAGTTTCCCACAAGGCAGGAATGGGGAATAAGAGGCTAATGCAAGAATGAATCTTCTTTTCTACTGTATATATTTACAACTTTTTTCCCCCTTCATTATAGATAAGCGCCCTTTGCTAGTACTAATAGCAGTTTTGTAAAAACTGCCATATTCAATCTGTCTAAATTACAATTTCATTTGGAAACTAGGTATTCTTGAATAATATAAGCCAACATTCCCAGATGGCTGCAGCTTTGCTATTCAGTAAAATAGTTTTTGAAAGCTATAATGCACAAACCAATTTGTTTCTTTAGAATTCATTCCTTAAGAATTTTAAAATTATTTTGGAAGTCAAATGTTATCTCCCATCAGGTGAGCCACTTCCTTTATTATGCATGCAGAATACAAGATGAGATTTGTGAGTTGAGTGCTATCTTAAAACTAGAAATTACCCAATTAATTTATCCTTCATGTAAAGTTTCTAATCATTCTAAAAATCATGTTATTAAATTCTGTATTAGTGCTTCAAATAACAACTATTTGACATTTTAATGTAAATAAGATGGAAGCATTTCAAAATAAACTAATGGGAACTGACAGCTATGAGGCAGATCTGTTTGGTGTTACCTAGGCAGTTTTAAAACATGTGTCACCAGGCTGTTGTACTTTGTTGACCACCACCTGAGCTGTCATGCCCTATCAAAAGAGAATATATCCTACTCATGTCCACACTGTTATGACTGTTCATTTTTAACCTATGCACCATTTTTATGCCCTCTTTCAAGGCTTTAATAGCAATGCCATTTGGATTCATGATTGTGCTATTCTAGCACCTCATTTTGAGGTAGAGTAGACCAGGTGTTCTTGAAGCCTATGTTAGCCTTCTGACTGGTCCTATTAAGCTGGAAAGGCTCTTAAATATAAATCTGATAATGGAATGTGTAGCTATCATCTGAAGACCAGTTTAGCTAAATGTAAAGAGACCCATCACCAGGTTCTCCAAAGTGTGATAAATTTTTAGGCACAAAAACTCTCAGATGTGGTCTGCTAAGTCATAGTAGGACTGAAGATCATTTTGGTGAAAGACTAAAAAACATTCAAAACTAACAGAAATTATAATCTAGTACCCAGAGCCATAACCACTGTTTGTTTGGGGGTTTTTTGTTTTGTTTTTGCATCTGTAGGAATCAGCAGAAAATACAATTGGAGAAAGGAGCATAAAATATACTCTCAAAACAACTTTTTGATTCATTATGTGAAAATTGTAAAAAGTGGTTAACACAAATTCAGCTGAGTAGGAGGGAGAATTAGTGACTTGGGAGATACAACTTCAGAGTTGGAAAGGACCTTAAGAAGCCACCTAATCCCTTTTGGGATTTGAAGTCCCATGGTTTTTATGTACTTTGAGAAGGACATTGGTACTATACAATACAGGAGAGGAGGTAGCACTAAGATTATTCACCCTTGCTAAGGGTAGATATGGCTAGGAAGACGGGGGGCCCACCTGGAAAGGATATAGGGAAGGAAGGTCCTAGGGAGAGGTGAGATGGGACAAGATAGAACTTATTCATGGGGCAGAAGCAAAGAGGGAAGTCAGAATTCAAACCTCTCCTTCTCCCTCCTCCTTTAGCATATAAGGAAACTTAGTAGGGAAGTCCCCAAAAGAGAAAACCTTATGGAAATGATGACTTCTTTCACCTCCTACTCTGCCTGTAGAGTAGGGATGTTAACTGTTTATACTCTCTAAACTTCAGTGCCCTAAGAGAGATACTGGTCATCTGTCCTAGTCAAAGACCTAGGCAAGGGCATTATAGCTTACAATATATCTGAAAGCAGGGCATGAGAAAATAGGGTAAAATCGAAACAAGAAAGATGGGTTCTTATAACCCAGATGAACTTTCTAACAAGCAAGAGTTATTAGGCATTATAATGGGTTACTGAGATAGGAATAGGGGCAGGGCCCTTTGTTATTGTCATTGTCATGTTATTCAGAACTCCCCTATAGCTGACCAATGCATGTCAGCATGTTCTACAAAACTTAGAGTCTTAGGGGGTTGCTTAGAGCACTAAGAGGTTGAGTGAGAGGCGGTATGTGTCAGAGGTGGGACTTGAACCCAGGTCTTCCCTATTTTCAGGCCAATTCTATCCACTATGGTACTGCCTCAATGGGCTACCGAGAGAAATTGCTAACTCTTGCTTATAAACATTTAAACATAGGAAAATTACTTTTCTCACCAGAATCAGAATGCTTTAAATGAAGTGCTGTGTATAGAAATGAGGGTTGACTAGTGAGGGTATTGAGGAGATTAAGACAGCAAATGGTTAATTGTGGAAATTGGGTGAACCACACTGACTCCCTCTTGTAACTTAATTCTGGAGCTAGCTAGTTTCTATTAAGTTATGGGTCTGGTCCAACTCCTGTCTTATGAAAAAAAAACTGTTAAGTTTTGCGAATTGTGAGAAAAGCTTATTGGACTGTTTGAATCTAGCTGTGTGTGACTCATGAGCTGGACCACCTCTACCTGCTGCTTAGCGAACTTAACTAAGGACCTAGGTTAGGCTGGCCAGAAATCCAGTCAGAGCCAAAGATTGATGCAAGGAGTTTTCTCACAAGTTGTACATCTAAAGCAACCTATATGTGTTATCTGAAAACTGCCCTCCTACTGACCGGTCAGTTATTGTTTCCACGTCCCTTTGATTGTTTACAGACAAATGGGAGTGGAGGGGATGGGACACCTCTTTTCTGATTTCAGGGAATTATACTCTCCCCCTCCCAATGTGGAAAGTCCCTAATCTTTCCTCCAATTAGAAATCAGATTACCTAATGTAGTATTGTTTCCTTTTAATTAGTTGGTCTTATTTGATTAATTATGTGTAACGTATAAAAGTCTGTCTAACATGGTCCCAGTTTGGTGAGAAGTTGGCATACATTGTTTAATAAACTGATATGCCAAGAAGATCAAACCTTTCTTTCCTGAGTTATTTCATCTTTCACTCACCACACTAGATTATCTGTGGTGATGTCTTCTGTTCTTGTGATTATATTGCTGAGGTTCTGAGCCTTCAGTTTAGATGTTCTTAACTGTTTCTTATCATACTTCCTTGAATTAAGAAGCTCCTTCCCTCCACCTCTCTAGAATCTAGGCCAGAATAAAACCATGTATTATCTCTAGTAAACCTACCAGAATATTTAATACATTACTTTGGGAGTATCATAGATATGCTGCTATAGAAACACAATCTTAGGAACTTTTAAAATCTCTGTGTGTCACACCCATTTTGGGGGAGGGGAATGGGGAATATATATCTTTCTGTCCAACATTGTTAACTAGGGTGTCTTGAACTTATAAATGAGTTGTGTTCTAAAAACCTTTCACTGGATTTTTGGATCTCATTACTTTTTTTACATAAAGCAGCATTATAATTGATAGCATAAGAGTCAGGTGAACTCACAAATGCATTTTGATCCTACAGTATAGCTAAAATAATGCCAGTGGTAGCTATAAACCCCTCTTAGTCCTATGTGCCAATCCACAGTCCACTTTGAGATATGATTCTCTGGACTCCCTCTGAGTTATAAAGTGGGAAGGAAGTCTTGGTGACTTGATAGTTTCATCACATGGTATGGGAAAACTAACAATGAGATGGGCAGGGATAGGCAAGTGTTTCATGGGAAGGCAACATCAAATAAGGAAAATTATAGGAAAGGAAACATTAGTAATCTGGAGTATAATCCAAGCTTCAGAAAGGGCTAGAATCAACAATAAATGATTTTGGTAGCAGGTGCCTATCCTTCCTCCACCACCATTATCCTTCCTGTATCACAGAGCCTTCCTCCCTTCAGCCCTAGATTGCACTTCTTACTTTTTCTTACTGCTCATCTGAAATAGAGAAGGAGAAAGGGATAGGAGTCTGGAGAGCAGGGAGCAAACCCCCAGCCTCCACATAGGTCTCACTAGTAGAATGTAAATTTCTTGACTGTATTAACTATTTTACCTGTATTTAAAGCACCAATACTTAAATACAGTGCCTGTCACATGATTGATTAACAGTATTCCTAGCCATTTTATCTCCACTCCCTTCCCCACAAGAGAGAGATGTCATCTTGTTCTTCCACCCATACTCTATCCTAGTTCCTAAAAAGAAATTCCCAGGATGGCTGAGGAAGGTGGATTTTCCTTGAAAGTTTAGGTGAACCTACCTTTGGTCTTTTGTATACTAATATCCAGTACTGTCATAGCAAAAAAAAAAGAGCAAGTGGAACAGAACAAAGGAGAGAAATCTTTTCCCCATTGTGATACCAATATACCAATATGAATACTTAGAAAACGTCAAAGTGTGGTATGTGTTTTAGGAACAAGAGTGAGTGGTCAAGAGAAGCAAAGGAAATCTAGAAAACTTAATTCTGTTCTACAGTAGGACTGGTTGAAAGTAATTGGTGGTGGCAGTAAAAAACAGAAATATAATATTAAAGTCAGTAAATAAAAAAATAAAAAGGCAGTAAAAAAAAGTGGCAGAAAAAAAAAAAGAGTGTACTTTTCCCTGGTACCCATGGAAGAGAAGAAAAGGAACCAGTGAGGCCAGCCTGGGACCAAGAAGTATCCCTACTGATTTATACTGGCAGGAAGCCCTGGTCCCTATCATCTCCCCCAGTCCTCACCTCCTTCCCATACCCGGCCCTGGCCAGAAGGACTTGCTTCACATCATAGGAACTACCACCTAACTTGGAACTAGTGTTCCTGCTACCCAGCACATTGAAGATCAACACCTGAAGGAGATGTATTCCTGGTAACCCTCGTTAGAACCTTGGATTTATTCTTTACTGGAAACATGATTGCATGTGGTAGAATAATATAGTACTATATTTCTGATACAGTATATATAATGGGATTTTGTGAGAAAGCCTAACCTAACATTCTTTCTAGAGAAACAATGGGAAAATGTATTCCAGGTTTCAAATAACCAGCTTAGAAAGGAACTTTTGGAATATAATCAGTTAATAGGTCGATGATTACCTTTATGAAAGATATGCATGGGTATATTGACAAATAATGGTATATTTAAATATGGCCATTAGTCACACAAAAATGTGTTTATTGCTGCTAGCTCATACTCCTCAAGTATATAAACCTTTTCATATACTAGGGACCTTAATCAAGAAAGAGATTGAACTTAAACTAGTGATCTGCTTTTGGAAGACAAGGATATGTGTGTTTGTGTTTGTATACACATGCATAAATATATTTTACTAATTGTTGTTTCTCCCTTAAACCTTCCATTCCAGTAATGCTACTCAATAAATATTTTGCTGATTAATGTATATATAATAGACAGCTGTCTCTGTTTACCCTTATTTCCCCAAAGAACTCAAAATAAAGACCTTTTAAACCAAAATGGGTAATATTAAAGATAAGGTACAGGCTAGAAAGACAAGAAGATTCAGTGATGAGGGTTAGGGAGAGGAGGGAGTATTCCATTTAGTCAGATTTGTTCTATCCCCAGCCTGGAGTGGAGAGATAGGGAAAAGTTGACATCAGCATGGTCATCAATTAGCATTCATTAATGCTTCTATTTGCATAGTGCTCTATAAAGAGAATTTGTACTAGAGTCAACTACTCACCCTTGTTTTTTGCCCCTATTAGAATCTGAACTTCTAGAGAGCAAGGATTGTATTTCATACCTCCTTTGTAATTTGAATTTCTAGCATAAATTTATATGTACAGTGACTTCTAAATTAGTACTTTTCCATAAGTAAAAAAGATAACTTCTCAGAAACATGCTTTTAGCCTATTGTTAAGGTCTGAGCTTTCAGACCATCAAATTATATATGGTTTTAAAAACGGAAGCAGCATGATATCATGAATAGAGAGTCAACCTCAAAGCCAGGAATATCAGTTCAGGTCTTCTCTTTGACATACTACTGTGTGTCACTTAATTTCTCAGTGACTGTCAGGTACAGAGAAGGTACATTAGTAGAGTGGTGGTTTCTCACTTGTGTAGTTTCTTTATCAAGGTCACAATCTAGTTCCTTTCTCTTTAGAAATATAATATTAAAGGTTCCATATGGTTACTGTCACTGCTGAAACCAGAAGAAAAATTCAGTTGGCACCCTTCCACATGTTAAACCAAAAACCTTGGACACGGTAAACAGTCTGTGCAGAAGTTACTGAAAAAATGTCGCATCAGATATGAATTATGATTGGTCAAGAACCAGAAGTAGTATTGGAACTGGAAGGCAATAGCTAGCAATTTTATTTTTCTTCTTAGTTTTGGCAGTTGCTGTCTGAAAGATACTGATGCTCTATGGGGATAGTACCTGCCTCCAATAGGCTCTATATGTGCTGACTTCTTATTATGGTGATCCCTAGCCAGCATTGTGAATCAATCCATCTGCATATACTAACACTGCTAACCCTTATAAGACACTACATCAATCATCAGAGGCCTAAACGTGTATATTTCTCCTACCAGCAATCTTAAGTTAAAATCTGTTAAATCACATTAGGATACCTAAATTTCTTGTTTTATAAAACATTTAGAATTGTCATAGAAAACAAAAGTAAGCACACATGTCATCCAGAATGTAATTTTAAATTCCTTTGCCATCCCTGTTTTATCAGAAATATTTTTTTGGCTTAATTTTTTCCATACTCAACATTTTTGTATTATCTGTATCACTTGTCCTTTTTAACTTTATCTGATAAATTACTGAAATCATAAACTTGTCACTCTTTGCATCATTTGATGGTAAATCATAGAATCAATATTTTAAAGCTGGATGAGATCTTTAGAGATCATCTTTTATAATCTCATTTTACCAATGATGAAAGTGAAGATTAGGGAAAATAAGTATCTTGTTCAAGGTCATACAACCAGTCAGTGGTAGAGTGAAGACTAGAACCAATTACCGACTCTTGTATAGTACTCTTTATACATAACACACAGACACAATTTAAAATAAAAACAAGGAGATATATATATAGCCTCTCAAGGTACTCCAAGGGGAAAGCGCCTAGAATAAAGAATATTCCAAATACTACGAATGTTAGTCTTTAAACATTATGAGAACTGTCTAAAGCTACATTTTCTTAGTATTAGAAAATACCAGTTGTTGCAATAAACAAAGAAATCTCAGTGTCCTAAATTACAAAAACCACTTACAAATCAAGATTTTTTTTTTTAATACAAGAAAACTGGTAGGGGAAGAAATGCACATGTTTAAGTGTCTGGATGTCTAGCATTAAGATTTTAATAATTGCATTACCTCATTTGCATTACCTAAGTCAGTTCTTAAAATATTGCAAATTTTTAAATATATGACCCTGTAGTGAATATATTATTAATAAACCATGCATTTAAACACATTCAATTTCCTCTGCTATTTAGTGATTCGTTTGTCTTTTGCTTAAGCAATCTGACAGATCCTTTTCTTCACAACCTACATATATATGTATATGTAATTCTTTTTTTGCCTCTTTATACTTGCTTTCCAAATAGTCTGTTTATGCAACAATGTTAAGACTCTTTGCAGCGCTATTTTTATGGCAATGCCAAGTTTGTCGAGTGAATTTTTAAGTAACGTAGAGGACTTAATCATGCCCTGTACCACTTTTGGGTGGTATATATAAACTGGAATGGGAAATAGTTTTGATAACCACAAAACATCTTGCAAAAAAATTTTAAAAAGAATATCATTTAAAATATTTCTTTTACTACACTAGCCTTGTGCAAGAAGAGATGAGTTGTTTCTGAAGTGAGATTAGACAATAGAGCCAATTTCATTTTTTATGCATGTGAATGGAGAGTGCTTGAGGTTATTAGTTGAAACCAAGTAACCTTTCCAGGCTTTCATCTCTTTCTTTTCAAATTTGAATATGAAAAGCATATTCAAGTCAAAGACCATCACTTTAATGACATTTGGCAGTCATTTGATTTATTAGGTTTTAGAAAAAAATTTCCTTTAAATATTTCATCATACTATGCTAATCCTAGTAATATTGCCAGCTGCAGCCTTGTACCTGTATTAGTGGAGACAGAATGGTGTGGAATTTTTTCTGTCATCCTAGTAAAATTTCCATGAATCTACTGAATAATAAAACAACCTTATTGAAATATTCAGATTTGGGTTTTTAGTTAAAGTGTCTTAGAATACATAATAAAAGAAAATGTCTTTTGAAAGGAGGGGGCAAAATTACTTCATCAAATATTGAAGGGGCTTGACAGCAATGAAAATTGTTCTATATGGAGAATATTTTACAATAGAATACTTAGGGTTTTCAATTTGATTAATTATAAAATATGCTTTGAAATATCTAAGTAATTATTATGATGGATTTGTACACTGATTTGAATTTAACTCCTAAAATCTCATCTTCTTAAATATGTCTTACTTTCTAGTTTCTAATTATTATTTAAGGTGATATAATTTAGACTTGATGCAAAGAACACTTTACAAGTTGTAAAGAAAATTTGACATCTCATATATGTGGGAGGCTTCATTCTTTTTATTAATAACAGCTCTTTTGATTTTTTTTACTGTAAAACCTAATTTTACCTCATATTCTATTCTTTTAAATCATTCTTATGGAAACATTTGTGATAATAATAATGTCTGTAATATGTATAACTTATGAGAAGACCGTGGTTATTCATAAAATTAGAACTAGCAGAAGTAAAGAGAAAGTACCAAGCACCTGTTTAGGGTACAATATTGTACAATGACCCCCAACTTAAAGCTTTTTTTAAGCATAAGAGGAGAGAAAATGAATTTCAGATAAATTTATGGATATTAAACACAATGTAAATGTTCTCTTTTGGACTTAAAATGTCCTTAAGTCTAATGTCCTTAATTGACCCAAAATATAAGACAGAAAAATTAATATAGAATTTTATGTGTTTAAAATAATACTGAAGTATTCAACAGGCCTTTGATTAGTGTGATATTCATCCAGTTGGAAAGCTTTGATATATGAATTAATGAAACTTTCTCAGTACCATGGATTAGGTAAACACACTGTCATAAACAGTGATTCATTATATAGTTTGAAATAAGGGCAACTAATACTTATGATTCAGAAACCAGACACAGATGAAGATCTCATAATCTTCACTCCTGATGGACTACTAGTGAGGTATTTATAGCCTGAAATGTAAATCAGGAAACTATTGCCATGACACTGTTAACTTCAGACCCTGGGGCATTGGAATCTCATTCTCTTTCTGTCTTGAATAATCTATCATGTGTTACTGTAAAATAGTGTACAGTGTGTTGCAAAAAAGAAACCTATTGCCCTTCATGTTTGTTTAAAATTGACACTAAAAGCTTAGAATAAAGTACTTTTTATCCCCTCTCCCCTTTTTTAACAGCCATCAGAAAAAATTCGGATTGAGATTGTAGCTCTAAGCCTCAGTGATTCCCGAGTAGCCACAGATGACACAATACAACGCCTATTTGTAGAATGCCGTTTCTATAATTTTCCTGCAGAAGAGACACCAGTGTCACTTCCTAAACCCAAAAGTGGACAGTGGGTCTATTATAATTACAGCAATGGTATGTATGATATATTTGTGTATAACATGCATTTTTTGTCCTTTTAAAAAATCTGTACTGTGTGATTGGACTGGGTCGGGAGAACAAAGGAAAAAGTTCATTCTCCCATCCCCATGAAAAATCATAGAATATTTCTAGCTGCACAATTATAACAGTACAACCTGTAACCAGTGAGTTTAGGAAGGGAGCTTGAAAAAAATCATTAATGAATTTATAGGTTTAAGAAAGTTCCTTCCAAAGGGCAGTGGAATTCTATAAACAATTCTCCCCATTGTTCCTGATACAAGTGTTGCATCCCAAGAAAAACATCTCTTCAATCATACTAAATAGTTTAAATCAATTCAGCATATATTTATTAAGCATCTATGAGTAGGGTACAAGGTCCTGAAAATACAAAGAAAAAAAATGAAATAATGCCTCCAAGTAGCTTACATTCTACAGAGAGGTGAGGAGAGACAGTGTACTCTCAGAGTACTTGAGGACAGAGACAAAACTATCAAATGGAGGGATCAACTAGTTAATTTATTGAAAAAATTAGTCATTTCAAGAAGTCACACTCAGTGTTTTGGTAATATAATATAAACAACTATTTTATTAGCTGAGGTTTTTTTTCTAATATCAGCTTAAAATGTGGCTACATCACATTTCTAAGTAGGTAGATTTTAATTGGAGGAAAAATATAAATCTTTACAGTGCTCTATAATCCCCCACCACACATTCTTCGGAACAGCAGACGGGTTTTTGATTTTCTAGAGCTGGAGCTACAAGAGAGATGCATGAAGGCTTCCTGGACTAGTCCAAACGAAGCAAGCACTCAGATAAATCATCTTCTCTAAAGATTTATGAGACTAGTGACTGATCATGTGTGGCAAATATGAAATACCAAAATTCTATGTCAAACTGCCATGGCACTGATTCAAAAAGTGCTTATAGAGTTTCCTTGAAGCCCTAGGGTAGAGTTAGACTGACTAGCTCTTGTTAAGGAGAACACTGAAATTTCTAGTTATACCAATCTCATAAATTGCATCTCTTCTTTAAGAGAAGACACTTGTCACTGGGTCATGATTTAACCATCAGTTTTACAGCCCCGTCCTGTAATGTAGGAGTAGAAAAGCTTTGCTTCTGCTTCTGACAGTAACTCATTATGTTGCCCTAGGAAATCATTAAACTCTCATAGCCTCAGTTTACCCCTCTGAAAAAAAATCAGGGTAATAACTTGTATAACCTTCCTTCCATTTTACCTTTATTCTCAAAATAATGCTATGTATTAGACTGGCACAGAGATCATTATAATTTCTTCAGAGTTAGGCTAAAAATTTAACAGCCGTCCATGACCAAGGTATTATATGCAATGTACCCAGGACTAGAATTCAGGGCTTATCACTACTTTCCAGTGGTTAGTCTATTTGCTTTCACAGAATTGTTTCCAAAAATCTAAGTTTCATCAAACGGCAAAGCTCCACATCTGCATAGTGGTTATATATCAAAATAATACTTGAAATTTGCTAATTATCATGAGGACAAATTTTAACGAAGAAATCCAAGAAAGAAAGCAAAGAAATTTTTTTTCCGTTATCCTTTTTACTGGTTAATAGTGAGCCGCTCGGTTGATATGGCAGCAGATTTGTATTTAATTTCTTTTGTGTTGACTGCCAGTTGAAAAATAGCCATGTGGCCTTCTAGATTATTCAGTCACTATTAAAATATGTAAAGGTTCTTAAATTTGCAGTAGCTAAGCAGATCCTTTTCTGGAAATGTTTCTGTCATAAGTGCTCCAGTGTCCCACATTTTAGATCATTCCCATGTGGTTACTTTATTCTCTTATGTGTTTGCTATTTCAAGATACTTGGTCATCTAATTGGTGTTGTAAGAATAGTTGCTTATTCCTAATGAATCACCTATTTGATGTCAGGAAGAAAGCCAATAATATGTTAGTAATGAACTCAGCAGAGAGTGTTTACTATAGCTTTACTCCATCCCCATTTCATACCTAATTAGATTTGACTATATAGACTATTCAAGGTTAATTGAATATTTTCTTTAATAAAAATGAGATTCACCTGAGAAGAAAAATAAAGAAATGTACATTGATCTTAGAAGCTTAGTAATAGTCTCCTAAATAAAATCTGAGGGTAAATTCAAATGATAAAACCTCAGAAAATTTGAGAAAATATTAATTTTAGTAAATACCTCCTTATTGAAGATTTTTTATTATTTTATTTATTACTAAAGTGGTCTGGCATTATGAAAGTGTTAATTTTAAAATGTTATATTTATGTCTTTTCTGATACAAGAAAGATCTTGTAATCTTTATTTAATAACCAACAATCAGACTAATCACTGTAATGATTTACTGTGCCCTTGGCATTTGTTATTTCAATTGCAGGGTCAATTTAATGTAGCCTTACATTTTCCAAATTGCATTAAACTATAATAAAAGTAATTTATCCCTTGGCTGATTTTTTTATATAAATGGCAGATTTGAAGGAGAAGCAGTAACAAAAACTCTGTTGTATGAACACCTTGCCAATGGAGAGATTAAATGAATCTGGCAGTGTTTTATTTTCCACCAGAAATAGAATAAGCATTATTACTTACATCTATACAAAATGAATTGTACGCTAAGGCCAGGACCTTAGGTACATTAAGATTTGGTGATGCCAGTTTTATCCACCAAGAAGTATGTGTTCCTGGGACTTAGGATTTTTTCACTATCAGTGAAAAAAACAAACAGACCGAAGGCTGCATTCAGTTGATACACGTTGGTAGCAAGGACAAAACATTTATATTTCATTGGTCTCGAAGATATTGCCCTGAGAGTGCTGAGAAGGCAAGAAACTGGTTTAGAAATAAGATTAATGATAGCAGGTCTAAAGGATGTTATCTTGACAGAATATAAACCTTCTAGGGAATTGACAGTGGTAGGAGTAAAAAAAGATTAATGAAATCTTCTAAGTTTTTATAAAACTTATATAGATCTGAAACCATGATCACTAAGGACTCAGCAGTTGATCATTTGGACAAAGTGAAGTGAAACTATGTAGATGAAGAAGATATATAAGTTCAGAGTTAATGATGGCAGAAATCTGGGATTTAGAGTGTTAGAATAATAGAAAATAATATTACAGAGAAGGTATTTTTCACAAATATTCACAGATATTCCCATAATGACTTATTGTATAATAATATGTTATAATAGGCAATGTATCATGTAATATTACACAGTGTATCATTTATTACATGTGTAATATGTGGTTTATTAAACTATCTGTGATTTAAGATTGTTTTAACTCTGATAATAAAATGATAATAAATAGCATTTTGCCATTTCACAACTTTAGCTATAAATCAATGTACATGATACATGTTTCATGTATTAAGTTTTCATCAGTATGAATACCCCCTCCGCTGATACAAACTGAAACTCCCCTATGCCCTATGAGTTTTTATGTATGTGTAAAATGCCATTTGACACACATACCTAACATATCATTTATTGCACATGTGCAATAATTTCATGAGTTAGAAGTGACCCCAAAAATCCATTGCTTTCTTTGCAGTCATTGCAGACTTTCTAGCATTTGCCTTCGAGAAACAACAGACACCATCCACTGCTGGATCCCATACTCAAAGACCTATATTTTTAAGGAACTATTGGAGTTTGTAGCACAGTAGCACATAGTAATGAACAAATGTTTACTGAGTTGAAGTCATTAGCGTGACTTTCAAGAACTTGTGGTTACCTTCATGCCACAATAAGGCAGTACAGTAGGATTGGGGGGGGGGGGGGCTATAGCACTGTTATGCCATCAGTAGAGTACTGTATGTATTGAGTTAAATCATTCTGCAAAAATCAGAGAAACTTTTACATAGACCAGTTAAAATCACCTATGTGCAACATTTGTCCAGAGATTTTTGCAGTTTTTTGGAGTCATGCTTTTGAAATCTGTATAAATGGTTTAACTTTTGGAGGATTTTCCCCTTCTTTTACTGAGCTAGTCTTTTTAAGTCATGGTCTTGTGAGGTTTGTTTGTTTCCCTTTTGAAATTTCTCTGAATCCAGTGTGGCTCCCTATTGCCTACTGCTTTATTCAGACACCTTTGCCAAATATGCCAGGGTCTCTACAGTCTAGCATCATCCTACCTTTGCAGCCTTATTTCATATTATTCTCTTTTGCACACTCTGCGTTGGCCTGCTCTTTTCCCACATATCCTACGTTCTTCTGTCAGTAGACATTTATTAAGTGCCTGCTGCGGGCCAGGCATTTTGATAAATGCTGGAGATAAAAAGAAAGGCAAAAGATGGTTCCTGCTGTCAAGGAACTTGTAGTCTCATAGGAGACACAACGTGAAAACAAGCTGTATGCAAGATAATTTGGAAATACTCAACAAAAGGAATGCACTAGAATTTAAGGGGAGGTTGAGAAAGGCTTCCTATAGAAGGTGGGGCTTTAGCTGGAACTTAAAGGAAGCCAGGGAAGCCAAAAGGCAGAGATGAAGAGGGAGAGCATTACAGGTTTGGGGGAAAGCCAGTGAAAATGACTAATTCATGGAATAAGGAGGCCAGTGTCACAAGATCACAGGGTACAGGTTGGGCAAAGAGGTTTCTCTATGTCTTTACTCACATTGTTCTTTCTGCCTAGAACGTGTTTTTTTAAATGGAAAGAGAACTATATTTCAATATAATTGGTTTCCTTTGTAATCTTATGTGTTTTATACATTTAAAACCAATATTCTGAGGAGTTCGTAGGCTTCATTAGACTGCCAAAGGGCTCTGTGACACACAAAAAAAGTTGGAAATTCCTGGTCTAGAATGTCCTCATTCCCATATTGGCCTGTTGAATTTATTACATGTCCTTTACTTTTTTGTCATTCTTTTTATTCTTTTTTTAAAATTTGTTATTTATTTTTAGCATTCTTTTTTTTTATTTTGAGTAACAAATTCTCTCCCTCCCTCTTACCACTTTCCCAACTGCTGAGAAGGCAAACTATATGAAATTAGCTACACATGTGAAATCACACAAAATATATTTCTATATTAGACGTGTTGTTGTATCAGCAAGCACCCCAGCACACCCAGGGTGGCTGCTAGCACAGGTTCTTAGATCTGCTTTTCTAAAAGAAAGCAACTCAAAATGGGTTAACAATCTTACTTTAATCAAACATATCATTTACCTAGTTCAGGGGGAAAAGTCAGCACCCTGAACTTCAGAGAATACAAACAGAAGTTACAAACAAACAGAAAAACAGATCAGCAGACAGCTTCCAGCGTCTGACCATTACATCAGTTACCTATTCAGTTACCAGAGAGGGAAGCACC
>CM053581.1:236522698-236547601 GCA_028627135.1 Pseudochirops cupreus
ACTGGGGGAGGGGGGAAATACTGGGATGGCTGTTTTGGGGTGGTGGGCGGGGGAAAGACGGGGAGAAAAGATGTAACTCAAAAAAATTTAATAAAGAATCTCATATTAAAAAAAAAAAGAAATTATTGAATGCTTAATGAACAACTTTGGGGAAAAATCTTAATAGAGAAACTTCTTTTTAGATTTTGTCTTAACATTAATAAACTTAATCTCTCAGGCCTAACTTCCAGCTAAAAACTTACTTACCCTAAGCATATTGGCCCTAGTTAAGAAAAGTTCCTTTGAAAACCCTCCCTTTGAGTATGCCAAAGGTTGTGATCATTTCAAAACTCCCTCAGGGGCAGCTAAAATTTAAAAGACATGATGGATACCTCTTATAATTTGTTTTCATGGGTTTTAACATTTCTGTTCATGACTCAGCAATTTATTAAAATCAGTAACTCTGCTTTCTTTTCTCACTCTCTTCTACAGTCTAGCTCCTAATCCTCACAATTCAACTGCAACTGCTCTTCCCAAAGTTACCAGCTGTCTCTTAATGACCACATCTAATGACCTTTGCTCAGTCATCATTCTTCTTGACCTTTTTGCAGTTTAACAGTGTCAACACCCTCTTCTCCTTGACACTCTCTTCTCTCTAGGTTTTGATGACGCTGCTCTCTCCTAAGTCTTTTCCTACCTGTCTGACCACTCTTTCTTAGTCTCTATTGCTGGATCTTCATCTAAGTTATGCATACTAACTGAGGTTATCCCTCAAGACTGTGCTAGGCCCTCTTCCCTTGTTCTTATATAGTGTTTGTCTTGGTGATCTCATCAGTGGCCCTTGATTCAGTTATCCTCACTGTGCAGTTGATTCTGAGATCTATTTACCCAGCTCAAACCTCTCTTTTCCCCATCTGATCATACATCTTTTAACTGAATTCTAGACATCTCCAATTGAATGTCCTACAGACATCTCAAACTCATTGGTTGCCAAGTCCTGTCATTTCTACCTTCACAGCATCTTTCATATTCAATCTTCTAACACAGCTGCCACCTTGGTGTAGGATCTTACCTAATGGTCTTCTTGTTGGTCTCCCTAGCTCAAATGTCTCCCCACATCAGTCCATTCTTCACTCAACTGCCAAAGTGCTCTTCCTGCAGTACAGGTCTGACCATGTCACCTCCCTACTCAATAAAATCCAATGTTACCTCCAGGATCAAATGTAAAATCCTCTTTTTGGTTTTTAAAGCCCTTCACAACCTGACCCCTTCCTCCTTTTCTGATCTTCTTTAATCCCCTGCTGGTATTCTGTAATCCAGTGACACTGGCCTCCTTGCTTTACCTGAACAAGACACTCCATGTCCTGACTCCATGCCTTTCATTGTGTGTTCCACATGTCTGGAATGTTTTCTTTCTTGTTGATGCTTCCTGGCTTTTCTGGCTTCTTTCAAGACTCACCTTAAGTCAGCCTTCTACAAGAGGCCTTTTCAGGTTCTCCACCATCCATTCATCCCTCCAACTAGTGCTTTATCTCTCAGATTTCTTCCCATTTGCCCTGTGTAGCTCTTATACATACATGGTTGTTTGAATGTTGTTGCCACTACTAGACTGTGGGCTGTTCAAGGACTGACACCCTCTTTTTGGCTTTCTTTGTATCCCCAATACATAAAAGGTGTCTAGCGTATAATAAGTCCTAAATAAATGCTTGTTGAGTGAGTAGTTTCCCTTTCTTTTTTGTGGGCCAAATTGATGGAATTGCATATTGTAAATAAAGAATGCTTATTTTAAAATCATAAGTAGGGCCTTCCTAGGGATAAACCAGAGGTATGGGGAAGAGGAGTGCTGGGAGATGAGAACAGGTTTTATTCCTGTTCTCACTTGCCAGAGTTAGCAAAGCCTATAAAAAATGTACATGGTTCTTCCACAAAGGTCATTGTTGTGGGTCAATTTTATTTGCAGCCAAAAGTTGACACATCAAGATCAAACCAAGTATTAAGATCTCTTTTTAAATGAGCTATTTTGATGACTCCAGTTGACAAAATGGCACCTTTTGTTGGTACCTTGAATTTTGCAAATAAAGACACTTCATACTCCATCTTTTCCCTTCATGGGATATCATTACATTATTTTGAGTTTTTAATAACTAAACTTTGTTCCTCTTGCTGTTTCTTAATGGAAAGAAGAGAGAAGAAGGTTGGGATCCTACTTTTTGCCTTTATTTATATCCCCAATGCCCTCTTTTGCTTGAGGCCTTTTATGGTAGAGATAGTAAACAGGTAAATTTGAGCTATAGTACTATTATTGGGAATATATATGGGTTAATATTAAGAGAAGAGTATGATTTAATGGTAAGGATATCAGATAATAGTGTGTGGAAACACCTTATTGACTATCAGACTGTATTTTATTTGCATGATGGTACATATTCTTTCTTCATAGCAACTTTTCCTTAAAGCCTAGTGTTGATCTCGCCTCCTTCCTTCATCTCTGTGTCCTGAATATCCTGCCTTTTCACCTATAATACCCATCAAGGGGGAAAGCTCTTTTTTTGTTGTTTATCCTTTCATTTGATTCAAAATTAGTAACTATGCAAGTTTTTTGCCATAATTTGCTATTTTGACATTTGTGTTAGTAGAAGTTGGTCTTTCCTTTGTTACTGAAGTTTATGCCTCTTACTGTAGGAGTTATGATACTCAGCTACAAAAGTCTTCTTTTAAAATCAACATAATCCTCACTATTGTTAACTAAGCAATAATAGGGAGGGAACCTCATGCCATATTTAGGGATGGAAGTTGTTCTGTATACAAGTATTGCATCCATTGGTTTCTCATAAATCTAAAAAAAAACTTGTGTATATCTAGGAATCAGTTACAAATATATGTGCATGTCCATATACATATACATATATATATACATATATATGTGTGTATATATGTATATATATATATATATATATATATATATATATATATATATATATGTAAAATTTAGGGCTTACTAAAACCTTATTGAGTCAAATTTTAGATTTAAATGTACACTTTTTACCCAGATGGTGATTTTTAAATTGACAGACATTCCTATGGGATAGTCTGCCTGAATTTAAAAAAAAAACTACTAAACTTTGGAAATTGAAATTGTTCTTGTTTTTCTCTTGTTTTCTCCCCAGTATTTGATGCACAAGTGGATGGTGAAGTAATTGGCAAGCTTAGAATAACAGTGGAGGCCTTGCAGGCCCTGTACTCCATCTATGAGGAATACAGAGATGAATTGGAGACGTAGAAAATGTTCCTAAGGCATCGCCTTCTCCTGAGTAAATTTTCCCATCGATAGCTCTTAGATGAAGCTTTTGTAATTACTACAGTATATTTAATGTATAATTTATGCACAGTAGAGCCTGGGTTTGAAGTTGTAAAGTTTTGTATACTTTTTGATTTGTTTATTTTTCTATTCCCTCCATCCCACAACTGCTGTCCCCCAAGGTCCCAGACCTCCACAGTGGCCAGCACCTTTTCAATAATTCATACCTACATGATGGCATGAGGAATACTCATTTGCATTTTCTGCATTTTCCTATGAAGAGCAAGAAGGCAAATCAGTTCCTTATTTTTAATAAGCAAGAAGCATGTCTTCGAAAACTTATGAAAAAATACTTTTATGTTATCCCTAATCACCCAACTAAATGGAATGCTGTGATTAGCCTCATTAAGAGTTTTTTTACTGTGAAGATTTTATTAGAAGCAATATATGAAAATTACTTGGATTAATGTGTTAATCTTCCTCTTTAAAATGCTAATATCCATTTTATGCACATTAAAGCTCAGTATGCATTTCTTTGATGCATGCAGTTTCTATCAATTAAATATAAAGAATGAGACTAGCCAGAAGACTTATTAAATTACTGCAAGCTTGGGGGGTTCTTTTTGGTCTTTTTAAAAAAAGAACTTCACTCCTTCAGCCAACATTATTATCAGGTATTCGTGATGGCAGTATAGAAAGAGGGACGTTTGTGAATACACAGATATAGGTGTAAGAAATTTACATTTTGAAAACTGGGCATCCTTTGTAGAAAGAAAGTATTGAAAGCATGGCTTAGGTTCCACCATATTTATAGAACTGAAGAGACAGGAAAGTATCTTTTTATCAATTTTAAAATTTACATCAAGCCTGTACAATGCCTAGTTGTATCTGGATAACTAGACCTAGAAAAGCAGCTCAGAAAGTTAATTTTCTAGCTTTTAACCAATCTCAATGAAGGATTTAATTGATATTTTTAATGGAGCTGTGAATCAATGCTGCAAAAGAATTGTCTCTAGAGGTCTAGGATATAATGCATTTCATTTTTTAATTTACTCTTTTATTTGTCATTTTCTTCAAAGGATTTTATAGGCTGTGGGTTTTCACTGTTTGCAAACAGGCTATGTTCCTTCTTAAGCATATGTAAAGTATTCAGAGAGATAAGTAATTTATTAAAATCTACCTAATTTGCCGTGATATATTAAATCTCTGCTTCAGTGATCACAGACCATTTCATTTAGAGAATTAGGCATTCCCTCTTTGTGTGATTAAAGCTCTGGAAAATGAGTTCTTTGCTCCTATTTGTGAACATTCAAAGCCTGCTAATGGCAAGAAGATGGAATAGATTATGAGACAATTCATTACAGTTCAACAGCAAAAAAAAAAAGCAGCTATAATGCAAAAATGCAGGTATGAATATCTGCATATACTTTGAACCATCTGTGCTCTAATGGCTTCAATAATGGTTCTTCATCTTCAGGAGACTTTGAAATTACATCCGTACAATATTAATTTGTTGATGTACATTTTAAGGCCAATAGAATATGATCTGCCACAGAAATCTATAAATTTTGCTCTGTGCTGGTGGGCCTTTCTGTCATGGAGCCTACCATCTCAAAGAGAAGCCCTCCTCTCTCATCAAAACTCTGCAAATCCTTAGAACAACTCGTTCTTCTGGGACCTTTGAGAGACCACAAACATCTGCAGACTGTACCACTCCAAACCTAGTAAACAGCCACATGTTTGTTGTCACTTTGGCTGACTCTTAACTCATCTTTTTGGCCATTCTTTCTAACTTTCTTTGGCCTCATGCAGTTGTGTTGTCATTAAGGACCTTAATATTCCCTGCAGTAATTTAAAACAGCCAGATTATTATGCACTAAGATCAACTGAGTGGTTTCAGGACGTTTATTGTGGTATTCTCCCAGGAGGTTTCTGTTATTGTTTTAATACTCTACAACCCAAACTAAATACCTTTCCTACAGAGACAAGCAGCTTGCTTAGGAAGGACTCTGTGGTCTCTGAACTGAGGTGGAAATTTTGATCAGGCAGCTGTATTCCAGAATCTTGTCAACTCCATTTCCTTCTGGATGCTGCAGTTTCTGCTAATATCAGATGTTATGTCTTATTCATATTTTTTAGAACATAAGATCTAATCCTTCTGATCTAGTTTAGAAATGATCAGCTTCAGCATATTCTAAATCAATTAAACACTCATCTGTGTGGCGGATTTTAAATCTGCTGGCATATTTTTCAGTAGTTGGATTTTATTACTCTATTTTCATTAATATGTCAAAATTGTGTTCATAACTTATATTAGGATATCTTTGTGCCTCTTTTTTTATCTCAGCACATTGAAATGTTCACCATCTATTAGATTCCAGTGAAAGTCCAGTCTCTAGAGTTATTTCTTATGAGTCAGCCAAACCTCAGCCATAGACAGGGTTTAGAAGCTAGCGAAGACCCCAGCTACACAGACACCCCAGCTTAAGGTAACACTTGTGTAAACATTCGGCAGTGGGTATAAATATAAACAGTCAGTGCAATATTTCTGTTGTGGCCTGTGCTTTCATTTAGATGTCTAAATAGAAACATGATTTTTCTTTTTTTTGTTTAAGTTCATATCATTTTGTCTGTTGTAGTAATATCACATTCCTAGTCTCTGTCATAAGAAACAGTTGAGAAAAATAAGTTTTATAGTTAACAATGTGGTTTATGTAGGAACTTTTCTCTAAACTCTTTGCAGTAACACATTTTCTAAATTACCATAGTTTACTGCTGCTTAACTTATATTAGTTCTTTAAGAATTAAGTGGAGAATATCTTTAATCAAATAAAGGAATGCTCACATTGAAATTCTACTGTTCCTGTTGTTCATTCATTTCCACAAAACATGAACAATTTCTAAATGTTATGAAGAAAGTGTGGTCTGAGAAGTAGTCATGTGATTTGGGAAGCTCTGCATCCACCCATGTTCCTACAACAAAACATAAATTATTTTGGTAATCTGACATTGAGTTGTGACAATGAAAACCAGTTCTTACACGTGTTCTTAAAAGAATCTGCTCAACTTTTTGTGGATTTGGAAAATAACTTCTTTTTAGTCAAACTGAAACTATTACCGAATTCAGAATGACTGCCTTATGCATTAGACAGAAAAATGTGAGTCAGTTTTATGAACGAATATCAGAATAAAATGTCATCTTTGTAGTACAGAACCAACAAGGGAAAGCTTTTGGGATGTAAAACTATCAAGCAATTGACAATATCAGTATGATAATTCATCTCCAACTATTAGAGTACATTTTAATAAGTCGCTCATGCCTGAAGGCCTCTGAGTGCCTTAACAAAGAAAAACTAAACACATGATTTATTATAGATAGAGTAACATGCCTAATTAGATCCACGAATAGGAGCAAGCCCTGCTTTATATCCCCTTATACAGAACATAAACAATCTCCAGTGACACACCACAAATCTAAGCTGTAAGACAAGAGTTCTTTGAACTGACAAAATAGAGGAAGAAAATTTACACCCTTCCTCATCTATTTTGCTGTGAGAAAGGATTTTTAAATAGACATTTTCATTTATAATTCAGTATGCGGAAAAGTCAAGTTAAGAACTTTAACCTCCCCTTAAGATGAAGTCTCCAGAACTGGATGGGACCCTAAAAAAGTATCTAGTCTGACTGCCTCATTATACAGAAGAGGAAATTGAGAAACTGAGGCAGGAAGTGAGAAGGCCCAGACTCTGGTGCAGGTTTTCCAGCGTGAGGAGAATAGCACTATTCCCACTGTACCAGACTCTAGGTACTATAGAGTTATAGAATGTTCACTCTAGTAGGGCCTCCCTCATTTGACCTAAAAGGAAAGTGAGGATGCCCAAAGAGGTTAAATACCATAAGTCATGACTAGAGGAACAGTTATACAGAATATAGAGAGATTTGTATGAACTCATGCTAAATCAGGAGAACAATTTATATAATAACACTAGAAAACAAGCCATTCCGAAGAGTTGAGAACTAATCAATGCAGTGACTAACCAGGATTGCAGAGGACTGATAATGAAGCTGACTGCTCCCTTCCTCATAGGAAAGTGATGACTTCAGGATTCAGAAGGAGATGTGTGTTTTTGGGTATGGCCAATGCAGGGATTTGTTTTGCTTGGCTGTCCATTTTTATTTTTTGCTTTTTGGAGGGGGACAGGCAGGGTAATTGGGGTTAAGTGACGTGCCCAAGGTCACACAGCTAGTCAGTGTTAAGTATCAGAGGCTGTATTTGAACTCAGGTCCTCTTGACTCCAGGGCTGCTGCTCTATTCACTGTGCCACCTAGCCGCCCCAGCTGTCCATTTTTTATTACATGGGTTTTGTTTTTCTTCTTTTTCAAAGGAGTCAGGGGAGGGTCATGTGGTATGGAAGTGGGAGTGAGAGGAAGTTCTTGTTAATTGGGGGCGAAGGGAGTTCCAAAGAAAAAAATGATTAACATTCACAAGGTTGTACAGGGAGTGACAGAATTGAGACTCAGGAACAGACCTTGTCACTCCCAAACAGTGTTGTTTCCCCTGTACCACAGTGCCTCTTCTCTTCAGCTGTGTTTAAGTGTGATCTTCTAAATAACAGGAACCTGACTTCATTCCCTGTGGTGCATTTTGTTGTCTTCCTCTTGACCCTGAACATGAATATATTAAATTATGCTTTCATCTCTATTTTTTTCCAAAATATGCCCTGTATTCTACAACTCGATAGCATGAACCTTTCCTCCTTCTGATAGACCTGTTCTGGTTAGTCCTATCTTTCAGTACCTTTTCAGTCCTGCCATATTATCCTAAATTTCAGTTAAGGCTCTTCACTTACCACTGTTTTTCTTCTGCATCAGATTTGATCTCCTTATCCTCAGACTCCAAGTTATCTCTTGTTATGTTCTCACTTATATCAACCTAACCTTATCTTCTGTTCATTAATCCTTTCTTTCTCCTAATAATCCAAATATATATTCCAACCTTATTTCTTCCTTTGTCCATTTCTTCCTTCCTCCTATGCTCCAGCCAACACCTTGAACATTCTCCTTTCTGCCACACAAACAAGATACTTTCTCAATACTCTGTGAAGTTGTTCTTTAATCTACATGACAGTGACTCACTCAGTGAACCAGATATTAGAACAGCAGAGGGGACAGAAAACTGCTTTTATCATCTTTTAGCAGATGACGTGGCTTAAGCAAGGACTCAGAAAACATTCCAAAAAACAGCTACAGGAACATTGACTCACTGGTAAGAAATAAAGAGAGAAGTTTTCAATCCAAAAGTCAGCCCGAAAATACAAAGGAATATTAAATCAATAATCAAAATGAACATTTTGAAATGTATATGGACATTTTGTCAGTTGAGTGGAAACAGAAGCGATCCCAGACAGACAGAATGTAATAAAGTGGGATAAATACAAATAATGAAGGAAAAGACAGACATTATAAGGCATGACCAGCAAAGTAATGCTGCCATCAAAAAAGTTAACAAAATATTGGATACATTACAGTTGTATATATTCTGTGAGAAAGAAAAGATAACACAATTCCTGGATTGCTTTGTTTTTCCTACTGAGATTGATAGGGATAGAAGGAATGGGAAATACCTGGGGAAAGGGGAAGTGACATCTTCTGTACCCCAGCTTAAGAGCAAAAAAGCTTCTAGTGATATATGAAAATGAAGATATCTGTTGTCAATCATGTTACGGAATTCTTGGTCGCCAAACATACATAAACAACTAAGTCAAGGACTAGAGCATACTCTGGAAAATATTTTTCTTGTGTAAATACATCTTTCCTAAGCACAGATCAAGAACCCTAATTGCTTCTGCCTTCAGTAAAAGGTGATGGCATACAGTTCCAGGAATCATTTTTCACATTTATTTTTATAGGGTCTCACAGCAAGAATGTGAGAAATCACTCTTCCAAGGCAAAAATCTCTCTTCATGAGGATTTCATGAGATTTGCTTCTGTTTGAAACCACTTTCTTGTGGCTAACTACAAGTATATAACCTTCTGATACACAAAATACTGGGATTTATGCCACCATTGCCGTTTGGCTTGGTCCTAGATGCTATTTTTTTACATTAACTTTGATAAATAAACACACATTTTCGAATAAAACTTAACATTTCACCACATTGCTATGGGTGTCAATCATGATCTTTATAGGAAGTAGGTAATCCATACCCTCACTTATCTTTTGAAAGCTGGCTTGACATAGAGCCCTTGCTAGTCATTAAATACTATTCTAACCATATTTTATTAGCCTCATCACTTCTAACTAGGACTTCATCAGGCCATTGAGTTCCCAGGATCCCAGCTTTAGAACTATTGTTTGGTGAGTATGTAGAGGAAGCACTTAAAGGTCAGAGAATATGCTCTTAGCCAGTGAGAAAAGTGTTTTCACCATTAAATCCATGACTCCTGTGGTAAGGGCCGAGGGGTCTGTAGCACACACCAAGGAAGACAGTCATCCAGATAGTGAAATGTTTCAGTAGAAATTAAGTTTCAAAAAATGAAGGCCACTAGTTAGGAAATTTGAGACTCTTCTTCCTTTCATGGTACCCAGTCCTGCACTTGAGAGTATTGTTAGAATCTGTACATCTTGTTAAGAATAGATCAAAAAAAAGGAAGTTGGTAGGGGAGGAATCACAAAAAGAAAGAACAACCAAATCAAATGAGTCAAGATCCCAACAAAGCTCCCATTTTACCCTCTTTTCCTTGGCATTTCTTTTATAAAACTGAGGGAAACTTCAAAGACCATCTAGCAAAATAAATAATTTTTATTTTTAAAAAGATCATCTAGTACACCACCAATTCTAAACCATTAATACCATTTTCTTATAACTGGCAGTTCTCTACCCCAGCATTCCATTCATATTGGATTATTCTCATTGGGAGGTTTTTCCTTAGCTTGAACCAAAACCTCCCTCCTCAAAACCTCCACTCATTTATTCTGAGTCTGCCATGAAGGGCCAAGCAGAAAAAATAGAATCTCTCTTCCACATAACAACTTCAAAAATATTTGAAACTTACTGCACCTTTTGTTCTAGGCATTCTTCAGTTGTTTCAGCCAGTCCTAGGTCTCTTATTATGTAGCTGCAGGTTACTGCATCATCCTGTTGGCTCTCCACTTTACCACCTCCAATTGTCAGTGTCCCTCCCTAAAATGTGCCCAGAAGAGGACAAAACTCTCTGAGGGCAAAATTCAATTAGACCAGTGCACCCCTTCACTCTGAACCCTATTAATTCCTCCAAGATGATACTCATTCTTTTAGCTGCTACATCACACTGCTGACTCTTCCTGAGTTGTGGTATATTAGAATTTCTAGGTCCCCTTGATGTGAGCTGCTTCTTAGAGACGCCTGTACTTGTGCAGTTTTTTTTTAAACCTTAGAGTAGGACTCTATATATTTAAACCCACTGATTTCATATTGTCATTATTATAATTATTATTATTAAGCTTTACGCCATCATTTTAGCCTGTCGAGATCTTTTTGAGGATATCATCCAATGTATTAACTATCCCATTCAGTCTATGACATCCATGAATTTATTAAACTTGTTTTATCCAAATCATTAATAAAAATGTTGAATGTAACTGAACCATGGGCACAACTTACTGTCTGAAGAACAAGAAAGTGTTAATATGGTACCGCCAAGGAACTCGCACTTCCTGTTATGTTTGGCCAGTGTATCTAATGGCTCAAACTCCATCATAGGACTCCCTGAAACTACCAAATACAGTTTCATGTGAGTGCTGCTCCCTACAAAATGACTGCCTGTATTCCTGCATTGCCACAGTAGTAACTTTCCTGTAACATAACCTCCTATTAAAGTCCTCAAACCATAGAGAAGCATTGATAATAATCAACTTCCATCATCTTGGGCAATATCAACACCACTTATAGTCAATTTTAATGGGTGCTATGAAGGAAAACCTTTACTGGAAACTGCCTGAAATTAAAAATCATAACATTTCCACTGGGTGATAACTTTGTTAGTGGTTTCTTCCACCTACCACCACTCTCACCAAAACCTTTGTCCTGAGGCAAAGTTGACATATATACAGTTGGATCTATTTATCCTGTGCACATTTCACTTGAAATAGCTACAATGATAACAAAGCTAGTGCCAGTGTTTATATTGTCAAATTACAGATCTATGGGAGTGATATGCATGAAGGTATCCTGACATTCTGTAATGCTGCCAAGTAAAACATTACCTAAAGGCTCCAAATGTTTGCAAATTATTGGTTTTTATGGCCAATATAGTGTCACTTTGGGTTTAGAGGGTTCTATTATTTTTTAATTAAAATACAGAAAAAAATCTTTCATTATTTCCTGAAACATCTCCCTAGAAGACCTGGAAGGGGTTTTCTTCCCTATACATTTTCCTTTTCCCTTATTCTCTTTCCATGTTTGACTCTTTAGCATTATTAAAAACCCCTTTGCATTAAGCTCTATGGTGGAAAGTTAAGAGAAGGGCCAAGAAAACTGAAGAAGGAAGAAAATTGCCTAGAGATGCCTGTTACTAGAGATGCCAGGTACTACAGAGAGTAGGAAGTACAACCAAGGAAGAGCCATGTGAGCAGAGAGGACAAGGAGTCACAGGAGAAAAGACTCATGAAGAAATCCAGTTATAAAACCCACGTGCACAAACATCTGTACATACTAAGGTGCACAAATGTACACAATAAGGTAAACTGCCTAGAGGACCTGATGCAAAGAGGTGTCACCAAAACTTAAAGGGAAGAGACTCTTGACTAGGAAAGGATAGACCTCAATCCAGAGATTATTAAAGGGGAAGTAGAGTAAGAAGATATGGGCATGGGCAAGGCAGCCAGGCAGAGTAGAAAGAGGAGCATGGCCGTGATCATAGACCACTGGGGACTTGAACTGTGGTAGAAGGTAGGAGGGATTGTGGCTGAAGGAAAGACATGGAGCTAAAAGGGCCTTGGTCCAAGGAGGCTGCTCCTGATCCAGTTGGAAAGACTCATTCCCTGCTCTTTCCAGGTCATCACCATGATTCCTCCCTAGGGTTCATTTCACGCACACCCCAACACATACACACTCAAATATACTTCCCATCCTCTGGCCTGCCTCAGGTGTAATCAGAGCCTATACTAGGAGGATGGCAATGGGAGCAGAAAGTATCAAATATGCTAGTGTTCTGGGGACTTGGATCAGTAAGTGGGGGATAGGGGTGGGTGGAAATGGTCCATGGAGGTAGAGAAACAGGCCCACAACGGGGCAGACACTCAAGATTACAAAGTGAACTAGTCAAAAAGAATATGTAGCCCAACTCCTCCCTTTAAAAATGACCCACTTTCACTTAGCTAAAATCACAAGAGATTAGTTTAATCACAGAGATGGGATGAAAGCCAGGAGCTGAGCTTAGAGATCACTGAGTCCAGGCTGCCTCTCTAGCTCCACAGGGAAAGTGTACCTTTGGATACCAGCACTGCCTCTTTCTTCAGAGCATGTCATATAGTCCCTGAGGGCCAGTTTCTTAGAGAATGGAGAGAATAATACCTGCATTACCTTGCCTCACAGAGTTGTTTCCAGTCTCAGTAGAAATAATGTATGTAAAGTCCGATATACATCATAGCTGTTTTGCACATGGAGAAACTGAGACCAATATGAACAGTGACTTTCTGAAAATCACTACTACTTAGCAGCTTTCTAAGGTAGAGGACACTGAGGATGGTGATGCCCCAAACTTTCTGAGACCATAAAGATTTCCTTTCTTCTGCAGTAAATATTATCTGTGTTCTCTCATTATCTTCACTTCCTGGAATGCCTAGTTTCTTTCAAAGCTCCACTCAGGTGCCATCTTCAATATCAACTGATAAACATTTGTTAAGTATGTTCTAGGCACCTTACTAGTCCTTGCGGTTACAAAGACAAAAGTGAAACAGAACCTGCCCTCAGCTGTCAGTACTTTCCCCTAAAAATTTATCTTGTACCTTTCCCATGTATGTCTTGTATATACTTAGATGTTGTCTCCCTTTGCAGAATATCAACTTTTCAGATTGAGGAGAGAATAAATATAGCTAACAGGCAGATTGCCCAAAATAGAGCAGATGGCTTTCATGGCTCTCATAACTGAAAAAGATACATAGAGAGCAAAAAAGAAGTATAGCGTTGGCTACATTTACTAAATCATGATACTGATTTTTTTTCAATTCCATCTACCAATTATGCCAAGGTTTTTGCTGAAATCCAGCAAATCCCTGTCTGCCCTGATATGAATTAGTTGTTTTTATAAACTAAACAGACAGCATTAAAATTTTCTGTTTTTGACAAAAGATTCAAGACCCCCTGAAACTCTTGATTGAGAAGATGTTAGCATAGGTTAGAAAATTTGGTTGGCAAGTTTATTACGTATGCACATATGAGAGTGATATCAAATGACACCATTTTCAGCAACAAAAGGTTAGCTTTAATATGTATTGCTAATTATTATGACTTCCTACTCTTATTAGTTGGCATCTCAGGGTACCATAGATCCATCAGGGTTTGTTATTAAGGATAATGGCTCTAAATTCATACCTAAATATTCTTGATAAATTTTAATTTTTGGCCCGTTTGCTTTCAGATATTATGATTTTAAGTTTGTAATGTGGCAGATGAAAAATGACTAAGAATAAAAATATGAAAAAATAGTAATACAGATCAGCTGTGCCGTGTGTTATTGTTGTTCGTTTGTGTTGGCAATATTGGAATTATTTTTCAGTCCACGGTTTCTTCGTAGGTATCTATTAAAGTCACATCCATTTTGTGAAGACTAGTTTAGTTGAAACTTGGTGATTTAATCCATAAATCAGGTAGTCAACAAGCATTTACTGAGGGCCACTTATATGCCAAGCACTGTATTAAGCACTGGGGATTGCAAAAGGAAGCAAAAAGTCCCTGTTCTCAAAGAGCTTATAATCTAAATCCACTTTAGGCACATATAAACTGAAAGTATGCTGTCAGTGAGTGAGGGTGTCACTGTCACCTGCATAATGTGGAACTCCCCCTCTTCCCTCAAGATACCTTACATAGCATTCATGGTACAACCATCTGATATATGGCATGAGGGCTCCAATATCAATTTGTATATTAAATATTAATAAAGCTTAATTTATTTCTTTTTTACATAAAAATGCTAAACATTTATTAAGCAGTTCTTATATACATATATCTATGGAGTAATGGGGGGGTGGAGTGTTAGTCTTGTGTCTTCAACTGCCAATTGGCCATCTCAAACTGAATGTCTTGTGGACATCTTAAACTCATTATATCCAAAACCAAACTCCTCTTCTAAAACTCCACTATTCCTTATTACTGCCAAGGGTACCACCATTTTCTGAGTCATCCATCCATGATTCCTTACTTTCTTCCACCACTACCACTCTATCTAATCTCTTGACAAGTCCTGTTGTTTCTACCTTCAGAATATCTCCCATATGTGCCTTTTCTCTCCTCAGACATTACCACCACCCTTCTGCAGGTCCTCCTTGCCTCATGCTTGGACTATTGCAGCAGCCTTCTGGTCAGTCTCCCTGCCTCAAGTCCAGTCCTTCTACTGCTTAGCTGTGAAACTGATTTTATTAAAGTGCAAGATTAACCATGTCACAACCACCACCCCCACTCAACCAGTGCTAGTGTCTCCCTGTTGCCTCCAGGATGAAATATTAAATCCTCCCATTGGTTTTCCAAGCCCTCCATAACCTGACCCCTTCCTACCTTTCCAATCTTCTTACTTCTTATTCCCCATTTACTGTGCAATACAGGGACACTGACCTTCCTACTGTTTCTCACACACAAAACTTCCTCTCATAACACTGAGCCTTTTCACTTGTTGTTCCCTATGCCTAGATCTGCCTATGCCTCCTCATCTCTGCCTCCTGACTTCCCTGGCTTCCGTAAAGATGCAGCTAAAATGTTTACCCTCAGCAAGAAGGCTTTGCCGAACTCCCTCACTGCTTTCCTTCCACAGTGACCTCCAACTTATCCTGTACATGATCTGTTTTTTCATAACTGTTTGCATGCTGTTTCCACCATTAGACTGTGGGCTCCTTGAGAGCAGAGATTGGTCTTTCACCTATCTTTTTATCTCCAGGGCTTACTACCAGTGCCTGGCACATTGTAGACGCTTAATAAGCATTACTTGACTGCAAGAAAGCCATGGAAAAGCTGGAAAGTATCCAGAAGAGAGTGAATAGGACAATAAAGGGTCTGGAGACCATGAAAACCTTCAAGTTTTTGAAAAAAAATGTCATTTGGAAAAGGATTGGACTTCTGCTTTGCCCCAAGAATAATCATACTAATAATAGTTAATATTAATATAATGCTTTAAAGTTTGCAAAGCATTTTACATATATTATCTCAGTTGATCCTCACAACAGTCTTGTGAGAGAGGTGTTATTTATCCATCATTTTACAGATAGAAAACCCAGGTGAAGAGAGGCTGGAATACTTGCCCAGGGTCATACATCTAAGAAGTGTCTGAGACTGGATTTAAATACCAGTCTTCCTGAGAGGTCCAAATCCAGCACCCCATCTTCTATGCCACCTCTCTTCCAGAAGAAAGAACAAGGAGCAAGGAAAGAAAGGTGCAGAGAGGTAGAGTTAGGGTTAATACAAGAACAAACTTCTTAATAATGAAAGCAACTGTATGATGCAGTTGATAGAGTGCTGGCATCAGGAAGATCTGAGTTCGAATCCCAACTCAGACATGTACAAGCAGTGTGACCCTGGACAAGACATTCTGTATACCTCAGTTTCTGTATCTGTAAAATGGGGCTAATTTTAGCACCTAACTTTTAAGATTATTGGGAGAACAAAATTTGCAAACCTTAAAGCACTATGTAAATGTAATCTATTATCATCTTTATCATCATTATTTTTATTGATGTCCAAAAGACTTCCTCGGGAGGTAGCAGTTTCCCTTCATTAGGAGTCCTTAAGTAAAAATCATATGACCAGTTGTAAGAGCTTTAGATTCCTATTCAGGTACTGACACAGGTTGGACTACATAAGCTCTAATGACTTTTCTAACGCCGAAATTATTTGGTTCTGTTCCTCTTCATGCCACTAAATAGCTGTGTCTCCTTGGGCAAGTCATGTAGCCTCTCTAATCCACACTTTCCTTACTGCAAAATGAGGAAGAAGCCTGGATTGGATTCTCTTTATGGTCCCTTCCAATTGAGTAATTTTCAGATTGCACATACTTTGATTTTTAATGACATGCTGCTGTTTGCACAGTAGGACAGATTTTCCTGCTTTTAGCAGAGCTTAAGGAACACCCTACAAGGAAGATAGAGGAACTGGGCCAATTAGGACCTGAACATGGGATATTTACTGTGGTAGAAATGGGAAGTTATGTGAAAAGCAAGTGCAAATCCATTGACCATCAGATAGCCAACTTGAACATTCATCCTTCAGGGAACAGAGAGAGCAAGCCAGAAACACTGAAGGCTTCACTAGTATTTATTTGAGGTTCTTCCAGAATAGAACACTCTTCCGAATACAAGGGTAAAAAAAAAGTCTGAGGTGCACAAGGCAAGAAATTCCAAAGAGAAGGTTCCAACATTGCAAGAACGGGAGCTACTATGGAAAGTAATGCTAAAGACAGGGAGTCTGTCACTGGTGGGAGTGGGGAAAGAAGGGAAAGGAGAATTACCAACACAAAGATTTGTTTAAAATCTTTTTTATTATTTTTGTATGTTTATTTCATTATTATATTAATTATATATTTATTTTATTCTTTTTAGATAGCAAAATGGAAAGATGTACGCAAGAATGTAAACAAGAGTAGAGATGAAATTGTCATAAAGTAAAAGATGTAGAGGTTGTAATGAGTGAAGAGGAAGCTAGAACAAAGGCCCAAAACTACCGAGAAGGGATATTTATAGAAATGAAGAGGCTCATAGGCTGAGAGCTGGGAGGGAATTTAGAGACCATTTAGTCCTTCCTGACCATATTTTACAGATGAAGAAACTGAGATTTAGAGAAGTTAAATGATCTGCCCAACATCATACAACTAGTTAGTGTCAGAGGGAGATTTGAAGGCAGGTCTGCAGACTTCAGAGTCAGTGGTCTTTCCACTGTACCATTTAAAGCCGAATGTCTGGTTGCGGTTTTTCCCCCTCTAGCACCTTAGCTTTTTGCAAGTAAAAAGAATGCATATGTCACCGTGAGAAGAAATAACTGTTATCTGGCACAGTATTTTGTTGTTGTTGAATCTTTTTCACTTGTGTCCAACTCTTTGTGACACCATCTGGGGTTTTCTTGGTAGAGATACTGGAGTGCTTTGCCATTTCCTTCTCCAGCTCATTTTACAGATGAAGAAACTGAGGCAATGAGACTTGCCCAAAGTCACATAGTGTCTTTTAGCTTTTAAGTGTCAGAGATCAGATTTGAACTTGGAAAGATTTCTTCCTGACTCCAGACCCAGATCTCTATCCACTGAACATTAGCAGCCCCTCCATATTTATTAGTCTTACCTTTATTTGGCCTTTTCCCTTGATATTTTCATCACCATAACTACAGTTAGTGTACAACTCAAGTATTTGATATTCAGAGTTAATAAGAGTAACATTTTTAAAGAAAAATTTAGATTTTTTTTAAAAAATTGAATTAAAGAGTTCTCTTCTTGAATTAAAGAGCTTCTTATAAGAATGAAAAACTTATTTTTTATTTCATTTTATAAGCTCTCTGCCTACTTCTCTTTCCTTTAATTCATGGTTCTTAGTGCTACCTTAATAAAGGGTCTTTATTCATACAGTTCTTAGCTTTACTGTCTATATTGGGGGTGAGAAAGTGAAAGAATAGAGATCACTAATTTGGAGCCTAAAGAACATTTTCCCACAATATTTCTAGAAAAGTAAGAGTGCTGACCTTAGTTTTTGGTGCCATGTAAAAAGTACAGGAAATGTCAGGTTGGTTTTGTTATTAGAGTTCCTGTAGGTTTGCAAATTATTTTAATCCCTCATTCCTTAATTTTTATAACTGCTACTGATATACATGAATACATATATATGTATGTATTAAGTATATGTGTATATATTATGTGTATGTGTATATATTAAATATATAGGTGTATGTTAAATATATCTTATATATTTCATATATTAATATATAGATTCATATATATGTATATATGACTGGTTTTCCATCTCTAGTCTTTCCCACTTTCATTCTCTCCTACACATTACTACAATGCTAATTTTCTTTAAATTGTTAATTTTCTTAAAATGTTATCACTTCTCCATTCAAAAACTTTTGTTTCTCCCTACCACCATGCTCTTTGCCTAGCTATGAGATAAAATCCAAGTCCTTTAGCCTAACGTTCAACCTTTACTTTAATTCTCTCAACATTTTGATCATGACCTAGTTTTCTAACTTTATCACCCTCTATTATCCTTAACAAATCCTCTACTCCAAAGCTGGTCCTTCAATATGCCTTGTATACCCTCACTTCTGCACCTTTTCTCACACCATTTTCCTTCCTCTAGAATGATTTTCCTGCCTCTTCTTTGTCTCAGTCATATCCATAATTCAAAATCCAGTTCAGATTTCACCCTCATCATTAAACCTTCTCTAAGCATCCAGCCCACATGAATCTCTCTTTGTCCTTAAAATTATTGTTAACACCTCTGGGTACCACTCGTTTATTTCTTGGATACTTAGATATTTGGTCTCATACTGTGAAGGAAACATATCCCTGTATACCTCTTGGGTTCCAGGATATTATAAACTATTTGAAGACTGGGACCCTTGTGTCCCTCACTGTGTCTACCACAGAGCTAACACAGCAGGGGCTTGATATTTGTTATTTGACTGACAAAGATGAAAACAGGTAATGTGAGTTTGACATCCTGTTGGGACTCAATGACACCATCTTTGGTCCAGCTTATTTATCGGTGCATTGAGCAGAGAAGGACACTATTGAGTTCCTTCTCACCACCTAGTAGAATCTCTAGTTTCCTTCAAAGCTCAGCTCAGGTACTACCTCCTATGGGAAGACAATCTCAAGTCCCCAGTCGCTCTCTTCCTGGAACATTTTGTATTTAATTTGCTATGTGCATGCTCCATCCTACACAAATCCCCACAGGATGTTAGCTCCTTGAGGTTAGAAGCCGTTTCATATTTGTTTGGGGCTCTCAATGCCTAGCACAGACACTGACACATACCAGGTACTTGATAAATGCTCGTTAAATGAATGAATTGCCAAGACCTCTAAGACGAAGCCTTTTACTCACATCATAGTAGCCTAGATGAGACAGAAAACTAAGACCATAATAAGAGGAATGAGATATCATAGTGGGAGCTGATGTCAAGAAAAGAAACCCAGAGTCCCTTTCTGCCAGTCCTGCTTTCAGAAAATCAGATTAAGGATAAACCGGATATCCTGGTGAACACCCAGTTTTTTGTCCTTGAGCAGACACAGCCCTGTATCCTCTGATGCTTAGTGCCTGAAGGGTCATTGTTCCTACTATAGTTTGAAAGCAAAAAAAGATCTTGGAAATGAGGGTAACAAGGGATGGTGCCAACCAATTAAGAAATAGACTTAAGTTGAAGTGAAGAGACTGGCATTGCCCAGTGTAGCAAAGTAGAACCAAAGTAAAACAAAGAGATCCTGTCTGAAGAAATGAATCAATTGTTGCTCCCACTAGTGTGATTCCCCACTGGATTTTTCTTTAAATTTTTTTGTGTTCCCCACATCATTAGACAAGAAATGTTTGCCTGAGATGTGGTTATAGTTATTTACTATTTGGGGTATGTACATTGTGGATAAAGGGGACATGTTCTCTTTTTCTCCACTCTCATTATTATTATTGAAAGAAAGGGGCAGGATGAATGCTTTCAATACAAGTTCACTAAGAGATTTAACAACTGATTTTGCATCAAACTTCCTTAGAAAAGAATACCACCAACAACATGGGCTGGAGCTTTTTCTAGCTTTTCTAGAGAGAGGAGAGGTATTAAATGTCCTAAGCTTGTCAGTTAAAAGAGGGTTGTTCTGAAAAGTTCAGCATATAGTCAGGGGAGGAGTTTCAAAGAAAGTTCTATTGAACTAAAACTAATCAATCTGATGCCACCAAAACATGAAGGACATCACTAGCTCTGTGACCTGTAGTAATGAGTAGGACATGGTCCATAGGCAATGTTATCAGGGAAGCCAGCAGAGCTTTTTGCTATTCTTGCATACATCAGCCCTATGGCTGGTCATAGACTTTTATTTTTTTTTCCCAGTGGAGCAGACTAATCAAGAAAATAAAGGTAGTATCTAAATAGGTAGAATTCTCATCTGAACAAACACAGATCTTCCCAAGGCCAAGGCCCACTATCCACTATGCAATGCTCACTCTCTAGATAATCATAGATTCTTAGAGTTCACCAGGTCTTCAAAATTCATCTAGTCCAAGCCCCACCACTACAAGAACCCTCTTCAAAGCATCCCCAACAAATGGTCACCCAACCTCTAATTCACTGCCTCCAACCAAAATCTACCTTCTGTAACTCTTATTAATGACCACCTTCCAGTTATGCCTCAGAAGCATCAAATCTGTCATTGCCATAATGCTGGGGACTCTGGGGCTGGCAAGTGTCTAGGCCAGCTTATGTGATTGGCTCCTTCTATGCCTGCGCTCCACAAGATTTTTAGGAAAGATCTTGATGGCAGTGCTCAGGTGCTCAGAGCACCTCCCTGAAGGTGCTATTCATCAAGCAGTATTGATACACATTGTCCCAGAGCAGCCAATAGCCAGAGCTCTTCTCCACAAAACTCCAGAAACTCTGATTCAGCTCCAAACTTTCAGAGACACAAAATCTAAGCAGAAAGACACAGAGAGGGACAGAGAGTGTGAGAGCCTCCAAGCTATCTGTGAACTCATCTTTTGTGGTGAGAGAGGGCAGCTAGGTGGTGCAGTGGATAGAGCGCTGGGGTTGGAATCAGGAAGACCCGAGTTCAAATATGGCCTCAGACACTTGCTAGCTGTGTGACCCTAAGCAAGTTGCTTAAATCCTATTTGCCTCAGTGTCCTCATCTGTAAAATGAATTGGAGAAGGAAATGGTGAACCACTCCAGCATTTTTGCCAAGAAAACCCCAAAATGGGTCATGAAGAGTGAGATGTGAATGAAAAACGACTGAACAACAGTGAGAGAGGCAGGCAGAAGCAACTTGTCTTCTGTGCCTACCATTTGCAATACAGAGCTTGTGCAGTGAACTCAGACTCATTCTTAATCTCTTAAAGCTTTTTTTCATTCCAAAAGTGTTGAGGGGAAGGGTGGGGGAAGAGGCACAGAGAGGCCTTTGGGAAAGAGTCCATTTTCTCCAAAGAAAAAGAAACCACAACTGCGGGTGATCTCCAAGGTCCCAGTAATGGGAGTGAAGCGTGTGCCCACATTACTTAAAACAGACCCCTGGTCTCAGAGTCCAACCCCCAAACTCTCTCCTGGAGGGGAGCCTGGAATGGAGCATGTCTGTGTGACTCTAATGCAGAAAGGCAAGAACCGCTGCTTTTTAGAAGCATTCACATCAAGCCTGGGTTCTGGCTTGTTTGTTGTTATTATTTTTTTGTCTTGCTTTTGGGGACGGTGTTTCCGGAAAAGGAGCAATTGTGGGTGTCTTAAGTCACAAATCTTTTTTTTTTCAAATAGGGCCTCATGCCCCAATCAAGTGGAGTGATTGTGGTTCACTGAAGAGTGCTTCATGGTAGGAGGGAAAACTATCTTTTCTCCAGGTCAGCAAGAATCCCTGCTAGCCAAGAGCTGTTGTTGTTCTGCTGTTTGTCCTTTGCTCTTGAAGAAGATCATGGCATCAGGGAGGTAATGCCAAAACATGCAAATGAACTGGATTTAAGTGAGGGAGGGCTGGGAACAGTCACAGTTGCCTGGGATGAATTGTCCTGTCCAGTGGTCCATGGAGACCCATTCCAACTGGTAGGGTCACTATATATACCTAGCTCCTTGCCTGGGTCTTATCCCTTCTGCTTGAAAGATCCCAGTAGGGCCTAAGCGTCCTTATTCCTCTTCCTTCCACATCCCCAGAGGAGATCGTAGAGATCTGTCATCCAGCCCCATCACCTCCCTCCCAGGCAGCAATTAATCCCAAGATTCACTCTGACATGCACAATATAGAAAGCCCCAGTGCCAGCTGGCTCTGCTGCTTAAGAGTCAGCCAGGAAACACTGACTGCACCAGGGTTCCCAAGGTGCACAGAGGAGGGAGAAATGAAAATTTAGCTGACACATCTCTATAGCCTCTTTTGGTCTCTCTTCCAGGCACATCATAACTTGACCCAAAGGGGCTGTTTCCATCCAGTCCTCAACATTAGGGTGGCAGACGCAGCTCTGAAACTTCAGTAGCTACCACTAGTGTCCAACCACCCCAGTTCCAGGGAATGAGACAGGCTGGGTTGACCATCTCTGAACAGTGCTGGGTAGAAAAGGGTATAGTTACCTGAGCTATTAGTTCTACACTGATACTTGTCAAAGAAAGAAAGTTTATGTCCCCTTTTCTCACCTCAGACCACAGCAGGGCCACTCCTAACCTTCCTAATGCTGAGATTAACATCTTCTCATGCCTGACATGAGCACTTTGTAATACTGCTCGTCCTCCTTCCAAAGTGCGTATCACCAAAACTACTAACCCTGGGAAAATGCATTTTTTCCACTGATACAAAAAAACCCTCCAAGCATCCCTCATTTGGGATTTTTATTTGAGAGAAAGCATCCCTGGGATCATTAAAATTTCTTTCCTTCCCAGCACAGTGGCGAAATGATATATTTTATGGACAAGCAAAGCATGATGTACCTGGTAGGCAAGCCTCTTCTGTCTTTTGCTTTCTAAGCAGAGCAGACAAAAACAAAGCCCTACATCCAAATGCAATCCCAAAATGTGCCAATCTCCCTAACAAACTAAGAAGAAGACAAGCCAGTTGACCTCCCTAAGGATGAAGTTGTGTTTTGTTTACATCCCTTGGGAAGAGCCTTTTCCACCTCGGAAAGGGAAAATTTCTATGACTAAAGTTTCCATGGCCTAGATCAATAAATGTGGTTCTGTGTTACTCTTTGTTAAGTCTGGAGGGAGGTTAGTGCAGAGGCAACTCCATTCCCTGTGCTCAGAAATTTGCTTAAATATTTACTGCCAAAAAGGCTTTTCTCATTCAGTAGTGATCAGCCATTAGTCAGACAGTCTCAGGAAATATGCTATAAATTGAGGTGAGTTTTTCCATATGTCTTGCATGAAAATTGAAAGTGATCATCTAATGCAATCCAGAGTTGCACCAAAACATTGTCATTGTTCAAAAAAAATAAAACAGTCCAGAGCAGCATATGATTCTGAGCTAAGCAAACAAAACCGAAGTCTAGTTGATTGAGGGTATCAGGTAAAAAAGAAAAGGGTTAACAGACCAAGAATGGGTCTATAGATAGATCCAGATAGGCATTTAATGAAGACAGTTTTTAAAATCCAGTGGGGAAACAATGATACAATGACTTTTGTACTTTTCCTACTTGATGAAGAACCCTTACTGAAGAAAATAAACAACAGTACTAAAAACAAAAGCAAACTCTCAGCATGAGTTGAATAGTCCCCAAAGTACTTCTCATATAATTGGGGGAAAAAGAAAAGAGAAACATTCTTCCCGTAATTTCATAAGCGTTTGGATGTTGGGAGGGCCATGGGAGGGTTGTTTGAGAAGAGCCAGGAGAGTTAACGCACAAGGGCAATGTGGTGTGGGCCTGGCAGCCGGGAAGGCCCGGACTTAATACTCACTCCAACAGTCTGAAGTTCTGTGACCTCGTTGTTTAACTTCTCTGGGCCGCAACGTTCTTTTCCATAAGATGAGAATGATAAGATCTATACTGCACTCCTCTTAGGGTCATTTCAAGGAAACCTCCTTGTAAAGTTTTTAAAGATCCCATGTGAATTATTATTATCATTCCCACCAGGGCTGGCATTCCATATTAGGTGGTCATCTACATCAGTGGCTTATTCAGTCAACAAACATTGATGAAGAACGTAGCGTGTTCTAGGCAAAAGAAAGGCATCAGTAGCCTAAAAATTTTTATAACCAGGTACATCTTTTAATATTTTTTTTCCTATTGGTTAGGTGATGGTGAGGGGGGAGTCAGGAACTTGTTGGGTTTAAATTACAATGGCCTTGCTGGGTTTAGATTACAATGGCCCTGAGGGATCAATGCCCAATTCTGAAGGGGAAAGGTTGCCAGCTTCCACCAAAGCAGAAAAGGATCAAGTGGAGGAGTGTTGGCCTATAATAAGTAGGCTTATGTGGGAAAAAAGCCCCATGATTGGCTATCACAGAGAAAGAAGTTATGAATTACGATTCATCTTCTCAACTTCCAAATGTTTGATCACATTCTCCTTGGAATCAAGTCATGGACCCCAGGACAGGGGCCCACTTTGGAGCCCACTGACTACATGATGTGATTTAAAGGGTCCTGGAAATAACATCCTATTCAAAAGTGGAGGCATATGTAACGGCAATGCTACTAGTAGCTGCTCTGGGGGTATAAGACCAATAACACCAGCATTCAGGAGGGCTCCTAGCACAGGTTCTTTGATCTGCTTTTCAAAAGGAAAGCAAG
>CM053581.1:236548101-236596216 GCA_028627135.1 Pseudochirops cupreus
GGAAGGGATGATATTTTAAAAGGTGAAATTGAGAGGTGGGAGAGGAATAGAAGGAGAGGAGACAGGGAGAGACAGAATGGAGTTAATCCTCTCATATAGAAGAGGCAAGGGATAACTGTTACAATGGAGGGGAAGAACAGGAAGGCAAAAGGGAAAGGGTCAACCTTACTCTCACTGAATTTGGCTTAGGTAAGGAATGACATACACTCTAAATCGGGTATCTTGCCCTACAGGAGAGTAGGAGGGATGGGGATGAGAGAGGGGATGATGGAGGGGAGGACAGGTTGAGGGGAGAGGGTTGTTAGAAGCACACACTTCTGTAAAGGGACAGGGACAAAGTAGAGAATAGAACAAGTGGGGGGCAGGATAGGAAGGAGGGAAATATAGTCAGTCTTTCACAATATGTCCATTGTGGAGATGTTCTACGTAACTACACATGTACAGCCTGTTTTGAATTGCTTGTCTTTTCAGTGCAGGTGGGTGGTGAGGGTTGCAGGGAAAGAATCTAGAATTTAAAGTTCTAAAATCAAATGTTATATATATATATATATATATATATATATATATATATACATAATAATAATAATAATTATTATTATTATTTACATGTAACTGGGAATTAAGATATACAGGCACTGGGCTAATGAGATCCATCTTGCCCTACTGGAAAGTCAAAGGGGTGATGGGGGCGGATATAGGAGAGAGCAGATTGAGGGAGGGGGTAAACTTGGGATCTTTGTTTAGGGGTGGTGGGTAGAGGAAAGATGGGGAGAAAATTTGTAACTCAAAATCTCATGGAAATGAATTATATAAACTAAAAATAAACAAAAGTTAATTAAAAAAAAAAAGACTAGAACCTGCTCAAGAAAGGAAACACAAAGAGGAAAAGGTTGGCAGAGGCCCAAGTGGAAGCTTGGCTAGTTGAGTTCCCTCTCCACAAAACGAGTGTTCCTTTTCTCCCCATTCCCCTGCATGGGAGAGTCCTGCAAGGCAGACAATCCAGATACTAACCCCAATTTTATTTGTGAGAAAATTGAGAGTCCAAGAAGTAGCCACTTGCCCATGATTACATACTTAGCAAGGATCAGAGGTGAGATTGAACCCAGGTCCTCAGGATTATAGGTCCAGTCTTCTTTCCACAATCTCTAGGGAGGTTGTGGCCAGGGAATTTTTCCAGTGTCTTGAAATAAATATTCAGGATAATGAATAATCATAATTCACAGAACTCCAAACGCTGACACAGGCAACCAGCTTGGCCAGCACAACCACCTGCCTCACCATTTATGTTCCAAAAGGATAGTCCTGCTCCTCATATGTCCAAGGGTGACTGCAGAGATCAGCGAAGGACCCATTGTCCCTGCCCTATGCACAGTGCACATGTAAGCAACTCTGCTTGACAGCTGCAGCTACTGTTTGCACTAAGCTTGCTAAAGCCAGAGGTTGCTTTGGGTGGAAAAGTGTAGCCTCTTGTTATGTCCCCCCGAAAACTGAACGCAGACCACAGCCATATGTCATGCCATTAGGGTTGGAGAAAAAATTGAATGTGGTTGTCACCAAAGCCTAGGATTTATAATTAAAAGGCACTAGTCCAACCCCCTTGTTTCACAGACAGTAACAGTAACTCATATTGTTTATAGCACTTCAAGTACTTTATAGTACTTTATGCCCTCAGAGTTGGAGAAAGAATTGAATGTGATTGTTACCAAAGCATAAGATTTAGAATTAGAAAAAACTAACCCAACTCTCTTGTTTCACAGGCATATTTTTATAGCACTTCAAGGTTTACAAGTTACCTTCCCCTCTAGAAATGTGTGAATGAGACAGTCTTCTCCCCCTCTTGCTGATGGGGAAACCCAGAGATGAAGTGATTCACCCAATGTCCCAGGGGTAGTAAATACCAGAGCCAGAATGGGAGAGTCCAGGTCCTCTGACTCCAAGCCCAGTGCTCTCTCAACTCTGCCACACTGTAAACTCCTTGGAATCATCTCGATTTAAGACGGCCAAGTCTTGTAATAAGTTCCAGAGTCTGTAGCTGCCAATGGCAGAAAAGGCAGTCAGCGAAAGTGCCTAGAGTGATCAAATCGTACAAGCAAACAGGCATCCCAGAGGATTGCTCCTCCCTCCCCCTTCCTCATTGCCATACTGCTAAGAAAAACATAATCGACAGATGGGAATCTCCCCAGTTTTTAAAGATTCTCAATGACAACCTCCACAGCCTACCACTATCACCTATTACAATTTAACAAGTTTCCCTGACAGGAAGTTATTCAACCCAAGTCCCTCTTGAAGCTCCAACTGATGAACACTAGAAATGTCCTACATCTATATCGAGGTCATACAGTGGATAGGGTTCTAGACCTGGAGTCAGGAAATCCTGAGTTCAAATCCAGCCTCAGATACTTACTAGCTATGTGACCTTGGGCAAGTCACTTAACCTCAATTTCCTCAACTGTAGAATTAGGATAATTAATAAATAGCACCTTCCTCTCACAGTTGTGAGGATCAAATGAGGTGAAACATATTAGCATTTGGCACAATACCTGGCACACAGTAGATGTTAGCTAAATAAATGCTAGATGTTATTATTCATTATTATCTCTGTGGGGCCTGGGCTTTTGAGATTGAACCTGGAGTCACATAGGGTTAAAACTTTGGCCAAAGATGGTTTTTGACACTCTGGCCTGAAGACTTCTATGTCAGGAGTCCATGGTCGCCGTTTTGAAGGTTACCAGTGTTTGGGTCTACTTTGGGCTAGGTACCCACCCTGCCTAACTTAGGGGTGTTCTTTGCCTTGTGAGTCTGGTTTCCAGACTGCTTGACTTGGGGAAGGGACAGGGAGACAATGGGCCTTGGTAAAAGCTTCTGGTAAACAGTTCATTGGGCCTTGGACAGCCTTCTGTCCACTTCTGCCCACTGTTTATTCAGTAAGGTTAAACCTCAGAAAGGATGACTTTTCTCTGTTGCTGTAAGAAATGAAGATCTGGGACTTGCCCACCCATCCCCATTTGGAAGAAGTGGAAGTGAGTGAACTGTAAATAATGAAGCCCAAGCCCGGCTTTATTTCTGTGAAGAGCAAGCCCCTCACCTGTTCACAGTATGATTCCGAGGAGGGGTGGGGGGAAGGTCTCAAGGATGGCAATGAATGAGAATAGTCAGATTTGGATCTGATTTACTAAATGAATTCAGCAGCGTAGGCTGGACTGACAGCCCTGGAGATGCCCTCAAGCAGAGAAGTTGTCAGAGAAGAAGGTGAGATTAGGTGATAATTGCTGGCGAGAATGAAAGTTGAATGCACCTGGTGTTTTAACTGGCTTCTAGGGGCTTAGTGGGCATCCCCAGCTCCAAGGAGCCTTCCGAGAAAATGAGAAGCCCTTGGTTTGTGGGTTGTTCACACTCAGAAACTAAAGTCCAAACCCTTCCCAGTCCAGAATTCCATCTAAACATCTGGTTCTCACAGAGCAAAGCCCCCACAGCTGGGACTTGGGATGAACTTTAGTAATGCTAGGGCTCCACCTAGAGCCTGCCGGAGGACCTCCAGCTTGCCTAGCTCTGGCTCATTGCAATTAACGTTAATAAACTTCCCTTTGTCTGAGGCTTATCTGAAACAGGCTTACCACTACAAAGGGTGTTATTTATTTCAAATTTGGGCTGGAATGGCAACAGTTCAGAATCTCCTAGCTTCTTTTTAGCTGATGTTGGCTGGGAAGTTGACATTTCTGTTGTGAATTAAGTGGTTCAGGAGCTTGTTATTTTTCTCCACTTCAGCATTGAAGCAAGCACAATAGGACTCTTGATCTTTTCTGTGTCATGGTCCCCTTTGGAAGTCTGATGAAACCTGTGAACCCCTCCTCACAATAATATTTTAAATGCACTAAATAAAATGCATAGGATTACAAAGGAAATGGTTTCTATCGAGATTCGGTTACAAAAAAAATTTTTTTTTAAAGTTTATGAACCACAGGTTAAAAAACCCTTGAAATAGAAAGTATGGATGCACCAGAATAGAATCTCAGAAATTCAGAGATGGAAGAGATTTCAGCTGTCATTGCATCCAACTCACACATGAAAAGGAATTCTCACTCTTAACATATCAGACAAATCGTCATCCAACCTCTGTTTAAAGGCCTCTTGAGATAATCTTTCCCAAATATAATTATCCAGATGTGGTCTGACCAGGGCAGAATATAGTGGGACTGTTATCTCCTTAAAGTTTTGCGGTTTATTGTTGTTGTTCTTGAGGAGTAGGGGTGAGGGAGGCTTCCATATCTTGCTGTTAACACATCCTTATCTAGTAGTCCACAAAAATCCCTGAATCTTTTTGAGATAAAAAGCTGCCTAGTCATAACCTCCCTCTCTTGCATTTGTGAAGTCCAATTTTTAAATCCAAGTGTAAGGCTTTACATGGATCTATTCAATTTTACCTCTTTAAAGTACTAAGTTATCATATCCAAAACAAAAACTCGGTAAAAATGAAAAGCTTTGGATTTGAGTCAGAGGACCCAGTTTCTAGTCCTGGCTCTGCTACACAACCTGTGGGAACCTCTGGGCCTGATGGTTGCTCAGGGACCTTCCACCTCTAAAGCCTATGATTTCAGTTTAGGTAACATCAGTTGGATGCTTAAGTGTTTTCGTTTGTCATCTTTTTCAACTAAGACATTTCTACATAGGACAAGATATGGGGAAATGGAAGAATGAGGGGATTTGGGAAGAACTGGGTCAGAAAAGAGAGAAGGCACATAGCTAGCTCCAAGGCAAACACGGCATACACCAAAAATCTAAACCAGCATAACGTTTTCCTGTGATTATTTTAAATTCCAATGTCAACTGAAAACTGAAACCACATTTGGTGAAAGCCAAAAAAAATAACTCTTCCCACCTAAAGTGGAAAAATTGACTTTGAAATGTGACATCTGATGAGAACTATAATGTGACTTCAGGAAACATATCCAGAGAGCCCCTGAAAAAGCCCAGAGTTACAGATAAGGATAATTCCTAACGGTGAAGAAGGGCTTTGTAAGAGGGTCAGTGGCCTCAAAGCAAGGAGGATGGATAAGGTCAGCAATATCCAAAGCTGACCTGATATTTCTTCATCTCTGGTGGTTAACTTGTGGAGTCTGACAGGAAAACAGACTGGAAAGATACATTTGGGACTTAGAAAGTTTTTAGCACTTGGTAACAAGTTTTAGCGGTTTAATACAAGATACTCCAATACTTTAACGGATCTGTCTGCAACCCCATTAATATGGGCATTTCTCCTGAAGAGGAAGATGGCCCCCTATCCATGCCCACCCATTTGGTCAACTCTCATTTATTTCCTTTTGTAAGTTTGCTACTGTACATTTTACTAGAAGCCTTCCTCAAATCCTATTGGTATCAGGAGGATATGAATGTGCTGTCCTTTGGATATCACTTACCAATATGGAAATAGTCTACTTCTTCTTCTTCTTTTTTTTTTTTTTTTTTGCTTTTTTGGAGCGGGAAGGCAGGGCATTGGGGGTTAAGTGACTTTTCAAAGGTCACACGGCTAGTAAGTGTTAAGTGTCTGAGGTCAAATTTGAACTCAGGTCCTCCTGACTCCAGGGCCAGTACTCCATTCACTGCATTACCTAGCCGCCCCCAATAGTCTGCTTTTTTAAAGGTAGAATTGTCTCACCTATTTCCATTAGTCCCAAATCCTAATATTTGCTATGGTTATTAGAACTCTTAAAATCACTAAATCACAGCTGGAACAGACTTGAAATATCAATAAGACCAGCAGTCTAAACTATTTTGGTTGTATACCTGTATATTTGTTTATTTGTAAATTACATTCTAATGTACTATATACATTATGTACTATATATATGGTTGTTGTGCTTCATTCTCAAAGAGGACCAAAATGACATGACTGTGCTAGAGTCAAGATCAGACCAATCCAAGCTTGGAATGCTCTACCACAGGTCAGGCACAAATAGTCTGTATGAATATTTGGGGTGGATACTCTAAATCTGCACATCCTGCATTTCCTTTGAGCTATTTCAGTTCTGCTTTGCTCATAGAACATAGCACCTTCTCTGATGTGGGCACGCCATGCTGAGTGGTCCTGTGGCAGCATCTCCCATGTTACACAATCAATTCCAAAGTTTGAAAGACAGGCCTTGAGTGTCCTCATATTGCTTCTTCTGACCACCACTTGCTTCTAAATCCCTTCACAACTTGGTCCCCACTTACCTTTCCAGCATTATTTTATGTTATTTCCCTTCTACCATTCTATAATCCAGCCAAACTTGTTTTCTTCACACCCTTACAAAAACATTCAGTCATGAAGAGAAAGTAAGGTATGACACCATCCATTAAATAGGACCATATAAATAAAGATGAATGGATTTATATTGAAAGCTTTCTGCTGATTTGAAATGAGACAATTTTCTTTTGCTTGTTGTTTTTACATCAGGCATAATATATTTTTACACAGAGAAAGATGGTTCCTGGTGAAAAGCCATAATGTTTACCAACTGTTATGTCCTATTATTTGATTGTGTTGTATTATTCTTCCTCCCTTCCCCTCTCCCCTTCCTCTCCTCCTTTGCCCTTCTAATCACTTTGATCTGTCCATGTTGCACTTCTTACTTCCCTGACTCTTTATGCTGTAGTGCCTCCCTAGTGACTTTAAGATAAAATATTCCCTCCCTTCCCCTCCTTCCCCTCCCCTCCCCTTCTTTTCTGACAGAGTCTTCTTTCACCCAATCTGAAAGTGCAGTAGCCTCCACTGATTGACAGATTGGCCCTGGAGCTTTGTCTTTCTCTCTTTCTGATCTAAGCCAGTTTCTCCTCCTTTCAGAAGCCTGCTACCCCAGCAGTGGGCTTACCATACTGATGGTGGGCTTTGTGTGGATACCAGATCAGCTCAGCACACTACTGTACACAACTGTTGAGCTCAAGAGATCCACCAGCCTCAGACTCCTTAGTTGCAGGTATTAAGGTGTATGCCATCACACCTGACTATAGTTTATCTTTCAATAACAAAGTATAGTTTTGAAAAAATTTACCTGCTTTGTTATCTACCTTGATCAAATTAAGTAAATAATCAATTACTAAGAAAAAAAATTACTTCATACTATCCCCTAGGATGTTTATGGAGATTTTTTGAAAATACATTCAATCACATTTCTTTCACTGAAAATACTATTAGTAGTATTGATAACAATAAATTAAAAGGGGGTTTTGTACTACTGATAAATAAAAAATATATTAAAATATTGTTTGCTTCATCTTTTTCTTTTATGATATCTATATTAGTACACTAGTATGTAATTTACATATCATTTATCTAGTACTTTTTTTTTAATACTGTGGATAAGTTCCCTTACCTTGGTAGTGTACTTCCAAGGGATGTACACATTGATTATGAGGTTGATACACACATTGCCAGAGCTAGCTCAGTGTTTGGGAGGCTCCAAAGGAAAGTAAGGGAGAGAAGAAGTATTAGACTGACTATGAAACTGAAGGTCTGCTTCATGCAATGAGGTAATTGTGCTGATCTCATTGTTGTATGCCTGTGAAACCTGGATGGTCCACCAGCGCCATGCCAGGAAACTGAATCACTTCCATTTGAATTGTCTTAGGAAGATTCTAAAGACCACTTGGCAGGATAAGATACCAGACACTGAGGTCCTTACTCAAACTAAACTGTCAAGCATTCAAACTCTGCTGTAGAAAATGCAACTCCAATGGGCTGGCCACATAATTCAAAAAAGGCTATTTTATGGAGAACTGACACAGGGCAAAGCATTCAGTGGTCCTATTTAATGGATGGTGTCATACCTTACTTTCCTCTTCATGATTGAATGTTTTTGTAAGGGTGTGAAGAAAACAAGTTTGGCTGGATTATTGAATGGTAGAAGGGAAATAACATAAAATAATGCTGGAAAGGTAAGTGGGGACCAAGTTGTGAAGGGATTTAGAAGCCAAAATGTGGAGTTTATATTTGATCCTAAAGTCACTAGGGAGCCACTACAGCATAAAGAGTGAAGGATCACACAAATAAAGTCAGATCTAAATAATTGGAAAAACATCAGTTGCTCATGGTTAGGTCGAGCTAATATAATAAAAATGATGATTTTACCTAAATTAATTTACATATTTAGTGCCATACCAATCAATTTACCAAAAATTATTTTGTAGAGCTAGAAAAAATAATAACAAAATTCATCTGGAAGAACAAAAAGTCCAGAATATTAAGGGAATTAATGAAAAGAAATGTTAGGAAAGGTGGCCTAGCCATACCAGATTTTTTAAAACTGTATTATAAAGCAGCAGTCATCAAAACACTGGGTACTGACTGAGGAATAGAGTAGTAGATCAATGGAATAGATTAGGTACATGAGACACAGCAGTCAATGACTATAGTAGTCTACTGTTTGATAAACCCAAAGACCCTAGCTTCTGGGATAAGAATTCACTATTTGACAAAAATTGCTGGGAAAACTGGAGCATAGCATGGCAGAAACTGGGCATAAACCAATATCTTACACCGTATACTGAAATAAAATCTAAATGGGTACACAATCTAGGTATAAAGGCTGATATTGTAAGCAATCTGGGAGAGCAAAGAATATTTACCTCTCAGATTTATGGAGAAGGGAAGAATTTATGACCAAACAAGAGAGAGAAAGTATTACAAAATGTAAAATAGATAATCTTGATTACATTAAATTGAAAAGTTTTGGTACAAATAAAGCCAATGTAACCAAGATTAAAAGGGAAGTGGAAAATTGTGAAAGAATTGTTACAACCATTGTCTCTGATAAAGGCCTCATTTCTAAAATATACAGAGAATTGAGTCAAATTTATAAGAATACAAGTCATTCCCCAATTGATAAATGATGAAAGGATATGAACAGCCAGTTTTCAAAGGAAGAAATTAAAGATACTTGTAAGTATATGAAAAAATGCTCTAAATCACTATTGATTAGAGAAATGCAAATCAAAACAATTCTGAGTTACCACATCTTACCAGTCAGATTGGCTAAGATGACAAAACAGGAAAATAATAAATGCTGGAGAAGATGTGGAAAAACTGGAACACTAGTGCATTGTTGGTGGAGCTATGAACTGATCCAACCATTCTGGGGAGCAATCTGGAACTATGCCCAAAGGACTATTAAAAAGTGCATACCCTTTGACCCAGCGATACCACTTCTAGGGCTATATCCCAAAGAGATCACAGAAGGGGAAAAAGTCCCATATGTACAAAAAATATTTATAGCAGCTCTTTTTGTGGTCACAAAGAACTGGAAATCAACGAGACGCCCATCAAATGGGAAATGGCTAAATGAGTTGTGGTATATGAATATAATGGAATACCTTTGTGCTATAAGAAATGAGGAGCAGATGGACTTCATAATAACCTGGAGAGACCTATATAAACTGATGCTGAGTGAGAAGAGCAGAACCAGGAGAACTTTGTACACAATTACAGACACATCATATCTGTAACAACTAACTTTGATAGACTGGGCTCCTCTCAGCAATGCAAAGTTAGAAGACAACTCCAAGAGATTCATGATGGAAAGGGATATCCACGTTCAGAGAAAGAATTACAGAGTCTGAATACAGATTGAAGCAAACTACTTGCTCTCTCTCTTTTGTGTTTTGTTCCTTCTTTCTCACTGTTCACTTCATTGGTTACAATTATTCTTTACAACTTAATTAATGTTTATGTGAAGGTATTTGTAGAACCTATATCTGATTGCATACTGTGGGGGTGAGGGGAGAGGAGGGAGAGGGAGAAAATTTGGAGCTCAAGGGATTGTGGGACTGAATGTTGTAAACTAAAAGTAAATAAGTAAATTAAAAAATTTTTAAAAGAGTGAGAGGTAAAAAGTGTAACATGGGCAGATCAAAGTGATTAGGAGACTCAGTTTGACAGTTGTACAGGAGATTGATTAATGTGGAGAAGTACTTAAAGCCAGAAGGCCCATTAGGAGTTCAGATGAGAAATGATGAGGACCTGAACTAGGTGACTGTGCAAGAGAAAAAGGTACCAAAGGAGAGGTTGTGGAGATTGAAACACCAAGATTTGGCAGTTGGTGTATGAATGTAATGGGGTACGTTGAGCTGTGAGAAATGATGTAAAGGATGGCTTCAGAGAAATTTGGGAAGACTTGTATGAATGGATACAGAGTGAAGTGAGGAGAACCAGGAGAATAATCCAAACTATAACAACATTGTAAAAATGAAAAATTTTTGAAGACTTAAGAACTCTGATAAATACGATAACCAGTCATGATTCTAAACAATGGGTGACAAAAAATGCTATCTACCTCCTGACAGAGAAATGATGGATTAAATATGCAGAATGAACTGCACATTTTTGTGCATGATCAACATGGTAATTGGTTTTCCTTGATCACAAACATTTATTCCACAGGTTTTGTTTTTGTTTTTTTCCTTTTTTCATGGAGGAGGGAAGAAGGTTTATAAAGTGACATTTCCATATATTCTCTAATTTGATTCTTATAACAACCTTATAAAATAAAAGCTATTATTGCACAAATTTTAGGAAACTGTAGGCAAAGGTTAAGTGACTTGGCCAGCATAATACAGCTAGTAAGTATCTGAGGCTGAATTCAAACTCAAGTCTTCCTAACTCTCAGTCCAAAACTCTATCTACTCTGCCAAGCTACCTCTAGGAAAATTCAGAAGAAGGGGTAGGGTTGGGAAAATCAAGTAATTTTCTTTGATTCAGATCACAACCTGTCCATGCCTGCTCATCATTGGCTCACTTTGTTCCCCCTTCACCCGAAAAGGAAAAGAGGAGGGAGGAGTCATAGTCACCAGTCACTGCCCCAAGTGCCAAGGGGCATCTGCCACAGACCAATGTCATCTGGAAGGTAAAATATGGGTATGCAGGAAAGGGCAGAGTGGAGAAGTATTGCAAAACAGTGGTGAAGGGTAGGGGTGGTTGTACTAGAGACAAACGCCACAACTGGCTGTCTCTAGAAGGGATCATTGCTTAGTCCCACACCCATTAGGATCATGCCCAGTCACCTGGTAATCATGCCAGAGTGTCTATAGACACCAGAGGATCAAATCACTGGTCTAGACCAAGCCTTCATTTTTACAGTTAAGGACACTAAACCCAGAGAAGTTGAATGATTTGTCTGCCCAAAGGCACACATGGTATCTATGTCAGGATTCAGAGGCAGGTCTTCTGACCTCAAATCCAGCATTCCTGCTACTATACCATAAGGCTAGATCTAGACTGGGAAAGTGACTTGCACATCTCATGGTGAGAGTGAAAGAAAACCATAGCACTTAGGCTGCACTGACTAAAGGCAGCTATGTGGCACAGGAGACAGAGGCTGGGCCTAGAGTCGTTCAGATCTGACCCCAGGCACTTACTAGCTGTGTTATCTGACCTTGGGTAAGTAACTTAACCTCCCTCTGCCTAAGTTTCTTCATCTACCTTCCTCCTACACTTGTTGTGAGGATCACATGAGATATCTGTAAAGGACTTAGCACCGTCCCTGGTACGCATAACAGGAGGTGCTTAATAAGTGCTCATTTCCTTCCTTCTATATGGGATGAGGGAAAACTTCTCAGGCAGTTTGGAATTGTTAACTTCCCTTTTCCTCCTCCATTGCTGCTATCAATCACTTTCATTCCTTTGTCTGCTTTCTCACCTCAGTGGGCCCCTCCTCCTGGCCAGTGGGAGTCAGGGACAGCCCAGGATCACTCCTCCTCCCTTGCTTTGGGACCCTTCCCCCCTTTTTCTTGCTGTCCCATTTGGGGAATAATTTGGTGAAGTTTGCCTCTCAACCAACAACAGTGGAGACAGTTGGGAAGGGGGCTTGACTACATTAGGGTATAAATTCTTGCACTGTCTTTTGTAACGTGCCTCTCCTCCATGATGAGTCATGGGGAAGACCACCCTCTTCACCTGGGGAAGAGAATAAACTCCTGTTCTTATCCTAAGAAATCTCTGTGTTTATTTTTTTTATTAAATTAAGGATGAGGGTTATTTTTCATCCCAAACACCTCCCTGTGCTAAAACATGGACAAATGGTTCATAGGTTGAGATCTGCACCATTGCAGGGAATACCCACACCCCTGAGATCATAGATCACAGGAGTAAAGAACTGAAGCTGCTGATTTGGCTTTTTAAGAAAACAACATAAAGCTCCCAAAACACAGATATCGAAGAGAAAGGGCACTCTGCAGAGTTAAGCCCTTTCCAGGAAGCCATTACCTCGCCCCTTATCCCCCAAGGACCTTGCTTAGGGAAGCATGTTGCAAAGTGGAGCTCTAGTGGAAGGACAATTTCTTGGCCTACCAAGGCCGCCTAGAAGAACAAGGGATTGTTGGTTGTTGTCAAAGCTGTTCTCCACACTGACAGGAAGTGCACAGGGCATTTACAAAGTGTCCTTGGGCATTCTCTTTTCCTGGTGTATTTACCATACCTTGATTGTCAACACTAAGGCTATTCACTCCCTTCCATTTTACTTGTAACATATAAAACCTTTTAAATATCAAATAAGATATTTTTAAGTGCTTAGCACAGTGCCTGGCACATAGTAGGCTTGTTCCTTTCCCTCACCCTTCTCCTAATGGCAATATTCTCCCAATGATGATAGATATGGCACAGTAGATAGAAGCTGGGCCTAGAGTCAGGAAGATCTATTGCTACAAATCATGGAATACCATGATCTCTGAAGAATCAAAAGGATGGGAGACACCAAGGTGCAGTAGAGAGCTTGTGCTGAGCATTTAGCCAGCAACCCACCAGTAATGAATCACATCAAAAAAATCACATTTAGTACCATCCTGGAAAATATATGATTGAAAACAGAAGTGGACTGGTCATGGAGTAAGACTCAAAAAGAAGGCCTCAAGTATGAGGCAGATTCTCCACGGGGAATTTAAGGGAAAGTAGGGACAAGACTCATATAAGAGAAGGACAGGATGGGTTTTAGTTTGTACCACTCACATCGGTGAGCTCATGGGCCCAATGTGGTATCATAGTACAGAATGACACATAAATAGTTTAAAGAATGTAGGCAGGAAGGTGGCACAGTGGATAGAGTATTGGACCTGGAGTCAGGAAGACCTGTATTCAAATCCAGCCTCAGACAGTTCCTAGCTGTGTGACCCTGGGCATGTCACTCAACCTCTGTCTACATCCGTTTCCTCATTTGTAAAATGGGCAAAACTTCCTGCTAAGTTGAAATTAGAGACAATTCAATTTTGCTTGTTTTTACATCAGACGTGATGTATTTTTACACAAAATAAAAGATGGTTCCTGGTGAACAGCGGTGATATTCACCAAATGTAAGTTAGCACCTCACTGCTAGGGCTTCTGAGGACAAAATGAGAGCGTATTTGTAAAGTACTTTGCAAACTTTAATACAAATGTTAACTGATTATTATGAGATGACTTGGGAAAATAGTACGAAAAACACCTTCGGTTTGGTTTGTTTTTACAAATTGAGTTCAGATGGGGGGGGGGGGGCAAGACGGAGACTTCAGGATATCAACTCCTCTGGACGAAGACTCTGGGACAGCGAGACCCCTCCACTGAGGGAGCTAATCTGGGGAGAAGGTGCAGGGCGGAGAGCTCACCTCAAGCGTAAGCCATACAGCAATTCACCGATCAATAGACATTTATCAAGCCCTTATCACATGCCAGGCCCTGTGCTAAGCAATGACGATAGAATAAAGGTAAAAGACGGTCTTTGCTCTCAAGGAGCTCACAGTCTGGTGGGGGAGGCAACATGCAAACCGCTGTGTGCAAATGATACACAAAGGAGAAAGCAGACTTAAGGGAAGACACTGGCATCAGGGTGGGCTGGAGGGTCGGGAAAGGCTCAAGAAAGTGAGGTTTTAGAAGGAAACCAGAGCAGCTGGTAGAGGAGACAAGAGAGAGCATTCCAGGTTTGGGAGAAAACCAGTGAAACTGCCTGGAGACAGGAGATGGAAGGTCGTGTCTGAGGAACAGAAGGAGGCCGGTGTCACTGGATTATACAGTATGTGTGTGGTGAGGGGAAGGGGAGCTCACAAGGTGCAAGAAGACCAGAAAGGTGAGGGCGGGCCAGTGATGTAGACAGATGTCACTCTGTCTGTCTGTCCATCTACCATAGCTTCCTATTTTAATAATTATTCATGCGAACCAAATGCTACATTCAGTTGTTTCTATGCTTCTGAAGTTTAAGGGCTATCATCAACCCTCTCATTTTTAGCCTCCTGGAGCAAGGCCCTAGCACACCCACCCTAGTTATGGAGAAGAAATAGCAATGAAGATTAAAATTAACTTCTGCTTTCACTCCTATATCCTCACTCAGTTTTTTCCCCAACACTCTCCTGACAGGTCTCCATACGGACTGTGTGTAAATAAGGAGGAGCTTAGGTTGAAGTAATTGCCACAATGCTCACATTTAGAAGATCTGGAGAGACTTTGAATTTGTACAATTCTTTCAACATAAAGGCCCGCAGTCATATTCCTGCCACTAACCATGTTTTAAAAGCACATTCTTCTCTAGCGTATCTGCCTTTTTTATTCATCCCAATAGCAAAATCTTGAGGAAGGCTGGAAATAGAAAGGTTGATTCTTTCAGGCATAAGGATGTTGAGACATAATCATTGTTTCTCTGTGTTGCACAGGATACAGCAGAGCTCCTAGGAGATACCAAATAATTCTATAACAATAACACAACACATTGTACAGCCCCAAATAGGGCTGATCCATTCAGATTCCCATCTTCTCCATCCCTAAATCATATTACAATCAGTTTTTTATTTGGTTGATTGGTTTTGGTCCAAACCAGTACATTATTGATTATTATTATTGATTGTTACTCTTATAGCTACTGGTACCACTCCAGTAGTGCCAGTAACTATAAGGAATATAACTATAAATAGGGAACTTCATCTTTCCTATTTATTTTATTTTTTATTTTTTGGAAGGGGGAAGGCAAGGCAATTGGGGTAAAGTGACTCACCCAAGGTCACGCAGCTTCCCTATTTATAATATAGAAAATTTAAAATCTTGTTTTAAAAAATAAAAGCTGTTAAAGGGAATATTTGCTTCTATGTTGACTGTGGTTCTCTAGTCTTTCCACCCTCTCCTTGATCTCTTCTTTTGGTAGACTTTAAGCTCATCTGCCAAGAAAGGAAGAGGAGGCCGGCCTGTATTCTGCACTTAGTACAAAAGAGCAATCCCTGCTCCTCCAAAGGCCCTTCTCAAAGACTTCACCCCTCATCTGTGTATAAGAAGAAGAAGGAGAAGGAGGAGAAGGAGGATGAGGAGGATGAGGAGGAGGAGAACAACAACAACAACAAGAACTATTATTACGGAAAAGAATGGAACCTATTTTTAAATGGAAAATTTGGAATTGTTTTAAATATATAATTGAACATTTTATACATCTCTCTTCTATCAAAAAACTAAGACATGCAAGGTTTGATTTAACGAATTTATCAAGCTTATGATCATAAAATTAACTTATTTAAATAGTTCCAAGTTTTCTGTCTTTTCTTCCATTGGAAAACGTCTTCACTCCCCTCTCTTCCCCACAAGGGACAGTGTGGACGTTGCCTCCCTGGGCACTGATAGATGACACCCAGTTGAGGGCTCTTCCTAACATGGTTCAGTTTGTACTGTCTCTCAATTGGAAAGATTTACAATAGTGCCAATTTGGAAATCTTATTGTCAATTATAAAACAGATATTCCCGTGGGGTGGGAGGAGAGAGGAAAATAGCGAGATGAATATGGAAATCTGTTACAGTGTATGGTTGAAGAATGAAATATTTTCCAAATCAAATTAAGCTACACAGCGAAAATTGAGGAGAAAGTCCTTAAGGTGACTTTTAAATGAAAATGAAATGTCTGTTAGTAAGTTGCAGAGGTGTGGTGATACCAAGTGGCAGGATTGTGTCTCATTAATTTCAAACATAGATTTTTATGTGCGGCTATTTGATTATAATTTGATTATCTGACCCTGTAATTAAAGTTTATTGCCAATTTCAAAGCTTACATGTAAAATGAACTGGTTTTTCTTCAAAGCAATATACAATCCATTGGACTCATTGACTTCTGGTTTTGCATTTAAATGGAAAAGTCTGTTATAACGTGACAAACAGGTTCAGGTTTTGATCATTAATCCTGCTAAGCAATATTCATAAATTCAATTCTGAATCAGTTGGAATACTTTTCTTTTATTAGTTTCTGTGTTATTAAATGAGATTGTTTCTGACTAATATATTTCTGGACTCAAACTGTAGCTCCGAGCTGTTATTCAAATCAAATAACATGCCCCTTACTTGTGCCTAGCACTAATAAATGCCAACTTGTGATACATTTGCAGGAGACTGTCACGAATATTAAAGGAGGCAATAATACCACTAATGTCTCCTAAGTAAGCTGATTTTTTTTCTAAGGCCTGAGATCAGTCATTCTTTTAAAAAAATAATAATAATCACAAACACACAAAATCCCAACCGTCTTAGTTTTGCAGCTAAAATCACTCTTTTATTCAGTTAAACATTATTATTTAGGAGGTGAATGACCAAGAAATCATGATAGAAAGGGGCAATAAATAGCTTACAATTATCAGCCTAGTGAGTTGGAAGGGACCTCCGAGGTTCTCAAGTCTAACCCACATCTGAACAGGAATCTCTAATCAGGGTCATCCAGTGATGGGAAGCTCACTACCTCCCCAGGCAGCCCACTCTAATTTTGGACAGCACTGATTAATGGAAAGTTAGACTTCCCATGAAGTCAAAATCTGCCTGTCTGCACTTTCTAGTCATTGGTTTTAGGGCAAGCAGGACAAATCTCTTTCTTCTTCCACATGAAAACCTTTTAAATATCTGAAGGCAATAAACACGCCACCACCCCCAACTCATACTCCTTTCCCCCAAGTTAAATACTCCTATGTCCTTCAACTGAGCTGCACATAACATGGCTCCCCATAATTCTGATCTTAGAGAAATTGCAAATCTTACCTTGAGCCAGAGAAACCTAGCAAAGATTCCTGACTCTGGAATAAAAGGACCCAGATTACGATCCCAGTTTTGTCCCTTAAACCTGTCTGACCTTGGTCAGATCATTTTGGTTTACTCATCTATAAAATGAGACAATTTGTCTTGACAGCTTCTGAGGTCCCTTTAAATCTATGGTTTAAATCTATGTACTATGAAAAAACAATCCAAGGCCTAAGCTATTAATGTACTTAGAAGAGAAGGAAGAAGGGTCAGGAAGACAGTTTCAGGTCTTGCCTCTGATATGGACCAGCTATGTGACTCAAGGCAAATCATTTTATGTCTCAGTACCAGAGATAACTCTCTAAGACTGTGAATTGCCAAGAAGGAGATGATCCCAATGGGAAGAGTTTCCTATGCCAATACCTATAGCAGTCTCTATCCTCCAAGCCACCTGTCAGGGCAGCTCCAGGGAGACAATCCTGAAAGGAACCTGGGGTTACTTGGTCACCTCAGCTTCTCCTTGTCTCTTCCTTGCCTCTTTTCATTGTTCCCCCAACTGGAGTTATTCCAAAACTGTTCCTGATGACAGCTCAATCTGTCCTTCTAAAGTTCTGGTCAGAAGTGGAGCCACCGTGTGTACTGACCTCCCCTTGTGTGGCCATCAGCTATGGCCATCCACAATGGTAAGTACACAGAGCCAGGAAAGAAGCAGGGGGAATAAGCATTTCTGAAAGACAGGGAGACAGCTTCAGCCGTCTGCCATCTAAAATAAAAAGATCATTTCAAAGCCAGGCCCTCTGACTCCAGGTCTAGCACTCTGCCATCATGCTAAATCATTTAACCCTCCCTTCTTCCCTGTGTTACTAACAAGGATTTACTAGCACCCATAGCTATGACTGGTGAGAACCTGTGGCAGACAGAGCTGATTTAAATGGGGTTACAGCATGGTCCCTTAGGCCCTGTTCTTAACCCAACCACACACAAACACACACACACACACACACACACACACACACACACACACACACACACACACACACACACATACACACTTGCACACACCCCCCCCACACACCTTTCCTGGCACAAAGGTTAAAACACTTCCTCCATAATTACTGGGGTCAAGTCCTTATACTCATATTTCAGTTTTTCCTCATCACCTGCAAGGCAAATCATGGAAATCATTTTCAGATCGGAAGGGATTTTAAAGATTATCTAGTCTTAGAAGATTTAGCACTGGAAGTGACCTCGATATAATCCCCTCATTTTACAATGCAGAAATTGAGGTTCTAGGAAAGAATACATCTTGCCAAAGGTGAGAGAGCAAGCTAGTGGCAGAAACAGAATTCAAAAAGGAGTCACCTAACTTCCAAGCCAATGCTGCTTCCACACATGCACACAGCCGGTCAATTATCCTCATGGGATTTGTGGGAAAGCTTGTGAGATTATTAACCTTCATGGTTTTCAAGTTATTCATATGGTAGCACAAAGATCAAGTAATCATTTCAGAGAAAACTGTAATTAATGTCATGAAACAGTTTGTTTTGCATTGTCTGTCTGTGAACTGTGGTTTTGTTTGGCCATAGGAAGGCCTTACTCCATTATCCTGAGTCATCAGAATTGGCTGTTCATGAGAAATGTTCTGTTGTTCTTTACTGGTCTCTTCTCTGCTTGTCAAGGACAACCTCCAGTATCTCAAAGCGTAGAATAAATGGAAGTGGCGAGTCAGCCTCAAGATAGAGATCAGAATCAAGGTGACCTCAAGAGCGCTATGGCCCTAGGAATGGTTCTTTTTTACGGTGTTAGGAATGTACTCCTTGTCCCTAAATGGCCCTGCTGTGGTTGACTTGTTATAAAAGAGAAAATTGGAGGAAAAAATAAGAGAAAGTTTGTAAAGGATGTGTGTGTGTGTGTGTGTGAGAGAGAGAGAGAGAGAGAGAGAGAGAGAGAGAGAGAGAGAGAGAGAGAGAGAGGAGAGAGAGAACGGCAATAATGAGCTATGGGATGCATGGATGCACTTGGTCTGAGTACATTCTGCTCCTACTTGAGAATTCCTATGGCTAAACAAAGTAAATGGTGCATAACTCACTCTGAATTGGACACAGTTTGTTTAAGTTTCTATTTTTAAAGGGTCTTCCAAGTTGCCTAAGGCCGAGGCTTTAATTTGCTCCACCCCATTACCAGACCAAGCTCAGCTTTAATTTTTCATTTAAAATAATCTCAATTGGAAACACTTGAAAACCCCAAAACACTTTGGTTTAAAGTAAATAAATAAATGAATAAATAAGTTAAAACAAAGCATGTTAAACATTAGTTATGTTGTAGTTGCTGTTTCCTTCCTTCATCTAATAAGAACCTCCCAGCCCAGAGAAAAGAAAAAACTCTGTGAAAATGAAGAAGAGTTAACAGCAGAAGGATCGGAATTTAAGAATACCTCAAAGGACCAAGCAAATTTTTTGTGTTAACGGATGTGCTTTGTTCTTATGCACCTGGTCTTTTTAGCGCTAAAAATTTCCAGCATCTTTTTTGTAAACTACCACTATCCGTTTGAATGATAAATGTATGAAAAAGCATTTGTTAAATGCTATGCACCAAGTACTGAGTCCTCTTAAAAGCCTAGCCCATCGGATCTCTTTATGAACCTCTCGGTAGGCATTTATTCTCGTTTGTACCACATTTATATTTGTGTGATGTTGTTATCTCTTCTTGCTACTTATAAACTCCTTGAAATTGGGGAGGGGGACTTTTTTCATCTTTGTTTTCCCATTGTCTCACACCATGCACTACAAACGGTAGGCCCTTAATAAATGCACACTAAATGAATGAATAACTGAATTTGTCACGGTGCTTTAAGATTCATGAAGCACTTTATGTATGCCATCTCATTTGATCCTCAAAGCAATCCTGAGCAGTAAATGCTATAGATATTATTATCCCCATTTTACAGATAAGGAACCTGAGAGACAAAGAGATTTCAGTGACTTTCCTAGGGCCATACAGCTATGTGAGTATCTAAGACAGGAGTCCTTTATGATTCCAAATCTGGCATTCTGTCTGCTCCTACACCATGCTGCCTTTTATGAATGAATGATTGAACGAAGCCACTCAGCATCTATTAAGTTGGGGAAAATGTGACCAGCTTCCTAGGGTCTGAGAGAGCCAGTGTCATCCACTTTGCTTCCATCGCTGTGGTCATTCATTCACTCGGTAAACATTTAGTAGATGCCTACTGTGGTATGATCCTCTTTTAAGCTCTGGGTGGGGTGAGAAGGATGCAGAGATTAATAAAGAATGATTCCTGTATTCCAAGAACTCAAAGTTTGGAAGTGAGTTTATAATCTAGTAGTATTTCTAAGGCTGAGCATACATGACATCAACATACCTTGCTAATACATTTAGTTAAAAAATAATCAACCAGATCAGTTATTTGGTGGAACAATCACAAATTTTAGTTGAACTAAAATCTTCCCTTTTTAATTGACTGTTTTGCCATCCATCACACAGACAGAGCTCATGCACCCATGGGGGACTACCACAAAATCACTACCCCTTTCCCACAAGCGCCATATACAAATAGGAACATCAGAAAGACATTTTTATTCTTCTCACACATCTGGAGATAGATATGCTGGGGGTGGGAAGAGACATTTAAAGCAAACAGAGAAAAGTATAATTGTTTCTAAATTCTTTGTCAGGGAATTAGTGGGGAACTTGACTGATATATCAAAGGATCATTAAGTAGATTAGTTCAAGAAATGCATAAGAAAAAAGAAAATAAATTGGTTTCGTAGCAAGAGCAGGGCAGAAACCATGGATAAGCAGCATGCTCTGTTGGTGTCCTTGGAAAGTCAAGACAGATCTAAAAAGGCACCAGCATGTTGGGTGCAATTCCCCTGTGGAATTGCAGAAGGACATGAATAGGAATCGTATAGAATGAGCTGTGCAGTTGGACAGGTTGTGGTTTGCCTCCTTGGATGCAATATCCAAGGGGTCTTGAGAACTAAACAATCATCAATTTAGACTAGAATACCACTATGGAGATGATCCAGTCTGACCCCCTTACTTTACAGAGAAGGAAACTGAGGTTCAAAGTGGAGAGATGATTTGTTTATGGTCACACAAACAGTAATTAAGAGATCCAAGATTCAAACCGAAAGCCTTCTGACTCCCAAGTCAGGTCACTATGCCCTATATCAAACTGCCAATTTTACCAGAGCATAAAAATGTTTTGCCTACCCCATGTAATCATGCATATTTTATTTCTAGTGATCTGAATGTATATGAATCATGGGATCCATTTTCTACAAGTTTCTGAAATCCTATGTACAGTGCTGGGAATAGTGAGTAAATTTGTCAGTTCGGTAGCCCTCTTCATGGATAAATAGCTCAGAAACTTTCTTTCTGCTTGAAGCAAAAACAAGGGAAAACATTAATTCCCCCTAAATGTAGAATATGGTTAGAGGAGCATTTAGATGCTTTCTTTGGTACAGGGGCAGCTGGGCTCACCCAGGCCTGGGGTCTGCTGGGAAGAGTTGGCACTGCCGTTAACATTTCTATGGAACAGGTAGGTTTGTCCTCTCCATGATGAAAAGCATTTGGCACAACTGTGTCTCTTCCTCAAAGTAATGGATGGCCATGTGGGACCTTCTAGTCAAGGTTTTCAGAGGCAGCAATTTTTTTTTTAATGATCTGGCCTCAAATCTTTTAAAAGTTTAAAAAGTTGCTAAGAGATGAACCAGCCTCATCAGTCAGGGTTGTATACGCCCTTTGGCAGCCTCCTCTGCCCCATCATCCCACAGAAGTCAATCTGTGAGTAAAGTGAATTCATTAATTCCTTCAGTCCATGTGTTCTGACCTCTCTTATGTGCAGAGCATGCTATCTGGCTGCTTAGAAAACATCTTCAATTGAACATCTTATTATTACTTCAAGCTGAACTAGTTAAAACAGGGCTCACCATTCTCCTCTGCCCCCAAAATGTAGACACACCACACTTTTAAGTTTAATTTGTATTATTAACATTTCCCCCCATTACTTTAAGTTTAGAAAATCAACAAAATGATAAATCAAGCTTTGATTTATAGCCTTTACTGATTTCCAAGGTATAAATGTCCACAGCAAAAATTAAACAATGACCTGGCTTCAACATACTTCTGTACCCACAGCCTCATTCTACTTCAGCAGCACAAGGGGAAGATCACACCTTGTATCTCACTATCGCTCCTAACTCTTCTCATCTAGATTCTGAAATCCATCTCTCTGATCCAAATGTCTTGTTTTTCCATCTCCCCTTCTTCCTCACTGCCCTTAAAACCATGGTTTGTCCTCATAAGAGTTAAGTTCCTCTGTCTCTGACCCCATCTCCATTTCCCAATGCTGGTCAATGACCATCAGTTTATGACAAATCAATTCCATGTTCTCCTTTTTAATATACCTAAAATCTACCCATCTTTTTCACAATTGCCGCAAAATACATGATCTCTTTGGCTGAATGTTGGCAATGACCTATCCCAAGCCCTTCTTCTCTTCCAGGAGAAGAGAATCTTTTGTACTCTTCTCTTTCCTCCAAATCATTTAGCATAATCTGATTGTTCTAAATTGGTGTCTCCTTTGTTCTCTGTGGTTCATATCTGAGAAGAAAGCATGGAACTGGAAAGAACGTGTTTTTCTGTCTCTGACTTCTATGCTCATCATAGCCCGTGGGGGCACTTCCAACTCGTAGGGCTTGTTCTCCAGGGAACAGCTATTCCAGGTTCAAGGTACTTTGTAGTTCTCACTGTTACACAACTCATGAGCCTCCACTGATAGGTCTGATTACCGTCAACAGTTAGACAAAGGACATAATTGATTCAAAGCAAAGGCATTGAATGAAATGGCATAGTAAAAAAAAACCAGCAAATAAAAATTCTTTAATAAACATAGGGTGTACTTTACACAAGACTAAGAGGCAGCTGGGTGATGCGATAAATAGACTGGGACCTTGGAGTCAGAAAAAACTGAATTCAAATCTACTTATTAGCTGTATGACTCTGGGCAAGTCACTTAACTTCTGTCTCATTTTCCTCTGTTATAAAATGGAGATGATAATAATAATAATAATACCTATATCCTAGGGTTGTTTTAAGGAGAAAACGAGGTAATATTTGTAAAGTTCTTTGCAAACCTTGAAGCACTTTACACATGTCAGCAATTATATGTGTGTGCATTATATATGATTACCATTATTATCTTTATTATCACAACTACACACCTATGGAAAAGTGGATACATCTAGAGAACCCAAGTGGAGAGGCAGAAACATGAGAAATATGTATGGTCAGGGCAAATGCACAGAGGAATGCACAAGAAAGAGATGTGGTATCTTCTGTCAATGTAATTGAGCGGCTCTAATTTACTCAGGGTTCCTAGCTCTCGCTGGATGGGCCTGCTCCCCACTGGTCCCTTAGTCTCTGCAGATGCTCCTCTGCCAGACACAGCTCCGCTGCCACCTGAAGATCACTGCTCGGTTGGGTGCTCCTGAGTGCTGCCAGATGCCGCTGGGTGCTACAGGACTAGTCCTTGTGAATGTGGATTAGATGAACTCTCCATTACTTCCAGCTTCTGGCTCAGCTGAAGTCTTGTCAGGATCTTCTAGCCAAATCTTTTAGGAAAAAGCCAAAATTCTTGCCCAAAGACCAGCAGAAACTTCCTCTATTTTGTTTCCTAATAGCTGAGACCAGGGGTGGGGAACCTGCCCTCTCCAGACTTCACTGAGCAAGCCCCTTTTATCAAAGGGATTTGTTGTATGAAGTTTGAATTCAATCAAAGGCCTGCACTTGAGAACCCAGAGGGCCATCCTGGGGCTCTATGACTTCAAAAAACACCCCAGTCACCTAGCTCTCTAAGATAAAGACATGAGGCCAATGACCTTGGTCTAAGTCTTTTCTTTTTATTCCTCAGTTTCTCTTGCCAGTGTGTGTCCCTTAGCTTCTTAGGTCTAAAACCTCTCTCTGGCTTATGGTGACCGTCACAATATGCTCCCCAAATTTTCACCTTGGAAGGCTGGGCTATAAATCAGGTAATAGTTATTCATCTGACAATTACTAAATACCTCTGAGGACTTGGAGTCCTCCAGTTTCTAAAGCCCTAAATCTTTCAGGTTTACCCTTGTAAATAGAAAAGCAAGTAGAGAAAAAGTACAAAAGCTGAGCCCAGGGAGTAAGATCATTCATTGTCTCTGATACCTGCTCAGTCACATTTCTGGTCCCTTTATCCATAGCTGCCCTCATACAAGTCTAAAAGGGGCTTTTCCCCACATCCTTAATACCATCTTTGCCTCTGTCTTCTTTGCCAGGTATATCTACTTCAAGCAACCAAAATACTGTCCTTGTTCTGCCCTCTCTGTGTGCCCACAAAGTTTCACCAATGCCAGCATTGGCCCATCTGCTCCATGTTCTCTTTTGACCTCTCCTCTCTGAAATAACATTTACAAATAGTCTGAAGTCAGAACTCTTCCCTCTCCAATGGTGGCAAGCACAAAAGAATGGCACATAAATTTCCTGTGCATTTTCTACACCACCAAGTTGTCTACCTAACCTCTGTAACCATGAAGAAAAAGTGGTCTTGGAATGCTGCCTTTTATTTTGTGTGTTTCCGTTCTAATTTTTATTTAATGTTTTGAGCTACAAATTCTATTCCTCCCTTCCCTCCCTCTTCCCTGAGACAGTAAGCAATAAGATATAGGTTATACATGCACAATTATATAAAACATTTCCGTATTAGTCATTTGGTGAAAGAAGACTAGAAGAAAAGAAAAAGAATGAAAGAAAGTGAAAAATGGCATGCTTCACTCTGTATTCAAACAATATCAGTGCTTTCTCTGGAGGCAGATGATATGTTTCATCATGAGTCCTTTGGGATTGTCTTGGATCATTGTATTACTGAGAATGGCTAAGTCATTCATAATTCTTCATCAAACAATGTTGCTGTTACTATGTACAATGTTCTCCTGGTTCTGTTCACTTCACTATGCATCAATTCATGCAAGTCTTTCCAGGTTTTTCTGAAGTCATCCTGCTCCTCATTTCTTACAGCACAACAGTATTCTGTTACCTTCATAGACCACAACTTGTTCAGTCATTCCCCAATCAATGGGCATCCCTTCAAAAAGAGCTGCTATAAATATTTTTGTACAAATAGGTCCTTTTCCCTTTTTCGGATGTCTTTGGAATATAGACTTAAAATGCTACCTTTAGTCTGTGAGGTGAAAACACATCCCCTGAGGCTATCCATTTGTCTCCCCCATTTTCCCACATTTGTCTCCTGCCTCACCTTCATTACTTCAGTGGCATGCCCTAGACAAGGCTGAAAGATTTTGTTATGTTGTAGACCATAGCTGTCTACATTCAGTCCGTTGTATTAGGGCTGGCTCTGTGACTGCTTGTGGTTTTAAAATCACTGGTTGTTGAGGACCATATCACTAGCCAACTACCTCACCCACTAAATCAAGGATCATAAACTCGTAAGTTTAAGGCTAGAAGGGATTTTAGGGGTCACTGAGTCCAACCAACTAATTTTACAGATAGGAAATTAGAGGCTCAGAGATGCTAAGTGACTTATGTAAAGTCACAGAGCCAATGAATGTTTGAGGTGGTATTCAAAGCCCAAATGTCCTTGACTTCAAGTTTGGGACCCCATCCAGTATGCCATGCTACCTTATAAAGATAATGTATCATGAGACTCTGAGGCTGCTGCTGTGAACGATGATGTCCTCCCAGGCAGATCTCCCATCTCATCCTCAGTTACCCTTTCTCTCACTAGGAAGGCACTAAACTTTTTCATGATTTCCTGGTTAGCAGAAGCAGGTTTAATAACCAGCTTCCAAACAGCCCTATTAACCTCTTTGGAAAGTGCCACTGTCTTACTTCTCACAATGTAGAAATTTGCCTTCATCCCTGGGTACCATAGACACTTCCCCAAAGTGTCCATATCTCTGTGTAATGTTTTTCTAATATCTTAACTATAACAGTAACTAGGTACCCTGCTAAACTGACTGTCCTCGATGAGAGTTTAAGTATTGCCATAGGGCACCAATTCTCTAAGAACAAACTTGGGGTAACTAAAAAATATTTAGACACTGACAGTTTCCCAAGGTCACTTCAGCAATAAACAATTTCTCTGACAGTTGATCCACTTTAGTTTATGGTTATTTCAAATTATTTATCTGTTCTAGCAGTTTCAATGGAAAACTTTTGATGTCAGTCTTCCATGGGTATCTCTGGTAGATTTAGTTTGACCCCAATATTCAAAATTACCTTAGTAAAAGATAAAAATAGTACTATTCCAAATGAAACCTCTTCAACTGTAGCACCTCAAACACATCTACTTTTGACTACTTCCACAGTGCCAGGTCCATGGCACTCAAGAAGCAACCATATATTTCAGTCTGTAATTCATAATCATAGCTCTGCCCCTGGTTCCCTTGGTCCTGAAAAAGTTTGCTTTATCTTGGCATCCAATCCTCCAAGCCCCTTCTTAGCTGTCTCCTCACCATGTCCCATCAGAGATTGTCCTCTGCTTTCTTATATTTCTCATCTTCCCCTATTAGAAAGCAAATAAAAGGTCAGCTGGGTGGCACAGTGAATAGAGCACTGGCCCTGGATTCAGGAGGACCTGAGTTCAAATCCAGCCTCAGACACTTGACACTTAATAGATGTGTGACCTAGGGCAAGTCACTTGAACTCAATTGCCCTATCTTCCCCCCTCCAAAAAAATTTTAAAAAGAAAGCAAATAAAGGCAGAGATTGTCTTATTTGCTTTTGTCTGGATCCCCAACACTTAGCACAGCACCTGGAACACAGTGAGTACTTAATGTTTTCTCTATCATGAGCTCCCTCTTCTACTAGATCTCCTCAGATAGAGCCAGAATAAATCATATGATGTCACTGTAAAATAAAGGAAATTTATTTTGAGTAAAATGCAAGGTGTGTAAGGAGTTAAATCAAACAGTTAGTACTCTCAAGCCTTATTGTGCAAACCTAATCCCTCCCAACACGTATATCCTGAACAGAGCTTGTCTAAACTCTGCCTCCACAATACAGTGGGGGCGACATCTATCACTTCACTTCAGGGCAGGAGGGGTAAGTTAGTGTCCACAGCAGGAGCTTCTCAGCAGAGAACTAAAAGCTGAAGGCACCCACAGCAATGTTGAAACAGGAACTTGAGAGAACTTTAGAGTGGAATTTCCCAGCACAGCAAATGAGTGAACAGTATTGTTCTCCATCAACTTCTTTTCACTCCATTCTGCTAAACAGGCTTGATTCTCCATCTCATCCCACTTTAAGATATCCATCTTCCTTCAAAATTTGGTGCACTGTACCCAAAATGACCATTGGGCACCCCTGAAATAATCTGATTTCAATTGAAAACTCACAGTATCATAAGGGTGGAGCCAAGATGGCAGAATACAAGCAAGGACTCACCTGAGCTTTTTCAAATTCCCCTCAAAACAACTTTAAAATAACACCCCAAAAAACTGAAGAGACCAAATGGGGGGAAAAGGCACAAAAGTTTACTAAAGAAAGGAACTTCTCAAAAGGTAGAATTGGGAGAGGGAACCAGGGGGCGTGGTGGAAGGTTTGAAACGCAACTTTGAGAACACAGAACTGAATGCTAAGAAAAGCTTGATTCCAAAAAGTCCTCCCGTCCTCCCACTCTAGTGGGCAGCTGGCCAGCCAAGCCATGAAAATGGGCTTGGCCAAGAGTGTCTCAGCCACCCCAGCCCATCCTGTACCATGCACCAAGCATTTGGCGCACATAACAGACCCTTGTTCTCCCAGCACAAGCATTCTCCATACCCCCATTCAGGTGGAGAGTTCGCCACAATTAAGTCCTTCCCTGGGGACACAGCAGCAGGAAGTGGTGGAGACCAAGAATATGGAGCAACCTCAGTGTTCGTATCCCCAATCTCCCACATTTGGCATTATCCAAACACCCATGAAGACCAGCACAATAGATCCTCCAAACCAGTTGGTAAAGCAGCTTAGTGAGGACTTTGGGGCTGAAGCCTCTAAGACAGAGCATTCCACTGAGCTGGCCATACCTGTGAAGTTTTCATCACAGCCTGAGCAGGACTTGTCTCTGGATACCTCACTATCCCTTGAACACCAGAAACTACCAGCCTCCCTGAGGCAAACTGGGGTTTCCCACAAACAGGCAAATACCATGGAAGTAACAGAACAGCCTCCAGCGCTTTGAATGACCAGCCAGGACCCTGACAAGTTCTTGAGAGGTTCTGAGACACCTTGTTCCTCAGGTTCTAGGCCCCCTAGAAGGAAATCTGTGGGCAAGGTCTTAGGAAGATCACCCCTCACCACCCTGCAGGATGATAATTTCCCTGGTCCCCTCATATGTCGGCAGAGTAAATGGTCCACAGTGCTGAGTGAGAATGTGGGAGAACAGAAAGAAGCATCTGTTCTGGGAACTGGACACCCTCTGAAGATCACCACATGGGCCTGGGATCAGGGTCATAATAAAGAGAACCAGCATTGTCCCTTGGTTGAGAACTAGATTCTAATTCTCTCTCCTCCTGGACTTGGTTGCTTCATTCCATCTATTCCCTTAATAGCCTAGAGATGAACCCATTCATTCATCTTGCCTCCCTACAAAACTGAGATAATTGGCTCTGAAAAAGAGCATGTTCTATCAACCATTATCTCCCTGCTCCCCTCATCTCCAAGTTCCAGATAATTTCCTCATCCCCCCTTGTACAGCGTGTATTTGATGTATGTATGATTTCTTTTATATTAAAATGTTTAAAAAGTTTTTTTAAAAAGTAGATTTGGCCAAATGAAAAAGAGGTTTAAAAAAAGCTCACTGAAGAAAACAATTCCTTAGAAATTAGAATTAGGCAAGTGGAAGATAACGACTCCATGAAACATCAAGAAACAATAAAACAAAGTCAAAAGAATGAAAAAGTAGAAGAAAATGTAAAATATCCCATTGTGAAAACAACTTGACATGGAAAATAGATCAAGGAGAAATAATTTAAGAATTATTAGACTATCTGAAAGCCGTAATCAAAAGAGTCTAGAAATGATATTTCAAGAAATTATTACAGAAAACTCCCTTGATAGCTTAGATCCAGAGGACAGAGCAGAAATTGAAAGAATCCACCAATCACCTCTTGAAAGAGAACCCCAAATGAAAACTCTCAGAAATATTATAGCCAAATTGCAGAGCTTCCAGGTCAAGGAGAAAATACTGCAAGCAGCCAGAAAGAAATAATTCAAATATCATGGAGCCATAGGATAACAAAAGATTTAGCAGCTTCTACATTAAAGAATCAAAGGGCTTGAAATATGATATTCCAGAGGGGAAAGGAACTACGACTACAATAAAGAGTAATCTACTCAGAAAAACTGAGTATAATCCTTCTGAGGGAAAAGGATATTTAATAAATTGAGAACTTTCAAGCATTCCTGATGAAAAGACCAGAACTGAATAGAAAGTTTAACAAACAGAAGACTCAAGAGAAGCATAAAAAGGTGCACATGAAAAAACAATCATGGAAGACTTGAAGTGGTTAAACTGTTTACATTCTTATATGGGAAGATGATATTTGTAACTCCTAATAATGTTATCATTATTAGGTCAGTTAGAAGGCGTCTACATAGACAGAAGGCACGGGTGTGAGAGTCAATTCTGCTGGGATGATCTCAAAAAAAAATGTAGGGGACAAGAAAGAGGGATGTAGTGGGAGAAGGGGAAAATTGACCATGTATTAGGGCATAAAAACCTCACCACAAGCAGAAAAGCAGAAATGTTAAATGTATACTTTTCAGATCATAATGAAATGAAAATTACATTCAATAAAGGGCTGTGGAAACATAGATGAAAAATTATTTTGAAGCTAAATATTTTTTTAAATGAGGGGGTCAAAGAACAAATCATAAAAACAATAAATAATTTCATTAAAGAGAATAATAACAATGAGGCAACAAAACAAAATTTATTGGACGAGACCAAAGCAGTACTTAGGGGAAAATTTATATCTCTAAATGCTTACATCAATAAAATAAAGAGCAGATCAATGAACTGGGCATGCAACTAAAAATAAAACCTCTAGAAAAAGGACTAATTTCAAATCCCCAATTAAACATCAAATTGAAAATCCTGAAAATTGAAGGAGAGATTAATAAAAGTGAAAGAAAACTATTAAACTGATATATGAAACTAGGAGCTGGGTTTTTTTTAATGTTTAATTTATTTATTTTTAGTTTTTAACATTTATTTCCACAAGATTTCAAGTTACAAATTTTCTCCCTGTCTTTCCCCTACCTCCCACACCAAAATAGCGATCCTATTGAATACCCCTTCCCCCGATCTGCTCTCTCTTATATCCTCACCCATTCCCCCCTGACTCTCGAGTAGGGCAAGATGGATTTCTATACTTCAGTGCCTATATATCTTATTTCCCAGTTGCATGTAAATAAAAATTAAAAAAAAAAAATATATATATATATATATATTAACCTTTGATTTTAAAACTTTGATTTCCAGATTCTTTCCCTTCTTCCCATGTCACCACCCCTATTAGGAGGAAAAGTAATTCAATATAGGTTATACATGTGTGGTTATGCAAAACATTTCCATAGCAGATATATTGTGAAAGAATGACTATATTTCCCTCCATCCTATCCTGCCCCCCCCAACTAATTCTATTTTCTACTTTGACCCTGTGCCTTTTCAAAAGTGTGTGCTTCTAACTACCCTCCTCCCATCTGCCCTCCCTTCTATCATCCCCCCTCTTGTTCCCTTCCCCCCTACTTTCCTGTAGGGTAAGATACCCAATTTAGTGTGTATGTTATTCCCTCCTTAATCCAAATTCAATGAGAGTAAGGTTGGCCCATGCACTTTTGCCTTCCTGTTCTTCCCCTCCATTGTAACAGTTTCTCTTGCCTCTTTTATATGAAGTAACTTACCCTATTCTATCTCCCCCATCTCCTCTCATTATATTCCTCTCTCATGTCTTAATTTCATTTTTTTAGATACCATCCCTTCCTATTCAACTTATCCTATGCCCTCTATGTATACATGTACACATATATACACACGCTCACATATGTATCTATATGCACATATAGCCTCCTATAGAAACCTGTATATGTATGTATACATATATACATACATATATATGTGTGTGTGTATATATATATATACATGTATATATATATATATACATATATATATATATATGTATATATATATATATATATACACGTATATATTCCCTTCAACTATCCACATACTGAGAAAAGTCTCATGAGTTACAATTATCATTTTACCATGTAGGAATGTAAATAGTTCAATTTTAGTAAGCTTCTTATGATTTCTTTTCCCTCTTTACCTTCTCATGCCCCTCTTGCTTCTTGCATTTTAAAGTCAAATTTTCTATTCATCTCTGATTTTTTCATCAAGAATGCCTGAAAGTCCTCTATTTCATTGAAAGACCATATTTTTGCCCTGAAACACTATAATCAATTTTGCTGGGTAGTTGATTCATGGTTTTAATCCTAGCTCCTTTGACCTCTGAAACACCACATTCTAAGCCCTTTGACACCTTAATGTACAAGCCACTAGATCCTGTGTTATCCTGACCGTGTCTCCACAATACTCAAATTGTCTCTTCCTGGCTGCCTGCAATACTTTCTCCTTGACCTGGGAAGCCTGGAACCTGGCTATAATATTCCTAGGAGTTTTCCCCTTGGGATTATCTTCATCTTCTTTTTTTTGATAGTTGTATATATTTTTTATTTTTTTAAAATTAACTTGTTTATTTTTTAGTTTACATCATTCATTTCCATGAGATTTTGAGTTATAGATTTTCTCCCCATCTTTCCCCTAACCACCACCCCAAAATAGCAATCCCACTGTATACCCCCTCCCCCAATCTGTTCTCTCCTATGTCCTCCCCCATCACCCCTCTGACTTTCTGGTAGGGCAAGATGGATCTCCCTACCCCAGTGCCTGTATATCTTAATTCCCAGTTGCATGTAATTTTTTATATGTATATAGATAGATAGATAGATAGATAGATAGATAGATAGATATATGCATGTATAAAACATTTGATTAGAGAATTTTACATTCTAGATTCTGTCCCTTTATAGACGTGTGTGCTTCTAACAACACTCCCTTCCATCATCCTCACTCCCATGACCATTCTGTCTCTCCCTGTCTCCTCTCATTCTATCCCTCTCCCACCTTTCAATATCACCTTTTAAAATATCATCCCTTCCTATTAAATTGATCCTGTGCCCTCTGTCTATCCACACAAATATACACACACTCAGATATGTATTCATATTTCATTTGTTTGGATCTGTTTAATAGTGTCTTGATTTCTCATAAAGTCATTTGCTTCCATTTGCTCCACTCTAATTCTGAAGGAATTATTCTCCTCAGTGAGCTTTTGGGATTCTTTGTCCATCTGAAAATTTGACTTTTTAAGGCATTCTTCTCCTCCTTGGCTTTTTGGGCCTCTTTTGCCATTTGAGTCGATCTATTTTCTAAGGTGTTATTTTCTTTAGTCAGGTTGTTGACTCTCTTTTCATGATTTTCTTGCATTGTTTTCATTTCTCTTCCCAATTTTTCCTCCGCTTCTCTTATTTTCAAACTCCTTCTTAAGCTCCTCTATGGCTTGTAGTAAGTTTACATTTTTCTTGGAAGCTTTTGGTGCAGGAGTTCTGACTGTGTTGTCTTCCTCCTGTTCCATGCTTTGATCCTTTTTGTCCCCAAAACAGGATTCTGTGGTCTGTTTGTGCTTCCTCTGCTTGCTCATATTGCTAGTCAATTACTTGACTTTTGAGCTCTTTGCCATGGTAGAACTCTGCTTCCAGAGGGGAGAGCTTTGTCCCAAATCTCTGGAGTTTTTGCAGATGTTGTCAGAGGTCTGAAGAGGGCACCCTCTCTACAGACACCACACTGGCAAACTGGCATTTCTCACTACAGAACCACCACATAAGAAAGTGACCCAGATCCAAGCAAGTCAAAGCAAAAGCAATTACTCTCTGAATGGTCACTTGGTCCCCCTACAATCTGTAGGCCAAGAGCTCCTGAGGCATCCACGAGGCAGAAGCTGCAGCTGCTGCACCTCCACCACCTCTTGCCCTGGGGTAGGGGTTGGACCGCACCCTTCCTTTCCAACAGAGTTCCTGACTGACCTTTTACTTTCTTTTTGGAGTTTATGCGCTGAAAAGTCTGGAAACCGCCACGACTGCTGGTGATTTATTCTCCTGAAGTCTGCTCCAGCTGCTGCTGCCTCCCTGGGGCTAAAATCCTGCAGCTCATGCAGGCCTGTGCTCAGCTCCCAGCATGCTGTGATGAACCCTTCCTGTTGGCCTGCCAGGTGCCTTCAGTGGGAGATGCATTTCTCTCTGTCACTTTGTGGGTTCTGTAGCTCTAAAATTTGTTTAGTGTCATATTTTATAGGTATTTGAGGTGGTTGTGGGGGAAGGTCACGGAATTTCCTGCCTCTACGCCACCATCTTGGCTGTGTCCCCTAGGAGCTGGTTTTATATTTTAAAAAACCAAACAACAAAATAGATAAATCATTGGTTTATTTGATTTAAAGAAAGAAAGAAAACCAAATTACCAGTATCAAAAATGAAAAAGGAGAATTCACTACCAATGAAGATGAAATTAAAGCAAATAGCAGGAGTTATTTTACCCAATTATATACTAATAAATCTAACAATCTAAGTCAAATAGATGAATATTTACATATTTACAAAAATATAAGTTGCCTAAATTAACAGAAGAGTAAAATGAATACTTAAATAACCCTATCTGAGAAAAAGAAATTGAACAAGTCACCAATGAACTCACTAAAAAAAAAATCCCCTAGCATGAATTGTACTAAAGTGAATTCTAACAAGTAAATTCTACTAAACATTTAAAGAACAATTAATTCTAATACTACATAAACTACTTGGAAAATAGCAAAAGAAAGAGTTCTACTAAATTCTTTTTCTGACACAAATATTGTCCTGATGCCTAAACCAGGAAGAGCAAAAACAGAGAAAGAAAACTATAGACCGATTTCCCTAAAGAATATTGATGTAAAAATTTAAAATAAAACACTAGCAAGGAGATTACACCAATATATCAGAAAGATCATACACTATGACCAGGTGGAACTTATACCAGGAGTGTAGGACTGGTTCAATATTAGGAAAACTATCAACATAATTGACCATATCAATAACAAAACCAGGAATGGGGAACCTGGGGCCTCGAGGCCACATGTGGTCTTCTAGGTCTTTGGGTGCCCCCTTTTGACTGAGTCCAAATTTTACAGAACAAATCCTTCATAGCAAGTGCAATATAAATAATTAAATTAATTAAAAATAATTAATAAATCCTTTTATTAATCACCTCCTGAACAAAACCAACAGAAATCATATGATTATCTCAATAGATGCAAAAAAGGCTTTTGACAAAATAAAACACCCATTCCTATTACAAACATGAGATGGGATAGAAATAAATGGAACTTTCCTTAAAATGATAAGGAAATTATTAATGATAAGGAGTCTATTAAAATCAACAGTAAGCATTATCTGTAATGGGGATAAGCTAGAGAAGATCAGGGGTGAAGGAAGGATGTCAATTATCACCACTATTATTCAATATTGTTCTAGAAATGCTAGCTATAGCAAAAAAACAAAACAAAAAAAGAAATTGAAGGAATTAGAATAGGCAATAAGGAAACAAGAACTATCACTCTTAACTGATGATATGATGGTATAGTTGGAGAGCTCCAGAGAATCAACTGAAAACTAGCTAAAATAAGTATCAGCTTTAACACAGTTGCAGGAAATAAAATAATACCACTTAATTCATCGGCATTTCTATATCTTACCCAAAAAAAGTCTAAAAGCAAGAGATAGAAGAGAAATTCCATTTAAAATTAACCAAAAACAATATAAAATACTTGGGAGTCTACCTGTCATGACAAACCAAAGAACTATATGAACATAACTATAAAATACAGATAAAGTCAGATCTAAACAATTAGAAAAATACTAATTACTCATTAATTGCTTTTTGTAGCAGAGAAGAGATAATAAAAATGACAATTCTACCTAAATTACTTACTCAGTGGCATGCCAATCAAACTCTCAAAAGTATTTCATAGAGTTAGGAAAAATAGTTTAAAAATTCATCTAGAAGAACAGAAGTTCAAGAATATCAAGAGAATCACTTAAAAAAAGTGAAGGAAGGTAGCTTAGCTGTACTAAAATCTCAAACAGTTTTTAAAGTGGCAATCATCAAAACAATCTGGTAGTGGCTAAGAAATAAAATGGTGGATCAGTGGAACAAATTAAGTATACAATACACGGTAATAAATGACTATAATAACCTAATATTTATTAAATAAACCCAAAGATCCAAGCTTTTGAGAAAATAATTCATTATTGGACAAAAACTGCTAAGAAAACTACAAAGCCGTTTGGTAGAAATTCGGTGTCGCCATCTCACATCATACCAAGATAAGGTCAAAATGGGTATATGATTTAGCTATAAAGGGTGATATCATAAGCAAATTTGGGGAACATGGAATAATTTACTTGTCAGATCTATGGATAAGAGAAGACTTTATGACCAAAGAAGGGATTATGACAGGCAAAATAAATGATTTTGATTACATTAAATTAAAAGATTTTTGCACAAATAAAACTGATACAGCCAAGATTAGAAGAAAAGCAGAAAAAATATGTTAAAACAACAAATGTTTGGAATGGGGAAAATTGGGACACTCACTAAATTAGTGGTTAAAAAAAATTGGTGCATGTGTGAACTGATCCAACCATTCTGAAGACCAACTTCAGAACCCAACTGTTCCCAAAGGGCTATAAAATTGTGCCATACCCTTTGACCCAGGAAAGTCACTACTATGTAGGTGTCCCAAAAAGATCCAAAAAAAGGGAAAAGGATCTATGTGTACAAAAATATTTATAATAGTTCTTTTTGTGGTGGCAAAGAATTGGAAATTGAGGGGATGCCCATCAATTGGGAAGTGGCCTAACAAATCGTGGTATATGATTGTAATTGAATACTATTGTGCTATAAGAAATAATGAGCAGGATAGTTTCAGAAAAACCTGGAAAGACTCACAGGAACTGATACAAAATGAAGTGAGCAGAACCAGAACAGTTGTTTTTGTTGATTGTTCTTCATTCTCAAAGAGGACCAATGAAATCACGAGGGTGATATTTTGACTTCAGTGTGAAGCGGATTTGATTGGGTCAGACCTTCGCAAAGGTCAGACCTCAGCCTCACTCTCTCCTCCAAAGTCATCACAGTCATCAAAGTCCAATGGCAAAATGACTAGTGATGGCCCAAAGTAATATTGTAAGATGGTCAACTATGAATGATTTAGCTATTCTGATCAATACAAGGATCCAAGACAATTAGGAAGGACTTACCATGAAAAATGCCATCTCCCTTCAGAGAAAAAATCGATGGAGTCTCAGTGCAGATCAATGCATATTCTTTTTTTTATTTTTATTTTTACTTTTCTTGGGTTTTGTTGGTCTGTGTTTTCTTTCACTAATGTGGATGTGTGTTTTGCATGACTGAACAGGTATAGTTTGTACCTAGTTACTTGCCAGGAGGGGTCGGGGTGGAGAGTGAAGGAAACGGAGAATTTGAACTCAGGCTTTTGGAAAATGAATGTTGAAGATTGTTTTTGCATGTAATTGGAAAAAAATTAAAAAATTTAAAGAAAGAAAACTCACAGCATCCTTTTATTCTTTGTCAATTGCACTCCTTACAAGTACTGGTTCTGAATCTCTCTTCAAGCTTCCCACATAAGCCCTTCCCCTCTCACTCTTAGCACATGACATTGCCTACTTTACTGAGAAAATAGAGATCCTCCATCAGGAGCACCTTCTATTCCTTTGTTTCTAAATTGCAAAATCCTTTTTGTGACATCTCCTATTCTATCCTCCTTTGCCCCAATCTTTGGAAAAGAGGTGGTTCTTTTCCTTGTTAGATCAACCTCCTCTACTTGTGCCTTTGATTCCATTTCTTCATATCTTCTCTAGTTCCTATGGTTTCCATTTTCATCCCAATGCAGATAACTCTCAAATGTCCATATCTACCCTTCATCTTTTTCCTGCCTTTGAGTGCCATGTTACCAGCAGCCTGCTAGATATTTCCACCTGGATCTCAAACTCATAGAACTCATCATCATCTCCTGTAAAACACTGCTTCTGTGAAACTTGAGAGGAGGGCACCATCGGCCTTTCAGGCACCAAGAATCCCAACCTTGGATTCAGTCTTGACTCTTCACTTTCCCTCACTCCCCAAGAACAATCAATAGTGAAGTCTCGTCAATCATGCCTTTTCCATAGCCCTTGTATATATCTCCCTTTTCTCTATTCATAGGGCTACTACCCTAATTCAGATTTTCATCATCTCTTGCTTGGATTATTTATTGCAATAGCTTCTTAAATGGTCTTCCTGCTTCCAATCTCTCACCTCTTCATTTTATACTCCACACAACTGGCAAAATTGTCTTCCTAAAGCATACATGTGACTGTGATACTTCCCTGATCAAGATGCTCCTGTGACTCCCTATTGCCCCCTAGGATAAAATACTAACTACTTAGTCTGGCATTCAAAGCCCTTCCTGGTCAGTCTTCTGTCAACCTTTCCAGACTTATTTCACATTACTACACTTCACATACTCTACATTCTAGTAAAAATGACTTGCTTAGAGTTCCATCTTCTGACTCCACGGGACTTGGAACTATCTCACGTGCCTGGAATGTTCTCCCCCCTTGGTACCTTCTCTTAGAATCTTTAGTTTCTCCAAAGCTCAGCTTTTCTGTCACTTCCTACAGGAAGCTTTTCCTCATCTCCCTAGGTTTTTCGAGTTTTCTACCTCTCCAAATTATTGTGTATTTAATTATGGGAAATGGAACAAGCATTTAATAAGTGCCAGGCACTGTGCTAAGCACTTTACAAATATTATGATTCTCACAACAACCCTGGGAGCACACTGGGTGTTATTATTATCTCCATTTGACAGTTGAGGAAACTGAGATAGACAGAGGTTAAGTGATTTGCTGGAGGTTGTATAGCCAGCAGATATCTGAGGCTGAATTTGAATTAATATCTTAAGTACTCTATCCCCTGGTATAATTGATCTCCTTAAAGACTGTATTATGTTTTTTGTTTTTGTTCAGTTTTTTCATTTTATCCTCCTACCTCCACCATCTAGCACAGTGGTTCTCAACCCTCCTAATGCCATGACCCTTTAATACTTGTATGTGGGTGTATCTACATGTGGGTGGACCGGCCTGAAGAGGAATAGAGGAGCGGTTTCTCCGTTCCTAAGACCATCGGAAATACGTGTTTTCTGATTGTCTTAGGCGACCCCTGTGAAAGGGTCGTTCTACCCCAAAGGGGTCATGACCCACAGGTTGAGAACCACTGATCTAGCATATAGTGCCTCAGAGCCAGGGGTGAACTGGGGCCAGCTGTTGCAGAACAGACGATGCTTACATTTTCAGAGTGAACATTTACATCTTGGAAATTGATAAATGCTACAAATTAAGCTTGATTTATCTAGACATAAGAAAATATTGGAAAAAATTTTAATAATGCATATCAAACTTAAAAGTATGTCATGCTGTACATTTTTCCCTCAGAGAGCTGGGGATTAACCATTTACCAACAAACTTATACAGTCCTTACTAAGGGCTTAATAAATGTTTGTTGAATTGAATTAAATTGTGTATTTCAAGCCAACCTCATGATCTTGTCCCTTAAACCCAGTGGCAACCTGTGGCCTATACCCCAAGCTCTGAGATTACATAGACCAGAATTAGTCTTGTTGGGGGGAAATATGTATGATTTTACCATGCCTTTGTTACCGACTCTCCATGATAGCTGGATCTACACACCTAGTTCAGGGTCCAAGAAATCATGCTTCTCCCTCCACCACTGCCTCCAACTGCTGCCATCTTTCAGACTAAGAGGCTCTACCACTGCTTCTCCTTAACCGACCTCTCTAGCACTGAGGGTGGGGGCATGGTTGGTCCCTAGGAGAAATGCATGAATAACCAAGCAATCCCATTCACACTTTCATCTCTAGATACCAAAGTCCACTAGCAGATGTCTGACATTCACATTTCTTGGGATCTCTCTGGAAAAGGGCTACTATGGGTCTGCCAATTCCCTTTTATAAGCTAGCCATAAAAGGGGTGCACCAACCTTCAAATGACAATAGAGACAAAGACAACAATCATCCTGCATCTCTCATCCTCCATGAGGCGTTAATGGATGGATCCCCCCAACTCAAGGGGAACACCTATGTCCTCCATGTATCAAAATACCAAACAAAGGCTCTTTTCCTTGTAAACTCATCACTCTCTTGGGGAAACTCCCCCACATGCCTATTTCTGTTAATGGCACCACCACCAATCTCCTGGTTTTGTTACCCCAATCACCTTTGACTCATCATCAATCTTCCTCTCCCCAGATATTGAATCAGTTTCCAAGTCCTGTCCATTCTACCTCTGTAATATCTCTTGCACCAGTCCATTCTCCTCATTCCCACCTCTCTTCCAAATGATCTTTCTGCCTGCCTTCAGTCATCTAATTTCAAATCTAGTCTCACTTACCTCCCAGCATTATTGTGAGTATCAAATGAAATAATATCTGTAAAGCACTTAGCTTAGTGTCTGGTACACAGTAGGCATTTAATAAATGCCCATTTCCTTCCTTCCCTCTCTTATCCATCTTTTGTATCTCCTCTTTGGTCCAAACTACTTGCTGCCCGAGTAAACTTCCTAATGAATTAATACCATCTTGTTTCTCCTCCACTCCAAAACTTTCCATTGTTCCCCCTTGCCTGTAAATAAAGTGTCATCTCTTGGTTTGAACATTGAAGGCCTTGAATAATCTGGTTTCAGCCAATCTGTCAACTTTACACTATCCTCCATCTATTCTTTGATATGAAATGGAATATTTCCATTCTTTGGTCCTGCTCATTTCATTCACAGTGCTGTGTCCCTGGCACACAGTGTTTAATAAATGCTTATTGACTGACTTCTCTTTCCCATCTCAAATCATCCCCATTTCTGGAATGAACTTCCCCATTTTCTGAATCTCTACTCTTGAAATTCCTGCCTTCAAGGCCACCTCTTCCACAAAACTTCCCCTGGCCTTCCCCCACCAGATGAAAGTGGCTTTCCCTCCCCTGTTTCCTCTCAGCCATTTACCTCTCCTTGGCACTTGGCTTCCTCTCTCTTGTATAGTAGTTATTTTCATCAATCAATAAGCACTTTTATGTGCCCATTGTGTGCCAGGCCCTGTTCAAGGCCCTGGAAATACAAAGGCAATGGAAGAAACAATACATGAAAAACAGACAAATCTTGTCTATTTTTCCTTTCACAATCAAATTGATAACAAACTCCTTGAGGTCAGGGCCTGTGTCTTTTCTACCTTTGTGTCCCCAAAGCCTAGCAAAGTACTTTGGACGTGGCAGACATTCAACGAATGGTAATCCAGCATTCCATCTCTGCATTTGCCTAGGCTGTCTGCCCAATTCTGGGAATGTATCCTTAGATTCTTAAGCTTCAGGTACTACAAGTGCTGGGGATACTTTGCTGATTCCCACTATCTGATAATGCTGTCTCTCTCCTCAAATTTTCTTGTATTTGCTTGTCTGCTAAACGTCACATTCTTCTCTCCACCCATAAAATGTAAGCTCAAAGGCAGGGGCTTGTATTCACAGATGCCTAGCCTTTAAAAAATGCTTGTTGAGTGTAATTAAATTTGTTCAATTTCATTAATTTCTTTAATTGATTTGAAGGTACATTTGACTTGCTTTAAATTTTTTTCAATTCCTAAATTTTATTTATTATTAAATAAAAATATTTATTGCTCCAGGGAGTAAAAAAAAAAAAAAAAAAGCAATCTTGATCTTGGCCTGAAAATGTTCTTTTCCTCTCCATAGTATTGACAGTTAAATTGTGAGTGACTTGGAGTTTTGTGTTTTTAGGAGTGGAAAATCTTAAAGGAAAAGTCTATTGATGGGCATTTTTTCCCCATTAGCATTAGTTTGTGTATCTATATTAAAAGGAAAAATCAGAGTGTGTCTGAGCACATGCTGAGCTGATGCTTTATTAAAAAATTTTATTGGCTTTTAACATTGACTTTTCTTGGAGATAGAGAAATTTCTGATAACATTTTATTAAAAGCTTAACAAAACAAAGTGAAATGCCTTCATTGGTCTCTAAGGTATCTTAAGGTTCAATCAAGTTCGTACGTAGAGTATGGTCAGGTACGTTTTTTACTCCTTTCATATAATTGATACAGTCTAATTTGTTTGGAGCAGAAGGCTCAGAACTTCACGTGTGCCTCTTACTCTGAAAGTTATGTAGGAAATCAGAAAGGTTTTCACCTTTGGCGGCAGCCGGGTCCACAGACTTAACAGTAGGGCTTTTTGTTTGTTTTTGTTAAGGCCTCCATGTACACTGGTAAAATCCCAATCTCATTCAAATTTGTTCACCAAAACTAGGCCTGGCTCGTTTAGATTCATGGAAATTATGAGTAGACTTTCAGAAACTAACCAGAACTGCCTTGGATTAACTGGAGGGAGTAGCTGCATCAGGAGCTTAGTTCCCAGCTCAGGTGTTGACTGGTTGATTATAGGCTCGGCGCCTGAGCACTGGAAGGGACCACAGAGGTCATCTAATCCAACCCCTTTATCTTTCAGGTAGAGAAAACTGAAGCCCAGAGAAGTTAAGCACTTACCCAGGGTCACACAAATGGTAAGTATCAAGACAGGGATTTGAACTCCAGTTTTCTGATTAAATCCAAAGCTCTGTCTTTACAACCATATAATGAATTGGGACTTAACAAAAGAGCTTTTGGAGATAGCTTGAGCAAAAGTGGATTTCTTTTAAGCCCCCTCAATTATGGATAGAGTAGCTAGACATTTTGTTCAAAGCTGCTTGTGGAGACCAGTCTTGTGAGCCAGCTCTCGTAAGAGAGAACCAAGAAAATTCTAGCTGAAATAATTTCTTTCTTTTCCAGTCATTTGTCTAATTGTATAGGTATGGTTTGCCATGCCCATCTCTGCAGTGACTCAGATCTGCAGACCTGTCCAACTTCATAGGATCCCAGATTTCAAGCTGGAAGGGACAAACCTAATCATAGGAAGCTTGAAGGGACCATCTAGTCCAACCCTATCATTTTTCAGATGAAGAAGCAGGCTTAGACAGGTTAACTGACTTGCTCGAGGTTATACAGGTAATGAGTAACAGAGGAAGTATTTGAACCCAGGTCATCTGCCTCCAAAACCAGTTCCCTTTTGATGTGAAATCTGTAAACTGGGGACCCATCAGTTCAACTATTTACAATAGCTCCAGCAAACTGGGATTTTTTGTTTTTCCTACTGAATTATTCAAATTTAAATAAATTCTTTAACTATTCTATACTGTTTACAGAGACCAGTCTTGCTGGTCTCTCCTGACAGGGAGTCAAATCAACTCTCCAGGCAAAATAGAATCAAGTTTTCAGGCACTAGTCTTACTCATCTGATGGGAACTTCTCGCCCTCCCCCCAAATCTCCCTAGGGCCCCAGTTCCGTATAGGTAGCCACCTCCACATCATCTAGAGCCAAAAGGGCCCTCAAAGGTCAGTTAGTCTCATCTCTTCATTTTATAAAGAAGAAAAGTGAGGCCGAGAGAGGTCAAGTGACTTGCCCGAGGTAGTAAGTAGCAGAGTTGAGATTCGAACTCAGGTTTCTAGACGCCAAATTCAGCACTCTGCATTTCGTGGAGTTCCCTTGTTCCCCTCCTTTCTTTCCAAACCTTTCTCCAAGGAAAACCTTGGGGCGCCCTCCTTCTCCCCCACGAAAGTACCTGAGTCGGCTAAGCTGACAGAATGAGAGCATCATAGCCCCTCAAGGAACCTCAAGAGGTCATCTGGTCCAGCCCCCTGCCTCCAGGCAGGTCTACACCTAAATTGTCCTAGACAGAGCTTTCGGCTCGCGGGTCCAGGTTTGCTCCGAGCACCCCAGCAGCCGGCTAAAGTTTTGTGCTGACTCTGGAGCCGAGTTAGCGGCGCGGCGGCGCTCGCTCGCAGCTCGCGAGCTCATAAGGGAATCATTAGTGCCCGCGGAGCAGAGGAGCGAGCGGAGGCCTCAAGGCCTGTGGCAATTAATCACCTCCCCCCGCCGGCGCCAGCTGTCTCAGATGCAGGCATCCTCCCGGGGGGCCTTTAATTGTCCCGGGGGAGTGCAGGTGGGCGAGGGGCCACCTGAGCTACCTACCGGCCGCTGCCTCGCCACTCGCATTTTTATTTTATTTTTACAGTATTCAAATATCCCTCACTTATTTCCCCAAGTCGGTTATTGGCATAAAGGTTGAAGCTCAGGCAAGCTTAACTGTTATGCGGAATGACCTTTACTTTTAATATTAATATATTATTGTAAAGTCTATACGAATCATGAATGCAATTTTGGTATTCATATCAAATGCCATGCACTGAACCTCTTGCAACTTTTTTCCCCCTAGTCTTCCAGCAGGCTGCAAACTGGGTGAATTAATATGCGTCATCTGCCTTTCCCCTTTATTTACTTAGAGAGGCTGGCCAAGCAACTTTATCAAGAGTAACATTATCAAGGGCTTTCCTGAGAGCTTCTTTATCATATTCACACCCGTGTCTGCTCAACACTTGTCAGTGTCAATCAAATCGCAATAATACGCAGATGATTTGCTCATTTGGGTTAATAAAATCTCTCTGCTTATTTGCGCTGCTTCCATTACACCACATAATTGCCGAGCCGCCGAGGTGAAAGGCAGCCAGTTGCCTGGGGGATAAGAGGAGACTATTGCTATATGAAGGATTTGTTTCTTTGCCTCTGTCTCTCCCTAGTCACTCATATTCCTAAAATTAATATTGTATTTGAATCCAGCCCTGCTATTCTTATGCAGGCTAACATTGTTATTACTTATTATTTGGATGTGAAGTCATTTATTTTTAGTTTTATGTCCAAGCTGTCAAGCTAAATTTCATTGTGAACTGCCACATGCAATTTTTAACTGCCATTTAAGGCGAGATTCAAACTCTAAATTATGGAGTGAGCTTGTTCAAAGGGCCAGCCTGACAGGAAGTGCAGCAAGGAGTCCTTATTTCCCTAGAAATCAAAGGGTCTACCTGTTATTATTTTTTGTGGTATGGAAAATGTGTAGCCTTAGTACTTCCTAATCATCTTGATATTGGCTGGACACAGTGGTGCAGGTACAGAGAGAAAGGGGCCGTTGATACAGAGAAGAAGCCCTAGGGCTGCTCGGTATGAAGCCTCATTTCCTGCATGTAGCAGAGCCCAGCCTGGCAGCTGCTTTTTCCACTGGCAGCAGAGACCTCTTCCTAGAGAACTTCTACCAACACCAGAGGGTGACCAAGGCCTGCCCAGGAGAGAGATGGTCAGCCAGGTGTGTGACCAAGGCAGTTTTGCATGGTAGAGGCCAGGCCCTCAAAGAAATCTGGCTCACTCTCATCCTCTGAAAGGAGGGTCACAGTGAGTCCAGCAGATAGAGTCAGGCTTTGTTATCAGTCCTCTGGCCTGCATTGTCCTGAATAGGCAAGGCTCTGAGGAGGCCTGGCTATCATGCCCAGCCTGGAGACCTTCTCTGGGCTGCATAGAGAGAACACCCTCAATGACAAGTCCAAAGGGCAAGGATCTGTCAAAGGTGTGGCCCATATAGTTCTGGAGAATAATGACTTGAGTTGTTTCGAATGCTTTGTTAATTAACGTTGTTTGGTTGTTTTGAGTCATGTCCAACTCTTTGTGATTCTATTTGGAATTTTCTTGGCAAATATACTGGAAGGGTTTGCCATTTCCTTCCGCAGCTCAATTTACAGATGAGGAAACTGAGGCAAATGGTGTTAAGTGATTTGCTCAGGATCTGACAGCTAGTTAGTGTATGAGGATAAATTTGAACTCAGGTCTCGACTCCAGGGCAGGTGTTCTATATTCATGGTCTATACCCACTGCGCCACCTGGCTGCCTTTGTTATTCAATAGATTCTGTTTTGATAGAAAAAGATCACGAAGCCATGGTCAAACATTCACGCTGAAATATTGGTTACAAGTAAGCCTTAAATGCAAATGGGGAGGAACTCCTGGGATGCCACAAGCTACTTCTGGACTGGTCCAGCCAGGACGAACTTCCTAAATTCAACTTAAACATGATTTCAAAGACCAATCCCCAGGATTCACTGCAAGCAGTGGAGTCTGAGCAAAAGGATAGTTAGATTCCTCCTCCTCAGCTCCGTTGATCCTCTCTAATCTCTGGTATTAAAAAGGCCTTAATTCTAAGTGCACACACTTTGTCATGGGGGCTGATTTGGCTTTATGAAATGTAATATCTATTTGGAGGGCAAATGTGGCTGCGGTTGCTGTGGTAGGAGAAGAATGATCCCTGCATAGCACTGGAGGTATTAGGTAACGGAGGGTCCCCTCTCCCTGTCTCACTTCTCATTTCCCTGCTTGGCATACCTGTTTTTGACTGCCTAAATCACCGGCACTGCTATTCATAATGCAATATTCAGGTGCTCTTTCCATAAGATCATGGAAAACCAGAACCACAGGGTACAAGAAATCACTTAATCAAGCCTCCTGAATGCATTAGACACATATATGCCAGACAGGACTCCCCAGACCTCCTGGGTCTCCCTGGGCTATGAAAATGGGTAAATTAGTGATGAATTAATGAATGAAAAAGTATTAAGTACCTACTAGGTTTCAGGTACTGTGCCAAGTACTGAATAGATATAGCAAAGCTGAGATAGCCTCTACTCTCAAGTAGCTTACTTTCTAACTAAAGAAAGAAGATGCATATCAGAGGTTTCAGTTGTAAAGCAGATGGAAAGGTCCTGTGGTCCTTAGAGTTCAGTATCAAAGTAGATGATAATGCCTCTTCTTTTATGGCATTTCTACTGATAAAAACTCTTTCTGATGTCAAGTCACTTGACAGCACCAAGGACTTGGATGTTGAGAACTTTTCCGAGTCTTCTGTAGCTACGGTTCCTGAGAAAACAGGGGTTGCATCACATGGAGAAGCAAATGCTAAGTCACATATCCATAGGAGATGAACCTCTAGATCAGAAGTTCTTAACGGGCTTCCATGGCTAGATTTTGGGGGGGGGGAGGTCTGTGATTTTGGGATGGGAAAAAATGACATCTTTATTTCAATGATTCATTTCCTTTGCAATTCTATATATTTTATTTTATACATTCAAAAGCATCAATCTGCAAAGGGGATTATAGATTTCACAAGACTGCTAAAAGTGTCCAAAACAGACATAAAAAGGGTAAGAACTCCTGATCTAGAGATAATGGCTGTGGTTAGAGAGTCATATCCCCTTAAGAGTTAGAGTAAAAAAGTTTGTTAGAAACTCAGGAGACCTAGTAAAAGGTAGGCTGTGGATAAGACTTGAAGACTGATTGTCATGGCTACAGAGGAGCAATCTATGAGTTCACCTAGAGAGAATTAGCTTCTGAAGGAAAATAGTGAAAGTTCTAGATGTGGTACTACTAGGCACTCTTCATTCCCAATTCTTTTCATTGTTTTCCTTAAGAATCTTAATATGAACGGTGGGTAGGTGGTACAGTGAATAGAGCACTGGCCCTGGAGTCAGGAGGACCTGAGTTCAAATCCAGCCTCAGACACTTAACACACTTACTAGCCATGTGACCTTGGGCAAGTCACTTAATCCCAATTGCCCTGCCTTCCCCCCTCCAAAAAAGAAAAAAAAAAGAATCTTAATACATGATATTCTGTATATGATTCTGCCATATGAATTTTGTTATTTTTTTCTAGTTCTATAATCATTTGGCAGTTCAATTGCTGTCACTGAATTAGTAAATCAATTTAGGTAGTATTGTCATTTTTATTATGTTGATTTATTACCCATAAGCAATTAATTTTTTCCCAATTATTTAGATCTGTCTTAATTTCTGTAAATAGTGGTTTGTAGTTATATGTGCAGTTTTTGTGTGTATCTTGGTAGACCCAAAAATATTTTATACATTCTATAGTTATTTTAAATGGAATTTCTCTTTCTCTTCTTGCTGAGTTTTATTGACATCATATAGAAATTCTGATTATTTTTATGGATTTATTTCATACCCTGCAAGTTTTCTGCAATTACTGTTTCAATTTTTTTTAGTTGACCCTTTGAGATTCTTCAAGTCTAGCATCATATCTGCAAAAAGTGAAAATTTTACTTTCTTACCTAGGCTTATTCCCTCACCTCAATTCCTTTTTCAGGTATCATTGTGATAGCCAACATTACTAGCACTATGTCAAAGAAAAGTAGCAGCAATGAGCATTCTCATTTCCCCCTGATTTTATTAGAAAAGGTGCTAGTTTATTATATATAATGGCAGCTCTTAGTTTTAAACATACACTATTTATCATTTTAAGTAAAGGTTCATATGTTCCTAGGTTTTTGAGTGTTTTAAACAGAAATCAGAGTTGAATTTTGTCAGAAGTTTTTTCTGCATCTATTGATATAATAACGATTTTTGTTTATTTTATTATCAATATGATCACGTTTATAGTTTTATTAAAAATATTAAATCATCAAAAGACAACAGGAAATATTTCATGAAAGACAACTGGCCATTTCAAAGGAACATCGAAAGATTTTTATGAACTAATGCAGAATGAAATAAGTAGAAACAAAAGAACAATTTAGACCATAACATCAGTATTATAAAAAATTGAAAATTTTATAAGCTGATGGAGAATGAAGTGAGCAGGACCAGAACAAACAATACCGTAAAGACAAATAACTCTGAAAGCCGTAAGAACTATGATCAATAAAACGCACATCCGTGGTTTTAGAGGAACAGTGCGAAAACACACTCTCTACTTCCTAACATGGAAGTGATAAAATTAGGAAATGCAAGATCCACAGACAGACAAACTGACTGACCTGTGTGTGTGAACTGGTAAATCTGGTTTACTTATTCAGAAGGATAAAGGAAATTAAGGATGTTTTTTGTCTCCAGCTCCTGCCTTTCCATTGCTTCTACATCTCACTGAACAGACCCTTTCCTCTCAACGTGCCATTGCATTT
>CM053581.1:236596316-236651609 GCA_028627135.1 Pseudochirops cupreus
CCCCCCCCCCCCCCCCCCCCCCCCGTCATCAAGAAAATGAGCTTTAAACTCAATCCTACCTAAGGTATCTATCTTAGCTTGATGTGTATTCCTTCTCAGGGTCACTGACGTTTTAAAATAGAAATGGGGGAGGGGGAGACACGGCAATGTTTAAATCACCAGAATGAACGGTAGAATTTTAGGCACTTTGTTAGGGGCACCTTTCCAATACTTTTCCAACTCTCTTAAACCATGTCACGTAGGCTGCTACCTATTCCGCTTCTGACTGTTCAACTTAAGCTTCTGACAATTTTTGCTCTCTTCTTATTTATACCATAAATCATAGCTTTAGTTTTAATTTCATTACAGCCCTAGAGTTGAGCTTGATCTTTCAGAGGGTGATTATGAGCACAGTAGCAGTGTCTTTTCAACTTTTCTTACTTGAGATTGTCTACCCCAACCACATAAAGACTTCTCCCCCTCAACTCCCAGTTCCTACCCTCCCCATCCCAAAGGACAGATGAGAACAATTTGTTCCAACACCCATGAAGGCGTCTGAAGCAGGTGCTGTGACCCTGGTCCCTTAGAGCTTTAAAGATACCATAGTCATGCACTGCATCCCAGGTCATCACTCGTCTTGACTTTTGTCTTGACACTGCACTCTGATGACTCTAAAAGAGAGAGTGAGGCTGACTACTTTGTGAAACTCTGCCTTGTTTAAATCCAATTCACGACAAGTGAAGACATTACTCATTACACTGGATGTCATTGATACTCTGAAAATGAAGGACCACCACCAACAATGACTACCACCTGACACAGGAAATCCATAAAAGCAACAAACAAACAAACAAACAAAACCCAATCCCCAAACCCATACAGCAATTTCCTTGTCATTTTATTGCCTTTCACCTGGAAGCAGAAGGGTTGTCTTTGCATGCTTTCAAGTAGGTTCTCCACCTTCATGCTCTTGGATCGGCTTACCTGGAACTGAAGTGCAGGTAGTCTTCTGATGATTAAGAGATTGTATCTGGGTTAAAACACTTCTTTAAAAGAAGAGCTAAGAGTTCTATTTTGTATTTCAAACCAGACCACGTGTCTAATTTAAGATGAAAAAAAAAACATGTATAGCAATAGTACTATGCTGTGCCATCCTTAAAATTCTGAAAATACTTGGGTTTTTGTTGGTCAGCAAATAAATTAATTTTCCCTTGAAACATCATTTTTAATGCTTTTCATTCTGGCTTTGACTCATCCCATGGTCCAATTATGGAGGGAATGATAGCTGGTGATGATACTGTGGGAGCTATATATCAGATTGTTTACCGGGCCTGAAGTCATCGATTTATTGAAGTTCTCTGCCACAGCTGATCATATTTTATTTTCCCAAATCTTCTCTGGAGGATTGATTTTTCAGAAAGTTTTTTAATACAGTTCTATTCACCTGGCTAATCCATTTATCTTCTGTTCCACCTGTTAAGTAGAGTAAATCTCTGGGGTGGTCTGTGATAAGATATATTCATTCTCATTCTGTGTATGTGCCTCTCTGTCTGTCTATCTGTCTCTTCCTCTTTCTGTACCTCTGTCTCTCCATATATTTTATAAATGTGTGTTTGACATATTGTTATATGAAGGAAAAAGCATATATAAATATGTATTGGGCAATGGGAAATGTACTAGACTCAGGACTGAGAGACTGGGGTCTAGTCCAGTTTTGTCATGGCTACATGAGCTCCACCAAATCATATAACCTTAATAGCTCTCAGTTTCTTCATCTGGAAAATATATATGAGCTATGGCTGTCCGTTCCAGGTCTGACACTGTGATTCTACTCTCCACACCCTGGCAATGAATTAGAGAACTGTATCAACTGTAGAATTGTAGAATAGAATTGTATGTAGGATTGTAGCCATATGAACTGTGTTTCACTGATTCTAAACATAAAATCTACTTACCTCTGAGATACTGGCACATGTCAATTATATAATCGTAATACTTATTGACTGAGCAATGTTTTCAAACTGCATAATATATATAAAATAAATTTAATGATTTTTCCAATTGGTTGTATCATTTAAAAATTATATACTTCAAAATGTATCATTTTTTCAAATGTATACATTTTAAAATGTATCATTGTAAATGAACCAGATATCCTTGCTTTCTGTTCAAGAATTATTCCATAAGTCCTACACTCTACAATGGCACATACAAACTCTCATACCAGATATGGATTATTTGCTGAGCCCCAAATCACTTGTTACCTTGTGTATCTGTGGGCTTATGTATGTGTATCTATAATCACATATACTCCATAATGTGAATTCAAAAACACCTTTCTTAGTGTCAGGGTAATGTTGGCATAAGGAAGGCATCATAATTTTTTGTTGGGATCAGGGAAGGTTACAAAACTTTAAATGACATGAAATTTGGGGATATGATGGGTAGCAGGTAATTGGAGGTTTGGCCAATTACAAAGACTAGGTGTGAGGCAAGGGCAGTACCTATGTGTACTCATAGATAAAAGTCAAAGACTTCAAAGTGTGTGTGGATCATAGTAAAGTCAAGGTGTACATAATACATAAATTATGCAGCATGAAAATGGCTGGGATCCAACTCAGTTGTGATATTAATCTGATGATTTGTGTGAGGCTGTACCTATTAGCTTATACATCTGGAATCCATGTTATGTAAGTGTATCCAAACTGCAAAGTTAGTAAGATAATCTGTTGACAATACAGTGGCAGGCCCCGACCTAGCCTGAGAAAACAGCTGCCCCAGCCTGAATTATGCAGAAATTATTTATGATTCTTCAGCTTGGGGTGATTCTGCAGCCCAATGGTATGTGATCTGTAATGATCTTATTTGCGATCAGGATGTTTCTTTGACATGTGTCATAGCATTTTATATCAGTTTCCTAGCAGGGCTTCTTTGGTCTGCAGCAATGAGGAAGAAGGAGAAGGATTTGCAGAATCATTTGTCTTATCTGGGAATTCTTCTCATTGTTGCTGTAGCTGTCAGAACAAACCCTAGTGTCAAGTGGGTTCTTTGTGACACAGAGTAAGTGACATGGACTGCTTTAGGCTGAAGTTTATTTCTTCAGCCCCTCCCCTCTTTCAGACCCAATCATCAGATCTCACATGGATGAAAAAAATGTAAGAGAAATGACCTACAAAACTAGAAAAATGGAGCAGCCCCTGGATGTCTCCCGCTAGCCCACAAAATTCTCACCAAGGTACCACTGGCCTCTCATTATCAGTTCACTGAACTCCCAAGCTCACAGAGAATCAGTCACTAATTGAGATGATCTCTTTTACACTGTTTAGAGGAGGCAGATCTGCCAGGAAATTAATAATACATCTGCAAAACTTCTGCTGATTGACAGCCCACCTTATTTTTCAGCGAGGCTATTCTCTCATTTTTTGTAATATACTCTTTAATTATAAGAGCCAGTATTTTGTATAGGGGCATTCAGAATGCTAAACAATAATAAAAATGTGATCTAGTACATGAATAATTATGAAGGAGAGGTCACCACTGCCTCATGGGGGAGCCATTCAGCAAAGTCAAGGGGATTGTAGAAGAGTGTGCTCTACTTCATAATTGAAACAGATGTTGCTATTTTCCTGCAATGGATTTCTCATCAGTTGCCAGATCAGTATATGAAGTTATTAAAGTGGAAATGGAGGGTACTCTATCCTGCCCACCTTTCACATGCTCCCTATAGCCCAGTCCTGATTCAGAAAGGGAAGGATGATTTACTGCCTGGCATTATTAACGTTACTAAGGAGTACACTCCCCAGAAAAGGCTATCCTGGTTTTCTGAGGCCCAGCTTACCTCAGGGCCAAGAGGTTCATCACCAACACCGCTGATCACTCGGAGCCGAATGCATTGTCTGTGGGAACCCACAAAAGAAAGAAAACGTTTAAATGTCTCCCTTCTGTAGTTCACATTTTTATAAAGCTTTAAGGTTTGCAAGTGATTTAAGAGCACCAATTCATTTAATCCTTACCCAATTTTGTGAAATAGTTGCTTTCATTATCTCCATTTTAAGGATGAGAAACCAGCTTAGAGAGGTTAATTGACTGGCCCAGTTAGTTACTGTTGGTAAGTATATAAAAAGAGGTTCAAACCCAGGTCTTCCTGACACCAAGTTCAAAGTCATCTCCAGAGCTCAAGCCACTGCCCTGGACAGTTTCTGAACACTACAGAGACTCCTTCAGCCTCTGCAGAGTTGGTGGCCATTGGTAGAAAAGAAAGACAAGTGTGCCAAGAATCACACAGTTTTGAGACCACTCATAAATATTAGCTGAGCTATGAATAATCTGGCCATTTCACATATCAGGGGATACAATCCCTCCTCTCTTCTACCTCACAAGATCCCTTTATTCTCTTAAGACTTAGCTCAAATATCATCTCTTATAGAGATCCTCTCTTCATTCTCTCCAATTACTAGTGTACTTTCTCCTTTTTTTTTTATTTAGCAACTTTGAATTTATTTGTAGTTTTTCTCTTTACATTTATGCTATATGTCCTTACCTCATTTTCCCCATTAAAATATGAACTCATTAAAAATATGAATTTTTCATATGATGAGCCAAGATGGTAGAATATAGAAGAAACCCTCTGAAGCCCTTTGAAATTCCCCTCCAAACAACTAGAAAACCACCTCAGAATTGATCTAGGAGTAGGGAAGGAGTTTACTAGCATGACAGGAAACTTCTGTCTCACTGGGGTGGGAAAGAGCACACCCTAATAAATACTGATGCAAAAAATTTAAATGAAATATTAGCTAAAAGATTACAGCAATATATCACAAGGATCATATAGTATGATCAGGCCAGATTTATGCCAGGAATGCAAGGCTGGTTCAATATTAGGAAAACTATCAGCACACTTGGCCATATCAATAACAAAACCAAAAGAAGTCACATGATTATCTCGATAAATGCAGAAAAAGCCTTTGACAAAGTATAGAACCCATTCCTATTAAAAACATGAGAAGGGGCAGCTAGGTGGTGCAGTGAATAGAACACTGGCCCTGGAGTGAGGAGGACCTGAGTTCAAATTCTGGCTGGGCATAACACATAACATTTACTAGCTATGTGACCTTCGGCAATCCACTTAATCCCAACTGCCCTGCTTTCCCTCCTCCCCCCAAAAAAGCAAAAACAAAAACAAAAAGGTCAAGAATATCAAGGGAATTGAAAAAAAATGCAAAAAGAAGGTGGTCTAGCCATGTAAGATCTCAGATTTTACAAAGAAGTAAGCGTCAAAACAACCTAGGACTGGCTAAGAAAAAGAGTGGTGGATCAGTAGAACAGGTTAGGTACAAATTACATTACAGTAAATGACCACAGTAATCTAATATATGATAAACCCAAAGATCCAAGCTTTTGGAACAAAAACTCATTATTTGAGAAAAACTTCTAGGAAAACTAGAAAATAATATGGCAGAAATTAGGTATAGACTAGCATCTCACACCATATACAAGAGAAAGTCAAAATGGGTACATGATTTACACATCAAGGATGATACTATAAAATAGTTTATCTGTCAGATTTACGGATAAGGGGGAAATTTAGGACCAAAGACGACATAGAGAGCATTATAAAATATAAAATAGATAATTTTATTATATAAAATTTAAAAGTTCTTGCACAAACAAAATCAATGCAACCAAAAATATTAGGAAAGCTGAAAACTGGGGGAAAAAATTTGCAGGATCTCTGATAAATGCCCATTTCTCAAATATATAGAGAAATGAGTCAAACTGTTAAGAATACAAGTCATTCTCCAATTGATAATTGATCAGAGGATATGAATAGGCAGTTTTCAGACAAAGAAATCAAAGCTATTTATGATCATATGAAAAAAATGCACTGTCACTATTGAATAGAGAAATGCAAATTAAAATAATTCTGAGGTACCACCTCACAAAAGGAAAATGCTGGATGTTGAAGGAAATATAGGAGGACTGGGACAGTAATGCATTGTTGGTAGAGTTGTGAACTGATCCAAACATTCTGGAGAGCAATTTGGAAATATGCCCAAATGGCTATAAAACTGTGCATACCCTTTGATCCAGTAATACCACTATTAGGTCTATATCCCAAAGACATCCAAAAAAGGGGGAAAGGACTTATTTGTACAAAAATATTCATAGCAGCAATTTTTGTGGTAGCTAAGAATAAGAAATCAAAGTAGTGCCCATCAATTGTGGAATGGCTAAGCAAACATTGTAATGGAATATTATTGTGCTGTAAGAAATGACAAGCAGGATGATTTAAGAAAAACCTGGAAAGACTAACATAAACTGATGCATATTGAAATGAACAGAACCAGAGAATAGTAATTGTCATATTGTTTGATGAAGAACTGTGAATGACTTAGCTATTCTCAGCAACACAATGCTCTGGGACAATCCCAAAGGACTAATGATGAAGCATATTATCTGCTTCCAGATAAAGAACTGATATTGATTGACTACAGACTGAATCATGTTCTTTTTAACTTTCATTTTTTTCTTTTATCTGAGTCTTCTTGTACAAAATGGCTAATACGGAAATGTTAGACATTATTGCATGTGTATAGCATATATCTGATTGCTTACTGTTTCAAGGAGGGGGAAGGAAGGCAGGGATAGAATTTGGAACTTAAAACTTTAAATAAAAATGTTTAAAAAATCAATTTTTAAAATTCTTTTTCTATTCTTAGTGCCTAGTACAGTACCTGATATGCAGTAGAAACTTAATAAATGCTTGCTGATTGATTTATTGAGTTTTGCGCTGTGACCAATATGTAGAAGAAATGGATTACATTGATCTTGGCATTTTCTCTTCATTTAATCTATATTTTATGTAGTTTTTAAATCTTCCTCCTGCTATTCCCTCACCTTTACCTCCCATCCTTGACATTTTCAATATTAAAGAAACAAGAAAATAAAAGGAATTTGTAGCTAACTGAAGAATTGAAACTAGCAATTATGAATAGTTTGTTAAGTCTCTCCAAATTAAATCAACATATACTTTAATCATAAGAGATTTCTGTGTAAAGATGAAGATGGAAGAAGGTACCAATAGACATAAAATAAAAAGATTGGCAAGAGAGTCAGCTATATCATGATGAAAATAGAAAGAAGAAAACAGATAAAAATATGGAAAAGATCTGCCAAGATATTAAAAATAAACTCGTCTCCATCTGTGACAGTGAAATTACCATATCTGGGCTCTAACCTCACAATTCCCAATGTGCTCATTGAGAAAGTAGAATAAGCACATGAGAACACTAAGAGAGAAGGATAGCTGGACTATACTAAGTATATACAAAAAGTCTGTACTGGAAATAATGGCCTTTTAAGAATTATGATAAAATAGTTCTTAAGAAAGAGAGGGAAATACCATATTCTTGAAATCAGACTTATTTCTGTCAAGAAATAAAAATGTTGTGTAAGGTACAAACCACAACCCAGTTGAACTCTCCTAACATTCCACTCTAAATAATTTTAAAATAACATCCCAAATCAAATTATTGAGAAGCAGAGTCAACAAAAAGTCAGAAAGAGACATTTTTCCAGCCTAAGACAACTTAGGAGGTTGGCAGAAGAGGTCTATGACACTAGGGTTGGTACAGAGTTAGAGCTCAAGCACGGTAGGAATACCAATGGTACATCTTGGAGGCAGCTGTAAAAAGCAGCAGCAGATGCAGCATCAGGAACTCTTAGCCCAGAGATGGTAAGGGGGTCACACAACTGCTTAGAAAAAGATTACAAGACACCCTCTGCTGGTACTGGGTACATCTGGCACTGATCAGCAACTCGATTGCTCATGAGCAGTTCTGGGTCATAGTTCTAGAGAAGAGAAAAGTGCTTGTGGTCAGGGACCCTTATGACAGTTCCATGGAACACTAGTATTTGAGGCTGCAGGAGAGCAGCAGCCTTTCCTGGTTAAAGACTACAGCACAGAATAGGAGAGTGGTATCCACACCTCCTAGGATAACACCACCTTAGAAGCACTGAAAATTCACAGGCCCCCCAGAACTAATTCTGAAAACAGCAGCAGAAAAAAGCCTGAAGCTTGGGACAGTGCCTCCCCACCCCAGGGTGAGTGGAGCCCAATTTTAACATAAAGTTCAAAGTCAATAAATAGGCTGGAAAAATGAGCAAACAACAATGACAAAAAGAACATGATCATAAAAAACTACCATAGTGGCAGGGAAAACCAAGACATAAATTTAGAAGGATTAAACAATGAGGGGTGGCTAGGTGGCACAGTGAATAGAGCACTGGCCCTGGAGTCAGGAGGACCTGAGTTCAAATCCAGCCTCAGACACTTAACACTTACTAGTCGTGTGACCTTGGGCAAGTCTCTTAACTCCAATTGCCCTGCCCTCCCCCTCCAAAAAGCAAAAAAAAAAAAAACAAAAAAAAAAACCCCAATGACAAAACAGCCACAAGCAAAGCCTCAAAGAAACATATTCACTGGACTCAAGGACCAGAAAAATTCTTAGAAGAGTTTGAAGAAAGATATAAGGAAAAATTGGAAAAAGAAATGAGAATAAAGCAAGAAAATTATGAAAAGAGAATTAATATCTTGGTAAAGGAGGCACAAAAAGACATTGAAGAAAATAATGCCCTAAAAAATTAATCTAATGGTAAAAGAGGCACAAAAATTCATGGAAGAAAAGAACTTCTTAAAAATCAGAATTGGTCAAATGGAAAAAGAGATTTTAAAAAAAAGTTCACTGAAGAGAATAATTCCTTAAAAATCAGAATTAGGTAAGTGAAAGCTAATGACTCCATGAGACTTCAAGAAACAATAAAGAAAAGTTAAAAGAATGAAAAAACAGAAGAAAATATGAAATATCTCATTGAAAAAACAACTGACATGAAAAATAGGTCAAGGAGAGATAATTTAAGAATTATTTGACTACCTGAAAAAAAAAAGACATCATATTTCAAGAAATTACCCAGGAAAACTACCCTGATATCTATCCAGAGGGTGGAAGAGAAATTGAAAGACTCTGCCAGTCATCTCCTGAAAGAGAACCCAAAATGTAAACTCCCAGGAATATTATAGCCAAATTCTAGAGCTCTCAGGTCAAGGAGAAAAGTTCTCCAAGGTCCCTTCTAACTCCTCATTGTTGTTCAGTTGTGTCCAACTCTGACCCCATTTGGGGTTTTCTTGGCAAAGATACTGTTGGTTTTCAATTCCCTTCTCCAGCCCATTTTACAGATGAGGAAACTGAGGCAAGCAGGGTGAAATGACTTGCCCAGATAGTAAGCATCTGAGAACAGATTTGAACTCAGATTTTCCTGAGTCCAGGCTCAGTGCTCTCTCTACCTACTATGTCACCCAGCTGCCCCTTCAAGTCCCTACACTCCATATTTTAAATCCTTTGGGGAGATTTATGCATGAGACACCAAAACATCTTGGCAAAAATAACTGAAACCAACTTAAAACAGCCAGCTCTCATAGATTTAATTCATGTATTATCTACTTTTAATTGCAGAATGCCTTTCGTAGTAAACTGGCATACTCCTGGGTCCATCTTCATTGTTTAACCAGTTTGATAAAGGGGGATATTAATTGGCAATGGCAAATCATATTGTGACAAAGATCACTGGCAAGTGATATGGGGGTGAGGTGGGGCTTGCAACAATAGCATTAGAAAACCCCCACAGCCCCTCAGGTTTACCCTTAGATTCCAGTGAAGAGATAAAGCTCAGTTTTACTGGTGACCCAACATGCCCTGCCAGTGGAGTTGGTGTTCTGAGAGGGAGCCCAAAGCCGAAGCCTTGGGAACACGAATACGAAAGACAGCAGCTCCTCTAGGACCTTACATTCCAATGGGGGAGAGAACAGGTATAGAAGAGTGGTATCTAGCGAGGGGCACCTTGGTCAGAGATCGATGGGGATGGTCACTGGCAATGTTGATTTAATCATGGTTCCAGAACTGGAGGAGGGGAATGAAAATGTGCCTAAGAGTCAGCAAGGTGCTATGTTCTCTCTGTTCTGAAGCTTTATGACACTTACTAGCAAAATGAATCACAAGCACAATGTGGTTGAGTATTCTTAGTTATCTTTTTCAGATCAAACAGTCAACAAAAATTTATTAGGCATTGTTCTGGAACTGGGGACACAAATGCCAAAGTGAGACAGCGCTTGACTTCAAAGCCTCAGGTAATGTGTGTTGTTCTTCCTGTGTCCCTCTTTTAACCTGTTAAGTCCCAGAGAAGACTTTATCTAGATCTAGGCTCCTCCTACATTTTTGCTGAATGGAACTGAATAGGGACCCCAAAATTTCAGTTACTGAGGCCCCTAGACACCACGTCTTTCCCTTACCTTCCTGTAATCCATTTAGTGTTAGGCTCTCAGTCAAGTTAGAAAACAACTACAGACTCCTGATTGAGGCAAACAGACCATTCCACAGATCCTTCCTTAATTTGAGTTTTGCCCCTTGTAGTGGGGAAGGGAGCCAGGAAGCAGTGCTCTTGGGGGAGAGGGAGGCCCACCGTTCAAGGACAGGTGGAGGCAGGACAAACCATGTGCAGGCCTGGTAACAGCCTGGCACAAATGAAGAGGAAGAACATGAGGGGTCAGACATGTAGGGGGGAGACATGGGGACACAGATGGGAGAGTGGAGGCCACATGTGGGGTAGGGGACAAACATGAGTACCTGAGTACAGACAGGCATGGAGCAGCTGAGGGACAGAAGCAGAGAGAGAGAAAACACAGTAAGGTAAACTAAAGCTAACGCAGGTGGTTTTTTTTGGAATGTGGGTCTCTTTCCAAATTCTTTATGGACAGTTGAATTTGCACATAAAGTGAGAACTGTCTGTACTTTAAGAAAAGTTACACTTTTAGGAGGACTTTAGAATTGCCTGGAGCAGAGGTTCCCAAACTTATTTGGCCTACCTGTCCCCTTTAAAAAAATTACTCAGAGCCCCTCTGGGGTTAGGTTAGGTGAACCCTTATTTTTATTCAATGCCCCCCCAATTGCCCCGAAGACCACTACTGCCCCCCTGAATCATTCCAGCACCCCCCAGGGGGTAGTATGGGTCCACTTGGGGAACCTATGGCCTTGGAGAGTGGGGAGAGGGCAGTTAGGTGGCACAGTGAATAGAGTTCAGGGGTCTGGAGTCAAGAAGACCTCAGTTCAAATCTGGCCTCAGAAACTTACTAACTGTATAATGCTGTGCAAGTCACATAACCCTGTTTGCCTCACTTTCATTATCTGTAAAATGAGCTAGAGAAGGAAATAGTAAACCACTTCAGTGTCTTTGCCAAGAAAACCCCAAATGGGTCACAAAGAATCAGACACAAGTGACATGACTCAACAACAACCAGAGTAGGGAGAAGGGGATGGTAAAAAAAGAGACCAAGCCCCAGTCCTTGCAGGTATTCTGGGCTTGAGCATAGGGAAGGTTAGGAGCAAGGGTGCTACTGAGTAATGAAGAGTGGAGTTTAGAGACAAGAAGATACCCTCTCCTCCCTCACAATTATGTTGCAGGGGCAGCCTGCTACCTACCAGCATCAAAAGAAATCACTGAGACAGTACTTACTTCTATTCTCGACAAAGAAGACCTGGGTTTGAATTGGACAAATCAGGGCTTGACTCTCAGGCTAGAAGTTACGAAACAAGTGTAAAATCACAGGTCTTGTGCAAAAGTAAAGGATTGAATAAGTAGATTAGATAAATAAATAACAATATATAAGATGTTTTTTAACTCCTTAGATGAAATGTACAGTGAAAACGTGCCTTTTGCATTCTACCACCCTCAACTGGTGACTTCTGTGTGGTTTCTGACAGGTGTTTAGCGACCCTGGTGAATACAAAAGTGATGCTTTGACTTCAACATTCAGCTGCACCTCCGATTATGCAAGGAAAATGAAGCTCTCAAGGCACAACTTGAGCCCATGGAGGAATATCTCCTTAGGAACCCAAGGCAACACTATTAGGAGTAGGTTCCACACCTTTGAGTTGTTCTTTGTTTTATTTTGAAATATTCGCTTTGTTAATAGACCATAACCATTCATAATTCTGCTCCATCTCTTGCAGTTCTCCAAATAGACCACAAGAGGGAACCCTGGGAAATGCCAAATCCTCTCTGGTTTATTTTATACATTCCAAGTGCTACCTATTTCCTTGAGAGCTCCAGGGGAAGAACCACGTGAGTGAGGGGTGTGCAAGTTGGGGTTAGGGGGGAAATTAGCAGATTTACATGGTAGCTGAAGAAAATATTGGTAATTCCTGATGAAATTAAACCCTTCCCTTCCCACTCCCAACCAGCCAGTATCATAGAAAGAGCAAAACCAGCTTTTTTTCTGGTGTCACTTTCCATAGAAAAAAATTCCTATTCCTAAAGGAACAAAACAGCAATACGAATATTACTGTAATACAATAAACAAACACAAGTAAACAAATATTAATATTCCCACTTCAGTAAATCTGAGGAATGTATCATGATTTCATTCCTCCTCTGCAAATCTGAACCTGTCCTTGCCTCATTGGATTTTAGAGTCTCAGGGCTGGAAGGGAACTCAGTGGGCACAGGACCACAGACGTAGACCTGGCAGGGACCCTAGAGGCCACTGAGTCAACTCTTTTTATTTTATAGATAAGGAAGATAAATCATCACCACCACAACAGTAATAACAGCACTTATACAGCACCTACTGTGCTTAGGCCTAAGCACGTACATTTGCAATCCTCCAAACAACCCCGTAAGGTGAATGCTGTTATTATTGTCATTTTACAGTTGAGGAAACTAAGGTAGGCAGAGGTTAAGTGATTAAGTGGGTCACATAGCCAGGAAGTATCTGTGTCTGGATTTGAATTCTGGTCTTCCTGGTTCTGGCCCGGTACTCTGTGCAGGATGGTGCTACCCAGCTGCCAAAAGAAGGCCCAGAGAGGTTAAATTAATTGCCACCAATGATGACAACTTATCTCTCCAGCTGGTACCTGAGCCTGAATTTCCTTTACAAAGACCCCTGGATAAATGGACATTCAGTCTGGAAACTGCAGAACCTGGGATCATATTATTTCCAATTGTTACGGAGGACCTAGAGTTCACCATTGACCGAAGAACATTTTATTCTTCATTTGGTATTTCAGAAATCGGGGCTTGATTTATTGCTTTTTTGAATGTCTAGACTTATAAAAAGTGATAGAGAAAATGTTAATAATGTAAATTAAACTTAAGAGTGTCCCTTGCAGTACTTTTTTTTTTTTGCTTTTATTTTTGGAGAGGGGAAGGTAGGGCAATTGAGGTTAAGTGACTTGCCCAAGGTCACACAGCTAGTTAAGTGTCAAGTGTCTGAGGCCTCATTTGAACTCAGGTCCTCCTGACTTCAGGGCCGGTGCTCTATTCACTGCGCCATCCAGCTGGCCCGTTACTTTTTTATTGAAGAGTTGATTGATAAACATTTACCAGAACACCTCTACTGACAACCTACCTAACTTCATTCCTCAATGATTAACATACTTGTACCCCATCATATCCTCATCATCCCAGTGATCCTGAATCCCTGCTATTGTTCAGATCTTTTTCTTTATCCCCCACTGTCATCTCCCTCAACTTAATCTCCCTAAAATCTCACTCTAAAATTATCCTCTGCTCCCATCTGTAATTCCTGTTCCATAGATAACAAACTAGCTCTCATCTTAAACCTTTTCCTTTCTTAGTCTCCCTATTTTCTTGCACTCGTTGAGACCTGGCTCCCTCCTGCTGATACAACTTCCCTGGTCACTCTTTCCAGCATTGGTTGAACATTTACTAATACCTGCTTCCCAACCATCCAACTCACCAATTGTGGTGGGGAAGCTGAATTAATCTTTGTTTCCCACTTGTTGCCCACTTTAAGGCTCTCCCCCTAACACCAAAACTCTGTAACCTCTTCTGCTTTGGGTTTTACGAAATACACATTTACTACCCAATCAAGATTTTGATGGTTGTTGTTTACTGACCTTCAGGATGGGCCCCTTCTTTCTTCAATGAATTCAGCACCTGGCTCATGGTCTTTCTCTTCTTCCCTACTCCTACCACAGCACTAGAGCACTTCAACTCTACACCTTCCTCTTCTCTCTAGTCTCTTGCCCCCATTATGCTGTTGTCAATCTTTTCCTGCTAAGCTTCAGCCTTCACTATATCTTGCCTTTGACACTGCTCACATGTTGCTGAATAAAGCTAGGGAAAAAATCATGCAACTCTGCTAACTGGGTGCACTACAACTTTATGTGACATAATCTCAACTAAGCCCTCACTGCAGCAAAGTTATTTTTTCATATCTTTTCTAATCACTATCCCATCAACACAGCAGCTTTTCCAGACTTTTCATCCCTTCTCAAAATGTTGTGATTTGGGGTTCTGGGAAGCCTGAAATGTCAGGGTACAAGGAGAGTCCGCCTGGCATGAATTCACACACTCAAACCTTCTTTCAGTCAAGGTGGCAAGGTTTATATAGTAAAGTCAATAGGGTTCTAGTGAATCTGAAGCTTGATAGGGGTGAGATTGATACTTACATACCAAAAAAAAAAAAGACTGTAAGATTTGGCTGGTATTAAGGAGTGGTAAATAGCCTGGAGACCCAGGTGCAAAAAGTGAAAGGAGTTAAGCAGTCTTTACTGAGTTGGAGAGCCACCGTGAAAGAACTCTTGAGTATCTAGGTGAGCTAAGATGGGCCTCATGCCTCGGGTAAGACTGCCAGGGACAGGGTTGCAAGGGAAAATTCAGTGATTAGTTTGCTTTCACTTTTCAGGTCCCATCACCCCATCAAAAACTCCCCAGGTTCCCCTCTGCTCTTACTTTGCCTCTTATTTCACTGAAAAAAAATGAGTCCCTTTGCCAAGAGCTCCCTCTTCTCCCCTCCTCATATCCCACAGAAGGATTTTGATATTCTCTCCCTTCCTGCTTGTCTCACATGAAGAGGTAGCCTTTCTCCTTGCCAAAACAATCCCTCCACATGCAAAAGTGATTCCAATATACATCCTGTCATCTCCAGCAAATTGCCCCTCCAATTACCCCTTCTCTCTCATTTATCTTCAGTCTCTTCCAGTCTACCAGCTACTTCCTTGTTGCCTATAAATAGCCTATGTCTGTCCCGTACTCAAAAATGTTTTACCTTGCTACCTATCAGTTTCAATCCATGTCTCTTCTTCACTCTATAGCTGAAGGCCTTGAGAAGTTCTTCTACAATAGGGGCTTCCACTTCCTCTCCTCTCACTCTACTTAATTCTATGGATTTTAACGTCTGATCTTATAATTCAACTGAAATGTTGTCCAAATTTACCTCCTTTGGCCTCCGCGCAGTCTTTGGCATTATTAATTACTGTCTTTATCTTGATACTTTTTTCTTTCTAGTTTTCATGACACTCTTCTCCTGGTTCTTCTACCTGTCACTCCTTCTCAAGGTCTCCCACCCCTCTCTTCTCTTCTGCTCTCCTCACCATTTCCTGAGGGTGCTCTGCCCAATGGAAGGTAAATTTTGATATCTTAATATCCAAGGGTTTACTGACTAGATTTCTGCCTTAAAGACCATGCCTTAAACTCAATTCACTCTGGTTCTCATTGATTGGTCAACAATAGGTCCCTACCAATTAATAGTTCTTTTTTGGACCCAGTTGGCTCAGAGTGAATGTAAATACTGATTGTTTCCATTTTGGCCAGAAACCCTGAGGGTCTTCCCCTCCCATTTTGATTTTGATTTTTTTGGATTAAAGGGACCAACCTTTGGCTCTTTTCTTAAACAACCCTAATCACAGAATAGGCATAGCCTCAGTCAAAGTGAGAATTGGGAAAGATCTTAGCTTAAAAAGGCCAAGATCTCCCACTGCATCCTGGGCCTTCTCCAGTTGTCCTGAGCTGGTCACTGGCCCCAGATGACTCTGGAGGAGAAAGTGAGTGAGGCTGATGACTTTGTACAGCCCTACCTCACTTAAATCCAATTCACTTGCAAGTCATGGCATCACCACCTCTTCAAGAACCAAGCAGAAACTACACACACAACTCCTCAGTCTCTTTTGCCTGATCTTCATCTGGCCACATTTACTAATTGTGGGTATCCACCAAGGCTCAGTCCTGGGCCCTCTTCTCCCTCTATGTTACTTCACTTGGTGATCCCCATCAGCTTCCATGGATTCAATTATTATTGCTATGCGGATGACTCTTAGATCTATCTGTCCAACCCGAACCTCTCTCTTGACTCCCAGTCTCCTTTGTCCAACTGCCTATTGAACATCTTGTACTAGAAATCCCATAGACATGTTAAACATATCTGAAACTGAACTCATTATCTTTTCCCCAAAACTTTCATTTCTTCCTAAGTCCTCTATTACCATTGAGGGCACTACTATCCTCCCAGTCACCCAGGCTCACAACCTTTTTCTCACCCCCACATCTAAACCAAGTCCTGTGAATTCTACCCTCATAAGATCTCTGATATACAACACTGCTTACCACCCTGGTACAGGCCCTCATCACCTAACTTCTGAACTATTGCAATAGCCTGTATGTTGGTCTATCTGGCCCTCTCCCCACTCCAGTCCATTTTCCACTCAGTTTAGTCTTCCTAAAGTGCAGTTCTTACCATGTTGTTCCCCTATTCAGTAGACTCCAGTGGCTCTCTTTTATCTCCAGGATCAAATGTAAAATCCTTCTTGGCTTCTAAGTCCTTCATAACATGACCGCTTCCTAACTTTTCAGGATCCTTACATACTATTCCTCTCCCTATACTCTGTGGTCCAGTGACACCGGCCTCTTTGCTGCTCCTCACATAAGACACTATCTCCTGAAAAATCTACATTTTTATTAGCTGTCCTACAGTCTTGCAACTCTCTCCCTCTGAGAGAAATAATTATTAATAACCAATGATTTGGGGGAGATTCAGATTTCTCCCTTTTTCTATTTCCTTCAAGACCTCAGTCTCTGAAGGTTGAGCTAACCTTTTCCTCTAGCCAGGCACCCAACCAGGTGGGGGCAGCCATAGTGTTCCACTCAGGTTTGGGTGGGGATAAATTCTTCAAATAGATTGCCCAAGGCTGGGGTTAACTTAAGAATTAAATGACTTAATCAAAGTACAGGTCTAGCCCTTCATTGTTATATTCATTCTCTCATTGATTTTTAGTCAATCAGAGCTTACCACCCCCCTGGAAATACTCCTCTTCCAAAAGGGCATATAAGTCCTGAGCCTGCTATAATTGTCTTTGGCCTAAGAGAGATGGACAAATGACCATCCTTTTATTAAAATATACTGGCATTCTTAATAAAATAATTAAACCACCCAGAAATTATGTCGCTCGAGCCTTTTTAATCACCACACCTCATCATTCGGGCTATCGTGGTGCCCTTCAAATCTCAAGCCTTTCCCAGTTCTCCTTATTCTTAGTGCCTTTCCCTCCACGATTATCTCCAATTTATCCTGCACATATCTTGTTTGTACATAGTTGTTTTCATGTGGACTCTCCCATTAGAATGTAAGCTCCTTGAGGGCAGAGACTGTTTTTGCCTTTCTTTGTATCTCCAGTGCTTAGCACAGTACCTGGCACATCGTAGAGACTTATGAAATGCTTGTTGACTTGAATGCAGACTAAGAGTTTTTGCATCTTTTCTCTAGCTCTCTCAGGTCTTCCCCATGAAGGTACATACAGCATTTAAAGGGACAGTCTTCCTAAGCTGTTATGGCCTCCCCCCAAAATCACCACTTGACTGCCAAGCTTCTGAAGATGATCTTCTCCACCTTAGCCAGGTGGTGGCATGATAAACATATGCCAGCAAGTCTATAACCAACCCCTTCTTTCTATCTTGGTACGCTCTGCCATATATTGGGGTTTATTGGCATAACCTTCATGAATCCAAGGTCACTTGAGGCATCTGAATAGTATTTTTGTGGTGAAATACATAGACAGGTTTCATTCTGCCTATCCAAAAAAGGCAGGGCAGTGTGTTGGACAGTCAGCCTTAGAATCAGGAAGACCTAGGTTAAAATTCTGCTTCTGATGAAAGGCAGCTGTGTGACCACCAGCCAGCCACCTACTCTCTTAGTGCCACAGGTATCGCTCTATAACAATAAATTACAGAGCAGGTGCCAATTTAGAGATTTGGAGCTGGAAGGGAACTCATAGGCTATCAACACCAGCTCTCCCATTTTACAGATGAGGAAATTGAGGGTTAAAGATATTAGGTGACTTAATCGAGGTCATCCACCTCTTAGGTATCAGAGGTGGGATTTGAATCCAGGTCTCCCTGACTCTCAGGTACAGCATTCTATCCACTATCCCACATAAAATCTCTCTACTTTGATGAAATCACTGGTCTCTTTTCCCCGCTAAATATCTAAAAATTATTCAGTTGGGAGTATGAGATTTTAGTGATGCTTGGCAATTGGCTTGTCTGTTAGACAGCCTAAGATACTGACCACTTAAGTAATCCTGAGCCTCATGTGTCCTCATCTATAGAATGAGGGGGTTGGACTAGATGACTTCTAATTTCCCTTCTGTCTTTAAATCTATGACCCTATAATTAGTCTTATTATTGGAAAGGCTCATCGCCAGACTGGCAGCCAGAAGATGACTTTTCCACATGCAACAATTTTTAAATACCATATATTAAGGAGGCGTCAATCACACGCTGCCTCGGTACTTTTAAGTTTTATCTAGACCTCCGATTTCATGGGTGTGGAGGAGTCCTTAGTAAGGAAATTCCATCAATGCAGATTTAAGACTTTTTAATCTTAGGAAATTGACTAGGGGCACTACGAAGTTAAATAACTTGTCCCAGGTGCATATAGCCAGTATGCTATCAGGAGCAAAACTTGAACCCAGGTCTTCCTGACTTGTAGGACAGCTCTCTTATGTTGCCTCTCATACCAGTCCTTGAACTATTAAAGAATGTAGGTACAGAAGCAAAATGTGAATGCTCTTCACTATTCAAATGTGCCCAACACATAGAGATAGCTCTTGAACCTACTGATTTCTATGCTCATAGCCAGCCATTCCAGGAATGAAATCAGGCTGCATATGAATGAAGTACAGTGACTAGAGAGTGCCACCTAGTGAGCATTCACTGGACTAACTACAGATTCTTTCTCAAACAACTGGTTTTTCAACTTAAGAGGAAATCTAGTCCAACCCCTTCTTTTAACAGATGAGGAAACTAAAGCCCAGGGAGGTTAAGCATAAAAGGTATCATCAGAGACATATAAGACTGGAAAAGGTGAATCTATCAGGTAGAGGGAGGGATAATACACGAAAAGCTTCTGTTCTTTCCTGGTATCCATGCAACATAAAGAGATCTGGAGGAAGGCCACATCAGCTTACGCAGCTAGATAGTGCAGCAGGTAACAATAACAATAATTACAACACTACATATTAATGATACTTAGCATTTACATATAGCACTTTAAGGTTTGCAGAGTTCTATATGTATGTTAACTCATTTGATGTTCACAAAACTTTGTGAGGGAGGTGCTATTATTATCTCCTAAAAACTGGGACAATTTACTTTCTGTCCTGTGAAATTTTTATCATTCCATTTTACAGTAGAGGAAACCAAGGCAGGCAGATATTAAGTGACTTTCCTGGGGTCAAAAACCTAAGTTCCTGAGTCAGGATTTGAAGTGAGCTCTTCCTGACTCCAGGTTCACTCTTATCCATAGGACTAGCCTAGATGCCTAGAGTATCCTTATCTGTAAATAAGGGTGATAATAGCACCAGCTGCACAAGGTTATTATGGTGATTAAGTGAGATCATATACCTAAAATGCTTTTCAAATATTAAGGTGCAATATAAATGCCTGCTTTTATATGCCAGTAGATAGGTCCCCTTTGGAAGGTTTCCTGGAGGACACGGGCATGAGTTACAGAGGATAAGAAGGCACAGGTGGGCTGTTGAGGGTTTACCAGCATCAGTGGGATCCCAGATCAATGGGAGTTTCCATACTGAACCATACCAGGAAGGTAAGTGAATGGAATTAAAGCATGCAGTGCTGGAAGGGATGTTCCAGATTGTCTCGTCTGGGTTGTACACAAGAGGAAATACTAAGGAATGATACACCTGATGTTCATCTAGCACTTGACAGCTTACAAAGTACCCTCATGTACATTAGTCTCATGTGATCTTACAATAGCCCATTGAGACAGTATAGAGATTATTATCCCCAGAATGTTTCACCTAAGGAAACTGAGGTTCAGAAAAGTTCATAAGATTGTAGGAGCATAGATTCAGAGTTGAAAAGTGCCTTAGAGTTCACTTAGACTCATAGAGCAATGCCCTCTTTCATAAAGAAAAAGATACAGGAAGGTTAAGTGATTTGCTTGGGGGCATATGGTAAAAAGCAAAATATGGACACCAACCCAGGCCCCCTCATTCCATCCATGTCCTCTGCTCTTTCCATAATAGTACATCATCAACAAGTATTTATTAAGTGAATACTTAACATCTGCCTTCAAAAGTCTCACAAATAAGAGAGAAGACAAATGCACAGATATGAAATAATTAGAGAGCAAATAACAAGTTTGCAGACATACAGTCTAATGCATCAAAGCTTCCATTACACGTTAGGTACTCTCCCAGCACCCTGGATGAATAAAATGCAAAGAATGAAATAATCCCTGCTCTCAAGGAATTTACATTCTAACGAGGAGACAACAAATATATAAGTATATACCGAATAAAAGTAAAGGGAATAATACAAATACATAGAAAGTAGGTGTAAGAGTACAAGGTAGCTAAGGAGGAAGGGCTGAGAAATGAGGCTGTCCGGTTACTACTGGTCAGATGGAGTCATCACAGTAGTGCCACCCCATAAAGGATTTGTGTAATTACTTATTAGCTGACTCAATGACCCAGGAATAAGTGGGGTGGAATGTTGCTCTCCTTGGAGCATTTGTCATTACATAACTCCACGGCCATACAAAAGCATATTCTTTTGCCTTTCTTTTCCAAAGACCTATGCAGTAAATCTTCTGGGTCACTCATCTCAATGGTCTTTTTAACTTGTTTTCCAGGGAATGTAAAAAAGATTGCAAATAATTATATATGAACCAGTATAAAATGTCTTGGTGTTATTTGTTAATACTTTACTGAGTACTAAAGCACACATTCCTGGCATTAAGCCCTGATACATTAATACATTAAGCTCTTGACAAATATAAATGGGGAAAAAAACTGGGAACAATAAATAAAATCAACTGATTGACAAGTATGTATAAAGCCTTATTCCTGTGCTGGACTTTACTGGTCTAAGTGCTTGGGATTCGAAGAAATGCAAAAACAATCCCTTTCCACGAAGAGTTTACACACCAATAGGGGAGACAACTAATAAATAGGTACATAGAAAATGGATGCAAAATAGATACAGAGCGGACAAATACAGAGTAGAAGAGTAAAAGGAAGGTAACTTGACATGAGAAGGCTCAAGTGACTGGCAGAGGAAGAAGATACACAAACAGTCAAATTTGAGTTGAATCTTTAAAAAAAGCCAGGAATCTAAGGAGGTGGAAGTGAAGTGGTAGACCATAAGGGCATGGGGAGACTGCCAGTATAAAGGCATGGAGACTGGAAATGAAGTATTATTGTTTTTGAGGAACAGCAAGTAGGTAGGTATTGCTGTACCACAGAGTACGGGGAAAGGAGTAAAGTGTGAGAAACCTGAAAATATAGGAAGGGGTCAGGTTGTGAAGAGCCTTAAATATGAGTCAAGTTTCTATTTAATGCTGGAGGAAATAGGAAATCTTTGGAGTTTTTTTGAGTAGGGGATGACATTGTCAGTCCCATGCTTCAGAAAAATCTCCTTGGCAGCTGAATTGAGAATTGATGGAGGAAGGAGAGACTTGAGGCAGGAAGAACAATTAGAAGCTGATTGCAATAGTCCAGGTGAGAAATCATAAGGGCCTGAAGTAGGGGAATGGCTATGTGATTGAACTGAAGTGAATACACGAATACATATATACACACATACACAATATGGGTATATATTATATATGTATATGTGTGTATATGTACACATATTATGTGTGTGTGTGTATGTGTGTGTGTGTGTGTGTGTGTGTGTGTGTTGTGAGGATCTGGCAGCTGGTTATGTGGGATAAGTGAGAAGTGAGGAAGGACTGTGAAATGGCAAACCTGGGAGACTAGGAGGTTGGTAGTGTCCTCAACAGTAATAAGGAAGTTTGCAAGAGGAAAAGATGGGTGTCGGGTGAGACAGAGAATGAATTTTGTTTTGAGTTCAAAGATACTTGCAGTTCATCCAGTTTGAAATGATGCTTGGAGGTGTAGGGATTGTAGCTCAGAAGAGGGTCAGAGAATCATATGCAGAGATGATAACTGAACCCTGAACCTGTAGGAGCTGATTGGATCAACAAAAATACTACAGACAGCAAAGAGAAAAGGAACCAGGACAGAACTTGGGAATATCGGTGGTGTGCTATAGCCAGCTCTAACTGATTTGTGAGAAATTGTTAAATTTTTAGCCTGAGCACTGTTGATTATCTAGACTTAATAAAGTGTTAATAATGTAGATTACACTTAAAAGTGTATATGAAAACATCCCACCCTCATCCCAGGTGTTAATCATTTATCAGCAAACCCCTGTAAACATCACTTGAGCTCGGCAGGGTCTCAGGCCAGACTAGAGGCCTAGTGACTGACGATAGGCTAACAACAATGATGATAAGAACAACTAACACTTAGAAAGTGCTTTAAGGTTTGCAAAATGCTTTATCTCATTTGAGCATCACAAGAAACCTAGGGGCCACCACACTCACACCATATTGCATGGATGAAGATCGAACCAAGAAGACTGAGAGAGCCAGGAGAGAATGAAGGGAGCTATGGGTCATGAAAATCAAGGACAGAGAGAGGATCCGGTAGGAGGTGATCAAGAGTGTTAAATTCGACAGAGAAGTCAAGGATAAGGACTGAGCAAAGGCCGTAAGATTTTGCCATTAAGAGTTAGTCAATAAATATTCATGAAGCACTAATTATATTCCTGGCACTGTGCTAAGGCTTTACAAATATTATTTCATCTGACTTTCTCATTTAATGGGGAAGACAACTTGCAAACACCTACGGACAAAAAAGCTATATACACGATAAACTGAAGATAAGCAACAAAGGGAAACCACTAAAATTAAAGGACTGGGAAAGGCTTCCTTGGAGGTGGGATTTAACCTAGGACTGGAAGGAAGTTAAGGGGATAGCCAGGGACAATGCCTAAGCATAGGGAGATAGACTGTCTTGCCCAAAGAACAGCAAGGAGGCCAATGTCACCAGATGGCAGAGCCCTGGGTTGGGGGAAGGTGTAAGAAAACTGGAAGGGAAAGGGGATCATGTTATGAAGGGCTTTGAATGCCAGATACATGATTTTATATTTGAGTCTGGAAGTCACCGGAGTTTACTGAACAAAGGGGAGGGGAAGTATTGGTAACTTTGGGGAGAGAAAAATGATAAAATTGGAAGCCCTCTTGCAGTGGTTTTAGAAGAGAATAAATATAAATTTACTAAAAATGATTTGTAACTAAGGTTCAGTGCCAATTGTGTGATCTCCTCTCCCCCATACCAACAACTAGTTTTAAAATTTTAAAGAAACAACAGTTATAGGGAAACCTCAAAGTACTCTGTTTCTCCTCCCTTTGAATGACAGATGATGGAAACAGAGGGAAAAGAAGATTAGTCCCAGTTCTGCCACTAACTAGTTGCATCATCTTGGGAAAGCTGCTTCCCTCTTATGGATTTTGGTTCTATCTGTAAAATGAAAGAGCTGCTGGATGATCACTAAACTCTCTTTTAGCCTTGAAATTCTGATTTTCTTATAATTATTTTCTTGTCAGAGGCTTGGGCAGCTAAGTAATCAAATTTTAACTCCTTCACTATCAATAATTTATGAAGAAATATAGAAAAAAATCTAGGATGGGGACTACAAAGGCCTAGGCTCTAGACCTAACTCTGCTACTAATTCTAATGTATCACTACTAAGGTATGATCTTGAGCAAATCATTTTAGAATCTCAGATAATTACCCATAAAAGGGACATAAGGAGGTAGAACTGGAAGCAACTATGGAGATCATCTACTTCAGCATCATTTTGCTGAAAAGTACACCTATAAAGTCACATATGTAATAAATTCTGTACTCTTTCCACCTCACTGCCTTGTAAAAAAATCAAGTATAACTATTAATGTGAGCAGAAGTACAATCTCAAAATATATTGTTTCAGGGGGCATAATGCTTTTGTTTTCCTTGCCAATTACTTCATTCTTTACTTAAGTTCGGGCTGATATTCAAATAGCTTTACATTTTCTATGCATACCAAGGCAGAAAAAATAGCTTCATAAGCTTTGGAATATTCCTGCTCAGAGAACTAGAAAATGGTCCAAGAGGCTGAGCTTTTGGAAAAGGGAAAGGAAGCTCGTCCAGAATCGTAGCTGTAGAACTCCTATAGTCGACCTCCTTATTTTTACAGATATGTTAACTGAGGCTTAGAGAGGTTACTTCACTTTGCCCAAGCTCTTAAAGCCAGAAGCTGGCAGAGAAAGTATTGGAATCCTCTTCTTCTGACTCGATTCAGTGCCATTACCATACCATGTGATCTCAAAAAAAAAAAATCTCGGTGCTCAGGATAAAATAGTTATTCACGGACAACGACCTTTGCAAACCTGAAAATTACCATGCATATGAAAGTTGCTATTCTTTGCTTTGCTTTACTGAAGCGTTGCAGGTGGTTCAGGGGTGGCTTACGATGTTGCACATCATAATCGCACGCGATGTGTAGCCGAGGTGCAGCTCCAACTCCTCCTGGGCAGCTATAAATGAATTTTTACTTTATTACAGCAGCTCTGAGTGGATCACGGCATCAACACCAACTGATGGAGCGTGGGAGAAGAAACTGAAGCTCCAAGCCATCCACACTGACCCAGAAGTACCTCCACCATGAAGCTAGGCCCACGCCCAGGACACGTGGACACGCCCCTAGGCCACACCCCCACGCCCAGCCCATTTCAGTGTGAGAAAATGGGAACCGTCTTCCTGACTGGCTCGGGCTTTGCGCCGGCATAAACCTTCGGGCGTGGCTCCTCTCGGATTGACAGCACCAATGACCAATCACGCTCAGCGACCCATTTCCTGCTTGTCTGCTCCTTCCCACTTTCGCCGGTTGGGAGGGGCTTTTCCCCGCCCCTCCTCAATGAGTGACAGTTCTTAGTCCCCCCCACTCTCCGACGCTGTTGCGTAATCCTGCGTCCAGGTGCCGCCCTTGGAAAAGGGGGCGGGTTTGATTGGCAGGAGGGTGGGCCAGCCAACCCAACGCTCCCGGAAGATCGATCTTGACGGGCAGGTGCGGGAACCACTTAACAATCAAAGCTTAGGCGGAAGTGTTTTGTTTTTTTTTTTTTTTTTTACAGAGTGGGGTGGAGTAAAATTCTGAGGGCGGGGAGAAGGCGGGGGAGGGGGGTCGGGGGGCGGGCCGAGCGCTGCGGCCGGAGATGGTGTCGGGCCGCTGCGGCGCTCGGCTGCGGAGGACACGGCACTGAGGCATTGGGGGCCAGGCTGGGGCCAGCCGCCGGTTCGTCCGGTAAGCACAAGCCCACACAGAGTGGAAGTGACGACCGCTGGGAGTCCCTCTTCTCCCCTCCCCCTCATAACTGCTGTTCCCCTTACCCCGCTGTCCGTCCTGGGCACTGCCCCCTCCTTACGGACGGCGGCCGTGCAGGGACACGGAGGCGGGGCCGCCTCCGGGGCTGGGGGCACCTGTCGCCGCTTCCTGTCCTACCCCTCCTCTTCTTCCCAGGCACCTGCTCTGGAGACCTCGGCTTGCCCTGGCGCGGGGGTCCCAGTGCGCCTGGGTCCTGGGGAGGGCGCGGCACCTGAGAGGCCCGGGTAGCCGTGGTCCCGGGCCCAGGGAGCGCCGGGAACGGGGCCAGCCCTGCGAATGTAGGAGCGCCGGGAGAGGGGAGTTTCCCCCGGGACAGAGGGCGGCAGCCTCGGCTGCTGCCCCGGGGACCGTGAAGGCCCCGCAGCTCCCTGCAGTGGGAGGCCGGCCTGAGGAGGCTGGCGTTGGGTGGCTCGGGAGAAGCAAAGTCAGGTCCGAGTTGGTCGGCGTGTGTCTCTCCTTCTCCTCTTTCTTGCTACCTCAGTGGGATTTTTTTATTTTTTGGTTTCGTTATATCCTTTTTGCTTGGGTGTCTCTTGTCTTTCTCCTTGGGGTTGAAACAGCAAGGGATGTTTTCCCGGCAAGAGTTTTCCTTTATGCTGTTTCATCCTCTCTGGGATTTGACGTAGTATGGAGCCTTTGGCACTATCCAGGGTCTGGCTTAATTTTTTTCTCCTGATTTCAGTGAATGAATTATACTGTTCCTTTCCCATCCCCCTCAGACCACATGATTAAGGTAGTTTACAAAAGATACACAGTAATTTATGATGCCCTTGTTCACTGTCTCATACCATCTAGTTAAAGTTGGAAGACAAGAATGCATTCATTAGCTTGCAACACTTACAGGTTTAGCTAGATTCTTTGCATACAGGGAAACAGTTTCCACCCCATACTGTTGATATCCCTTAGAGAAAATGCCAGAGGTTTGCTTTTGGGCAAAACGAGAGTGGCTGTAAACAACACCATTTCTGACAACCCATATTGCTGGGTTTTTGTTTTTATTTCTTTTGAATCCAGCAGATGTTTATTAAAACTTTCAGCTACAAAGACTTTTAAAATGGCACAAGTAAAGAGTTTACATTCTACCAAGAAGAGGCAGTCTGGTTTAGTAGTTAGAGAACTGGCTTAGAAGTCCTGCAACTGACATACTGCCCCTGTTACTTAACCTCTCAGTGTCCCCAGGCAACTAAATCTAGAGCTGCAAAGAAAGGTGTTGATCTGTTTGATGTCACAGGTCAGGACCATTAAAAAAAAAAGACAATGTGGACACTGAAGGTCTTTTAAGGAGGGAGAAAAGAGGACTTCTTAGAAGAGAAGTCTTCATGGAAGTTTTCGCGGAGGAGGTGACATCTGAGCTAAATCTTGATGGTAGTGATTCTGAGAGGCTTGGATGAAGCAGTAGAGTATATTCTAGGTATGGTAAACTGCTAATGCACAGGAGTGAGAAATGCCTTGTCAAGTGTAAGGAATAACTAGTAGTCCAGTGTGACTGGAATGTAGAGAACATGGCCCCTTGCCATTTGAAAAGTAATTTTTAAAAAGTTACTTTGAGAAATGTATCAAGTTCCAAGGAACTGTATATTTTCACAGGAGGTTACAGTTTTTATTTTGCATATTCAGGGTCATCACAGAAGATGGGCCAAAAGAGAGAGCCTTTCTCAACCTCTTAATAAAGGGGAAGATCAGATTTATTTTCATGACCAATTAAAAAAAATGATTGAAACTTTTTTCTTGATCTTTTGAATTTAGTTGTTACTAAAAATTCTGTTTTTTATTACCATCTTATTGCAACTTTCATCAAAGGATGAAAACCGTAAGTTTTCCCAGGTGCTTTGGTTGGCTAAATGGTGGTGGCAAATAGTTGTTGTGTTGGACAAAGTGCTGGACTTGGAATTTGAATCTTTCCTCCAACATTAATAGTTATGGGACCTCGAGTGAGTCACCTAACTTCTTCTTGACCTCAGTTTCCTTACCTGTAAAATGAGAATAATAATAGCACTTACCTCACAGAGTTGTTGTGAAGATCAAATGAGATGCCATGTAAACTGCTTTATAAACTTTTGTGTACCTTTTATTATAATACTTTTTATAATTGAAAAAAGATAAAGTTAAAAAGCTGTCTTCCATGCTTTCTAGAATAGTACTATAGAAGGAGCACTGGACTGGGGATATAGTAGATCTGGGTTCTAGATTCAGTGCTGTTGACTAGTTTTAGGACCTTAAAAGCAATTTGGTTCAGAGTCAGCAAACATTAAGCACCCAATGTGTGCTAGACACTCTGCTAGGAACTGGGGCTACAAAGATAGAAGTCATTCAGACCCTAACTCAAGGAAAAAAAGGAGTAAAGAAAAGTCACTTCCTTTCTGTGGGCCTCAGTTTCCTCCTGTGTAAAATGAGGGGGAGTAACTATTTATGGTTCCCAAGATTCTTTTCATTTTGCATAATTCTAGAATCACCAAATACTTTTATTTTTCAAGGGTATATTGAAAACACAGCTTTGAAATGGAATACATGTGAATGACTGGGAGGCATGCAATAACAGACATAGGAAGATCCGTTTGGTCAGTGCCTTTGGGTCAGCATTAGTCTTAGCAGCAATGGTTTAAGTGCTGCTTATTTCACAGAATCTAAAAGAGTTGGTTTATCCATTTCAAGCTGTACTTGGATAGGAATCTGATCCTTCACAAAAGATCCCTAACAAGTGGTCATCCATCCTCTGCTTGAAAACTTCAGAGACAGTAAGATCAAGGATGAAGCAGGAATCTCCATTATCACCATTATGTTAGCTATAGCAATAAGACCAGAAAAAAAGAAAACTAGAAGGAATAAGCATAGACACAAAGAAGAAACAAAACTATCCCTTTTTGCAGATGATAGGATGATTTAAAGAATCCTAAAGAGTCAACTAAAAAACTTAACTGAAGCACTTAGCATCATCAGCAAAGTTGGAGGATATAAAATAAACCCACACATATCATCTGCATTTTGTATATGAAGACTTCAGAGACTGAAGCTCTACTACTTCTGAGGCACTTTGTTCAAGTACTGGACACCAAGTGTTAGGAAGTTTTTCCTTACATCTTTCTCTCTGAAACTTTACCTTTTGTTCCAGTTGTTCTTCTGGGTAAACATCTCCAGTCTCCAGTTCTGGTATGGTATAATTTATAATACCCTACCATCCCTGTTACCTGCTGCCTTTTGTGTATAATGTAGAAAGCACTCATTAGATTTTGAACTTCTTGAGGGCAGGGACTATGTTTTTCCCTTTCTTTGTGCTCACAGTGCTTATCACAGTGTCTGGTACATAGGAGATTAGTAAATGATTATTGACTGGTGATAGTACATATTTTTATGTCCTATGTATCCACTGTTAAAGAGTGAAAAGAGGTTATGTTACTTTTTGGATATAACCCAATATATTAGGAGAACTGAGACTTAACTCCCAGGATTATTACACTTCTGTGATTTCATTATTGGATTTAATTACCTCTCAGAAAACCACACAGCTAAGGGTTATTTGCTCTCAACAGATGGGAATGGCAGGAATTTTTACATAATCGTGTGTGTATATATGTGTATGTGTGTGCATGCATGTGCGCACACACACACACACACACACACACACACACACACACACGGTTTTAAAGGAAGCATTTGATCTTTTAATTACATCCATTTAGTGGCTAAATGTAACCTTACTGCTAGTGCCAAATTACTAATTTTATGCAGTATAACCTAAGCAATGCTGAGGTCCTTGTAGCCTGCCAACAAATGTCTGAATGTTGGCTATATTTAAGGTGCTATGGAGAACCCAGAAAGAGTTTATAATTTTTACATTAAAAAAACTTATAGTGTAGGTGAGGAGACATCAGCTATTACTGAGTGCAGATATTGGCTGGCATAAGTATTTACAAAGCCTAGATTTTTACTGATTTAGTAAAACATTGCCCATGTTGATTTGAGTTTTACACACTTTTTACAGTAATTAATTTGTGAATTCCTACCCAGACCTCACTAATCAAGATTAGAAAGAGCACCAAAGTGCACCAAAGTGAAGGAGTCTGTTCTAATTATTCAGCTTGGCTTCTCCTCACTCCTCTCTTCCTTTGTATTTTTAGCAAATGACCTGCTGACTTAATATCCCTTGAGACAGCGTGTTGTTTTCCTATCTGCTACTTGGAACATTGGTTGGAAGAGAGTAATGCATCTGCTGCTTTTGTTAGTAAAATCAGATGTTATTTGTATTGTTCTATCTTAATTGTAACTAGTCTCATACCCAACATTTTTAGTTAATTCACATTCCTTAAGTGACTGTCTGAAAAATTTCCCTATCTTCAGGAGATGTGCAATCATGTTGTTGAAAATGTTAGTGTGAAGAATATAAAGTCAAGTGGTCAAGGATTTTTGTGGTGTTTTGAAAGGATCACTGTACCTGGACAGGAGACCTGGATTCAGATTTGAGCACAACATTTATTAGTTGTGTACTCTTAAAAGCTTCCATTTCCTTATCTGTAAAATAAAGATATTTGCACTACCTACCTTTCATAGGGTGCTTATGAAGAGAGCACTTTCAAATCTTCAAGTGATATATAAATGTGAGTTGTTATTACTACCCTCTAACTACACATCTCTCTGAATGGAAACATTTAGAAACGAGATGGCCCATATTTAACAAATGTTTGAATAACAAGCATAGTGTAGTGTATTAGGCGACTTGTGCCTAAATTACATGGCTGTACTAAATTTAGCTTTTAGAGCTGTATAACAAATAAACTAAAATGTACATATTTTCTGTATGTCTAGCACAAAAGCTGAAGTGGGGCCACAGTAGCACTACAAAAATGGTGACACAATCCCCCTAGAGAAAATTGGTTTGAAAAATGAATGGATAGGAGAGGGAGAGATTGGGGCCAGCAGGGATTGGGGGCAGGACTTTTAACAGATTAAAGAAAAATGACAAAAAGTCATGTTTTACAATCTGATTTTTGAGTGGGGAAAAATCCTATTTTCATTTGAATTAAATATTCATTTTTCCATTTCAGAGTTTTTGACTGTTTCTGAAATCTTTAACATCCATATTGATGTCTTTTTCCTTATCCTTTTTAAAGGTAGAAAGTGAAATCTTGAGGGTTTGACAGTTTGGTGACAGAGGATTTAATTTCTTTGCTTGGAATACACGTTATGAACCCTTTCTGGAGCATGTCTACAGGTTCTGCACGCAAGGTGAATGTACTAATTTATTACAAAAATCTATTTCTTTATATATCTGAGAACTGTACTAGAATCTACCATCATAAAAATACAAAACTCCCCTTTAAGACTTATAATGAAAAAGTTGTATTGGAGAAATCGGGGTAATGACTAAATATGATTATAAATGTATCTTACAGAGAAAAAAATTGGTGTCACAATTTTAAGAATATTATCTAATTCATATCTACTACAAAAAGTGGATTTTAGGTAACAACTTGGTAGCTACCCCCCAACTAAATTGAAACCCATGCATTGCACATATTTGAGCAAGGTTTTGTGTGTGTGTGTGTGTGTGTGTGTGTGTGTGTGTGTGTGTGTAGGATTTCAGTGCACGTTTAGGAAATCTCAAGGAAAGACCAGTCTGGTAGATTGTGTCATACTTGATTTAGAATTGAAGACTCCTGTGAAATTTGAGGGCTCACTCATTCCCTCTTGTTCAATAGAATGAACTTCAAATAATGCTCTTGAGGGAGGATTTTAACTTTGTCCAAAGTGCAGTTTTTGGTGGTACTTGACCCAAGGAAGTTCTGGGCTGGATAATTTAGTCACCATGACTCATTTAGGCCTTTGTCTTTGACTAAGGGTGACAGTTATCCTGGTGATACTCAAAATGTGGAAACCTATCCATTAGGAACAGGATCAAATTCAGACTCAGGCAAGTGAGAAATTAACTTCACTCTTTTGTCTCTAACATGAGTGCCCAACATCATCAGGTGATAACTAATTTCAGTCATTCCAAACTACTTACCTAGTGTTCAGTTTCTTATTTGCCCTTTAGTACCATCTGAGTACAGGAGAAGTCCTCTGGATTTTGAATGGTGGTAGAATATAAATGTTTAGTAACAGCTTACATATATATTACACCTACTAAAAGTAAACTTAAGGGGAAAATATGACAATCATTTGTACTGAAGTTGCCTATAATTTTAAGTCATCTTTTATCTTCATTTTTGAAAATGTCATTGCAATTATAGTCAGTCTTGCAGGTATGGTGGTTTTTAAAGGACAGGGAGGAAGAAGTGAAGAAAATTTTTAATGTAATTTCAAATTGTTTTTACTGTAAACAACCTGCTCGCTCACAGATGTCTCAAATATTTTTGATTATAGTCTTAAAATTTTGTGACAGCCCAATTCTAACTTTTAGATCATAGAAATAAAATTGCATATCTGAGAAGTCATGTAAACTATAGTATATCTAAGAATTCATTCTACTAAATGTTCTCAAAACTGTCTCTTACAGCGATCTGATGGTGAAGAGAAGACAGTGACTGGGGACCTGAAAATTAGTCCGCCACGAACTGCTCCAAAGAAACAGTTGCCTTCTATTCCTAAAAATGCTCTGCCGATAACTAAACCTACATCTCCTGCCCCGGCAGCACAGTCAACAAATGGCACACATGCCTCTTATGGACCATTCTACTTGGAATATTCCCTTCTTGCCGAATTGTATGTTCTTCACAAACTATTGGAATAAATTCTGAAGGGGGCCCAAAAGTAAATAATGAAGATTGTTTTGGGAAAGTTTCTGAATGTAGTTCTCATAAAGCCTTTAACATCTTTTCAAGATAAGTCTGAATATGGGCTTGAAACTTTACTGCCAGTGATGTGATAATATCCTTTTAGCTAAGGGTGTGTTATGTTACTTGCGTAGACTCTATGAAATGTAATCGTTCCTAGTTGAGCTTGTGTGTCACTGAGTAATAAGATTTAGAAAAGTTGTTAATTTTCTAGTTGTTGCTAATGGGGCGGAAATTCTGTCTTTAGCAGGCCTTTGAATTGTTGGGCTTTTAAAGAAGGATTCAAATTATTCAGTGTTCACATAGGAGATTTGTGTGAAGGACATAATAGCTTTCTTTCAGCCTATAATCTAATGAAGTAGCTTATTTTGGAAGAGAGGAGAAACAAGAGGATCAGTGGAAAGTGTGTTCTTACTACTACAAGTAGTAAGAAAGTTTTTTTCTTACTACTTGTAGGACCTTTCTCTAGGGTCTCAGTTTTTCCATTTCTAAAAATAAGGACTAGACAACTTAGGTTCCCTTCCCAGCTCTAGATCTGTGATCCTAAGGGGGAACCATGAAAGATCATTCATTTATACCCATTGCTTAACGAATCACTAAAACAACTTTTCAGTAATGTAATAGATTAATGCTTTTGAAATTTCAGTGTAATTGTGATTGGGTGTGACTTAGTAACATTGGTCTATGTGGCTTTATAATCAGATTCTTGTTTCTTGAAGCTGGGCAGTGAGTTGAACAGGCATCTATTAAGATGACTACATCTCTGTTCTGTGCTGAGATACAAGCAATCACTTGATCTGGCAAGTCTTGTGGCAGTTATGAGTGGTCACTGTCCTGTTGACATGCTTAGAAAATGAGCTATTTGATAAACACATTACTGTGAAATAGTTTTTACTAAATATAAGGTTGAAATTGAAAAAATATCTATAGTAGGAGTAATAAAATAGGGGAAAGCAACTTATTTCCCACTGAAACACAAGAAATTAGCAGCTAATCTTTTAAAAGACACTAGATATTGTTACTCTTCCCGGGGTTTCTCATGGTCCTGCATATACACAATACTTTAATTCAATCACCAACATGCATTTCTTAAGCCCCTTAAGTTTATGCTGCATATTATGCTGGGTGCTAAGGATATAGAATACAAAGAATGGAACAAACCCTGCCCTTAGTTGTAGAAAAAAAGAATGGTCAGCTAGGGGAAGTAAACCACATCATGACTTTTCTTTTCCTTAGATATGAATAGGCAGAGGTTCTTGAAGGCATATGTGTTGATTTTTTAAAAAATTGTTTTTTAAAGGCTAGTATTTTACATATTCATGCATGAGCTTTTATGTTCATAACAAGGCCCATAGATTTCAATTGCCTGAGGCTTGGTTATCTTATTTTGAGGAGCCCTTTGCAACTTATACCCTATAGCACCTCTTCTCATCAAGCACATTGCAAATTTAAAACTCACTTTTATTCCAGTGCTGGTCTCTTGCTCCTCATTAAGTTTCAGAGCTATGATAAGCTTTAAAATGTCAGCTAAATAAGAGATATCAAGACATAATTCTTCAGTCTTTAAAAATAAATGTGAATTACTTGTTTGGGGATATTTGTATGTAGATATATAGCTTTTTATGTTAAAACAAAGCAAGGGTCACTTAAATATAGTGATTATCCCAAATTTAATTGGAATTAGTATGTCCAGAATTTATTAATTTCTTTTTTTTATTTTTTGAATTTATTTATTTTAACAAGTCTTTATTCCACACTGCTCTGTGTAAGGTACTATTTGGTGCAAGGCACTAACTTAAAAGGTTATGTTGTTCAGAGACACTTAAGGAATGACTGTGTAGCATTTTGGAGAGAGGTAGTGCCATTCATCAGTTAAACTTATTCTTTGCTTATTTCCATTCAGGAACTAATTTCTTAATCTGAAGTCATTATCTAGTTCATGCTGCTCCCAGTGATGTTCATTTATTTTGTTTCTCCCATTTAGGAGGTAGACCAGTTAGCTGGGCACTGAAACCTATGTGCTCTCCTGATTATGCAAAAGCAATGTTCACATGCTAACCTAGGAGTTTGTTTTCCCCTGTCTTCTGTGTAGTTTGGCCTCAGTCACCACTACTTATTGGCACTAGCTACCCTATGTTGGTAATTACCTGGTGTGTTCCTCTAGCTGATAAGTGACAGTGAGGTTTTGTCATCTGTAAATACAGTTTACATTCATGTAAATTAACATTTCCATCTAATGCTTCCATTCCAGCACATTGGTTGTGAAGCAGAAGTTGCCTGGTGTCTATGTGCAGCCGTCTTACCGCTCTGCATTACGTAAGATATAAATTCTTTCTTATCATTTCCAATAGTCACTTTTTAAAAATACAAATTTAAGACATCTTTTTCTTTGATAGTGTGGTTTGGAGTAATATTCATACGGCATGGACTTTATCAAGATGGAGTATTTAAGTTTACAGTTTATATCCCAGATAACTATCCAGATGGTGATTGTCCAGTAAGTAGTATGAAGCTTAGTCTCTACCAATCCATGTTGTTGCTTGGTTTGTAGACTTTACTGAGGGCTAATTATTTACTTCCTGACTTAGTACTTAATGCTTCTTTAGTTTTCTAAAAAGCTTATCTTCTCAATTTTATCCCCAAGTGGCATTTACTACTTTGTTATATCATGACTTCAGTTATTTGAAAAGGAATCAGACTTACTCTGCTGGTTTCAGGGGGCCAACGTAAGAGTAACGAATGAGTAGTTGCAGACAGGCAGATTTAGGCATGATGTAAGAGGAAATTTCCTTAAAAGTAGATGTGCCCCAAAAAGGTGGGAAGAGCTGCCACCTTATTCTTCACTTGAAGTCAGACTACTTACTGCATGTATGGAAGAAAAGAGTATCGTTCAGGTACAAGTTGGACTAGGTGACCTTTGAGGTCACTTCCAGTTCTGAGGTTCTCTCAGCTCAGTGTATTCCTCTTGCTCGGAGACAGGACATTTACTATGTGATGGGAAGAATTGTTGTGTGTCACTAAAATGGCTTTCCTTTTATAGTGATTTTTCCTAAACTTCACAACCTTCATCTTAAAAGAAAAACATTAAAAATAATAATGGTGTCCTATATTCACATTGTCAGCTCTTCTTGAGTTTAACAATATAATAGTATTCTTGTTCTCATTTATTCCTCTATGTTTTTTTTATCTTCCTGGTCTGATAAATATTAATGTTTCAATTTGTGCCATTTCTCTTTAAATCTAGCGCTTGGTGTTTGATATCCCCGTCTTCCACCCACTAGTTGATCCCATCTCAGGTGAATTGGATGTGAAGAGAGCATTTGCAAAATGGAGGTTAGTACTTTCTTTTTTAATGATAGAATATTGCATGAGAATGCCTTGGTGTAATAACTTCCCATTCCTCTTTTAGGAGGAACCATAATCATATTTGGCAAGTACTGATGTATGCACGACGAGTTTTCTACAAGATTGATACAACTACCCCTTTGAACCCTGAGGCTGCAGTATTGTATGTAACCTTTTTAATGTTGTCTGATGAAATTGAGTGTTAAGCTATATTTACTGAGTTGAAAATTTTTTTTCTCTAAATGTAGGTATGAAAAGGATGTTCAGCTTTTTAAAAGTAAAGTGGTTGACAGCGTCCAGCTATGCGCCACTCATTTGTTCGATCAGCCTAAAATAGAAGATCCCTATGCAATTAGGTTAGTATGTGATGCAGATAAATGACATTTTATATTACTACATTTTCATGTCATTGTCATGTGATCCTAGGATAGTTGTCTACTTTAGGCAGCTAGGTAGTGTAGTAGATGTACTGAGTCAGGAAGATCTGAGTTCAAATCCAGATTTAGGCATGTACTAGCTGTGTGACCCTGGGTAAGACATTTAACCTGTGTTTCAGTTTCCTCACTTGTAAAATGAGGATAAGAGCACCCATCTCCAGGGATTGTTGTGACAATCAAGAGATAAAATATTTGTAAAGTTAAGAGCATAGTGTGAGCCACAAAGTTGCCTGTTACATGGTAGGCACCATATAAATGCTTATTCTCTTCCTTTTTTTCCTTTCTGTTTTCCTCCCCCACTACTTTAAAAGCAGCTGTGGAATACTTTGTTATTTGTTCCTTTATTACTTAGTCCTTTGCTTAGCAGGTGATGTTTAATCCCTGGTAGCTATAGAGTCCCCCCCCCCGCCCCCCGCTATGTGGGAAACCACATATTGTCATGTATTTGGCAAAAACCCAGCTCATAAATCTGGTTAGGTTTCATGAAATTTAAAAATTTTACCATCCATTTAGTAAATACTAGTGTCAACATTAATTATCTATGGTACCTTGCATATTTATAGGCATTCAGTTACTGATCTTATCATGAAGTCAGGACAGCAGGGATTTTGTGAAGAGATAGTGTAAACCAAGAGATGGATAGTTTAACTCTTTGAAGACTTAGGCAGATCATTTCTTCATTAGTCTCAAATATTACCTTTAAAATATGTGAGTTCATCTGTGTTATTGTATTCTATGCCATACTAGATATTTTCATGAATTTTTCTTGCCAAAATTTTTATTACCTAATGGCTAGGCCTTTCTAATCTTAGACATCAGGCCTGTCTTTATAGCCTTTCCAACTTGTTAAGACCTGCCACCGGCATAGCCTTCTAGAATCCAGGGTCAGCTTCATGGCTGTGCAGCATTAGGGGATAGTTTTGACTTAATTTCAATGATTACAAATAATGCTTTGCAATTAATGATTTTTCACTCTCATTAAAATTTCATGTAAAGAGTCAGGTGATATTGGAGACATCATTTAATCTCTCTCCATTATACAGATGAGAAAACAGATGTCTAGGGAAGCCAACATTGACTAGTTACACAGAGCTAGATAATGACAGTTATTTTGGTGTTCTGTTATGTTCAACAAATCATTACACATCTTTATGCTCCTTAGCTAATAGTAGCTTTAGATGTGTAAAGGCACTGTAAATAAGTCGAACATTTAGAGTTATTTTCCAGAAATCTTATATCCATGAGGGAGGAATTGGTTTTAGAGTATCATTTGAGAATATAAATATTCTAGCAAATGGAAGAACTGACAAAAAAGGCTTATTAAGCTAAGGAAATCAGAAGCCATGCATGTTTTTAAAGTCCTTGAATCTTCTTTCCCAAAGTTTTTCTCCATGGAATCCCTCTGTACATGATGATGCTAGAGAGAAGATGCTGACTCAGAAAGTAGGTAGAAGATTTAATTCCTAAAAACATCTTTTTCTAAGTTCTTTGTAACCTGAGACTAGCTCAGGATTTAATTTTACATTTTTCTTATTTTGGATAACTCTTTTTAGAAAATGAGATCCTACTACATATCTTGGGGGGAAAAATGGAAAAGCTATATTCTTCTGTTGCTGCCTGCCTCTTCTGTAGTTTTTAATGCCTTGTTTTTTATTATGCCTAGAAGAAGCCAGAAGAACAGCATAGTAAAAACCTCCATGTCGCTGGCCTGTCGTGGGTAAAGCCTGGCTCAGTGCAACCCTTCAGTAAAGAGGAGAAAACAGTAACAACTTAAATGAATTTCTGAATGTTGGTGCACCGAGCACTTTTTTGCTGGTGAAGGGAGAAGAGCAGGAAGAAATTTTTCTGCTGGACTCTGGACTAGTTAAGCTGACCAATGGCCGTGACTGTAAAGAGTAAAACTGCTCGAACAAAGACTGATTTTTGGTGTTTTACATATACATCTAGGTTCTAACAGAATTTTGGAAGATTTCTCTTTAAATAATGCAATACTTCTGTTAGAATTTTCTTTAGGCTGGTTATCTAGTTGAGTACTCCAAATTATTGGGGATTTTTGAAGGGGCTTTTAAACTTATTTTTCTTCCCAAGAAATAGCCTTTTTAAAAACCTAATTGGCTGAAAGATTAGCAGGAAATCTCATGCTGAAGGCAAGGTAAGCTGCATTCATCTTAACTAATATAGCAGACAGAGTTTAACACTATTTAATGATCTTGAAATCAATGGTTTCAATTGTAAATATGCTAGAATGTGGAATTGTATATAGAGCTGGTTTAGTAACTCAGCACTTTTAAGTGAAAGATAAACTGAGACTGCAAGTCTTAGCCTACTGTCTTACTGATTTACAGGCTTATACTGTCACTGAAGCACACATTAGTCTGATGAAAGGAGACCAGAACACTATGATTTGTAGTTTTTTGGTGCGTTATTTTCCCCAAAGCAAACTACAGTTGTATTTTTTTTAATGGTTATATCTTTTGGGGACCTTTACATAAAAGGTTCCTGATGGAGTCAAAGGTATTTTAATGACACTGTGCCTGCTCTGCTAGTGTGACTAATGTGTGTTCAGTAGTGACAAAATAAAGTGGAAAAAAATTACTTTTTTCTCTTGTCATTTGTTCATATTACGTGGGGATAAATTAAACCCAAGGTTTGTCCTGCCTTTTTCCCCAACAGAACTAAGAATCCAAAGATCAATTTGTAAATGCTTTTATTGAAAAATACACTTGTAATATTTTCATACAAAATTACAGTAGCAATAGGTAAGCATCTTGACAATTTTATAAATATTTTTACAGACACCATTCCATTTGAACAGTGTTAAAGTTCCATATTTCAGACCAGTATGAAAGTTACTCAGTAACTTGTTTTATACTAATTCAATTTACAACTGAATTATATCTTCCTAATAGATTATTCAACTTTGAAACTGAACAGGAATGATTAATAAAGGTAAATCATTCAACTGCTGTTAGCATCTAATATTCCTTAATTTGTGTACGCACTAAAAGTTTGAACTAGTGAAAATCTAAATTCTGAACTCAATCCAGTTTTTTTCACCTGAAGGTATCAGGTATAATGGCAGCATATCCAAAGCTATTTAGAAATTTCAAATTAATAGCGGCAAGTTTTTTTGGGATAGCTACCTCCAAAGGCAAGAGATCATAATTTTTCTGATTAACCTCATAGGTCAACTTGATTTTGGACATTTTAAACTAATTTCTGAGATCAAGCAAAATTAGAGCTCCCCTACCTAAAAAAATTCTAAAGGAATTCAAGCGCCCACAACTGTCAAACTTAACAGTTTTAAAACACTGCTTGTTTTTTTTTTAAATAAATACAAAAGGTCAGATTAAAAAGAAATTTTAATGTTTATCCCGGAGAAAGTCTTCTACTTAACGTTCACATTGTAGAAAGTGCCATTGCAAGTATACAGCAAAAAATAACTCATCTGGGTTATAAAATCATGCTTTTCACAGCCCTAAAGTGCCACATCTTATACAAGTTCACTTTCACACATTGCACAGATACATAAAATAATCACTGCAAAGTGCCCAAGAATTTTTAAAAGCCCACCACATACAGCGTTCTTAAAGGAATAGGAGACCTATTAAATAATCCTCAACAATATTTTTCTTTTCTGTCAATTTTCCCTTAAGGTTGCATAAATCCTCTATTCATGCAACAATTTACCCTAAAACTTTCAAATATGTACATGTTTGGGATGATGCAGAGAGGAAGGATTTTGAAATGTAGCTTCCCTGATGCAGTAGCTACTTATTAAAATTACTATTAAAAATGCTCCTAAGAAGAATATTCTTTAGGTAGGAGCAAGTTTACATAAAGGCTTCTCTGGAAATCTCTTATAAAGAATCAAAATATGGAAGCTAAGCAGCCTTTCTCTGTGGACAGTGGCTGTGTAGATTTGAGGAAATAGCATTAGAAAGCTTGAGTATGGCAGCTGGACTGAGCACATACTTTATAAGCAAAGTGTGAGAGATCTACAGTCTACTGGGAAAAGAATCTCTCTCAGTTCTTTAAAGAAGACTTGATGGTTTGGCTGGACTAGGTTAAGAGAGAGAGCCCCATACTTTGGCATATCTTAAATGCTGCTGCTGCAGTAGTTTTTGAGAAGACAGCTTCAATACAAGGGACTAACCTTAATGGGTCCCTCTGTCATTAGCTACATCTTGTAGGCGTCGTAGTAAGGCAGTATGATTTTCTGGGCAAATCCTTTTAGCTGGTGATTCGCTTCCATCTTCTAAAAGAATACCTCTCTTCTTAGTTGGAGTTTCCCCAGTTCTTATCATACTATTGATCTCTTTCAGCCTCTACATTAACAAAGAAGATAAGATATGTAATGTGCTAATAATATAGCTCTGTAAATTCAGATTATTCCTGGTAAAGGTCCAGTTAAAATCAGTGAGGAAAACCCCTCCACAAATTTAACCCTTTACAAATGGCAAACAAACATAGTATAGAGGATATAGAGAGGATACCATCCAAGCCCACTAATTAGATATTTTGGCTTTTAATCTACCTTTGAGTAGGTTTCCATAGGAGAAAGAATTATGAAAGTGATTTAGGAGACTAGAATTGTGAAAGCCAGTCATGGAATTTGGTGGCAAAGAGGCACCTGAAAGGATTTTAAAAATTGGAAAAGGACTGAAGGGCAAAGAAGCTGGATGGAGTTGTTAATCTATAAAGCACAATGAGAATTCCATAATTTATCACAGTAGTTAAACGGGATCTATTAGCAAGAACAATTAAGATTAAGGAACTCATTCCCATCAAGTAAGGAGAAAAGGGTAAAATTTTTGGCAATGTACATAGTATTTTTATTTCTGTTCCAGTCAAATGGTTTGTATATTCAAAAATTCAGCTTGGAATCCCTCCTCGAAGTGAAGGTGGTAGAGTGAGGTGGTCAAGGACCTCCTCTCTGGGTCAAGGAAAATGACATGTTCCTGAATAAAACAGAAGTGCAATTAAAGAATCCTGACCAATAGGTGAAAGACTTATCACATAGGGAAGAAGGATCACAGAACAAGTAGCCCTAGGGAAAAAAAGGCTCTTCCCCAAAAGTCACTGGATACTTTGAAGAAGCAGCTGTTTGTCCTTCAAGGAATGATAATATGGAACCACATGCTGTCAGGAGAGGGACTCAGTAAGAGTGGGAGGAAGAAGACAAGTAGTAGCAGTTGGTATGGTGACTCCTTGCTGAGAATTCTGAAATTGCTAATTGTCAACCGGACAACACTATAAAAGTGTGTGCTGTTTTCCTAAGACACACTGGCAAGATGTGATAGATTTCTAGGACTTACAAAATCAGATGACTACAACCCCCACCTCTTGTGGTACAGGGTGCTCAAATGGTAGTACCAGAGAGTCTAGAAAGTATAATTAAATATGCTAAATACTTGAGCATGAAACTGAAGACCTTGGGGACATAGGTGATAGTCCCATCATCACTACTACCCACAAAAGGCAAGAGATGGAGAAGGGGCAGATCTAGAAAGTGCATAACACTTTGGTTTGAGAGCAAGGTGTAGATTCCTGAAATAGCAGTGACTGATGCTTGGACTAGGGCTGACTACACTTAATAAAGGATGCTAGAACGTATTTGCCTCATGTCTCGAAAATCTAATCAAAAGGGTTTTTAACTGAAAGGGAAGGGCGGAGGCAAACAACTGCCAATGTATGCCCACCAATATATGGGATGGAAGTAGCCACAATGTAGTAAGAATGGCAGTAGACATACTCAGAAGTTTATGAGGCAAAAATCCAAGAAAAGGTGCCAGTTAAAAAGAAAGCGCTAGTTTTAGCTGTCTATAAAAAGTACACAGAATACAGATAAAAAGCAACATGAAGTACAGATTCTAATATAGAGGCAAATTTGGCCTTGTACGAATCTGAGATTTGGCATGTTGTGACCCCTGACTAAAATGATTCTGAAAGGATATGCTTTAATCCAGTGGTTCTCAACCTTCCTAATGCCGCAACCCTTTAATAATAATAAATAATAAATAAATAATACTTGTATGTGGGCGTATCTGCTTGTGGGCAGAGTCACCTGGAGACAGATAGAGGAGGTTCCTAAGACCATGGGAAATATGTGTTTTCTGATGGTCTTAGATTACCCCTGTGACCCCTGTGAAAGAGTTGTTCGACCCCCAAAGGGGTCACAACCCACAGGTTGAGAACCACTGCTTTAATCAAAAGGAACAGAATGGAGAAGGGGAGGTGAAGAGTTAAGAAACATTTCATGAGGAAACTGTGTGACTATCAACAGAGACAGATAAAAATATCCTCATAGGAAGATGCCTCATACTGCCTCACACTGCAGTAACTGAGGAGTTTGGGAAGCCTAGCACAAGAGTGAGGGGGATTTGAATTTTCCAGAGAGTGGAACAGTTAATAATTTTGCAAAGAAGTTTAATTTCAACTTGGAAAGTGGTCTCTGATGAAGTGTCCCAGGGATCTGTACTTGGCCCTGTGGTGTTTAACAATTTTATCAATGATCTGGATGGTTATAGCTACTATGCTTATTACAGCTAGAAAGACTGGCTAGATTACAACATTTAAGTCAAAGGGAACATTGTAAAGTCTAAGGGATCAGTGTAAAGTCTTACGCTTGGTTTCAAAAAAATCATCCTCACAAATGTAAGATAGGGAAGGCATAGCTATATAGTTCATATAGAAAATATCTGAGGGACTTAGTGGACTACAAAATCAACAAATCACCTCTGTGATATGGCAGCCAAGAAAGCAAAGTGTCTTTCGGCTGTACTAAGCAAGGCAATGTTTGGTGCTGGGGAAGTGATGGTCCCACTGTGCTCTGCCCTAAGCAGGCCACACTTAGAAGAAAGACTATGTTCAATCATAAAGCATCCACAGGAGTCATATAGCTCTTTGAGAATCTGGTGAAACACGGACATTCAGAATAATGTTTTGAAAGGCACAAAAGATACAGGATTACAATGGAGGACAATTATACTGAAAATACAGTTTTCAAAACTTTTTTTAGAAGTTCACAAAACATTTTTTAAAGGAAGCTGATTAGTATGGTGAAGGGCCTCCAGATCATAGCAACTCCAGATCAATTGAAAGAACTGAGGATTTTTAGCCTGGAGAAAAGATTAAAGGGGAAAAGGAAGAATCATCATAACTGTCTTCAAATATTTAACAGGTTGTCATGGGAAAGAAGGCTTTGGCTTATTTTGTTTGGCTTCGAAGGACTGAACTAGGTGCAATAGAAGGAAATTGCACAAGAAGATTTGGCTTCGTGTAAACTAAAGAAAAAGAGAGGTATCCCAAGGTCAAATGGACTGCCTCAAAGGAAAGCTAGATGATCTCTTTTCAGGTGTATGGTAGAATGAATTGTTGCTCAGGTATGAATTAGACTAGATAGCCCCTTAGGTCTGTTCTATCTCTGGGATTCTGTGATAATTCTTGGCTATAACCAAATTTGAATTATTTCATTAAAGCCATGATTATCTAAGGGTGTCTTTTGTTGTGGGGCACGTGTTACCCTGCCTCCCCCTGTTATTAGTGATTGGTTCTGAGTGTTGTGTATGAGACATTTAACCTATACTTAGCCTTTGTAGCACTGGGCACATTGAATCTTATGATTTCAAGTAGCTCTTACCTTGGAAGGACTACTGCTGAAATAGTAGAAAATCTTTTCCCGAGGAGAAAGCATCATTTCATTCTTATGGGGGGAAATGTAGACAGGGTGATTCTGGGATAACTGTATTCGGCGAGGGGAGCCTGTTCTTACAAATGGGTAAGGAGACAGTGGAGGAACATCAGTCTGTTAAATAAAAAATTATAAAACTGTCAGTACCTGTTCTCGGATAGGCAAACAAGTAGTAACAGATAAGCTAATTCTATTTCATTTTTAAAAAATGGCATAGAGGCAACACATCAGTCTGCGCAGGGAAAGTCACATGACTACATTAGCCCTCCTGTATCACATAATGAGGTGGCCTTTCTTCTTGCCAAGGCAAACCCCCTCTATGAGCACAAGTGATCCATGCCTTTCGGTCTTCTCTAGCAGATTACTCCTCTATCATCTCTACTCTCACTAATCTTCAGTCCCTCCCTATCTAAAGGCTACTTCCTTACTACCTACAAACATGCCCATGTCTCCCTAATCCTCAAAAACTTCTCACCTGATCCATCCATCTTGGCTAGCTATCATCCCTTCCCAGCTCTATTTCCCCGATTTGTGGCTTACCTCCTTGAGAAGCCTTCCACTTCCTTTCCTCTCACCCTCTTCTTAATTCTCTGCAGTATGGCTTCCAAATTCATCATTCAACAGAAACTATTCTCTCCAAAGTTACTCACGTCTTAACTGCCAAATCTACTGGCCTTTTCTCAATCTTTGTCCTTCTTGACCTCTCTATGGCCTTTGACAATAGTGATTACTCTCTTCTTGATATTCTCTACTCTCTAGATTTTTCTCCCAGTTCTCTTCCTACCTATGTGATCATTCCTTAATCTCCTTTACTGGATCCTTCATCCAGGTCACACCCACTAACCATGAGTGTCTGTTTCCCCTAATGCTCTGTCTTAAGCCCTCTTCTCTTCACCTTCTATGCTATTTCTCTTGGTGATCTCGTTAGCTTGGATTCAGTGATTATCTCTTTGCTGATTATTTTCATCTCTACTTATCCAACCCTAACCTCTCTGCTGACCTCACTCAAAATGAGTCTCACATCTGCAACTGTCTTTTGGACATGTCAAACTGGATGTCCCATAGACATCTTAAACTGAACATGTCTGAAAATGAACTTGTTATTTCCCTTCCCCAGGGCGCCCCTTCTTTCTAACTCCCCTCTTACTGTTGAGGACACCACCCTTGTCTGCGTCTAGAAAACGAGGTATCATTCTCAGTTCTTCACTCTTACTCCCCAGCCCCCATCAAATGTTGCCAAATCCTGTCAATTCTGTCCTCATAACTTCCCTGATATATACTCCATTTTTACCTCTGCCACTGCCACTACCCTGGTGCAGGCCCTTATCACCTAATTCTTGGATTACTGCAATAGCCTACTGGTTGCTCTTCCAGCCACAAACCTCTTCCTACTCCAGGCAGCTGTCAAAGTGATCTTCCTGAAGTGCAGGTCTTACCATGTTACCACCCTACTCAATACCCTCTAGTGATTTCCTGTCACAAATATCAAGTCCTCTGGCATTCATAACCCTTCATAATCTGGCCCGTCCCTCATCCTTCCAATCTTCTTATACCTTATCAACTTCTCTTCTCACTCTCTCTGTTCACGACCCTTCCTGCCCAAGTACTCTGTGATCCAGTGACACCAGCCTCCTTGTTTTTCCTTGAATGACACACTCCACCTTCTGACTTCAGACAGTCTCCCATGCTTGGAATGTTACTCCCTTCTTCTCTTAGCTTCCATGGTTTCCTTCAAATCCCAGTGAAAATCTTTACCTTCTATAGGAAGCCTTTAATGATTCCCCTCCTTTCACAGTCCCTGGATTATCTCTACTTTGTCCTGTATAGGTCCTGTTTGTACATGGTTGTTTGCATGTTGTTTCCCTTATTAGATTGTGAGCTCCTCAAGAGCAGGAATTGTCTTTTGTCTTTTCATTTGTATCCCTAGTACACAGCCTAGTGCCTGGCACAGTAAGTGCTTAATGTTTACTGCCTGACAAATAAGAAACATTTTGTGCTATTGCAGAATATGGGTTGGGATGTACTTTAACACTTGAATGTTTCTACAGCACTTTACTATAACTGAAACAACTACTATAGTAGTACTTCTGTTAAATTTGTCTGTATTATCCCTTCATAAATCTCTCTTAATTTTCTTAACTGAATGAGAAAACTCACAGAAAAATAACTCATTGCTGAAAATTAGTGACAATAATAGTTAAACTTACTGTGTTTGCTTGAGAGTATTTCCGAGCAAATGTCTGAATTTGTTCTACATAGATGCTGTTGTAAAATTGAATGAGATCTCCCCTTTCTTCTTCTTCAATGTCACTGTTGGCACCAGTGAGACGAGTAGGAGTTGGAGGGGCACTGCTGGGCTGTGGAACTGGCAGAGTACTACTGGATCTCATGACTGGGCTAGAGTCTCTGCTTGCTAGAAGAGATGTAATAATAAAGGGTATATAACATAACATCTTGCTAAACCAATCTGGTAATCACAAGAGACTGCTATTTTATACTATGTCAGAAAAGTACATTTGCATTAATGGATAAGTTTGACTTGTATTTATATTCTCTGGACCCCTGGAATCTGTTATTCATAGTATATCATACCTGTAAACTTATTACTACATTATAGCAAATCAATTACAGTGCCATGTACACAGTTAATCACTCAAAATATATTTTTCATTTTTTATGACCAAAGCACTTTTGATCTCCAGGTAGCAAATTGGTAAGCCACTTGTGGCAAACAATGTATCAAGTCTGTTTACTTAGCAGAATTTGAAATGATCCATTAGAAAGTGCTGTTCTTATTTACCCTGCCCCCACAAGAGGGATATCAGTATTTTCAGGAGCCTAGGCAGATTGGATTACCTAATATTTCCAGCATCCTTTCCCTAATACTACTTGCCATAAAACCAGTAAACAGAAAAATTCCTATCAGACATCACCTTTGAACATCATTTAGAACTTGACAGGAGTATCTTTCATGTACCTAGGGAAGTTAATGTATAATTAATTTTCTTTTCTACTAAAACAACATTTCTGATTTGCTAATCAAGGGAAGAAATTTCTAATTTTATAACAATTCATTAAGGTGCTACTTACTTCTGTCTTTGTTCACTTCTGTAGGGGAATTTTGGTGGCTTCTACTATCACTGCTACCAGAATTTCTTCTCCTCCTCCTCTTTATTAAGACACTCCTATATACCTATAGAGAGACTCAAAGAATTAATATGAAGGTACTCTATAACAAGTCCAATACCTCTTCGCAGGGTTATCATAGTTCATACTGAGCTGAACGTCTCAATTTTCAAATTCACACATTGATCCATCATAACTTCTCTTGGAAAAAAGAAAAATCCATTGATTTGGGTCAATGTTTGTGCCCATAAGTTAGTTTTTGCCTTTTTTTTTTTTTCGGAGCTAGTTGAAAACGGACATCTTGGTGGGTAAAAGATCATTAACAGAGGCTAATTCCCTAAATTGTGGTACAGCTGAAGAGCCAGCCAGCGTCCATTCCATAAGGCTGCCTTCTGAAAGTTCTTTCAAAAATACAACTGCTACACAAAGGAGAGTCATTGTTTTACATGGAATACAGTTCCCAGTTCTTTCTTCTGAGGAATTTTAAAATGTGTTTTAGGTATATCCTGACTTAATTGGCTGATTTGTATGTTTAATAAAAACTAAGTTTTCTGACCAAAATGACAAATATATTTACCTGGCTCCGAGCCTGTGGTTGTGTCCTATAGCAACGCATTATGTTCTGGAAGGATTTGTCTTCTTTTGTGACCTGAAAAGATAATGAAGAGGGGCTAACAACTCTGCCCAGGCCCTTTTCAGTGATCAAATTCTCTTTTTGTGTTACAGTCGTTAATACCTTTGCCATCACATAAATAGCACACATTAATAGCTGGTCTAGATGCCTGTCCATCATAAGCTCAGGACACTGCACCACAGAGAATTCAAAGCAGGTCCAGATTTTTTTCCTTAACTCATCAGAAATATCTAGCTTAGCACAGAGATCCCGGAGACGAACACTTGCTAAATGGTAAACCTGTTGGAAAGGCAAAGCAGTTTTAATTTAGTTTCTTTATAACTTGTGTTCCTAAAAATGCCCACATTATTACTATGCTGGGGTGACTGTAAAAGAAAGGGTACCTTTCGAAAGAAGAGGGATAAAGAACTTGTTTTCCTGGGTCTGATGCTGGTTAAAGGTTGGTTTTGTCTCTGCTGTTGTCCAGTGGAGGAAATCTGCTGATTAGCCACCTGACTTGGGACCTGCAAGGCTGTTCCTGTCACTTGTTGAGAGCTCAAGGTCCCAGCCAGGGCTTGGGCACTGAGGGGCTGAATGGAGCCAGTCATAGCTTGAGTCTGACTGCCAACACTGACTTGGACTGGGAAGAAGGTTATCCCTCCATTTTCATTGGCAATACCTACAATTTGTTACAGAGAAATAAGAAGAAAATAAAGACCTGGAAAATCTCCAGATAGGGGATTTCAGTGTAAGCTCTTTCTCACTCGAGCCCTTAGTTCTCCAATTTCACATAGAAATAACTTAGCACGCAACCCCTCCCTTCCCTCCATCTAACCTTGTACTGGGATTGTCACGGTTTGCCCATTGTTGGCTGTTACGGTGGCAGTTGCCATGGTGACCAATGTCTGTCCAGGCACTGGAGTGACAGACACAGACTCTGCTGTTACATTTTGCAATGGCACTGGATTGACAAGGGACTGTGGGGAAACCCGCACAGGTGCCCCACTATCCGTGGGACCATCATTCTCCACAAAAAGCCTCCTTCGGGTACTACTGGTCGTTGGGGAACTGTATCTGTCATATAATGTGGTAGGAGATGTTGTCAGGCCTGAGGGCAAAATAACATATTTTAAAAACCCATTTTACTTCGGAGAAAGGTGAACACTTATGCACAAGACCAATTATAGCAAAGATCTGAAAGAGAGATCTGATGAAAGCAAAACAATATGGAAACTGAGCCATAATTAGCAATTTTTGACCCTAGGGAAAGCAGCATGAAATGTATTCTAGACAAATTCAGTTGTTGGGGGAGTGAGCTTGCAGGACTGGCTCCCTTGGGAGTGCCAGCAGGTGGTAGCTTCCTACTTTAATTCTTTTGAAAAACAATGGGCTAAACAGTTTCTATGTTGGCTGTGGAAGAGAGATTAAACTTATTCTGTTTGGCCCCAGAAGACTGAACTAGGAACAATGGGTGGCAAGAAAACACAAATAGACAAACTGAGGTTTGATATCAGGAAGAGTATTCGAGCCCTTCAAATGTGGAATGATTTGGGAGGCAGTGGGTATGTCCTCCTCCCTGGAGGCCTACAAGCACACGCTTGTGACTCTATGTCCGGGAAGTTGTAAAGGAAATTTTCTGGCAGGACTGGAGTCACTTCCAGCTATGAAATTCTGTGATTTTGCAAGTGAAGCCAGCCCCCTCCAAATTAGTACTTCAGGGAAAACCCTCATCACCCTACTATACAGCTCAAGGTAGGAATCTGATTTTCCAGTTATCTGAATTTTTGTTTCTTTTGTTTCTTTTTGTTTGAATCTTTTGTTTCTTTCATCCACATATATAAATTTACCCACAACACCACCACTAAACTCTGTCTGAAATGAGTGTCTCCTCCATCTAAACTCAAACAAATGACTGGCTGAACCCAGTCATTTCTGGTATTTTGTACAAATGTCTAACATTTCCAAAAATAAACTTCCCCCAACTTCAATGGTTACCTGTATAGGAATTTCTTATAGGAAATATTAGGAAGATATAAGAAGGGGTATCAACAGGAGCTAGGCTTGAGCCTACTACTGATTTTCATGGATATCCCACTGACAGACTAGAGAACTAGATTTAAGTTTATAGCTGGACACAAAGCTGAAAGGTCAGAAAGATAGGATCAGAATTCAATCCCTTAGCTAACATGTAACCTTAGTTCACCAGGTTAGTGTGGGATAGTAGCCTTGGGAAGAAAAAAAAATTGTACATACTAATGATGGAAAAGACTTGTTATGTCTAAGTCCATCAGAAATGTGGAGGTGTCAGGTGGATAATAAGGTTTAACCATGACAAGAGGATGTATGAATCTTCTCTCAAAAGATGACTACAGACTTTAAACAATGATAATCAACAAACATTTACTCTGTGTCTACTATGTACAGAATGCAAAAGAGTGAAGACCCTATCCCTGTTCTCTAGACTTGATTTGGACTTTACACACAGGAACACTTGATAAAAAAGAAAAATTTTTCCTAGAACCACAGCTCACAAGTCGAGTCACAAAAAAACATGGAATTGGACATAAAACACACTAATGAAGACAGTAACATGGCATAACACAAATAGAGTATAACATTACAATCACAACAAATTTCCCTGATGGCAACCTAGGCCTTCAGATGATGCTGTTTTCCAACAGTTGCACTGATCTCAGATTGCCTAAGTCAGTGAAATATATACATTGAGGTTTCCCTATTCTACCTTTTCTTCCACCACAGTTATTTTTAAGTCACACACAACAATACACATCTCCATGGACAGATGCAAATCATATGTGCACCAGCTCACAAGTGTATGTGCTTCCCACTATGAGTAGAGCATTTTTTCCTGCTTAGGTTTATTTGCTCCCCAAATCTGGCCTACAGGTACACATGAAGTTCTAATGTCTACATCTGAAAGCTGTTAGAAGTCTCCATTTTGAGCTCCTGTGAATTTTATAACTTACTTCTTCCCAATCCTCCACTTTCAGCACGAACTTCATTAACCCTTCTTGGAGTCAAAGGGGAGCCAGTCACACTAATTCGATCAGCCCGTTCCAGGTTCTGAGGTGGCATAACCTAAACAAAATTATTTATACAGGATGCACGATGCAATTATGAGAAAAAAGAAAACAATCAAATTGATGGCTTATCTGGTTGTTGCTTGTGAAACTTCAATGCTATGTCAGCTGCCATTTATATTCCCATTGCTGAATACCACAGACTTAAAACACTTGCCAGCCTTAGGGTCAGACACGGATCAATACAAGGGAAAGTTCATAAGATGAGTTTCAGCTTATCTTCCAAAATATTTTATTTCAGAATTAAACAAAAATACTTCCAACTTTCCAGAAACTATGAATCCTATATATTCATACATAGTAGTAATGCACATATTATACATAAAAAATGTTTATGGGGAAAACATTTCCCTTATAACCTTTTCTTAACTTAAGTCAGTAGCAAAATTTAAATTCATACTCATTAATGTTTGGAGACCTGGGTTTTAACATTTAACTCTGCCACAGGTGCATTGTCTAAACTTAAGACACTCATAAATCCTTGTTTAAAGAGGCTGTATCAATAGAATAACCAGTGAGGTAGATGGGAATCTTTCTGTTTCCTGAAAAATGGGACGGTGATTTTATCATTATGTCTTTTCTGTAGAAAAGATGCCACAACAAAATTTTCAAACCTCTTCACAGGTAGGAACTTTGTTTTCATTATCTCTGATTCTGTCCCAGAGTGGGGACTCTGGCTTCCAGGCCATGTGGTCTAGGATCTGTTCTTCAATATGATTGAGGTGCTTCACCACTTCTCTGCAGAGGCCATCTTCTGCTCTAATGAACACCTCTATTACCTGTCATAAAGAAACAAACCCTGCTTCATTTTGGCTGCAGAACAAATTATACATAACTTTTCAGCTATGTAACAATAAAATTGTGACCAAAACTTGGGCTATATCCATCCCCTTACAAAAATCTGTTGGTACAGTTAATCAAAACCATGAAAGAAGCAACTAACAAATAAAAACTTTCATCCATGGTTATCTGGTGTCACAATGTTCAAGAAAACTTTTGCCTTCCGTTCGGAAAGACATCTATATTTCTTATATCCAGTTTTCACAAAATAAAATGGAAGGTAGCCATGACATAACGGATTGCAACTGCTTTGCTTATTTCTTTCATCCTCTTAGTTCAACATATTTATAAGAGTCCAAATTTCTTATTTGGGTAAAGTGAATAGAAACTAAATCAAATGATTTCCCTAAACTGTTTTCCTAAATGTAAAACTGTGAATATAGTTCTGTAATAAATACTATTTTATTTCTTTTCTGCTCCAGATGGAGATCTAGAAATCATTAAGTACCTAATAAAAAGCAGAGAAATGTACCTGAAATATTAATATACAACTAGATGACTTGGGGGTGGTTAGGTGGTGTAGTGGATGGTGCCAGGCCTGAATCAGGAAGACTCATCTACCTGAGTTCAAATCTGACACTTAAAGTGTTTCAGATACTGTCTAGTCACATGACCTTGGGCAAGTCACTTAACCCTGTTTGCCTCAGTTTCTCATCTGTAAAACGAGCTGAAGAAGGATATGGCAAACCACTCCAGTATATTTGTCAAGAAAACCCCAAACAGAGGTCATGAAGAGTTGAACACAACTGAAGAGACTGAACAACAAAGGATGACTTAATAAGAAGGTAAGTTAAATCAAACTGTTTCCTTTTTTAGTTATATGTGGATTAAACCTCCATCAAATATAAGTGTTGAGTTTTAAAAATACCTTATAAAAATGATAAAGTGGGACATCAAAGATTTCTGCAATAAAAGGGAAATTTCCTGGAGGCTTGTAAGAGAAAGTGATGACCTCAAGACAGCAGGCTAAGAGTGATCTGTGGAAAGCATCCTGTTCCAGTATGCCCTGTGAATAAAGTCATTAAGATACAGAAACATTAGATTACTACAAAGAGACAGCATTTTCACAGGGATCTAAAAATACTGAAAGCATCAATCAATCTCTCCCTGGTTAGTCAAAAGAATGGGAATATATTCTTTATAAGAAAATTATCAAAAAGTCTCAACTTACACTACAGCCATTTTGGAAACAAAGGTATTAAAGATAAATTATGGGCAAGAAAGGCATCTTTCTTCTAATAAAATTATACTTCTTTAATGCTTTATTGTGAAATGGTGGTTATTTTGGATAAATGTTATACTCACAGAGCACAAGCACTAGCGGACCTTACCAAACTGAAAGGACTATAATAAAAACACAGTGATGAATTGTTTGTGTCTGTCCATAGTCAAAAGACTGGTTTAGCTACATTTAAAAGAGTTCATTACCATAAAAGTTGGCCACCTCAGAAGAAGACTTTTTTTTAACCACGGTGACTTGGACTAGATGGCTATTGAGTCATTTTCCAACTCAAATTCTGTTTGATTCTGTATATGTGATTTTCTACTAAAATAATGTCTGTCTCTATTTAATAGGGAGAATACTCATGCCAATGAAATCTTGGAACCCTAGACTGTATATGAACTTATATAATCAATCTCTCTAGAGGAGAAAAATATGAATACACGGTATCTAGGAACTGGATATTGCCCACCCCTACTTTATTTTTAAAATTTAGAAAACAAAATGTTAATTCTTTTATTTAGCAATATACCCACATATTAACTCATGTTCTAAAAAATAAATATTTAGAATTAGAAATTAACTCAATTTGTTTTCTTAGGAAAGAAACAGCTTAGGAAAAATTCTTACATTGGCTGCTAGTTTGGTATGTTTAATTACTTAAATATAAATATACAGGTTGCTACTATAATTTATTCAATATGCTACTGTACATTGAAGAGGATGGAACCCCTAAAAGAGTTCTTTTATGCTTAAAGCATAATTCACTACTTCTATAAGGTTTAAAATGAAATCTCACACGTTCATTATGTATTCAAGTAAACTTAACTAAATCTGGAAGGTGAAAAAGGTAATGCCCCCACCTAAAACAATTTTAAAATTATAGCTTCTCCATGGCTATGATTGGGGAACTTTTAAACTATATCCAAACATATAGAGATTTGTATGGAGCTGACGTTATGATGTCAAAATCTAGACAATGAGTATGTTTCATCTGTTAGCTTCTCCTGCATGCACTGTTAGGCCGGTTTCTTTATACTGATCACTGATCACATTAAGTAGACCTTTAATATTAGGATGATTGAGGAACAGTGAGAATAATGTCATCTACAGATATGAGCATCTACAAGACCTTATTATAAGAAATTCTTCCATTTGGACCCTGAAAAGGGTATCTTCCATGGCTGCAGTAAAAACAGATATCCTTTATTTTATTTCTCACTTGTTTCATTCCTCATAAAGTGCCGGTCATATAGCAAGAGTGACAGGTAACATAGGCACAGCCTGAATTCTGCCTTGATAGCCACAAAACATAAAAAGACGAAAATAAACCCACACAAATCCTCGGCATTCCTATATATCTCTAATGAAAACCAACAGCAAGAGACAGAAAGAGAAAATCCATTTAAAGTTACTGTAGACACTATAAAATATTTGGGAATATACTGCCAAAACAAATCCAGGACCTATATGAACACAATTACAAAACACTTTTCACACAAATAAAGTCAGATCTAACTAATTGGAAAAACATCTGCTGCTTGTGGCTAGGTTGAGCTAATATAACAAAAATGACAATTTTACCTAAATTAAATTACATATTTAGTGCCATACCAATCAATCTACCAAAAAATTACTTTATAGAGCTAGAAAAAATAGTAACAAAATTCATTTGGAAGAACAAAATGTCCAAAATATTAAGGGAAGTAATGAAAATAAATGCTAGGGAAGGTAGCCTAGCCATACTAGATTTTAATCGGTATTATAAAGCAGCAGTCACCAGAACTACTTGGGGGGGGCGGAGCCAAGATGGCGGCGTAGCAGCAGCAACATATCGCAGCTCTCACACAGCCACCCCAAAATACCCATAAAATAGGACTCTAAACCAATCCTAAAACTCCAAAACGCACACAAAGATACTTCCCACTAAAGTCAGCTCGGCTACAAGAAACCATATCAGCACTGCGAACCGAAACCAGCCTGGCCTGAAGCCATGGCTGTGCCCTGGGGGTGGCTGGACAGGAGGAGCAGAGGAGCCTCTCTGGTGAGCGGATTAGCAGCAGCTGCGAGCAGCGTTCAGAACTAGGTCAGTGGGAATTGCGAATTTAGGAGACTAAAGCAGTCCGGCCGAAAGGCCTCCAGAGCGAAAAAGCGAAAGGCAGAGGTTTTGCACCCGCCTCCGTGTTGCAGCTTCCCGCCTCCGGCCTGCAGACAGCAGGGGGACTAAGCGATTGTTCTGAGGCCAGTGCTCTCGCGTTGAGCAGCCTGGATCCGGATCGCGGTCTTGGGCCTCGGTCTTGGAGTCTTCACTATCCAGTCAGTCGGAAGTAAGTAGGAAGGGTCCCAGCATCTTCCTGAGAGCTATGGCAGCCGGGAGGACCCCAGCGATTTGGGACAGAGCTTTCCCTTCTGGAAGCAGAGCCCCACAGAGATTTAAAAAAAAATCACGGACTGAACAACCATGAGTAAGAATAAGCATAAGAAGCAAAGTAAGAACAGCTCCCAAACCCTAGATTCCTTCTT
>CM053581.1:236652109-236662501 GCA_028627135.1 Pseudochirops cupreus
GAAGGGAAAGCTCTGTCCCAAATCGCTGGGGTCCTCCCGGCTGCCGTAGCTCTCAGAAAGATGCTGGGAGTCCTCCTGAACACCTCCGGCAGACTGGATAATAAAGACTCCAAGATGGAGGCCCAAGACGGTGATCCGGATCCAGGCCGCTCAACGCGAGAGCACTGGCCTGAAAACAATCGCTAAGTCCCCCTGCTGTCTGCAGGCCGCGGGCAGGAAGCTACAAAGCAGAGGCGGGTGCAAAACCTCTGCCTTTTGCTTTTCTGCTCTGGAGGCCTTTCCCTGGACTGCTTATCTCCCCCTTTCACAAATCTCACTTGCAGCTGCTGCTAATCTGCTCACCTGAGAGGCTCCTCCACTCCTCCCATCCAGTCGCCCCCGGGACACAGCCACGGCTTCAGGGCAAGCTGGTTTTGGTTCGCAGTGCTGATATGGTTCCGCGTAGCTGAGCTGACTTTAGTGGGAAGTGTCTTTGTGTGCGTTTTGGAGTTCTGGGATTGGTTTAGAGTCCTGTTTTATGGGTATTTTGGGGTGGCTATGTGAGAGCTGCGATATGTTGCTGCTGTTACTACGCCACCATCTTGGCTCTGCCCCCAATTAGTATTTTTTTAAGGATGTGGGAAACCTTAGACTGCAGACAGGCTGCAGGGAGCCAACCGATAAGAAAAAATTTTTTAAAAACAAGGGAAGATGATTGATGGAACAATCTGATAGGGTGGGATGGTAGGAGATGGCATCAATTGGTCTAAAATCCCCTCTTCATCAGAGACTGGAGTAGAGGAGGGAACAAAGGATATTGTCAAGGAATCTTGAGAGAGCTAAATTAAGAGTAAGAAAAAGGACCTCACAGTTAACAACCTCTATTTTCTCAGTAAAATATAAGATGAGATCCTCTGCTAAGATGAAAGGGTCAGGGGATGTTTTAGGAAATGTGATGACCAAAGAAAAGAATCAGAACATCCCTTGTAGGGAATGAGATAGAGAGACATGGGGCCATAAAGGTGTTAGGATCAAAGAACTAAAGCTGGAAGGGAATTTGGATGCTATCTAGTCCTGTGGTATCAAGCTCAAATAGAAATAGGGGTATCATTCATACATAAGGATCCCTATATGCTGCACATTGACTTAGTTTTAAAGGTCACACAGTAGTAAGTTACAGAGGTTTACTTGAACACAGGTCCTGACTTGCTCATTCTACTGTACCATATGGCCACTCTTCAAACACTTAAGAGTAGAAGGATTGCTTTGTAAAGGTCCATTTGGGATAAGATAACATAAAGCTGTCATAGTTCCATGACTTCTCCAGTACTATTCAGCAGTATGTGGTACCAGAGAGGAGTGGAGTAGATTGTAGGAGTAATCTGTGTTGGGGTTTGAGAAGGTCTGAACAGCAATAGGAGAAAAAAAACTTTTTAGAAAGAGAAGAAATGAGTACAAACTTCATGCAGTTATATATTTAATTATCTGGAGTGTTTATCATTAAGTAAAACATAATAAAGGTTGATAATATATTTACCCCCTCAAAATTCTACCATTTAGTTTCAACCAGCTAAGATAAATTAACCCAAAATAGTAATTTTAGTTTTCTAGAATCATCCAAATACCCAGCCTATGTTACAAGGAAACCAGCAGCCCAGAACTAGATAAAAGAGCAACTACACAGGTTTGGGGCTTTTTCAATGTATCCATCACTTGTGTTGATTTTTTTTCTCTTTAAAAAATACTGTTAGAAGAAATGGCTCTCTCTCAGGGGAGGAAGATATTGGGGATACCAATGATGATGTAAGAAACAAGACATCAATGAAAATTTCTATGCATATGTACATATACATGAGTGTTTATGTGTGCATATATGCAAGTACAACTAAAATGTGATTTTAGGTTTCTTGCTTGGAAGAGACCTTGCCCTTGTGAGTCATCTAGTTCAACACTGTCATTTAAGAGATAAAGAGGCACAGAGGAGTTTTCCTTCTCTGAGATCAAAGCATAAGGTCAGAAATCAACAATGGTCTTGAATTATCCTTCTACAGGAAAGAGCCTAACTTTATGGATATAAAAACCAAATTGTCAAATTTGATATAAGTGCAACATAAAAGTGAAAGGAATTGTGAAAAACAATAATTTAAATAATTCTACGAAACCCCCCTTCCTTCAAGAAAAAAAAGTTTGAAAATATTATCCTTTACCCTAGCAAATGAGATACCTACAGGAAGGAGAAACCAAACCGTCCAGGTTATATGACTTACACATAATAATACAGTCAGAAAGGCCAAAGAAATATGTATTTCCTAACTTTCATGCTAATTTTCTTTCCTTCTTACTCTGCTTCTCCCTATTGCTTGCTATCTTATCTGAACACAAGATAGTGTGGGGAGCTAATACTTTACAAAGGGATGTGATAAATGTCTTCAAATGTTTCCTCTGTGAGATAAAAGAGACCACAGTTTCACACTACAATTTTAGCATGAATGAAAAGATGAACGTAAGCAGACCGGAGATAGTTCAGAGAGAGGGTCAGGAAATAGACTTTGTAAAAACAATAGAATAACCTAGATTCGGGGCAGCTAGGTGGCACAGGGAACAGATCACTGATCCTGGAGTCAGGAGGACCTGAGTTCAAATCCAGCCTCAGATACTTAACATTTACTAGCCACTTGACCTGGGACAAGTCACTTAACCCCAACTGCCCTCCTTGCCCCCTGCAGAAAAGAAAAAAAAATAACCTAGATTCATATACCTCATGCTAATATGGTACTTTTTAAAAACTAAATATTCTATTGATGAAAAGACTTAGGGACATAATTTTTTTGGGGGGGGGGGCAAGAGGGAAGGCAGGGCAATTGGAGTTAAGTGACTTGCCCAAGGTCACATGGCTAATAACTGTTAAGTGTCTGAGGCTGGATTTGAACTCAGGTCCTCTTCACTCCAGGGTCAATGCTCTATTCACTGCACCATCTAGCCACTCCAGGACATAAATTTTTAAGTAACTTTCCTACCTCACTCAACAACTTAGCTATAGAGGGAAGACTGAGACCTGGAGCCATTAAAATAATGGTATGTGTGTATATGTGTACGTACACACACAGACACTCACTCACTCTTCATTTGATCCTTACCACAAAAGTCCTGTGAGGTAGCTGCTATCATTGTCTTAATTTTACAGGTAAGGAAATGAAGACCCAGAGGAATTAAGTGATTTGACAGTATCACAGAGTACTATGTCTCAATGGCAGGATTCAAATCTAAGTTTTCCTGTTTCCAAGTGAAGTATTCTTGTCATCAAGTTATGACATTACTTGCAGGCAACGTACACTGAAATTATACATACCTTTCTGGCATTTCTTCTGTTAATCAACTGAACACGTTCTTCTCCAGTGAGGCTATTAACATCTAATTTGTTTGGGTTTCTGCAGCGATGTCTTTTTTGCTTAGGTCTCCCATCGTGAAGCTGCATTCTCTAAAGTACAATATATTAAAATTCTTCATTGAGGATCAATGGACAAGGTACTCGGACAATTCATTTCAGAATTCAAAGGATAACAAAACACTTTTCAGCCTCTTCTTTCTTTCTGTGTCTAGACTGTGATTTCATCTGTGTAGGAAGCTCTCTGGTGAGGAAACTCCCTCTACCAATGCAAATCTATAATTTCTCTGCAATGAATACTCTTAGAGAACTGCGTGGTAGCTGACAATTTCAATGACTTACCCAGGGTCAAACAACTAGAGTCAGAGTGTGGCTTGGATCCAACTACTCTCTTCAGTGACACTACAACATGCTAACCCTCTCCATATTTCCTTAATGAGAATTTCGCATGAACAGACCAAGGAAAAGAAGTGGCAGTACCACATATCTGAAGAACTTAAGCATTAAGAAACACTGCAAGGTGCTCAGTAATGAGTGTTTAGGTATAAATAACTTGAATAGGGCAAGACCACGTTACTGTCTTTTCCACAGAATCAGAGAATCTCAGAATTAGAAAGGACTTTTACTCCTAAGGCAGGGGGAAATGATTATTTCTCTTTGGCATTAATAACTAATTACTGTATTAGGACCAAGGTTTTTTTCCCCCGCCCCTTTTTTACTTCCTCATCCAGAAACCAACCAATGTAAGAAATCTTAGGCAGATATTTACCCAGGACAAGACCTAATTAGATAGTAAAAGAAATTATAAGTTTGGAGTAATGGATAATTTCCTGCTCATTGTGTTTGCTTAGATAGGTCTGGGAAAATGCAAATTTTCCCTTTTGTCAGTAGGGTGATATGGAAATTGATATCTCTTTGATCAAGATTTGGGGGATCCAAGTCACATACCCCAAGATATCACTGTAGCTCAGCCTCTCATTGTAATATTCATTTTCTTATTAACTGTTAACCTATCAGAGTTGATTGTCACTCCTCAGGAACACCTACTCTTCAAAGATCATATAAACTGTGGACCCACTGCCATGAGTGGTCTTTGGTCTAGGGGAGAGACAGCCAAGTGACCATTTCTTATATTAACAAATGTGCTGGCCTTATTAATAAAACAATTAAATTACCCAGAAAATGTCTCTCAAACATTTTTAAATGTCACAAAGCCATCTATTCCAACCCTAACCTAATTCTAATCTTCTCCGTAACATTCTTAACAAGAGGTCATTTAGCCTGTACTTGAAAGATCTTCACTGAAATGGAATTCACTAACTCCTGAAGCAGTCTGTTTCCTTTTGGGATAGCTCTAGAGTTAATACAGTAGAATAGCTTGTCCAAACTTCCAAAGGAAAAAAATTCAAACACTTTGAACTTGGCTCTTCTGAACAATTCAAGAGAAACAAAATTCAGAAATACTCTAAAACTTAATGTTCAAGAGTATTTTGAAAATACTAGATGAGGACAGTTTTATTATCAGGAACACAGTCAACTTTCCATTATCTTTTTACATTTGCAAGTTGAAACAGCATTCCTGAGTCAGGTGAAGGGTTAGGCTGAATGAGGCATAACGCAAAAATTAGAATTTAACCAGGAGACTGAAATTAATCCCTATTTTACTAGGGTAAAATACTAGAGTAAAATACTCCGGCTTAAGTCCTATTTAAATAGATATCTCATTGTGGAATAGGAGTGAGTTCTAGATTTCCAATGGCTGTAACAGGAGAATGCAAGCTCTGCCAGGTCCAATCAAGTTATACAAATCTGTAATGTTAGAGAGTGTTCCCTCAGAGTGAATTTCTTACATTAGTGGAATCACAAGACTGGTTCCTCCCTACCTTCTGTCCACTCCTCCCACCTCCCCATAGTTCTCCTAAAGCAAAACCAACAAACAAAAACAAGCAGCTAAAGTAACTAGGCTACAGAAGGATTGATATCTATATCAGTGAAAAAAGTACTCACATTGAGTATATTATAGATCTTTTGAAATAACGAATTCTTCAAGTAGGAAATGCATCACTGATAATACTGAATTATCAGCACCTACCAGTATAGGAAAAAATTCTAGGGGTTTGAATATGAGATTATAAGAAGCAACACTAACAACATTATTAGTTCTTTGCTACTGAATTTTTCCTTCAGAAAGTTTTCCATTCAATGACATTAATTTCAATTCAACAAGCTTTTGTTAAATTAGCATCACATTTTTTTGGATTTTAATAGGAAAGTACTGTCTGAATTCTATTATAGATAAAGGCCATCTTTAATAAGTTGAGTACTCTATCGCCCTCATGAAAATTAATCAATGAGCATTTAGTAAATTCTTACTATATACCAAGCACTGTGCTAAAAATGATACAAACGAAACAATTCCTGCCCTAAAGGAACTGTCACTCTATAGAGGAAGACAACATATGCATATATATGAAATAAAGGTAACTTTTTTGAGGGGGAAAGGCTCTTGAAAAACTTTCATGTTTGGTTGGAATAATTGAGTGCTAGGGTCTCAGCAAGGCATGAGTGTTGACCACACATTGGACAAGGAATTCAAGAGCAGAGAGTAGAAGGTGGCACCTGAGTTTTGAAGAAAATAAGGGGAATGAATTACGAGAGGTAGAGGTGAAGAGAGAATACACATTCCAGTCAGTGTGAAGTCTCAGAAACAAAAGATGGAATGCTGTGGCTGAGGGACAATAAGAAGGCCAATATGGATGGACCATAGAAAGAAGGAAGGTGTGTAATGAATAATGATACAGGGAAGATAAGTTTGGGTCAGGTTATGAAAGACTTTAAAAATCAAACAGAGGGGCTTCTATTTGATCCTGGGAGCAAGAGAGAGCCTCTGGAGTTTGTGGAATAGAGGAGTAACATGGTCTTATCTGCATTTCTGGGAAATCACTTTGGCATTTGTGTGTAGGATGGATTATAGAAAGACTAGGGACAGGAAGACTGATTGGGACATTATTACAATACTCTAGATGAGAGGTATGATGGCCTGACCAGGGTGGTGGCCATGTGAGTAAAAAGAAGAAAATGGAGGAGACAGAGCATATGAATAGAGAAATGACAAAATTTGACTATTGGTTGTCTGCAGTGACGTAAAGCTAAGAGTCAAGGTTTTGAACTTGAGTACCTGGAAGGATGATTGGTGCCCTTTACAGAAATAGGGAAGTTGAAAAGAGGAAAAATAATTCTGTTTTGGACATGTTGAGTTTGAGATGCCTATGGGACATCCAAATGAAAAGGTGTGATAGGCAGGTGGAGATGTAACAATACCAATACAGATCAAGACAGGCAGGGGGCTAGATATTTAAATTTTGTAATCATCTGTATGTAGGCGGTCATAAAATCCATAGAAATTGATGAGGTCACTGAATGAATGAATATATAGAGAGAATAGAGAAAGGACCAAGAAAGGGCCCTGGAGAATACCCATAGTTAAGAGGGTATGGAACCAGCAAAGGACTGAGAAGAAACAGTCAGACAAGTAGGTAGGAAGAATGACAGAGAGAGAGACAGAGAGAGAGAGAGAGAGAGAGCAGTGTCACAAAAACCCAGAGAGGAGAGAGTAAGTTTCCAGGAGGGAGGATGGTCAACGGCATCAAATACTACAGTGATCAAGAAGGATGAAGACTAAGAAAAAAACTACTGGATCTGGCAATAAAGAACTGGTAACTTTGGAGAGAGGAGTTTCAGTTGAGTCATGAGGATAGAAATTAGAATGGTTGGAATAATCTAGTGCTAGGGTTTTGGCAAGGCATGAGGGCTGACTGGACAATGGACAAGGAATTCAAGAGTGAAGTGTAGTGCTGAACTGGTTAACTGTAAGGCTGAGACTGGGAAAAGAGAAAAGTGAGGTCAGAGCATGTATGACTGGTGTGGGAGAGAACAGAGAGTTCTAAAAGAGGTTCTAATAAGGATGAAGGATAGGTTTTGGAGCAGTAAGGCAAACGAAATGGTGAAATGATAGGGATTTAGGATCTAATAAAGGGATTTTTGAATTTTTCAACACTGAACTGGAGTGGGTGATGGTTAGAACCTAGTAGTAGTGTTATTTATGGATATCCAGGTCTCTCATTTTAAAATTTGCAACAGCTTTCAAATTTGGTTAAAATTTTCATGCATCTTAGTCAAAAAGTGGCAGAAGCTACAGATACACAATCTAAAACTGAAACTGAGAGCACTCCAAGAATGATGGACACATTTTTGGTATGTTTAACTTCTTCCACATCCAACTAGACCCCAAGTAATAATAATACATTTCTTGAGTAATGAACACCATTATAAAAACTTTCTTTATATGTACAGATGTCAAATGACTTGTTAGTTGTAATACTTATTTTTAAACTAAAATTATAAACCCAAAAAGACTTTAAAAAGTATTGTGATTTTAGTAGAAAAATATGTATTTTTGATTCTCCTTATTTTTAAATCATTATGACTCTGTGAAGATGGCAATGCTTGTTTAGTTACCAAGAGTATGGCTAAGTAAGTAATAAATGCCTCACAATAATCTCAGATTGCTATGCTTCTGATTAACAAAAATAATAGGAATGTATTTAAATGAATCTTTTTTTAAAATTACTTACAGGAATAAAGGCTCCTAAATCTTCCACATAACCTGGGTGCTCCTTAAGCCATTTTTCTAAATCCTTCCTTTTGGGCGCATCATCACCTGCAAGTCTTGTTCCATCTTTCATATTAATAACTGGAACTGGATTTTCTATGTCAAGTATCCCTTGAGACTGAGTATAAGACAGTGCTGGATTTATCCCTGGAGTAATTTGTGAGGTGGTAATGCCCACTGTAACCTTTAGAAAAAGACCAGATAAAGATTGCATATCAAATTCATTAACAACTTTTATTCTGATACTAGAGAAGATTTTGAAGATGGTAAAAGAGGAATGTAGGCTGTCATTTAAAAACCTGTCAATTTTTTCATATTTGCTTACATTGTTAGGTACTATGGTATGCTGGATCACAAAATCTAAAAAGTGTATGTGTATACACACATATATCTTTATTTAATACATTTTATTTTTTCCCCAATTACATGTTAAAACAATTTTAAAACATTTTTTTCAAGTTTTGAGTTCCAAATTTTATCCTTCCGACTTCCTTCCCACTTCACCTCCCTGAGGTGATAAGTAATCATATATAGGTTATACATGTGCAATCATGTAAAGCATTTCCATATTAGTTATTTTGTACAAGAATATAAAAAGTGTATTAAAAGTGTTATTAATCCATAAATCTTTATTTTATATAGTATTCACAAAGTAGCAAACGTACTTTTGCAGTCATAAAGCTAGCTTGTGATTAGAGATTCCAAGTTAATAATCAGGGTAAAAAGTTCTAATTTGGCTGCTACTTACATGATTATGTGGTTTATTTCTATTTAATAGGAGAACGTCAACATCTTCCACATTCTTCCTTCTACCCCTCCTTTTTTTGACTACGGGCTGATTATCTAATATCACTCCATTGGCACCAATTGCTGGCTGACTAGAAGTACCTGAGCAAATTGAGAATGCAAAACACAATAATAAAAACCAAGTATTTGGGTCTCATTTTATAATTTAAAATCAAAACATCCTTTAAAGATTGATTCATTCTCATCTCGTATGTCTTAAATAATACCTAGACTAGAAGCTTTCTTCATGATAATATTTATGTAGTACTTTAAAGTTTGCAAAGTGCTTTACAAATACTATCTAACGTTATCCTCACAACAACCTTCTAGATAGGACCTATTATTATCTCCATTTCAGAGATGAGGAAACTGAGGCCAAGGTCACACAACTAGTAAGTATCTGAGGCTGGATCTGAACTTTGGTCCTTCTAAGTTCAATGATCTGTCTCTTGAACTACTTAGATGGCAAATCTTATCCCTGCAGAAGTTCTTAGCAAATAGTACTTTGATTTAATCTCTCACAAAGAGATTACTGGTCACTTATTATCTACAAGGCACTGTCTTAGGTTGTGAAAAGTACCAAAGTGAATAAAACATAATTTTTGCACTGAATAAATCTACAACTGAATACTTCTTTCCTAATAAAAGTAACCAACATTTACACAGTATTTTACAATTCAACAAGTGTTTTCCTTGAAGCAGCCTTGTAAAGTAGGCAATACAAATGTTCCCATCTTAAAAATAAGAAAACAGATACTTATACCTTCCCATTTTCTCACCTGCTGCATTGCTTTTGCTCTTCTTTGGACCTCTCCATCATGTCTTCCTTCCCCAACTCATCATTGGGAAATGTCATTATGCTGCATGATTGAATCTTCCTGGTCCTCTTATCTCCACAGTACCCTCTGCCCCTCTGACTGGACTCTTTGAGTAGAGGGCAGAGCTATGGGCTCCAGGGAATGCATTTAAAGAGTGGTCTCAACCCAGTTTTTCTCCCCATTTCCCACCAGCTGCACTGCTTTTGGATTTCTGTGGATGTCTCCACCATCCCCACTCCCCCTGCTGTGTCTGAGACTTAATTCTTCCCCTCTCCCCTGTTTTTCGGTTTATATTTGTGATTGTTTTCGTCCCCAAGATTTTAAGCTCCTAGAGGTGAAGGAACTGTCTTTGTTTTTTATTTGTATGTGTCCCCAGCACTTACCACAATGTCTGGTACATAGTAGGTGCTTGAAAAATGTTCACTGACTAACTGATCTTCCTGGCTGGTTAGGGGTATTTTTTTTTTTAATTTTTGCTAATTTTCTTTTTTTTTTTTCCAAAATTGATTTGTTTATTTACTTTTAGTTTACAAGATTCCATTCCACAATCCCTTGAGTTTCAAATTTTCTCCCGACCCCCCCAATGGCGGCATGCAATCAAGTATAGGATCTGCAAATACTTTCACATTGGATATTAGTCTGGTTGTATAGAAGGGTTATAACCAATGGAATGAACAATGGGAAAGAGGAAACAAAACCAAACATGGAAAAGAAAGAAAGCATGTAGTTTGCTTCAGTCTGCATTTAAACTC
>CM053581.1:236669244-236776549 GCA_028627135.1 Pseudochirops cupreus
GTGTGTGTGTGTGTGTGTGTGTGTGTGTGTGTGTGTGTGTGTGTGTGTGTGTGTGTGTGTGTGTGTGTGTAGGGGATAAATTAGGGAAAGTGAAGAAACATTTGCATGATAACATTTTAACACAGTATATTTAACAATGCATGGTATATCCAGAAGAAAGGGTGTGAACAGGGAACCAACCCAGGCTCCAGAACTGTCTGTTAGCATTTATGCTTGATGGGTAGACCCACCATTATGTTTCTTTACTTCTGAGTTCCCATATCAATTGCTCAGTGCAATGTAAGATTATCCTAACTCCTTACTGTCAACGTCCTTGCTGATAGAGGTAGAGCCCCTGATTATAGTATTGCTACAAGTGTCATGGAGCTGGAGATCTAAATCCTTACTTTAAAATTCAAGGATGGAAGAAAATGTGTTCTTGGTTTCTAAAGTTCCAAATTTTTATGCAATTTTCCAGAGAGACACAGAATCACTAGTATATATGGTAGTTAGGTTCTTGAGTACTATTAGTAAGATACCTTCAGGTACTTTTAAGATAAGTTGGATTTTGTGAGCTGGCCTGAGGAACCTAATTACCATGTATAAATAATATTACTTCTATCAGAAAAATGTGTTCTAAGTTCCAGTAACCAATTTGCAGATGAACTTTTGGAATGCTACAATTTGAAGACTGCCTATACAAATCATTTGCATATATAAATATATATCTTTCCAACAATAACCTGGGGGAAAGTGATTTCACATTCCTATGCTCCTTGTTACCCTCAAATTATCTGTCCAGTTATTATATTATACAAAATGAAATGAAAAATCTAATACTAGAATTTCAAATAAAAATCCACAAAAATGAAGATGTCATTCATTAAATTACCTTTGGCCAATAAGAAGCAGCCAGCATGTATCCACCTTGTAGGATGTAAGCAGAATTTGGAGTTCCATTGTTCATCTGAAAACTATCCTGGGTCTCATCTTGTAGAGTGCTTAGTGATGCAACACTTTCTTCATCATATGATTTCATGTGAGTGGTGCCTTCTGCTAATAATAACAGTTAGCATTATCTGCCTGAATGCTTAAGTGTACATTGTAGGTGTTTAATAAACGATTGTGGAATTGAATTAGATACTTTATAACCATGTTTATATTTAAGTTCTCCTTGTAACTTGTAAGAATTGCTTGAAAAGAAAAACAAAATTTAAAAGAAAGATCTAATGCATGGTTTCTAAAAATGGTATTTCCCCTAAGAAAATTACTTGTAATATGGCTGTTCAGAATAACTTCTCTCTTTTTTTAAATCTTTGAAGTTGGTAAGCAGTGTTTAAGTTGTTACAGAATATTTTCCATATGCATTCCACCAGTTACTCTTATTTCTGGAATGTTTACAATAATTAAGATATTCTTAGAAAAAGACTATGAAGCAGTAGTCAAATTAGCAGTACCAATAAGCAGCAATATTCCTTTTCTGCTACTGAGTGCTGAGAATATGGTTTTTGTAGTGCTTTCAAATTCCATTGGATAGAGAATGTATTATTACTGTGTAGATTCATTGGCTTCAATATTGCCTTTAAGAGTTAGAAGAAGCCTTAGAGATCATTTAGTTCAACTCCATCATTTTACAGAAACAGTGAAGCAACTTGTCCAAGGTCACAATGTTAGTAACTGGCAGAGCCTAGAGATGAGTACAAGTGTCCTATATTTCCAAAGCCAATTATTTTCAATTGTACAATATCACCTGCCCATTATCAGATTCTAGTTTGGTATTCATTATTACTTTTAAAATAAAACATTACTAAATAAAATTTAACTTCGTGAACATTTTGAACAAACTGTGCTTTCAGTAACACATTTGCCATTTTCTGGACATATAAAATATCAATAATAATGTATACTCCTACCTCGCTTTTGCGCTTCTTCTTCACTATCACTTTCTTCTGATGAGGATGAAGAAGAGGAGGAAGAGGAAGAGGAAGAGGAGGAAGAAGAAGATGCTGAAGAACAAGATGAAGATGATGAAGAACTAGATCCTGATTGAGAGTGGGAACAAGAGGAAGAAGAAGAAGAGGAGGAAGATGATGATCTAGAAGAACAAGATGATCTGTCAGAATCAGAGTCTGAATCAGAGCTGGACCCGGATCCCCTTTTGGGCACTCGCTGTTTCTTGGAAGCTGGGTTTGGGGCTAGGGGCTCTGTCCTGGCTGCAACCATGCGCCTATCTGTTTCAACCTTCCCAGTAGACTTCTGATCTCCAGCAGTCTGTGGCAAAATGCCATTCTTTGGGCTTAAAGGTTCAGATTTTATTCCTGTTCTGATTTCTTCAGAAGACACAGATTCCTCTCCAGAAGACTGAGGCTCCTCTTTAAGGCTTTCGCTTTTAACTTTTGTATCCTCAATAGCATTCCCTTTAGTATCTAGTAACCTTGGCTGAGAAGCCAGAGGGGAAGCAGACAGTGTCATTTGATACTGTTGTATAAGTGGGGTCGAAGTCCTTGAATGAGTGACTTTATTTTGACTGTAGTTCCTCTGAGCTGCCATAAATGAAAGTTCAGGATCACGAAGAATGTGATAGTCTGTCCTGCTAACCCCATGCTTAGCAGCTCCAATAAGCAAATCTCTATCATGAGTGCCACACTCCCACCAGACTGGCAAATCTGGATTCGGTTGGCAAAGCTTTAAGCGTTCAAACAGTTGTGGATGTCGTAGAGCCTGTTCTCGTACTTTTCTCAGAAGTTCAATTCGATACAAAGTCCTAGAAGCACGCTCCTCTGTGATGGGTTGGATAAAAATACTTGGGTCCACCAATTCTACATTAAGAGAAATCAAACTCTTCAAAACTGGGCATCATACATTAAAAATAAATAACTGACTATAAATGAAAATGAAATTGCAATGTGCCTTCCCGAGTCTTAGTTTCTTTATCTTTAGAAAAAGGATATTTTCTTACCTATTCTCATTGGGTTGCTGTGAAAATCTAATTAGTAAATACCCATAAAAGTATTTTACAGCACTCTATACAAGTATAAGTTAATTCTACATCTCTTCCATTAAGTCCCATTATTAGTCTTGCCATTTCCCCCTAATAACAAATGTTTTAAATAAGTAGGAAGGTACAGATTTTTAAAAGTAGTATTAAAACACAGAAATAATCATAACTGAGTATTACAAATGTAATTAAATTATAAATATTTTTGTGATTTGGGGCAAAAATGTGACATTACATAAGATTTTTATCATTTTAGGCATAAAGACAGATTTTACAAACCTTCTTTGGAAGGAAGACGGCAAACTCTCCTACACATGGACATAAAAGCATATAAGTACTTCTCCAAACTATCATCAGTTTTCTTGTGCAGCCTAGCCATGGCTCTAAATTTTGTCCAGTCAAATTGTCCTCTGTCAGGATCAAATACCACTCCAAACGTAGACACAACTCTATAAAAGTCAGCTTCCTCTCTTCTTGTCCATCTATTTTTTTTATCAAGTTGAAAAAAAGAACAACACATATTTAAGAAACTAGCACAAATGAATTTGTCTAAACTGAATTTAGACTGTACTAATCGGAATTTGGTCATATGAAGAATTTTTAAAACTCAGTGATTAAATCCATGGTAACAGCAGTATGAGAGAGTGAGAGAGTAAGAGAGAGAGAGAGAGAGAGAGAGAGAGAGAGAGAGAGAGAGAGAGAGAGAAAGAGAGAGGAAGTGTATGAGAGTGTGTATGTATGTATGTATGTATTTATATTACTGGTTCATTCATTTATTCAAATATTCATTGAGTTGTCTACTTTTGAATCAGTCAATAAATACCTGAGTACCTACTATGTACAAAGCAATGTGCTAAGCCTTGTGAATAATAAAAAACTATAAAAGTTATAGTTTTTAGCCTCGAGAGACTTGAGGATACTTGTTGTCAGATGTTTATGATAAAAAGCAGCATGGAATATATATCAAATGACCTTATACAACATAAATAATACAGAGTTCAAGATGGCTGAGGAATTTCGTTGAGCTGGGTTATTAAAGTATAGTGGAACAGATGGCACATGAAGTGAGTGTTAGAAGACAGTAAGATTTTAAGAGGAAAATTTGGGGGCTGGGGTGGAAGAAGAAATAACATAAGCCAAAAAGAAGAAGGTATCATTCACAGTGAGTGAATGTTGAGTACTCTAGATTGGTTGCTGCATGCTGGAGAAAAGGCTAGAAAGGGAATCTAGGACTAGACTGCAAATGGTCTTTGAATGCTAGGCTGAGAAATGTGGATTCATTCTGTAGGAAATGGGGAACCATAGTAATTTTTTGAACAAAAGTTGAAATAATTGGAAGGGAGAGGGAAGAAGGATATAGAAGGCAGGGTTGCTAGTTAAGAGTCTATTACAGTCTATATATCAGGTAGTCAAGACCTGATTGTAGATGATAGTAATGAGAACAGATTGTTGCTAGACACTATGGGAAACTAAAAAACTATGAGAAATGTTTCCTTCTTCAAAGAATTTTAATCTAGTTGTAAAAACAAGACATACACACATGAAAAGTTAAGCTAATGCAGGGTAGTACATTAAGTGCCAAATTAGCATAGAGGAAAAAGTTCAGGAGTTCAGAATAGGTAAAGATGATTGTAGTCTGCAGTTGTTTGGGAGTTTATGAACTGAACATTGAAGGCTGATTAAAATTTTGGTGGATGAAGAGTAGGATAGAGGGCATCCCAAATGGTGGGAACAACATGAGCAAAGTACAGGCTACTTTGGAGGGCATATGTTTGGGAAAAGTAGGAGATAAAATTGAGAAATCATGCTGGTACAGGATTGTAAAGATTTTTGAAGACAGACCTAATTATCTTGGACTTTATATTTTGTAGGTCATAAGGAGTCACTGAAGATCTTTAACTAGAGAAGAGATTAGGAAGATTAATTTGGATGTGGTACGATGGATTGACTGGAGAACAACAGAAGCTATAACATCTGAAAATAATTATTGAGATTTTAGAATCTTCAGAAAAAAAATTCCAGAAGTCTAAAAGCTTCTGAGAAGCAAATGAAACTACAGGAAAGGAATTAATTTCCTCTTAACAAAGTGTCATAAGTAGACCAGATCATTGCTAATCTCTATGTTCTCTTTCCTTTCCAGCAGCTAAAATTGTTTGGACGAAGAAGAAACCAGCCTTTCTTCTTACAATTAAAATAATGGCTTGTTACTTTTATTTGGTATCTTTCTACACTGCTAGTCACTGTTTTCACACACTTTGGGGGTAAGAGGGAAATAAGGAGAGAAAGGTAATTGTGTGCTAACCAGAAACTGAGAGAGAAATCTATTTGTCTTTTGTACTTATCCTAATGTAACATAAGGTTATCTTCATTTCAAATCCTGGTGTTTTGTAGAGATAAAAATTCTTGTACCCTTTGTGGATTATTTAGATGTATTTGGATGATGCAATTATGTTAAGTTATGGTAAGTCTGGATATTCCTGATGGACTATATATAATCAATTTTCCTAACTTACTACTTTTCTTAATTCTATGCAGAAGCTAAAAGGTTTGCTAGGACAGAAAACAAACAGTTCCACAAAGCTTGATGGTATACAGCATGAACAAGGTTCAGGATTATTAGATCTCAAATATCATATTCTGCTTTTGAATTTTCAGCTTCAGTTCTCACAAAAAAAAAATTAGGAGACTACAAACAGAGTTCTATTAGGAAGCTATTCTAATAAATCAGTTGTGAGGTAATAACGGTCTAAAGAATGAATGATTGTAGATGACTATAGTCATTTTTACCTATTCTGAACTCCTGAACTTTTTCCTTTATGCTAATTTGGCACTTAACGTACTACCCTACATTAGCCTAACTTTTCATGTGTGTATGTCTTGTTTTTACAACTAGATTAAAATTCTTTGAAGAAGGAAACATTTCTCATACTTTTTTTAGTTTCCCATAGTGTCTAGCAACAATCTATTCCCATTACTATCATCTATGAGAATGAAAAAGGATGGCTATGAATGACAATATTTAGAACAGATAGGATTTGGTGAATCATAAGAAATGATGGCCAAAACAAAGGTAAAGATTATTATTAGGTTTTGCAACTTGGTGACTAAATGACGAAATAGAGAAAGAAACAGGGAAGTTAGGGTAGGGGAGCCAAGGTTGGGTTTGGAGCAAAGAGAACAAGGACTAAGAAAAGATTATTGGTATCTTTTAAGAATAAAGTTTCAGTATAATGGTGAGGACAGGAGGAGACTGCAAGGTCAGAAGTGAATGGATGATAAAGAAATGAAAATAAATTGGTCTGTAAACCACAGTTTGAGTATTTGATCATGGAAGGAAGACAGATATATGTAAACAGTCACATACATCTAATGGCAAATAGAACAATTTATCCTTCAGATGTGTAGTAGTACTTTTGTTGAGGTTCACATTTCAGTTTTCATTAATGTTTTTCTTTGCAAGCTGAGTTTAATTTCATTGAGATTGCTTTACCAGTTCTATGTTCATTTGCATGACAAGAGAAAATTGGCACCCGAGGTTTCAAGTACCTATAGTTTAAGTTTAACTTGTGACAAACTTTTGTTAGATACACTTGATTAATTTGTCCAGAAGTTCTTTTTCTTTCGGAGTCCTTTAAATGAAAGTTTTGCTCACTAAGAAGCAAAAATCAAGATGCAATCCTATCTTGGCACCTTCTAAAATGAATTTCCACACGGCCATACTAAATATTAACACAGGTGTTCTCATCATACCTCTGCTGTCTTTCAATTTTGGCAGCTATTTTAGGATTAAGAGCAGCTTCTTCATAAGGAGGCTGCATCACATTGGCCTGTACTGAGAATGCTGGCTGGATTTGCAGGGCTTGTCTATTTTTACTAGTCCGCTGATACGCAGTTATGAGGCGGCGTAAGCGTGTGGTTAAGGCAGACTGAGTAGGCCAATAAATCTTGTCTCCTTCCATCATTTGGCCATCTGAATTATAAAGAAAAAAACACACATTAACTGGCAGAAATAACTGATACAATACTAGAATATAAGGCAGTAACATTTTACTAAACTTTAACCAATGTTTCAAACAAAAAGCAATTGTGTTTTTCACTAATCAAGCTCAAATAACTAATTTTCATATCATGACAAATTCCATTGGGTAAATACAGAACCAAATTCATTACAATGAAATTTAGGAAGGTATTTAAATTATCTTGTCATTGTAGAATTACAGTATTTTAATATATTCAAAGTCTAAGTATGCAACTGGTTAGCTTTGGACTTTTTGTATAAAATATGTAAATATGTAGAGATATATGAACATATATTTCTTTCTGTATTGATATGTTATAGGGAATGTAATGAATACCTACTGTGGAAACTCCTTCTACTACAGCAACCTGTCTGTAGCTTCTAGTCTCTGCCTGAGTACTCTCAAAGGTTAGGTGATTTACCTATCGTCACAAAACTTGTTTGTATCAGTAGCAGGACATAAACCCAAGTCTTAGCAACTTCAAACATAGTCATCCCTTTTTCTACTATGCCATACTTATTTTAGACTGAAATATCTCTGACCCATGGAGGGAAAAAAATGAAAAGAGAATATAGCACTTTAAGATCTTAAAAGTATTTAACATGTTATTTCATTTGGTCCTTACAGTAACACCGGAAAATAGGTGATATCAGTACCTTTTTATGGATTGAGGAAACTGAGGCCTGGGGTCATATAGCTAGAAAATGTCTGAGGCAAGCTGGATTCAAATTCAGGTCTTCCTGTCTCCAAGTCCAATACTGTACTCATACCTAGCTGCTTCCACATCTTCAGTTCTTAGGTATATAATATCTTTCCTTATTATTTTTCTATTTCCAATTTAAACAAATCCAAAACCAAATTAAAACCCCAAGAGAAATTGGATCTGTTACAGTTTTATTTCAATAAATTAAAATAGGAACCAGCTGTAATGCCATTTCTGCTAATTAATTACAATGTGTTCCTACAACTCAGAAGCCTTTAGTTTTAAAAAAGATTTGCTTGGGAGACCACAATATGAATGCTATAACTCTGATGTCATAGGTCAAAGAAATGTCTGACAACAAAATGAAGGGTCAATCATGTGGCATAAATAAGGAACAAATAAAGTACATCCTGTGTGCTTCATCTTTATCTATGCAATGTCAAGATATTTAGAAAGGGAATCTTTTGAGAGCACGTTTTGGAGGACAAAGGGAGGACACAGACAAAGGACATACAGGATAGGCGGGCACTGATGGGTTACAATCTTTTTCATGGAAGAGAAATACCCACATCAATTAGATCTCAGATTCACTGAAGTATTTAAGTATAAATTTTAAGTTTCTAAATATAAATATAAAGTTTCTAAATATACAAATACAACAAACAACTTACTTTCCAAGAGCAAAATATTGTAAAATGATGCAATCATGCAAGTCAATTAAGGAGAATACTGGCACAGCTAACCTATCTAGGTGAATGGGGACTGAGATTCTTATTGCTAATCAGCCACCAGGTGAATGGTGGGGAACTGTGATTCAGGAAGTATGATTATATGAAAAGATTCCTTTCTGGCCAATTTTCTGCAGATTTCAGTTCCTATTCCCCATTCTTTGCAGCAGGCAATTGGGCCATGGCCATGACCTGAAAAGGTACTGTAAAAACTGGGTGATGGAGCATAGAACTTAATGTTAAGAACAGAGGACAAAATTAATTTAGTGTTAAAAGAACAATTGAAGTGTGCTTTAAACTATAAAACTTCAAAACATCAGTTTGATAAAAAAAATTGAAAAAATTAAACTCTCAGTTCTATAAAAATTTTTAATCCAGTGATTAACAACAAATCTAAAAATTCCATTAATCCTCCAATAAGATCTCTACATTCCAGGATATGGAACATAAAATAAAAAAGTCACAGAATTAAAAGAATCATGGGATTTCAGAATAAGAAGAGACCATAGAATCCATCTAGACTGACTTATAGCTGAATAAGAGGCTCAACTGAGATAATAGTTGTACACTGCTTAGCATAGTGCCTGGCACACAGTAGGTACTACATAAATGCCCATTCCATTTCCCTTCCCTTCTCCTACTCTACAAAATACTTCTAGTTCTGTCCTAAGAAGGCAAGTAGAACAAATGTAATTTGCCTTCTCTGTGACAACCCCTTAAATGTTTAGAAGACAATTATCTTGCACCATCCCTGTCTCTCCTTCACACTGCCCCCCACAAATGTTTTGTCCATGCAAAACATTCCCAATTACTTTATCCAATCATCCAACCTTTTAACTTTCCAGTTTACTATATTTTTTAAAAAAATATGGTAGCTAGAACAAAGTACAATATGTTCTGACCAGGACAACTAAATAAGGTTAAAAGGGATAAAAAGATGCAGAAACTATTATTTCATCAATGAATGTAACAAATCTAAATAAATATCCCCTCCAATATGATTTGTGCCTTTCAAAATGCTGATAAAGGTACATGGAAGTTTAGGGCTGAGAGAGACCTTAGAGATCGACTCGCTCAACAATTATAAGCTTATTGTAGTTTATCAATCAAATAGCAACATATTAGAAATTCACAAAAAATCATGAAAGAAATAAATGTATTTTACCTCCATCTGCTATTACAAGGTCTCCTGGTGATGAAACATCATCCTTTAAAAAAAATAAAAATGTTTTGAGTTAGGGTTATCAGATGCTCAAAAATCATAGCAGGTCAGAACAATGAAGTACACATCAAGAAAGAAAAGACTGTACTTTTGCCAGCTCCTTTTTTTGCCAAGTTCATGTTCCTTTTCGTTGTCCTCCTTCTAACTGGCCTCCCTGAGACATTCGCTACTGGAATTTTTTTCCCCTGAGGGAGGCACTGTGGTTTTTTCTTTTCTTATCTCCTCAGCAGTCTCCTTTTTCTTCTTTTGGCTCCAGAACTGAAAGTTTGCCCAAAGACCTGATCTTACCCTTTTCCCCCCATTCTGTTATCTCTAAACTCACTGGGTGAGTTCATGTACTTCATCTACTTTCTTTACTTCAATTCTGATTACTCCCAAATCCATTTCCTCAGGGTGTGAAGTTACACCTATATTTTAAATCTGTATTTCAATCTTCCACAAGACATTTCCACTTGGATATACTACCATTAACTTAAATTCAGCACAATCAAAACTAAATTCATCAGGTACCCAACAAAAATCATATTCATTAAGTTGGAACTTTCAAAGACAAAAATGAAAAAAAAATCTGGAGGAGCCTTAAATATGTACTTTAACTAGAGGCAACATGAATAATGAAAACTAACTTTAAAACATTTGTTAATCATAGTTTCTTTAACTATTGGTCAAAATAGAAATTTGAAAATGATATAAAAAAGGAAATCTAGTAATTCCTATAAATAGTGCAGAAGTAACCCTGGGTTCTCAAAATCTATACCAGTGGAATATAAGCTCTGTCAGATCTGACAAAGATGAAAAGTTATCAGTTTGGATCCAGTGAAAGACTATTTGTCTGTCATCTACATAGCAGCTTAATGAAGACAGGAGAGTCTTATTAATAGGATGGCTACAGTTTGATGAATTTTTTTACCCACAGCAACTCCCAAAGATAATCTAATAAGATATAGAGTAGGGTTGCAATTTGCATATGAAGACTCAGTTCCCACACTAAGGAAATCTCAGAACCTTCAACACTGAAGTATGAAAAGGAATAATCATTATAACTTTGTTTATAATCATAAGCTTACATCTTTGGCACTAGTCACATATAATGGTCATACATTACTATGCAAAAGTGAATACAATGAAAAATAAATGTGAAGCTGTTTTTATGCTATTTATATAATTTGTAATCATCAATGACTAATGTGCTCCAACTTCAACTTCAGCAAATACTTGTTACAATGACCTTGCCTAGCCACCTACCTTGAAACAGAAGTGTTACATAAATGGGAAACCTACAGGATTACATGTGAAAATAAACCATACGCTGAATGGAAATCAAGATAGCTATAGCACTTTAAATATGATATAAAGCATACCTCTATGTCATCTTTAAACATAGCTGGAGCTGGTTTATATTCTGGGTCTTCCACATCCCTGTTAACATACCAATATGCATTGCAATTACTTCCATGCACAAGGTTCTCTTTGATAAGACAAATTGTAAAAGTCTAGATGAAAGAGTTATTTGGTTCATTTTCTGTAACAGAAATAGATCCCATAACTAGAAAAGGCAGAAGATAGGGAAATTTGAAATTATACTCCAATTAAAGGAGACAAAGAATGCTACAGTAGTGAGGAAGACACTCAGAAAGAAAGAGGTTGGCTCAAATCACCATCCATTCCATTCCTTAGTCCAGTATTTCCAAATTTTATGTAGCAATCTCTCTCTTCTTTAAACAAGTTTTTCTTCATTAAATAATCTGCACAAGTTATTTTCTTACTAGTATTTTAATAGAATTAATAATTTTAAAAACAATTTTATAAAACAGAATCATCTTAAGTATATGGTAACATACTTAAATTCATGAAAAATCCTTTAAGATTCATATTTATAACATAAAAATAATTATCATCATCATAAGAATTCAATGAGTGGCCCTGATTTTAATCAGGCCATTTCTCAAAACATAGATGATACTGTTATTTGTAACTTTTTCAACCACTAATAATCTGCATCACTTTGATGAACCAGGGAATTCTTTATTTACTCATAGTTAAAATATAAGAAGATTGTTTAGGTTTGAAAGCTTGTTTCAAGAAACTATCATAAAACAAGTCTTTTAAATATTCTTGTCCAGATGGAAGGAAACTAAATGTGTATTTAGAAAATGAGTTTCTTATACATTTATATTTATAAATAACTAGGTCTTTAAAATAAGATTTGATTCTGCAGACTGATAAAGTGGTAAATAAGTAGATTTTGATTTTCTTACACATAATTTGCAGAGCAGGTATTTTTTACGCTGGTTAAAATAAAAAATATTGTTTTGTAAACTGATTATTCATAGCTATAATTTTTTCATAAGTGTAGTTACTTTATTTTTCTCAATCACAGCATGAATGTGAAGATCTTACCATTGATTTAGAGTACTTGGTTTTAAAAAAAAGAGCCACTCAAGTTTCAGGACTATATTTTGTTATCTGAATTAATTTGCTTAATCTTTATTGTTACAACTAAGACAAATGGCAATATCAAAGTAAACCCAAGTACTTTGGCACAAGAAACTGGTTTGCTTTTCCATAACACGAGTACCCTATGCTCTGTACCTATGTTGTCATGCAATTTTGCAAAGAAAATCATCTTTTTAATATGTTCACATAAAGGAGATTAGTAACAACTTGAAAAACTGTAGTTAGCTACACCTTCATGTTTCTCCTATTACAGGTGGTGGTAAAATATGCATAGTGTCCAAATTGCACAAAGAAGCCATTTTAAATTAGTACTCAGAGTCCTGTGTTTCTTCCTGGAAGCTACTGAGCTCCATGAGAGGTTGAAGCAAATTTTTCTACGTATCAATTTCATGAAAAAAAAAAATACAGCAATGTGATTGAAAATTCTTTTGATGTGGCAATGCAATGAATAGGTTTGCAAAGTAACACACCTTCCCTAATACCAATTTGGTTAACATATCATTCATATATAATTAAATGAGCATATTTAACTATATTTTTTGCTTCATCTACTTGCAATGCAAAGTAGGAAGATTTTTAGTTTCCCAACTGACTTTAAAGGTCTTCAGACATATGGGCTATCCCCAAATGGAACTATTCAAAGCTGTTTTTCATATAATTCATCAAGCATCATTTGGACTTTCTCAGCAGCTGGAGGTTGCATCATAGCTTTTCTTATGGGATGAGAATTTTTACACTTAACAATTTTGTAAGCAACTTTAAACAATGCAAGCAATCCTTCTGGTGTTGTAGACATTGTTTTTGACAAAGTATGTTTTGCCTTATTAAAAATATCAAATTTTCTCTGGAAAAATTCTCTTGCCTTGCTGATGTATTCTGCACGCATAGTTCCAAGATATTGTTTCAATTTCTTAGGTTTCATACTATCTTCAGTTAAAGCATTCATACAAAAAACAAACACTCTCTACCAATATCTATCCTTTCTACTAATAACAGTACTTGTGAATCTTAATGATCAATATAATGAACTGCACCTCTTGGATTTGGGTTTTTGACTTTGTTTCCTTACTTCTGCTACTCAAACTATCTCTATTGTTTTTATTTTAATTAGTTTTTCAGATGCTTCAATGGGATTTTTTTCTTCAAAATAGTTACACATTTATCCATCACAAAGAAATAAAACATTTTGCTTCTTAAAATGACATGATAAAAATTTAAGAAAATTAAATTTAAATTTAATTGCTGAAAATGTCAACTGATTACTTGTAACTACTCTCCAGTCATTTTAATATTTTTGAAGTTACAGTCTGGGGAAGAAATCAAGTTCTTATACTTGTCAAAATGAATGATGTTGAGAAATATAATAGATATGGTACTTTAACCTCTAGAAAGACTACTGTGCTTTGAGTCTATACCAGGGGTGCGGAACCTGTGGCCTCAAGGCCACATATGGTCCTTTGACTGAATTCAAATGTCACGAACAAAACCCCTTAATAAAAGGATTTGTTCCATAAACTTAGACTCATTCAAAAGGCCGCACCCAAGGACCTAGAAAGTCACATGTGGCCTTGAGGACACAGGTTCCCCAACTCTAGTCTATACCCTTCATGCTCAAATATAGCAAAAGCAGTATGACACAACTCATCTGCGCAATAAGTCTAGGCTGACCAACAGAGATTGTGGCAGATTGTGTTAGTGTTGAGAGTTGAAATATGCTGATTCAAATTTGACATCATTTGTTCATACTGTATTAAATAATCACTGACTACATTTATTGTTGGAATATATTTGCTGTTTTAGTCTCACTTTTGTTGAATCTGATTTTAATCTTTTTCTCATTAAATAAAGCAGATGCATTTATGTGGTAGTTGAATTAGAAAATATCTAATAGGTTATTAGGCCACCCCTGAGTTAGGCTATTCCTTTGCTTTCCCGATAACCCTGAGGAGGCTTTCATGCCCTACCAATGTGAAAGATTGCCATTCTGAGTTGTCATATTGTTGGTTTCAGAAAAGTCATTCACTTTTTTCCTCCTAGTGAGAAAGGGATGATTATAAAAGCAAATGAACTGATTATTTCACAATCCTCTAAGTTTCATGTACTTATCATTTCTTCTCATATACTTTGCATGTTATGATACTTCTCTTATGGCCTCAAAATACTTGTTTCAGGGAAGAAAACGAAGAACTCATTAAAAGAGTGGGGTAAGTAGGTAAGGGTTGAATTTTATTTGCTGATCACACATGGCTGTTATATTTGCCTCACCACTGTAGCACAATTAGTGTTTTCTGGATGGGGAAGAAAACAATTAGTATTATTTAAACATAATAAAAGGGAATTGTTGGTTAAAAACATTTTATGTAACCATTTCTTCTGACCCTAACAAGAATCCTGTGAGATAGGCAGTGAAAGTTCTCCTTGTACAAACGAGGAAAACAAAGCTGAAAGTTTAAATAATCAACCTAAAGTTTCACATCTAGTAAGAGGAAGAACCAACCTTCCAACCCGGGTCTACCAACTGTGAATCCAATAATCTTTTAATTATACCACTTATCTTTTTTTTTGTAACATCGCTCACTTAAAAAGTAAAATAAAAAATCTCTGGTTTAAATATGGTTTGACAAATATTTTGAGGATATTATTTCTCCATTGCTCATTATTTAACATCGCCACTTTGTATTTATGTAGTATTGAAGAGAACATAAAGAAATATAGATTTTGCTTTTAAAAAGCTTACAATGGTACAACTAAGAATTGCACATACCCATCCATGTAATCATTTGCTCTCTGTTCAGCGGCAACTGCTTTCTCATCAGGTTTTCCTACTCGTTCCAAAAAACACAGTGCTGGGTCTGCTCTGATTGTGTTGTACTTTTCATAACCTGAAAGAACCAACAATTGCATTATTATTGTTATTTTTCTTTATTGAAGATACAGTAAACCAAAATGATTTGTTGAATCTGATTATCAAAAGTTCCCCGAGGGCAGAGACTATGTTGCTTTAATCTTTGTATTTCTAGCATATTTCAGAGTACTTTGTACACAGAAGGTACTTAATTAATGCTGAACTGATTAAAAAGATATAGAGATTTTAGGGGGCTGTAAGTTCAACGAGTTGACAGCATGACAACACAGCCAAAAAAGTTAATGTTATTCTAAATCGCAATATGAGATAAAGTGACCAAAATGAGGTTTTACTACATTTTATACTGGTCAGAACACATTTTGAGGTAATATGTTCAACTATGGAAGCCATGTTTTAGGAAGGATATTGGTAAGCCCAGAAACATGAAAGGACTCAACAATATACTATCAGATGAAGTGAATCAGGATCTTCTAGGTTAAAGCAGACTTGGAGGGGAGAGGAAAGGACAATACCATATCAAAATATTTAAATGATTATAACATGGAAAAGAAATTAGATTTTTTGGGGGTGAGGGGTAGGGGAAAGATGGGGAGAAAATTTGTAACTCAAAATCTTGTGGAAATGAATGTTGAAAAAAATATTTTTTAAAAAGTTTAAAAATGTTTTAACATGTAATTGGGGGAAAACAAAATATTATTAAAAGAAAAAAGTTTGGAAAAAAATTAGATTTTTTTTCTTGCTTGGCACCAGAGGATGGAATTAGGAGCAATGGGGTAGAGGCTGCTGAGAGGCAGATTTTATCTTGATGTATGGAAACACTTCCTTATCACTAGAGCCATCCCCAAATGGAAAGGGTTGCCTTTGGAAGTAGTGACTTCTCATCAAAGGTCTCACATGGAGGCTAGATGATAACTTCTTATGGGATAAGTTGTAGTGGGGATTCTTATGCAGGTATGGTTTGGAGTAAATGACCTCTGAGGTCCCTTCCAATTCTGGGATCCCCACGTGACTCACAACATCTCTGTGTCCAGGATGTTCATTACCACTGAGTCCATTAGTACTAATAGCAGCCCACAGAGGAGAGATAAAGCCTATGGTTTGGGTCCTGGTTGCTGCCTAGTCTGTATCAGCAATACAGATTACTGTAGGCTCTAAGGAAGGGATAAAACAAAGACTTCAACTCTCATCAGCTCCCCAAAAGGGGAGACAGTCAAGATTATTATTCCCTGAAGTGTTTGGGCACGGAAAGTCATTAATACAGTTCCAAGAAGGCCCCAGGAAAGAGTCATTGCTTCAGCTTTCAGTGATAAAGGAGGAACAGACCAACCTATCTGACTACTCCTCCACCTCCTTTGCTGGCTCTTTATCTACATCAGGGCTTCTTAAACTTTTTCCACTAGTGATTCCTTTTCACCCGAGAAATTTTTATACTACCCTTGGGTATCTGGGTATATAAAACAGACAGACAAATCAAACATTTACTGATAATAAATCATAAAGAAAATTATTTTAAAACAATTTTTAATGCATATATACATAAATAATTTTACCATGTAGTAAAGATGAAAGCAAATCTGCATATTAATGAGATGGACGTACTTGTTTATTTTTACATTGAGAAATAAATTGCAGGAGAATATTTGATACTGCATGACATATAGCATCTGATGTTTTTCAGAGTTGATCGGTATTTTAATTTTATAATTGTCAGTGCTAAGAATGCTGCTTTGTACAAATACATCGTACCAAATAGCAGAGGTATATTTAGGGCCATTCAGAAATTGTTGGAAATTCTATCCCAATCCCAAGTCAAATTTCATTTAATGATTTTGTATGTACAGTAAAAACACTGTAATTCATAACATACAATAGTCTTCAATATGAGCTGAGGTGTTTCTGGCATGCAATTTGGCATTGCATGGCATGATGGCACATGCAGTGTAAAGTGCATGTTGTATGTTCAGAACCAAGACTGCAGCGAAATTGCATGATGCAATGGGCAAGTGCTGCCAGAAATACCTTGGATTCGTCACCCATTTGATTTTAAATTAATTTTCAGTCGTTGTAAGTTCAGAAGCCTTTTACTATTGCCAAATTTTTCGCAATTCCCACAATTCAGTTATGCAACTCCATATGGAGTTGTGACCCACAGTTTAAGAAGCACTGATCTGTATCATATCCCAGAAATGTGGGTGTTTGCCAAAGTTCTGTTCTAGACTCTCTCATCTCTTCTTCTCTCTGTACGCTTTCTTATTACCTTGATCAGCTCCCATGTCTTTAAGTATCACATCTAGGCAGATGACTCAGATCTAAATATCCAGTCCCAATGTTTCCCATGAGAGATTTTCCATAAGCAAGTCCCTACTGGACATTTCAAACAAGATGTTCCAGATACTACTCAAACTCAACATGTCCAAAACTGAACATATCCTTTCTCTTTCCAAATTCCCCTATTTCTGTTAAAAGGTACCAACATCTATCTAGTCTCTCATGTTCATTATCTCTGTATTATCTTTGACATCTCATTCTCCCACATATTCCATCAGCTGTCAAATACTGCTACTTCTACCTCCACTTCTCTTACATCTGATTCCTTTTTATTTATTTAGCTACCACCTTAGTTCAAGACCTCATTACCTCTTGTTTAGATTATTCCAACAGTCTCCCGAATGGCTTCTCAGCCTCAAATCTCTCACCACTTCAGTCACTGATGCAAAACTAATGTTCTTCAAGTGCATAACTAGCCATGTGACTGCCCACTCAATTCCAGTGGCTTCCTTTTTGCATTTAGGATAAAATGTAAATTTCTCTGCACAGCTTTTAAATCACTTTATAACCTGGCTCCATCTAATCTTTTCAGTCTAACTGGACATTAGTCCCCTTTCCACACTGTGTGATCCAGCCAAATCTGCCTTTTCTGTTCTTTTCACATGACACTGCATCTCATGTCTCTTGCCTTTGCTCTGGCCATCCTGCATGCCTGAAATGTACTCCCTCATAATAACTCTGGCTCACAGAATGCCTTTCTTTCTCTACAATGTAGCTCAAGCAACATCTACTACATGAGACTTTTCTTTATCCCCAGATTGCCAATGCCTTCCTTCTTGAATCACCTTGTGTTTTAACTAGTTTTTATTTATTCTCTGCATGTTTATGCTTTTTGCACATACACACAGGTGCACATATGTATGTAAAGACATGTATGTTCACATGTGCATATATCTTCCCCATTAGAATGTAAGCACTTGCAAATAGGGATGCTTTCATTAATTCTCTCTATCCCTAGCATGTATCACACAGTAAATACTTTAAATACTTGTTGACTGAATTACAACTCTACAAAGAACATGAGGTAGGGACAGGACAAGGTGAAAAGATAACATAAAGAATGATAGAGGATTGAGAACGATATTCTAGAAAATATGGAGAGTAAGGAATATTTTTACAGTGCCTTGCACAGAGTGCACAATGTTTGTCTATGCCCAAAGTGAAGGCTAGTCCCATTCCTTAAAGAGACGGTAAAAGAACACTAGATGCTCTAGATTATCAGGGAGAATGGTATTTCTTTTAAAAATAAGAGGGGAAAAAGGCTTAATGCAATAACAAAGAAAAGGATCTTCAAAGGCAGAAGGAATTCTTGATGTGTCAGGAAGTTAAATGGTGAATGGATGTGACACAGGAGATAAAAGAAAGTAATACTATTGAACATGAGAGTCTACACCAGGAGAAGGCAGCTGGTCCCTCTCAGGAAACAGGTGCTTGCCCTCCAAGGAATGATTCTATAGATCAGTGGTTCTCAACCTTCCTAACGCCACGATCCTTTAATACTCGTATGTGGGTGTTATCTGCATGTGGGTGGACCTGCCTGGAGACAGATAGAGGAGTGGGCTCTGGGTTCCTAAGACCATGGGAAATAAGTGTTTTCCGATGCTCTTAAGTGACCCTTGTGAAAGGGTCGTTTGACCCCGAAAGTGGGGCACAACCCACAGGTTGAGAACCACTGCTATAGATCCTTATATAGGCAGGCTGAGAGATCAAGAGTCAGAAGAAGAAAGGATGAATGTGGTAGCTGATGATTCTATTGAGGGAGGACTAAAGCAGGCATTTGCCTCAATGGCGACAACAAAAGAGAAGTGTTATTGTCCAAACTTGATAAACAACTTTCGGAAACCAGCTAAATATGATGGCAGCTACTTCATGTAGGTACAAATGATAGTCTAAGAAGGGATCAAAAAAAGTACTGCTAAGGATTATGATATCTTGGACAAGAAACTGGCAACCTTATATGAAGGTGGTGTTTTGTGAATGGGATTTGGATTTTTGTACCCTGGTTTCAACATAGACCTGATGGGCTCCTAACCAGAGAAATGCATTTGCCTAAGAAAAAGGAAAAGGAAACATGTTCAAAAATATTTATAGCATCTGTTTTTGCTATAATAAATAACTTTGAATAAGGGAGGGGAAGCCCATTGGGGAGTGGCTGAACAGATTATGGTATATGAATGTAATGAAATATTACTGCACTGTAAGAAATGGTGAAAGTGAAAATTTTTATAGAAACCTGGGAAGACTTGTATGAACTGATGCAAAGTAAAATGACCAGAACCAAAATAATTTGCACAAAAACATCAATAATGTAAAGATAAGCAACTTCGAGAAATTTAAGAACTCTGATCAATACAATGATCAACCATAGTTTCAGAAGACTGATGAAGTATGCTACATACATCCTGCCAAAGACATGATGGCCTCAGGATACAGAATAAAACATATTTTCAAGTGTGGTCAATGTAGGAATTTGTTCGCTCAACCTATGCATATTTGTTAGAAGGGCTTTTTTTCTTTTTTTCAATTTGAGGGATAGAGTTCTCAGGCAAGAGGGTGTGAGGGTTAGAGTTGCCAAAAAACCCCAAAACAAACAAACAAAAAAATCAAACCAGGGTCACTGAAGCATTTTTTTTAATGCATAAGAGGAGGAAGGCCAGCAGAAATCACAGACAAATAGAATGGCTCTGAAATTCACAAGGTAAACTTATTATATACTTAGAAAAACAAGCTGTATGTAATAGAGACCTGCAATTTCACACGCAATTTGCATGTGTGTGTACTATATATATGGAGAGCTAATTTTATTTGGTAACTGTTAAGTTCAGAATTTAAAAAAAATAAAAATAATTCAATTGTCTAGTGTTCTGAAAATCTAATCAAAAGGACTTTAAACTGGAACAGAAGGTGGAGGAAAACTGCTTGTGTACATTCACTAAGCCAGATACTATCAGAAATAAATTATAATATAAGAAAAATAGAAGAAAAATCCAAATTTACAGGAAACAAAAGCAAGGGAAAGAAGCCTCCTGTCCTCAGATGGGTCTACAATTTTTATAAAACATGAGTAACAATCAAGTGAATGACCTTGGAGAAGTCATTTAATATCCCCCAGGCCTCAGTTTTTACTCAGCCCTAAAATGTAGGAATTAGTTTAGGTGGTCACTGAATTTGGCCCAGTTCTAGATTCATGATCTGTTAAAATAGAGTTCTTAAAGCAAAGAAGCAGACTTAACATCAGGTATCAATGAGACCTGGTAAAATGAAATCTATGATAGGAACATAGCCCTGGAAGCATATTTTTGATTCAAAAGGAATAAGACAGATTAAAAGGTCACCAGTCGAATCATGTCACTACACAGTTCTAAAACCTTCAGTGACTCCCTTTTGTCTCCAAGATAAAATATAAACTTCTCAAGCTGACATTTAAAGTCCTTCATAATCTGACTCCTGTCTACTTTTCTGAGGTTATTTTATATAATTCCTCTTTATGAACTGTATGTCCTAACTAGTTTGTCTCACTTGCTATTCCCTAAACAAAGAACATTCCAGCTCCAATCTCCATCTCTCTGCATCATACTCCCTGGATCACTTTTGCCTCTTGGCATCTCTGGCTTTTCAGCTTCAGCTCATATACTAAGTCTCAAGTGTAGCTTTTCCTGATTCCTATTAGTTTTGTCTCTGACTTCAAATAATTACAAATATACTTAGGTTTACATATCTTATCTCTCTCCTCTCCTTTCCTACCCCTGCCAATAAAAATAAATTCCTTGAAGGCAGGGGATGCTTTGTTTTGTTTTTTATATTCACTGTGCCTAGTGAATAGAACGTGCACATTAAAAGTTCTTGCTGGCCCCAAAGAGATCATACAAATGGGAAAAAGACCCATATGTACAAAAACATTTACAGAAGCTCTTTTTGTGGTGGCAAAGAATTGGAAACCAAGGGGATGCCTATCAATTGGGGAATGGCTAAACAAGTTATGGTATATGAATGTAATGGAATACTATTGTGCTATAAGAAACGAGGAGTAGACAGACTTCGTAATAACCTGAAGAGTCCTATATAAACTGATAACTGAGTGAAGGGAGCAGAACCAGGAGAACACTGTACACAATTACAGACACGTCATATCTGTGATGACTAACTTTGATAGACTGGGCTCTTCTCAGCAATGCAAGGCTATAAGACAATTCCAAAGGACTCATGATGGAAAAGGCTATCCACATCCAGGGAATAAATTACAGAGTCAGAATGAAGATCGAGGCAAACTACTTGCTCTCTCTTTTTCATTTTGTTTTGTTCCTTCTTCCTTGTTGTTCATTCCATTGGTTAAAGTGGGTAAAGTACAATGGAACCAGAGAGAGAGAAAGCATGGATATTATTGACACATATCCTAAGCAGAGTGCAAAGGCAGGATATGGTAGCACCTGGGAGGATGTTCTTCAATTATCTGGATGTTTGCTATAGTTCCTTCTCTGCCAAAAGCAAAGCACCCAATAACTTTCTGACTTATGTTAATGATATAATATTTCAAAAGGTAGAGTATACAATGAGAGGAATAATGGTGTTTAGCTTGGGCAACCATATTTTCAGAAAGATAATGTTACATTAGACATGTCCATGAGCAGGGCACCTGGGAAGGTCAAGGACTTCATTATGATATTACAGAAGAATTAGTTGAAAAGACTGGGAATCTTCAGTCTGGAAAAGAGAAGACTATCAGGAAATACAACTATATTAAAACATGTATAGGGGTGTCATATGGACTTTGACCTATCTTTTCTGGTTCCAGATGGTAGAACTGGGTAAAAGCTGCAAATAAGGAAATTTAGGTTTGATGTAAGGAAAAATTTCCTAAAAATTAGAGCTATTTAAAAGTGGAATGCATTACTTTACAGGTGGTGGAATCCTTCTTGTTAGAAGTTGTCAAGCAATGGCTCAATGACTACTTCTTGGGTATATTGTAGAATGGATTTTCATTCAAGTCAGAGTTGGCTAAGATGGTTTAAGGTCCCTTCCATCTGAGACCCTGTGATTTGGTGAATTTCATCATGGAAAGCAACAATTCAAATTCAAAAGAAATTCTTATATACAAGTATTCTAATGGAGCAGCTAGGCAGTGCAATGGAAAAATGCTGGGCTTGGAGTCAGGAAGACTCATTTTCCTGAGTTCAAATCTGGCTTCAAACACTTACAAACTATGTGACCCTGGGCAAGTCACTTAATCCTGTTTGCCTCAGTTTCTCATCTGTAAAATGAGCTAGAGAAGGAAGTGGCCAACCACCCTAGTATATTTGCCAAGAAAACCTCTATTGGGGCCATAAAGAGTAAGACTTGACTGAATGGAATGAATGTAATGGTAATGTACTTTGAATTTGAAGGTCCCTTTGTATTGGCAAAGGTAACAGGTACTTAGCACTTAGTAATTAATCAACCCTATGTTAAAGAAACAGAAGGTGTGATCCCCTATTGCTGATGTAACAGGAAGGAGCTGAATAGGGAGGGGCAATACTGTTTAGAAGGAAAAGGCCCAGAGAGGAAGAGAGACATCTTGGAGCAAACCCTGTGGAGGCAGAAGCTGCTGCTGCTACCAGTGAGGCTGAAGAGGAACGCCATCTCCCCTCCCCCAGGCTGGAGAGAATGATTTTGATTTGGATAACCTGGATGAAGTGATTTTGATTCAGGGAACCAGCTGAAACTTCTGCTGAGATTGAGGGCCAGCTGGGGCTGTTGAGGATTTCCAAGGGCCAGCTGGAGCTGCCAGAGACTGAGGAAGCATGACTGTGATGCTGGTACTTTGTATGAACCTGTTGGTGGCTTTGTTGTGCCTTGTCTTCCCAGGAACAAAGATTGTGAAGGATCTGAGATGGACTGGACACTGTGAGCTACAATGTGGAGCAGGAACTGCACAGAGAGATGGACAAGGACTTGGGAGCTATCTGCCTTTGAACCCAGGTGACAGTTTGGTGAATCTAGGTAGGATCTGGGGCCATGGAAGGGGATCCAGGGAATCCAAGAAACCACCTGAGTCAAGGTGAAAGAAGACTTTACTTGGATACTGTGTATTGACTGAGAAATTGTAAATTTACTAGTGACCCAGGGATGGAGGGTCTCTGTATTTTTTTTTTTTTTTTGCTTTTTGGAGGGCAATTGGGGTTAAGTAACTTGCCCAAGGTCACATAACTAGTTTTTGTGTTAAGTGTCTGAGGACAGATTTGAACTCAGGTCCTCCGGACTCCAGGGCCAATGCTTTTATTCACTGCGCCACCTAGCCGCCCCAGAGTCTGTGTATTTTCTGTTGATTGAATAGTGAATGATGAAGGATGACTGAATGATTGAGTTGACTGAATGACTGATTGACTAAATGATTCTACTTAGTGATTGATGACTGAATAAGTTATTGATTTGTAACTTAGTGTGCTCCATGAGTGGAGAACTTTAACTATTGTACTTTGTGTTCCTTGAGGAGGCAAACCTACTTAAGGATGACTGAATGATTGAGTTACTAAATGACTGTTCTTTGTTGAAAACTTTGTGACCACTGTGGTGAAAACTATGTGGCCATTTTCTGTGATACGTTGTTGTGAATGCTACATTTTGATTATCTGTGATAAGTCGTAACACTGTGAATGCTGTACTTTGATTTACTGTGAATGTTTTGCTTTGATTTGTTATGGAATAAATAGAGTGTTCACTATACTGTGTAATCAGAACTTTAAAAACTGTTCACAGCCCCATTCTTCTGAAAAGCTGCTCATGCTTGGCTTTACAATGAACAATAACAAAATTCTGATATATGGGGATAAAAAGATAAACAGGCCCTAACCTCAAGCAACTTAATAAGGTAGATAAGGCAAAAATAATAAAATCTATACTAAAAATTAGAATATAAGAATAGAAGTATAGAGAGCTATGAGATTTAGGTAGGGTAAAATAATTTCCAACTGAGAAGGACCAGGAAAGACTTCATGGAAAAGACAACACCTGAGTTTATTCTTGAAGGTGCTCAAGAAGTAGAGGTGGGGAGGATGGAACTCTAGATATTAAGCATGCACAAAAATATGGACAGAAGAACAGGGAGAACAGCATGGTCTGACACAGACATTACATGATGAGAAGAAATGAAACCCAAGATTGGAAAGGTTGGTATCAGGTTGTGAGGAGTTTTGAGTGACGGCCTATTTAGTAAGTAGAGGAGAAACACATAATTGAGGTTGTAAATTAGTAAGATAACTCGGAAAGAATAGACAACGTTAGAGAGGTAAACACCCAGAGTGATGTAGCCTATTACAATATTCTGGGGAAGAGATAATAATAAGAACAGAAGCAACAATTTGGGTGCATATAATGCTTTAAGGGAGACAAAAAATATTCCAAATTGCCTTGTGAAGTAGTAAAAACACAAACTAGGTTGGTGGCAATGGAAAAACAGGGAACAGATTTAAGAAATGGAGTGGATAGAATCAATAGGACTTAAGATCTGATTGGATATGAGGGATGATAGAGAGACAGATATTAAAGATAATGCTGAAGTTTTAAACACAGAGACCTTGAAGAATGGCGGTACCATCTAAGGAAATGGGGAATATTTCAAACTTAAGCCTTTATATTACAAAGTTCTTTCCTCCCACTGTTATTAGATATAGAGTGTAAGTACTATTGCCTCTATTTTGCATATGAGAAAAATGAAGCTGAGGAGGACTGATACTTGTCATGGCTCATGCAATTAAGAAGTTATTGAGAGAGGATTTGAACACAGACCTCCTGACTTCAGTCCAATGTTCTTTCTACTATAGGACACATTCTACCACATTAGAAGAGAGACCAAATTCTGCTTAAAAGTTGTTACATTCAGTTTTGTATATGTTGATTTTGTACAAACATTGAGGAAGAAACCTATAGTAGACAAATAGAAATGTAGGATTATAGATCACGTCAGAGCTAAGTGCTGAGAATATGTAGATAACTCTTGTAGTCCTTTGCATGGAAGTTAATCAAGACTGGGATGAGATCAACAAGGGAGGCAGTACAGAAAGCAGGGATACAATGTTACTAGAAGATTACATTCCTGATCTTTGCCAATACAGATTCCTAAAGCTTTAGATGTGTTTTTTTTTCAATATGAAACATCCAGTTATTTATAGACATGACCAAAATCATCTCAACCAAGTGTGTTATATATCCATATGCTCTAAGTATAAAGTTTTATTAAATGTATACATCAGTTAAGCAGAATTCCATGGTAAACAAGTCATGTTGTTTAAAAACATTTCATGTATTTAAGAAAAGGGCACCACCTGGGTCCTAGAGCCTAAGAGGTTCCACCAGGAGATGGGGCTGGGAGTTAAGAACATAAGAGTGGAGGAGACAGTCTTATATGTTTGAGTATAAGAGGTAGCAGACTGGTCGAGGAATAAAATTTGTTCACTGTTTCCTGTAAGTATTTCTATATAGCTGTAATCAATAAAATGCTCTAAATGAACCAACAAATATTAAGGGCTATTTGTATTTCATTATGTAAAGAAAATGCCCACACCGTGCTGTCCTTTTACTTACCATGTTTAAAAACTCCAATAAGGAGAGATTTATCTGCATCAAGATCCCACCACTCAGCAGGGACTTCAGAATGGTCTGGCTCAGGGACCCAAACATCAATGTCACTAAAATATAATCATCAACAGAGTAAAAGACTTGATTACAAGTCAGAGGAAGAAGATGCTTAAGTAGCAATCAGATGGCTATGATTAGAGTTTGTACTATAACAGGACTTTGACTAGCACAAAAAGTAATTCCTGAAATCTATTTAAGGTCTTTTTTTCAATAGTGATTTAAAATGGTGACATCCTAAGACAATATTTGTTATGTGATTTTAATACACATCTTGATTTCTGTGTTTATTTATTATTTCTGTGTTTATTATTATTATACTATCAAGAATATAACACATGTCCTAGAAGCAATAAAGCAATAATAATAACTAACATTTGTACAATGCTTTAATATGTAAAAAGTTCTTTACATACACATACACACACATGTATATGATCCTCCACAACAAAGCTGTGAAATAGGTGCTGTCATCAGGATCATTTTATAAATGAGGAAACTGTGGGAGATAGACAGATAGTAGCCACTCAGCTAATAAGTATCAGATGCAGAACTGGATTTCTGTCTTCCTGGCTTGAGTCTAGCAATCTATCCATTGTGCCATCCAGAAGCTTCATTCAACATAATATATAGGTATTTATCCTTGATCCAGAAAGAACAGATGTCTTGCAAGAAAATTTATGGTAAAGTAAATTTATGTTAAGTGAATCCGTTCTCACTTACAAGCACAACAGGGACATGTTCCTCTGGAAAATAGAAATATCACTTTAAAGCCAGAAGAGATCTTTGAAATTATCTAGTCCAACATCTTCATTTAATAGATAAGGAAACTGAGGCTCAGTGTTTAAGTGACTTGGTTCAAGGTGACACAATTAAGATGAATTAGTTATTGGATAGAGTAAAGACTGCACCAAAGAAAGAGCAAAACTTAAAAAAAACACAACGGAAATTTTATTTAATTCATCAAATACTTATCAAGTGCCTACTATATAGAGAGTACTGCACACTAGAGAGATGCATGGTAGAATCATGTTTTCCCAGTGTTGGTTAGCTTAGGGAACCCTACTGACGAGAGAGAGAGAGGAGTATGGGTAGAAAAATAAGTAAACCACAGTTTGTATATAAGGGAGGTTCATAAGATAGGTGTTCCTTTATTGGGAGGATAATCAGCCTGTATGAATGTACCTATCTTCACTAGTAACAATCAAATTATTTACTATGTAACTGATGACAATAGGATCTATTTTCATATTAGTTAGAGGATTCATTGTTGAAACCTGTCTATTGCTGTATAACCTAAGAGGCAAGATAAAAAGAAAATAATTCTGTAAACATGATGAATTTTGCTCCTTAGGACTAATTTGTGATTTAATAGAATTCTAAACTTATGCAATACATTTCAGCAAGAGATACTTATGCTGAAAGTTTCATGTCATCTTCTATTTTCAAAAAATGAAAAGCTTCAAAATCACATCTACCCACATAAATGAAAAATATGAAAGATTAATTTAATTCACCTTGCTTCAACTCCATCAAATACTTTCTGGAACTCATTACCAATGACTTCTTGTTTTAAATAATACAGCATCCGCACTCGAAGCAAAACCCTAAAAACAAAAAGAAATAGCAAGACTCTCTAGCTTCCCATTAGGTATATTTCTAAAAAGGTCTATTACAATAAAATGAACAGTTATCTGTCTTAAAATTAAGGAGGTCTGTTAGCCTTTCATTATAAGGCTAAGAATAATAACTAGTAACATCTGCATTTAATTAAATGTCTCTCCCATATGGTATCATATCTCTATGATATCGAGGAATGTAATTATTCAACCTTTAAGATTACACACAGTAAATGTGAGATACTTACTATATGCTCCTACTTAGGAGTTAGGAAATAGACATATAGAGAGGTACAGTGATTTGCCTGATTGTACTTCGTAAGATTAGAAAAGAACTCTCAGGTCAAGTCCAATGTATTCATTAAGTCATGTTAATTCTTCACTATGGACTAGTATTTTTACAGGATACTTCAATTATAAAGACAGGAAAAGTGGATAAAAAAACTGTTTGAAACATACTGCTACCTACTTATTACAATGATGTTTTATGTGTTTCTTATAGCCTTCATCTTGTAGCAGATGCTCAGGATTATACTTTCGAAGCCATTCTGCTTTATGGATATCAAATGTACTTGCTTGAGTTTTCACTTTCTTCCCCTTTCGGCCCCTGGGGACAGGAGCTGACAGGCCTACATAAAATGAGAAAAAAAGGGGAGTAAATGATAGTTTATAGAAATTCCATAATTCAAAATATTTTCTCAACTTAAAAGTTCCAAGAAAATATTTGAAGTCTGTGTAGAATGTGGAAATTGCTTCAAGAATTTAAGAGACAGTTCTTAGACTTTAGCCTGATACTTCCTAGACTGGTACAAATTTAGAATTATAAAGGTGATACACCTTTCAAGCTAGGAGTTCTTCTAAACCTAATACATTTGAAATATTTTTATTGTACTTAACAATTCTCTGGGTTTCAAATTAAATATCAAACACACCAAAGTTACTCATTTCCTCAAAAGCTATCTGGAATTTTATCTGGTCTCATTAAAAGATTTTTCCCTTCTTTGCTAACAATGGCTTGGAAGTGTAAAGTTTTCTAAGTGCCTTTAAACACTCACTTGATAAGGAAAAATGAAGTAACATATTAAATAACGTGCCCAGGATCATTGGCTACCAACTGCTAATTATTACTGATTATCAGTAAGCTTCATAAGAAGAACTATTTATGTTCCAAGGTGCTTATTTATATAATTGAATATGTCAATGATCCATGATTTCAACAATACGGGTGATCCCTCCATGTATACAGACCTTCTGTTGATGGTCTTTAAGAGTTGCTGTGAATTCATCACCTGACAACCAGACTTTTGGTAATGTGCCTTCTGAATACTGCTGCATAGGTATTTGGATAGACAAAGCCATAATGATGGGGTCAATGTAATACTGGATATATAAAATATGGATATCTTAAGAGAGATGCTAAAATAAGGTAGTGGGGAAGTACCATAGACAGCCGAATGGACAAGAAAAAAGTTGGCATAGTACTCAGATTGAATAATCAGCTTCTGAATAAGTTAATTTTACTTTAGTAATTTTTTTCTGTAAAACTTATTGTTTATATTTTTAAGTAGCTTAAATTGAAAGCTTTCCATTATATCAACAACTAAGGGTTGTTAGACTGCCAGAGATTTATTTACTCTAGCAATTTCCTTCATTCATTTAATCAATCTTTATTAAAGCTCATTAGTTACTTAATATGACAACACTATGAACTGTGATAATACTTCATACATATGTACTATGAATACAAAATAAGAAATAATCACATTCTCTTTCCTTAAAAGTTTTACTATCTAATATAGGCAAAAATTAGCACAGAACAGACATGGCAATATGTATGACAACTAAAGGGGAAAATAGTAATATCTTCTTTATCTAACATCTGAACACTTGATGGGAGTTCTTCACAAACAAGTTTACAGTACATCATTGTTTTTTAAGGCAGCACAGAAACTCTGTTCTTAATCTTGTTATATATGAATTGAAATGATTTGTTTGTACCATGCATCATAAAAATTTAAGGTATTTATTACAAAATTTTACTTATCACTATGTTTGCTCAAAACATGAAGAAGTTATGATTATTGAGGTAAAATTATAAAGTTTCATTTTTCTTGTTAAAAATTTGTAAACATAAATTAGTAGCAAAGTTTAAGAGCATGGAACACTGCTTTTTAAAAGAAAACTGAGAAAATTATTTCCTAATTCTTAATACTGCTAACTCTGTGATTAGAAAGACAAACTTTTAATTATCTTATTTGAAGACAAAAGCACTTTAAAAAATGTGAATTTATTTACCTTATTTATGTGACCAGTTACTTATAATAACATGCTACTTGGTTGAATGATGAACAATAATTCTCAAAATATATAGAGACTGAAGCACAGAGATGAGTATGAATAAGCTAAGATCACAGTCGTTAAGTGGTATGTAAAACATACTCAGTAACTATAACACCTACCCATTTTTTTTTTTGCATTGAACCACATTTATAGAAGTTCTATTTTTTAAACTGGTTTGGTTTAGCTTGTCATATTAAAAAGGCATGTTCTTTACCCAGATGATTTTGCAATTCTCTTGTTTGCCCATCCTCTGTAGGGGTAATGAGATCCCATATGAAACTTTTAATCTTCTCATCTCCTCTGTAGTGAACAAGGCAATATGCTAAAAGGGCTCGGCAAATGATCTCCACATCTTGTTCGTTTAGTTGTCTTTTAAATCGGCCATGAGCTAGAATCTCTCTCCATCGACCCCACCTAGTCCAAAGGCACATTAATATATTATGAAAGTCTAATTTTTTAAAAATCCCACCAATCAAAAATGACCCTAAAATTTTAAATAAACAAAGAATTGTATAAGCAAAGAATTTTAGTTATAATCAAATACAAATATTTGGTTATTTTATTATATTATTATATTTGTATTATATAGTTATATATTATATTTTATTATATTAACTTTTAGTTACAATGTGCCAGGGAAAATTTTTTTCTTCTTGACTTATGTTTATGATATAATTTCTTGAACCATTTAAAATTGTGAATAATGAATTTCTACTCTGGATTAATGAATAAATATCAGGACCAATAATTTCAAATAATATTAAGATTATTTACCATTCAGATATTAAAATACATAAAGCAAAGATGTTCAAATTTTATTGACCCCACTCAAAATAAAATGTACTAGTTCATGTAATATATAACGATCATACATATAAAGAACATATTTTACCCATAAACTAGCAGGTTTTTCTCTACTCGAAAGCATTCTGTCCTTCCATAGCCACTGGAACGGTCACATGGTCTACGGAGTTTGGGCTTATCATCTCCTTCGCTTTCAACTTCAGACAATTCGGCCAATTCATCTTTCGTGGCACTAAAGGGTCTTGTTTGTTTTCTAATCCTTGGGGTGTCAATAACTAAGCTGTTCTATAAAATTAAATAGATATTACTTTAGGTTCCCTGTATTTTTCCCAACTTAAAACATTTTTACATGTGATTTGTCAACCATACATTTTTTTGTATAAATGTTCAAATGTTAAGGATTCCTGAATTATTCACAGTGGATATTAATTATTTTTGACCAAGGGTAGGACTTACCTAGTAACTGTATGTTGGATACAGCTCACCTGATTTCATACAAATGCTGGACAAGTATGAAAAATGGCTGGCAATCCTTAAGTTCTACAAGTTCAATTTTACCCTTTCCCCCCTTTATCCTAATGACTCTAATAGTAAAACCAAGGAGCAAAGAGGGAAAACTCAAAAGCACTTCTCTAAGCTATTTTTATTTCTCCTTCTGTAATTTCTTGCAATTTCATTAATGGAAGTTTTCAAGAGTAGCACAAAGAACTATCTCCAAGAGAACAGTAATGAGAAAAGTGAGCAAACAGCTTCTGGATAAGAGGGAAATCTTTAGTGAAGTGAGAGATAGCCTCTAAGCCAGGAAGACCAGAGATCAAGTCCCACCTTTGGCACATACTGACTGAAATTCTGGGCAAGGATTTAACCTCTTGCTGCTTGAGGCAACTCTTTAATACTCTAAATTGCAGACAAAGTGCTGACCAGAGAACTGTTAGAGGTTCCTAAACCAGGAAGAGCTCCTATGGTAATGAACCCTAGGTCTAGTCTCTACCCCTTTCTATGAGTCACATTTTATATAATTCCCAAAAATACAATGCAAATCTCTAGCAGAAATAGAATTTAAACTCACAAGTACTCATTCTGCAACTATTATTTTACTTCAGTATTTCAAGTTTAAAAAGAAAAATTTTTGGTGTGGGTAATTTCTTGACTATAGAAATAGACTGAAATTCCTCCATGCCAAATAGGATGGTTGTAACCTCAGAATCATACTGAACCACTCTCTTTCCTTCATATTCCCCTCTTCCTACTCCATGCTTCTTTATTTCCAAGCAGCTAACAAGTTATACTGTCTCAGCTAAAATGGCCACCACCCTAGTTCAAGTCCTAATCATCTCTCACTTGTAATAGTAACCTAATTGCTTTTCTCTTTCCAATCCACTCTCCACATAGGTGCCAAAATTATCCTCCTTTTAAAGTACAAGCCTGAAAAGCCCCTTGATCAAAACCTTCAGTGGTCTACTTACTACTTTTCCATTCTTATTTCCTATTACTTCCCTATATTCCAACACACAAGACTGCTTGATGTCCCCCATACTTTACGTACCATCTCCCACTTCTGTATATTTCCATATGCCATCTCCCATGCTTATGATGCATTCTCTCCCTCTACTCCCCAGAATTCTCATCTTTTGTCAAGACTCAGGTCAGGTACTCATCTTCTCTGCGAAGATTTTCTTGGTCCTCCCAGTTGTTAGTACTTTTTTCCCTCCCTTTTTACCTTGTATTTAATTTATCCATTTATGTATGATATTGCCACCCAAATTGTAAGCTCTCTGAAGGCATAGATTGTCCTATTTTTGCCTTTATATCCCCAATGACAAGCATATTGCCTTGTATGTTAAGGGTTTTTAATTGAATGATCTTTATGAGTTGCTGCTCTGCCTTCTTGCCCCACCCTCCCAAAACCATACCCCCCCCAAACATTACCTACGTACCAACCTGAGCTTAGTTAAGCTCTACCTTGGATAACAGACATATTGTTCATCTACCAAGTCCATGATAAAAGTTTTAACAGCTTATTAGGCAGTACCTGCCAGATATTTTACTCTGCTAGCATTGCTTTTGAGAAGTCAGGATTGTTTCTATATGATGGGGAGGCATTAAGCTGCTATGCCTTAATCTGAGGAAATGGAAATGAACTCTCCATAATATTTACGCAAAAACTGATAGAAGTAACCAAAAAATTAAGCATCTCAAGGCACTGTACTCTCAGCAGAGAAACATTTTGGAGGAAATGGAATACTTACTCTGCCACTGATGGCATCTATATCAATTTCTGCTTTCTTTGCCCATTTCTGCCAGAAGTTAGGATCATCTAAGGAAATATCAGTACGGTTTCCAGATGCCACAAAACTTGCCTGAAATACACAATGATAGCTCTTAACTATTAATACTGATAGGAAACTTTGACACAATATATTTAAACAAAATCTCCTCAGGTTTTTTTGGACATCAAAGGTCACCACTACTCAGGAGCTGGACTCTGAGTATATTCACTTGCCTATCAAAATATTTCTCATGAAGTATGTTGGACAAAACACAAATTCTGCTTAGGGTAGAGGGTTTCCCACCAATTTGGGCCACTGTTTTACACTATTGCTACTGGGTAGTTCCTAAACTTTTTATAAACAAAGAGCACAACTTTCCTCTGGTAAGTATGAGGTAAGGATCCATCCATGGTAGTTCATTCAAAATAGTAACTGATGAAGGGGACAAAAATGAATTCAAAACAGTTCAATTTCCTCACACACACAGCCATCATTCACAGTTGAAAACTCCTATTTTGTTTTCACAACACTTTAAGACAAACTTTGTAAAAAAAAAAAGTCAAATATTAGATAAAATGAAAATGAAAACTATCATTATATTTATTCTCTAAACAGGAGAGGATTTTGGGTTATTACAAGAATACATGGAATAGGATAGCAATTTATGTTGTAATTCATACCTTTTCTTAATATAAGAACAAGTGATCCAAGGCATGGAAAAGTTGAAGGATTTTATACATAGGACAGTCAAAGTTTCAAGAAACTGACAGTCTAATTTAGAACAACAGAAGAAAAAATGTGCCAGAAAATATTCCAACTCCTGTGGCAATATTGTTAAGAGTTGATTCCCATAAGATAGTATTCTCAGAATACATTTTAAATTTGCAATCTATTCTCGTCATGCCTAATTAATACAGATTAAATTGTTTTAGAGATAATAAAAGTTTTCTATTTATAAAAAGACAATTCTTTTTCTTAATGGAATTTAAATATGTTTCACATTTAGCAAGTTAGGATGAGCAAAATCATATCTCTAAGAAGAAACACTATAGCCTTTTGCTTAAATCTAAGCTTGCGTATATAATACTGTTTCCAAAAATTAACACATCTATAAGACCACTGTCCTATGAGATTGTACTACTAAGGACCTTTATTTATTGCAACTATCACTTTTAGTAAAGGGGTATTTGGAAAACTGTGCACATCACTAGTAAAGTAATCCATGAAAATGAAATAGGAGAAACATATATTTTGATCAGATAGGTGTCAATGAATTTTTAAGCTATTTCTAGTGACCATAACAGTGCTGTCTCCATAGCAGGCACTTAATAAATACATGTTGTTGAACTGAATTAGAAAAGAAATTCATAATAATAAGAACTATGCAAAAGTGCTAGTTTACACTTTAAAAAATGAAAATGTAAAACTCTGAATATTATGATATATATGTAAATAAAATTCTAATTTATATAGTAAAGTCATAACGGTTTAAAATATAAAGCATAGGGCATGACTAGGGGGAGCAGTGAATAGAGCACCAGCCCTGGAGTCAGGAGGACCTGAGTTCAAATCCAGCCTCAGACACTTAACACTTAGCTTCCGTGTGAACTTGGGCAAGTCACTTAACCCCCACTGCCCTGCCTTACCTCCTCCCACCTCCCCCCCAAAAGCAAGTAAAATACAAAGCATAGCCAAAACAACACCATCATTCTGTGTTAAAACAGACATATGAAAAACATAAAAACTCACTATAATATAATGAATGTTTTTAAGCTGACTGAATGTCATAACTGGTAACACAATTATATCTGTATATAAGAAATAACTTAAATATTTAAAAAGGACTTTCTTGATTATGAAATGAATTTCTAGTTTAATGACTGAAGATATATACATCAATATCTGCACATCTTTTTAAGTGCACATCTCTGAATTTTCTGAATCAAGAGAGAACTGCACTAAATGCATCTCAGGGAATTTTATTTTATATTGAAGTTTCATTGATATATGTCACTTAAGTCTTAGCAATCTTAGTGAATGATCATTTGAGTTAAATGATTTGGGACGACTTAACATGAAGAGCCACCATGAAAGTTAACACTACAGTTCAAATAATCAAAATTTTAAAACATATTACTGTCTGGTTGCTCTCATAAAATCTATGTCATATATGTCACCAGGGCTAATTTCTCTTATTCTGCTGCTAGATATAAGATTGCCTGATGAAATAGTAATTTCTCAAGAGAAACTCAATTTTGCAATTTAGATTGAATGGATTTTATGCAAATCCTTTTGTGATGACATGTATACCATGAGAGGATCAATAGATTTATTTTTATTTTATTTATTTTTTTAGCTAATCCAGGGAATTATCTTGTTAACTGACACATATCTTAATTTTAAAAATTCAAAAAATTCTCTAGGACCATAACAATGGATAAAGCCTACAGAAATTAAAATACCTGTTGTGATAAGTGGAAGATGTCATCAAGTACTGGTTTACCAACTGCTTCCAAATGTTAAACTCTAATATCCTAGCTCCCAATAAATCATATTTCTTTAAATGCATTCCTTCAATCATTAAATCCCTTTATTATTTGCAAGAGAAGACTTTTAAATGGTGAAATCCATCTTCCTACAACAGAAAGTAGCAGAAAGATAGTAGGGGCCATTGTTTTCATAGAATGGTCCTTTCAAATAAGCAATCTGTAGCATGCCCCATATTGTTTTATGTTTTACTTTGTTTTAAATTAAGCTGTTTTTAGGCCCCCCTCCCTCCACACCAGAGGTTAAAAAGTAGAAAAAATATTCTATTTTTTTTTAAATCCCTGATTGCACATAAAAAAATACTGGCTTTTACAAATTTTTAAGGAACCAAAAATCAAAACAAGGCATAAGGGATAATCAGTTATAAATTAAATTTTCAGCAACAGGTTTTAGATGTCAAGTATTTAGGAGATAAAGACCATGCCTAAATAGTTTGTTATTTTATAAAGCACTGTGATTTTCATATGTACATACTTAAATTTTACTCAGTGAGTATATAAGTATATAGGTTAAAAATCTATTCTAAAAATTATTTCCCCTTCCCCTGAAAAATACTCAAGAGTTAGGTATGTATTCCTTCCAGAAACAAAAAAGTATTTAACTTCAGAGATCATCTCAGCAGGAGCCACCCCAGAGGTAGAAATTATTTTAATCAGTCAATAATTTTTTGAGTATCTACCATATTAATAACTGTTAATGAAGGGCATGAGCAAATGGCATCAGGGCACCCAATTGAATTCTAGTATTCTTAACTGTCAGTGAAAAGTTCTTCAACCACTAATGCTTAGATTCGACTCTCCTCTTATTTCTTCCTTTTCTTTTTCCTTGTATTTAAATTAATTTTTTTCCCTCAAGGTCTTTAAAAGAGAATTGAATTTTGCAGTAAGGGGTACAATTACAACTTATAACCTATGACTCTGTATTCAGCATTTTTCCAATCAAATTTTAAAAGTAAACAATGTTGGGGCAGCTAGGTGGCACAGTGAGTAGAGTACCGGCCCTGGAGTCAGGAGGACCTGAGTTCAAATCCACCTCAGACACGTAACGCAAAAACTAGCCGTGTTAACTTGGGCAAGTCACGCAACCCCAATTGTCCTCCAAAAAGCAAAAAAAAAAAAAAAAAAAAAAAAAGAAAACAATTGTTTAAATGTTCAAGTATTGACATATACCAACCTCAACATAATCAGTCCATTCTTGAATCACTTCACCATATAAACAAGTACAATATGGAATCATGCACAGTAATCAAATCAAATGTTTTACAATACCATATATGGTTTTATGTTATAATTACAATGAGAATCTCAATATCATTAGACTAAACTTGTGTAATCCTGGACAAGTTAATCAACCTCCTTGAACTTTAGTTTTCTCATCTTTAATATATAAAATGACCATATTTGGATAGGTGAGCTCTCTGGTCCCTTCCAGCTATAAATTCTAGCATCTATGATATAACAAGGTATAAATTAAATCATATAATTAATGTTAAGACTAAAGCTTATGTACATGTCTATCTTGTTAGAATGTAAGTAACCTGAGAGCAGGGAGTGTTTCACTTTTGTCTTGGTATCTCTACCATTTAGTATAATTCTTGGCACATAGCAAATGCTTAATAAATACTTGTTGAAGATTTCAATGAATGTATAATAGTATTACAGTATACAGAGATATGAAGAGGGTTGGCTCTGGAGTCAGGAAGAACAAAGTTCAAATCCTGTCTCAGACACATAGCAGTAGTGGGATAGTAGAAAAGTCATGTTACCTCTCAGGCTCTTAGATGAGAGCTCTATAGGAGTACAAGTTGCAGAAAAGTGGCTGATTTGTATTTGTGGAGGAGTTTCTGCACCAGAGACATCCCTATAATAATGAAATCACAGTTTTTAAACTGCCTACTTTTCACTTCCACCATAGATGTGGAAAATGGGAAATAGCTTTTGAATATTGTACATATAGCTGGGGTAGGAAAAGAATTTTCTGAAGGGATGTTAAAAGTCAAGAAAATTCCTACAACTTGGACTAATGACACTACTATGGTGCAGTATTTGTACTTTCTGCATCATGGGGATTGGAAGAAGGAATCTAGGGAGGCATGAAGAACATTGTAGTCAGAAAAGGTACTGAAAATAAAAGAAAGAAGGAAGGAAAGAAGGGGAGAAATGATAAACAAGGGAACTGAATGATATACAATAATAAATAATGCACATTTACATAGTTTTAGGTTTACAAAGTATTTTCCTCACAAATCTATGAGACAGGCTGCATTACTGTCACCATTTAACAGATAAAACCACTGAAGCTCAGGGAAAGGCATGTCTTGCTCAAGATGTTCAGAACCAGATGTGAGTAAGGATAGAGCTCCACTAACTAGACCAGCTGCGTCAGGAATGGGGTGGGTAGGCAACCATGGAAAAGGGAATTATGAAATCCCTAACTATTCCAATTAAAGCATAACGCATAAATGTATATCTGCAGAATAAGAATAAAATAATACTAGTTCTGGGGTGGGAAACCTGTGGCCTTGGGGTCACATATGACTCTTAAGGTCCTCAAGTACGGTCCTTTGACTGAATCTGAACTTCACAAAACAAATCTCCAGCACTAGATTATACATTTTTTTTTCAAAGTCTTTCCTTCCCAGAACACCAGAGGTAGAAAGCTAGTTATACTTCATTTTAAGATATTAAGTTAAAGTCTTGCTATTTAAAGAAATCACCAGCACCACAATAATAATGTCTAACACTCAAAAAACACCTACTATGTGCCAGACACTGTGCTAAGGGCTTTAGAATTACTATAGCACTGGATCCTTAAAACAAACCTGGGAGAGAGAAACAGTACTGTTACTTTCCTCATTTTACAGATAAGGAAACTGAAGCAAACAGAGGTTAAGTGATTTGTCCAGGGTCATACCACTACTAAGTGTCTGTGGCTGGATTTGAAGTTAGGTCTTCCTGACTGCAGGTCTGGTGCTCTACTTGCCATACCACCGAACTATAATTTAAAACTTAGGACACTGTAACGTATTTACTTAAGATTAACTTGCTGTATTATTACCAATATTTTATACTCACCCTATACAATTCTAATAAATATTTTAATTTCTGAATGATTTCAATCTCAAAATGATTTTTACTTGGATAAAGTTGTTTTCAGCTGGCATTCCTATTTATATCTAGACAGGAAATCTTAATAACACATGTGGGCAGTGTATTTTATTTTAATTTCTAAAAATATCAAACATATCCATTTTCGAATGTCAAGTATAAAAAAAGAAAGTTTATTATGAAGTATTACTTTAGAAAGTATTTAAGCATTAAGTAGATAATCTGAGCAACTTCTGAAGTAGCAAAGATAAATGAACAAAAAGTTAATAATTTCATTAGACAAAATCTTTATAAATTAGTTTCACTGCTACCTTGGCAAATGTTGAGCCTCTTCCTTCTGATTCAATTGTGATTGTTTTTGTGCGACGCTGTAAAATTTGATCAATATCCTCTTCACAGAATTTAGAACCCTCATCTTCTTCATCCATAATGGCACCATATGCACCCCTTCGAAGTAGATCTTCTATTTCCTTTTTGGACAGTTGCTGAATCTATAGACAAAATATATATATATTTTTTTCTGAGTGAACATAAGATTCAAAAAGTTCAGACATTTAGACAGTATCCCTGGTTGTGCCAAAGAAAATAATGGAAGGCAGTCTTAAATCCTATGGGTTGGGATATAAGGAATATCTTCCTAAAAGTGTGGTCTATTAAACAAGAGATTACCAAGTAAGATTATGGCTCTGCTTTCTTGAATATCTTTAAGATATCCTTGGAATGGCTTAGGTATAGTCTTGTTTACAGTGAAAGGAACAGAAAAAGCTTTTAGTACTTACTATAATGTAAGATGTGTAAGATATTGCTTATGATAAACTATTCCAATAGTAAATGCACTTTCTACCTTCATAAAGCTTGCACATTAACATATTGTCAGTGTTATACATCTGAAATACTTTACCTGAATAATTTGAAAATACCCTCTCACATAGAGTTATTGTTATCTTTAATTACTTTTATCTAATGTCTGGTTCTTTTTTCCTTTTAATTACTCTATGTTAGAGGGTATTTTCAAATTATTCATTATGTATTAATGTAAAAGATTTGAAAAGATAACACTAAACTCCTCAGTCAGAAAGACATTTTTATAGTTCATAAGCACTGGAATCACGCAGAGTTAAACATTACTAACTGAAGAAAGATTGAAACTTTGCAGTATTTTGGCATAATATAAGAAATCTGTTTCTTCTATTATGAAAAACAAATCAGTGTCCAGTATGTTGTAATAGCTAATGATACTCAAAGTAAATAATTTTTACATGTTCCAAGAAACTACAGAAATAAATCGATTGAAGCAAGAGAACTTGGAAATTTACATACACCACCAACACTATTTTCTCTTCCACTCATGCTCTGTAATACAGCCTTATCTAGACCCAATTTTAGGCTTGCCCGGTCGAACATCTCTCTCTCATATGAGTTACGAGTTATTAATCTGTAGACTTTGACAGCTTTGTTTTGACCAATCCTGTGACACCGGGCTTGGGCCTTGGAATAAAGGAAAAATAAAAAAGTTAAAGGTTAGTTTCAAAGAATACCTTTAATGAAAGATACTTTATAAAAAGGGAAGTTTTGTACGTAAAATTATTTTAGATAACCTAGCAAATTATTTAAATTTAAATTCACTTTTTGGTCAATTAAGTAGTTACTTAAAGTAAGAAATTGATTCACTGAATAACAATTAACAACAAGACAAAATTTAAGTTGATATTGTACACACTACATAAAATCTTAGAAGTGCTGTTATCAATAAAACAAACAGAAAGTAGTATTTTACTATCAACTTAAACAATTTTTAAAGTCTTATGAATAGAAAGATTTTGTTGATGGCCTCTCAAAAGCTATACAGAATCTCTGTATAATCTTAAACAATTTCTGACTAAAATTCCTAATGGCCAACTGTCAACCATCCTTTTAATGTATTTCAATCCAGCTCTGTGTGCAGTAAGGAGGGGAAGAATTATGTCTTATCTGAATAAGTAAGGACTTAACTTTTGTGAAGAATGAAAAAAATTGAAAATGATAGAAAATTTAAATGTAATTCATGATAGGGCTTAAAATTTTATCTTCAGTGAACATATAGAACTGAGGAAAATGAGAAGATAAAGACTAGAAAACTTTAAAAGGTTTACAATATCTTCCCTAAATCACTGGTCAATTCTTCGCTGGTCTTGAACAAATGCAGCCATATATCTTGCTCCTGAGCTTAAAGTTAATGCTTATCTATTTAATTTGTTGAAGTTTCAACTTTCTCTGCCTGTATTTACTTCGCATGTGAAGAAGTCATATAAAACCCACATTTTTAGCCTTACTCCAGGCAAATTCTAAGTTAGCCAGAGAGAGAAGATTCCTATTCCTTAGTGGGAATGGGTGAAAACATTAAGACATTTTTCCAGCATCTCATCAGGTTTTCAGTGTGGTTTCTTTATTTTGTTTGAACACCAAACAATCATTTTTCAAAGTAAATATTTTGTTAAAGTATTTTAAAGTCAAAACTGAGTAATTTTTAGAACATCTATCAACTCAGGCAATCCATGGCCCTATTACCCTAAATTAGAATAAATAAGTGAGTTGATTTTATTTCTAAATTAATTTTTGATTAAACAGGGTATATCTATAATTATATGTGTAGAATAAGAGTAACTGTTGCCTCTAAGTTTAAATCTTTTTAAATCTACTATTATAGTCTCAACAAGTTTATGCAAAATGTAAAGAAAAATACTGGTGTGCTTTTTGTCCTATATCTGGCCCTATACATGTTATCCTGCAACCTTCTTTTCTTCCTGTACTCTGGTATACTTCCCTTTACATTTCCAGAAAGTTCTTTTTTAATATCCTCTATTGATGTTCTGAATTTTCTGTTATTTGGCAAAAAACAGTTTGTGTACATTATATCTGGGTTTTGATATACTTGAAACCAAGTAACAACTGGGAGGGGGGAAATTAGTTCCTTAAGGCTCAAGATGCAGGCAGTCAGTACCACATAATCGGCCGTCTGCCATGAGGGAAAAGGTAGAAGCAAAGGATTCTGAAGAAGAAGGAGAAGCAAGTACTGAGAATCTTCAACAAAATCCAAAAGGTTCATGGAGACAGGCCTGATGCTGAAAATGCTAGCAGTCTGCCTCTGTTTGAATGAACTTCAATTATGAATAGAGGGTAGAGGGCAATACCATTCACAATGTGACAGGACTGTTCAACTAAAGCTAATTCAAGGAAAACTAGAAAGCAAGACCCTCCCATATTAGGGGGCATGAAAGCACATATGTATGCTGTGAATTATCTTGGACTCTCTGATGAATTGAGAACTGTCCTTGTGGTATCAGATCTTTCTGCCTAAACCAAGGCTATAGCTTTTTCCTGGCATAAAAATCTCTGGTGGCAATTTGGGTTTCTGAATAATGCTTCTTGATTCTGGTCTACTGGCTCAGAAAATCATACCCTATTATTAACTGACTTGGTGCTTCTGGTCCTTTCCCACATGAGTACTTACTATCTGGTCACAAGTTTTCCTAGGAAATCCTTCCTGGTGCTATGGTTGAGCCCCAATCCAGGAAGATCTCATCCTTGACCCCACCCAGGATCAGGGATAATAAAAGGAATATTTTATCCTTATGTAAAAATGAATAATTATAAAGTTTTCTACTCTGATGAGTAAGTGCAAAAAGTTGAAAAAATTTCCACAAAGATCATTAGGAGAATTTGGTATTCTGAAAAATCAGTTATTCAGATCATAGGTCTACCTTTCAACTTTGAAAATACATTTTGATCAGTTAAAATACAGTCAAGTAGGATTAATAATTTAAAAGTTACCATTATTAAATTAAAATAATTAAATTTTCTTATTTGGGAAAAAGATTTCTTGGAATAAAAAACAAACAAACAAAAAACAGAGAGGGTTCTGTGTTGGAAATGGGAACCATAAAAGAGATTAGAATTTCACAGACTTTATCTTGTGTTTTCAAAATCTTTAATCATCTTAATCACATTAATTTACCTGGAGATCATTTTGAGGATTCCAGTCAGAATCAAAAATGATGCATGTATCTGCTGCAGTTAAATTAATGCCCAGCCCACCAGCTCGAGTGCACAAAAGAAATACAAATCTGTCTGAATCAGGTTTACTAAACCGATCTATGGCAGCCTGTCGGAGATTTCCTCGAACTCTTCCATCAATTCGCTCATAGAGATACCTGTCAGGTTGAAGAACAACAAATTCAGGAAGAATAACATAAACAAAATGAAAATAAACCCACTCAGATGCAATTCTGTTTTCCTACTCAGATCTATGTATAATTTTAAAAATTAGGGAACATTATGTTTCCCATCATATTGTGAGCTCTTACATGGCTACTTCCCATAGCACCTACAATAGTGCCTTAAACATAATAGGAAGTTAGTAAATATCTGCTGAATAAAATTCAGAGGGTATGAAAATCCAATCTATGAACACACCATTGCCACCACACAGATGTTGAGTATTTTTTTATAAGCAAGGCTCTGTATAAACCACTCTGGGACACATAAAAAGTTTTAAGTCAACTGGTCCATGCCTTCTAGAGCTTGTAACTTAGTCATTTATGCAGTTATTTAGATGTATAGGTGAAATATTGCAGGAAAAATTGTTTTTTCGTGGTCCAGCTAACCAAACTGTAGGTCTATAACTAGCACATGATGCATGGCAACTATCTGATCTGATCTGATTATAATACATAATACACACTGAGGAATCTTTTTCAAAGCAAGTTTTTAAAAATTACTTCCTGCACACAATGAAAATTTTAAAATGCACACTATTTTCATTGTAAATGAGGAAAGAAAAGTGAGTCAAATTATATCTGATTTCTGTATCACACAACTCCTCTCATTCCTTTCTACCTCAAATATTCCAATTATCTACACAAAAGTCACAAATTCCAAAATAATAATAAAAGGCTAGCATTTATAGAGCATTTTAAGATTTGGAAAGAGCTTTATAAATATTATCTCCTTTGATTGATCCTCACAACAACTTTGAGAGGCAAATTTAAGAGGTTAATAAAAAACCAAGTGAAACAAGGTAAATATGTAAGAAAAATAACCCAATAGTCTGAAAATGGATACTATATTCTTGACATTTCTTTGTTTTTCCTACTGGGTTCAAAGTACTTTTCACTAACAGATTAGGCATTAGCTGTATTTTATCTTTAGGTCTTGTCCACACAAAGGAGGGCATAATTTCTAGAAATGTGTCTTCAAAAAAAAATTCAATGTCCCAAATGGTTGTTTAGAATGGTTTTTTTGGGGGGGTTTGAAAATAAATTTCATTTAAATAAGAGCTCAAATACATTACATAACAAAATCTTTTTTTTTAAACTGCTTTGTGTTATTTAAGGTGGTATTGACCACCTGCTGCTTAATAAGTCACAAGCTCCATATTTTACTACAAAGTTGCTTTATAATTCAAAATATATTCCCTTTTAAAAATTTTCCACGAAGTAAAAAGCTGGCTTCATAGCATGAGTTTTCATGTGTGTCCTTCAGATGGGGCTCTACTAAAATTTGGTCAGTTCAATAGGAGAGCAGTGTGAAATAAGAAATCAAATGTTCTGCCATTTCTCAAAAATGAAAATCCTCCCTTTTTGAGCCACCAGGGGATTTCTATTTTCTGTTACCACAGGTTATTTTGGTGTGATGGCTAGAGTTTGGTCACCTTAGACTACTCTAAATTCTGAGGTAAGGAAAAAGGCAGCTCAGATGGTTTTATAATCTCTTAGATAGAGAGGGAACTCTGGAGAAGGAATACCATATAACATCTGGACAGATGTGGTCTGAGATTTGACTAGGGCTTTGAACTTGACTTTTTAATAAGATTATTGCTGTTTTAGTCTGGGCATTGTCAGTCTTTACCCTCTGTTCAAATGGAGGCCTTCAAGATTAGATGGCATGGTTCTTTTCAGTTTATTACATAAACTATGCTAGTACAGGTTAAGCAGAGGACCTCAAATGGTTACATTAGATATGCTGTGAGGTTTTAAAATCTGTGACAAGGGGCAGAAGGACATTATTTTTCACTCATTCTAGGGAAATCTCACCTAAGCTACAATGAGCCACAAGCACTTAAAACTATGATCTTTTAGCTGGTCATCCTTAGCCAATTGTGCTTTGATGAGGTACTGTTGCCGTAAGTTCTTGACCTGGTTATGCTGTAGCCGAATTATTCACCATAATTGAGATGTTCAACTCAATACTACTGTAGACAAGTTTCTCCTTAAATGTCATCAGTAGTTTCTTTTGATAAAGATCTCTAGTGATCCCTTGGATATAATAGTAAGGATCTTCTAGCTTCTTTGCTGAATTCTCTGTTGAATTCTAATATGAATATAATTCTCAATCTCAGAAAGAAGCTAGTATCACCCTTATGTGAATTGGCAAAGGAGTTGTAAGAGAGAAGGTTCTTGCTATGATTATTTTTCCTTGGTGCACAGAGCATGAGGAAATCATGGAAGAAGAAAGAGGATGAAATGGATGGAGCATTTGGAAATGAGGTGGCTCTATAGCATAGGTACAACGAATTTCACTTGGAGGGCCCTCACCTATTTTTGTAAGGTTGGCTAAGAATGGCTTTTACATTTTAAAATAAATTTGGTTCGTGAATTTTAACTTGTTGACCCCTGCTCTAGAGGAAATTCTCCAGAGAAGCTTAGTTACTGGAATTATAATAGAATTGTTAGTCAATTCAATATTCTATCTCTTAGAGTAGCATGAAAGGACATGTTGTCAGTAGTTACAAGCATTTATTAAAGTGTCTACTATGTGCCAGGCACTGCGCTAAACACTGTGGATACAAAGAAAGGCAAAAAACATTCCCTATTCTTAAGGAGTTCAGTCTAATGAGGGAAGAAAACATGCAAACAACTATGTACAAACAAGCTACATACAAGACAACAAGAAATAATTAACAGGAGGAAGTGACTAGAATTAAGAGTCATTAAGAAAAACTTTCTATAGAAGATAGGACTCTAGCTGTGACTCAAAGGAAGCTAGGAGGTGAAGATGAGGAGAAAGAGCATTCAAGGCATGGGGGGCAGTCAGTGAAAATGCCTGAAGCTGAGATCAAGGAAAACCAAGGAGACTAGTCACTGGATTGAAGAATATATAGTATGGTGTAAGGTGTCAAGAGATGGGAAAAGTAAAGGTAGGGTGATGCTTGATTTAACCACTGGAGTTTATTAAATGGGGAGGTGACATGGTCAGACCTAAGTTTAGGAAAATTATTTTGGTAACTGAATGAAGGATGAACTAGAGTGGAGAGAGCCTTGTGGCACACAGACCAAAAAGCAGGCTATTGCAATAATCCAGACATGAGGTGATGAGGCCTGCATTAGGGTGGTGGCAGTATCAGAGGAAAGAAGGGAAAGTATTTGGGAGATGTTGCCATGCTGAAATTCATAGGCTGTGGCAACAGAGGGCAATAGTGGGTGAGAGATAGTGAAGAGTCAAGGATGATACCCAGATTGTAAAACATGGGGATTAGGAGGATGATGGTGTCTTCGACACTAATAAGGAAGTTTGGAATCAATCAATCAATAAACATCTATTAAGTACATCCTACGTTCCAGACACTAAGTGCAGGGGATACAAACAGAGGCAAATGATAGTCCATTTCTTAAAGCTCACGATCTAATGAGGGAGACAAAAAGCCAACAGAAACAGAAATACAAGTTATATACAGGAGAAATAGGAAATAATTAAAGAAGGGAAGGTACTAGAATTAAGAGGAGATGAGAAACTCCTGTAGAAGATGGTATTTTAGTTGGGATTTAAAGGAACCCAAGGAATCCAGTGGGTAGAGATGAGGAAGGAAAGCATTTCAGGCATGTAGGACAGACAAAAAATGAGAGTGAAATGTTCAAAAGACAGGAAGGATGCCAGTGCCACTGTACTGAAGAGCATGAGGAGGGGGATCAAGTGTAAGATCAGAAATGTGTGGAACACAGAGTTGGTTATGAAGGGCTTTGAATTCTAAACAGGAATTTTGTATTTGATCTTGGAGGCAATGAGGAGCCACTAGGGCTCACTGAGTGGGGAAGTGGGGGTGACATGATCAGAATGGTGCTTTAGAAAAATCACTTTGTTAACAGAATTGAGGGTGGATTAGAGTGAAGAGATTTGAGGCAGGCAGATCTACTAACAGACTATTTCAATAATCCAGGCTTGAGGTGATAAGGCCTGTACTAGAGTGGTGGCATATGTGACAGGTATTGTAAACGTAAATTTGACAGGCCTTGGCAAAAACTGGAGATGAGGGCTGAGAGATAGTGAGGAGTCCAGGAAGTCCAAGGAGGCCTAGCACTGGGCCTGGCACATAGTAGGCACTTGACACATGCTTAGTGATTAAAAATCTATTACATGAAAGGCTATATGATTAAGAAGATATTTTCTATTGTTTGGCCTTATAAACATTCATAATAAGCTAGTGTGGTTTTTTTAATGGATAAAAATCTACTGTATTAAAAACTATGAAATCCTACCCTTCATCTTGACATCATCCCAATTCTCTCCTCCATTTCCCAGTTTTTGACCACAAAGGTCCCTTTTCTTCCCAAGGCCAACCCCTCTCTACTGTGCCTTTGATCCTATCCTCTTGTTTTTTCAAGAAATTCACAACCTCAATCATTCTTTCTGTCTCACCTTCAATCTCTTCCTATCAGCCAGTCAGTCAACAAGCCTTTATAAAGTAATTACTAAGTGGCAGGCACTCTACTAAGTACTGAGGATACAAGTATATGCAAAAAGAAAGAGTCTCTGCCCAGAAAGAGCTAACATTCTAATAGGGGAAGACAAAACATAAAAGGGAAGCTGAAATGGAGGGAGGAAAAGTGGGTACCTGCATGGGGGTATGGTGAGCAAAGTCTAGAGAATTAAGGATGGGTGCTCTGGAGTCCTTTCCCAAAGTGGAGGTTCTAAGAAGAACTCACCAACGGGAGAAGGAACAGAATCTGGAGGCAGCTGAAATATACTAGAGTAGTCTGGAAAATAAGGGATTGTTAGATCTGGGGACCTTCTGGTTCCTTAACTACTGCGTCTAAAACACGTACAAATTTCTCTCATCCTTAAGAAACAAACAAAAAAAATCAGAACAAAACAAAAAAACAACCTTGACTAAACACTATCATCCTCTCAAGCTATTATGCTATACCTCTCTTCCCTTTCACAGCCAAACTCCTTGAAAAAGCAGTCTATGCTCTCCTTCCACACACTGAACAATTCTTTGCCATCTGGCTTGACTTATAACTCAACAAAAACTGCTCTCTCCAAAGTTAACAAAGATTTCTTAAATGACAAATCTTTTCTCAGGCCTCATCATCAAAAACTATTTGATGCATCTGAAAATGCTGACCAACCTTGCTTCCTATGTATTCTCTTTGGACCTTTCTGATGATACTATCTCATGGTTCTCCCCACTTGTGTTACACTTTCTTAGCAGTCTCCTATATTTTTTATAATTCATATTATGCCCCCTAACTGTGAAAGCATTCTAAGGCTCTGTCTTAGGTTCCTACCCTCTCTTTTTATACTTTCTCCTGTTGACCTCATAGTTTCCCAGGGCTTAATCTACTATCTCTATGCCAATAATTTCTGTATCTATATATCCTAAAACAAATCTCTCCAATAGGGCTTCAATCTCATATCACCAATTGCCTGTTGGACATTTCAAATCAGATGCCCCATCTTAAATTCAGGTACCTAAAACATAATTCATTTTCTTTTTCCACTTTCTGCTGTGCCTCCCTCCTCCCCATCTTGCAATCTATCTCTTTCCAGATTTCCCTTTTCTACAAAAGGTACTGTAGAATTTTAAAAAAAATTGTACTCTATGTTTTGGATATGAACCTGTCAAAAACAATTTCATTAAAACTATTCTAATTTAAACAATTTTCTGCTTGGAAAGAGAAAAGTTCAAATTGGAAGAATTCCCTTATGCCCCTGGAAACCTCTTTAACCTAAGAAATTAAGAGTTACAATTTATAGTATTTCAAGCCAATAGACAAAATTCCACAGTCAAGACTGAATAAGGGGTAAGAACTAAGATAATAATTCAACTGATAGTTTGCTTCATCAAATGTAACAAGAGTCATTTAACTTTTGCAAACCCTTGGAGAATCATTTTTTAAATAATTCTGACCCTCTTCAACCATTTCCTTCAAGGACTCTCCTTTCTAGTTCATCAAAAATAAATTGGAGATATACTTCCATTAACTGAAATAATCAGACTCTTTTCCTTCTCTTAGTTTAATTAATAAATTAATGTAATTAATGTGTAAAGGGAGGTAAGTGAGGGGTTTCCCAGATATTTCAGCAAAAGGTGATGGCATGCAAAGACTAAAAACAGAAAAATTGAAAGATGAAGGAGAATCTTCAGATAGAAAACCGATATCCTCATCCTAAAAAGGTGGGGAGGAAAGAATGTTTCAATTGCCTATGAAGAGGTCAGCAATTCATTGAATATGCCTTCAGAGAATAAGCAGTATTTACATCTTTATCCCTAGTCACTTATTTTTTTCCTAAAGGCATATAGATGGTGAAAAAGACTGAAATAAAACTAATAACCCTAAAGCTATATATGTCAAGAGGCTTATGTAGGGAAGGGCTTTTTGAGAGAGTTCTTCTTTGTCAAAAGGAAAGGATGTTTGTCCTACCTAAAAGGGTGTATACACTCCAGGGGAAGAAAGCAAAGTACCCCCCCAGACCAACCAGGAGGTGAAAGTAGAAAAAGATTGCAGCTGCTCAGAGAAGCAAGGCTAGAGGATTTACCTACTCAGCATAGACACAGCATCCTGAGAAACACAGTAGTCAAACAACCTGCAGCAGTAGTAGCAGCAGCAGCAATAGCAGCAGCAGACCTTGGTGAATGAATGCTAGCAGTCACTTAGTGATGTGACTGGCACAGTCCAGCTACAGCAGAGCCTGGTGTTAGCCAGCATAGTCACATAGTAACCTGCTTGATCCAGCCCAGAAGGAGATTGGCCCTTCCAGCTGAGATACTGAAGTCAGTAGCCCATCTGAGAGACCAATCCAGCAGAGATATCGTGCCCTATAAAAGAGAGCCAGCCCAGATGAACAGTAGGGTAGTGAACTTTGTGAGGATACTCTGGAAAGAAAAAAGGCATGCAGGCCCTGTGAGTTCTGAGTGTCCTTGATAATATGTGTCTCCTATATGTGTGCCTCACTAACCCTGTACTACTAATTCATGCCCATTCTTCCCCTTTTCTGATACACCTTTAGGTGTATTTGTGGGAAAGGTTAAGCCTGAATTTGGGAGAAGGGGAGAAACTTTGTAAATATTTTCAGTGAAAATAAGCTTGCTGCCCTGAGCTAACGCCATCCTGTTTTAAGCCTTCATTTTATGACTGAATATAATTATATAAGCTGTTGTGTAATAAGATAAAGATGTTAGTGGCATAGTTTGGCAATGATGTGTATCCCTTCAAATCTTACAAAGAGCTACTAATGATGTGTATGTCTCCCTAGATTTGGTAACTGCTAATGACATCAGTCCTCTTTCATCATAAGCTTAGACCTGTAACCAGTTAATTTTCATAGTTAGAATTCTAAGCCTGATTGACTGTAGGTCACCAATGAAGCTGATTCCTGTGTTCCCTGCATTTGAGACTCAAGTTTACTGTTTGCTTGAGGGCAATGCTGATTTACAGAGATTTGCAGACCCATCAGGCAACCCATTCAGAAGAAGAATCACAGCCTCCAGCTTGGAGAAAATTGAGACACAATTACTAGGAAGTCCTAGGAAATTAGGTTGGTGATTTGTATCTAGTGGGGTTAATGCTTGCATTGTCTAATAGAAAACATAAACCAAAGTTGGCACATATTTGACTAACAAAGTTTAACTAACAAAATAATAAATGTTATTAGTATTTCTATCACATTAAATACTGGTAACTTGGTTTTGTACATCTACTGTATGCTGCACTACTGTCCTTGCTGAGGTATTTGAGTAAATGTCTTTGCTAAAGAACTGAGTCTACTAGTTGATCAATGGGAAAGCACACTTGTGGGGCGTGATCTAGTATTTAGGGGGCTCATGATCTAATGTTTAGGAGAATAAGTACCCGAAGTGTTATACCCAGAACCTTGGAAGTAGACTGGGAACCTAAACAACCAATGGTGATGTGAGTTTTCAAAGGGTGAAGTTAAAAAGGCATGAGAAGTACTTATCTCTAGGGCCCCAAAGCCTTGTCCAGTCACTTCCAAAATTCTACCAAAAGAGAGAACAGAGTTCTAGCACAATGACAATTAAAGAAAGACTGATAAGGCTCCTATTTCAAATTAGTCCAAAGGATTCAGACTGGGATACTGAGAAAAATACTGCTTTAATATTTCTAAAAGAGGGGGATGGTATGAGTAGAGATATTAGTTTGCTTCCACAGAATCACATGCATCCAAACTCCCAGGTTCATAACCATAACATTATCCTGACTTTTCCATCTTCCTTATCCCAACATCCAACAGATATCCAATCAGTTGCCAAATCTTGCCATTTCTACTTCTACAATATCTCTCATAGCAATTATGACTACTACAAAGGTATCACCTGAGTTCAGGTCCTCATCATTACATGCTTACACTAAAGCTATGATCTCCTAACTGGTTTCCCTGCCATATGTCTTTCCTAGTTCCCTTCCATTCTCCAAATAATCACTAAAATGATTTTCCTTAATTAAGCAGAGATCTGACCATGCCAGCCCCTACTGAATCAGCTCCTGGAGCGCTGCCTCTAGGATAAAATATAAACTCCTCCAGTTTGGTTCTTAAAAGACTTCACAACTTGGCCACAACCATTCTTTCTATCCTCATTATATATGGCCTCTTTTCTACACTGTATGGTCTAATCCAATTGGCCTTCTCTCTATTACACATAGCACTACATTTTCTGTCTTCCTGTCTTTGTATTGGCCATCTCCCATTGCTGGAAAGAACTCTATCATCACTTGTGTCCCACAGAATAACCTCTATTTCTCATAGATGCAAATCAACCACTCCTTTCTCTATAAGGTCTTTTTAGTTCTCTACAACTGCTGGTATTTTTGCTCCTTAACTATTGTGCAGTTAGTTATTTTGTATTTGTTCTACATATACTCATATGTGTACATGTGGTCTCTCCTGATAGACTATAAGTTCCTGAAAAGCAAGGAGTTTAATTTGTTTTTCATCTTTGTATCCACAGTAGTGTCTTGTCTGGCACAGAGTATACACAATAAATTACTGCTGACTGGTCAATAAAATAAATTGTTTTTTATCCTAGGCAAAGAGCAAATCTATGTGACAGTCCAGTGGTGGAAACAACACATAAAATTAAAGACCACGGACATTATTCACAAGTTTTTTTCTATGGACTGCAAATTGTCTTACCTCTTATGTATAAGATAGTCCTCCAAAATGTCAAGGCAGCGTACCATCTGGGAGAAGATGAGCACTTTATGCCCACCTGCTTTCATTTTTGGAAGAAGCTTATCAATGAGGACCAATTTACCAGCAGACTGGATCATTGCTTGAAGATGAAAGTCAGGAGCAGCTGGGTTATGTGTTTCTTTAAATTCCCCAAGTATTTTCTCCTCAGCACCTGTAAAAGAAATATGAACACACATAATCAAAATACAAGTACTTCAACTCCTGACTGTATACATATTCTTTATTTGCACTAATGGTTATCTTTGTAGTCAAGGAAAGGTATCTCGGCCTGGGCTCTTAATCCATCTAATGAACACACAAATATGATATGAAATTTTAATAGCTAGGGCAGAAAAGTTAGGCATACTGTAAAAGACTTGACAATGTGTTACAGTTTGCAATTCTATTGAAGATACCTTTGATAAGATAAGGGTGGTTACAGCATTTTCTGAGTTCCATCATAGTGTTAACTAAATTAGGTACATTAGCTTGTCCTGCTCCTTTGGATAAAAATGCAAAATTCTTTTCCAAGATAGCTCGGTAATATTTCTTCTGAATATTAGTAAGTTCTACTTCAATTATGGTTTCCTCCTTAGGGGCCAACTTCTTTTCCACATCTTCTTTTAATCTTCTCAACATCATTGGTTTTAAAATGGCTTGAAGCTTTTGCACCTGCAGAAAATGTTAAATAGTTGTAATGTATATTTACATAAAAAAAAAACAACAAAGAAATTTGATGTCCTTTATTTAGAAATTACCTGTTCTTCTGTTTTAAGATCCCCAAATTCTTGCATGAAAGTAGATTCAGAGGGAAATCTTAAGGGTTCTAGGAAATGAAGAAGACTGAATAGTTCTTCAACTGTATTCTGAAGCGGTGTACCAGTCAAAAGCACCTTGTGTTCCTATATCAAATCAGAATAGTTCACACATCATTTTTTCCAAGCACCTAAGTCAAAGAATTGCTTTTATATTTTCAAAAACATATTTGCATATCTAAGAAGGACACTGTACCCATCATCTTCTTCAAAATTTAGTTGAAAATTCATCTCTACTAAGTTCTCCCTAATTAACTTTGTTCATGCATTTCTTGAATACTTCTTTAACAACATGTTAATTTCTACCTACTGATATGGTGCTTATGTAATAAAACTCACTTCACATGTGTCATTAGTTTCTCAACTGGAAGACAATTTCTTTTAAGAGCTGGGGCAATGGTTATTTCTTCCGTAAACTTCACATAATTAAAATGAACAAATATTTAGCAAGTATCTATTATGTGCTTATGAAGCTTACAATCTAGTAGGGGAATACACCATATAGAAATTGTTGTAATACAAAACAGATCTTAATAAGTGTAGTAAAAGTATAAAGTGCCATATTAAGTTTGAAAAGAGAAAGGTACTTTCTGTATCTTCACAGAAAAAAGGTGGCATATGAGCTTACTCCTTAAAAAAGGGGTAGGATTTCAGGAGGCTAGAGGTCGAGGCAGTTGAAAAGGAGAAGTGAAAGTTGGACTCACTCCAACCTAATGAAAGTACAGAACTCTACCTCTTCATTTTTGTACCTGAATGAAGTTAATCCTGTTGCAAAAAAAAGGGGTAAGATTCTAGTTTTTAATTTATATAAACTAAAATACAAGTGCTAAGAACTGATTAAAGGAATAATTCAGTCAATAGGCACTTATTAAATGCCAACTATGTGTATTGCACTCTATTAGGAGCTGCGGATACAAAAAAACCCAAATGTTAATATGGTCCCTGACTTCAAGAAGTACACACTTAAGCTAGGGTTAGGGTCAGAGTGTAAAGGGCTATAAATGACAAACAGATGAGTTTGTACTTAATCCCTAAAGCACTATTAAGCCACTAGAATTATTGACTAGGGGAATGACATGGTCAGATTTGAGCTTCTGGAAAATCGATTTGGCAGATGTGTGAAGGGCAAATTGGAGAGGGAAGAAATCAAGGAATTACTACAATTTGGTTAAAATCATTTCTATTTTTGAACTATTTTTATCTAACTAGGAAAATAAATTCCCCCAATTTTTATGGTATCACCAGGAATTACAACTCAGAGTTTCTTATTTAATAAACACTAAAAAATAAGACAGTTTAAAAAGAAAATTTACTATTATTGATTACCACTAGATACAGAATCTATCCACAACAACACACATGAAAAAAGCTATACATCTGAAAGCTATGCATGTTAACAAGATTCTTCTGTGATTTTATACCTTAGAGCAGGGGATCTTAACCTTTTTGTGTCATGGACCCCTTTGGACAGTCTGATCAACCAATCAACTAGCATTAAGTATCTTATATGTTCCACTATACAAAGTGCTGAGGTACAAAAAAAGACAAAAAAACAGTCCCAGTTCTCTATGAGCTCACAGTCTCCAGTGAAGCCCTATGGACCAAGTTTTCTCAGAATATTTTTAAACGCATAATTAAATGAAAAAGGTCAAAAAGAAAACTAATTTTATTTGGTTATCAATTTTTTTTAAGTTCATAGACCCCAGGTTAAGAACCCTATCTTAAAGCACATGATCTGATTTTCCTATGGTTTTCATACTGAGTGATTAAAATTGTCTAGTTAAAAAAATTAACACAACTAGGATTAGAAATGAAGTGGTCAAGTGGGAATATTTTTTATTTTTTTTCATGAAATATGATGCCACCAACTGGATTATCTGTAGAGACACCAGTACCACCTTGAGGGAACCCAAATATTTCCTTTCTCCAATAAATACAATGTCTTATTGTCTAGTTCCCAGCAAGCACAGGATGCCTACTATCAGCTGGATACCGACTGCACACCCCTGGTATCTAAGGCCTCATTACACTCTAACCCTTGGACATACCACCCTCTTTCAAAGTGGACCACGTACCCTATCATCACTCCTTAATGTTCTTGGGGCCTTGCCATATGTTCTGTTACTTTCCCTGCCCAACTACTATGTGGCCTTTCCACCTGCTTTGAACCAAACTTGAATGTGACCCCTCCTTTATGTGTTGTCTCCCCTAATTTGAATGTGAGCTCCTTGAGATAAGAAACTTTCTCAATTTTCTTTGCTTAGTACAGTATTTTGCATAGAGTAAGAGCTTATAAATACCATTTCACTCCATTCTATTTTTATTTCATTCCACTCCATAGATTTACAGTTAGAGGACACCTCAGATCTCAGAGACCAGTTAATGCAAACACAAAACCATTCTCCAAATAAGTGGTCAAAATATTATATAAATAAACAGTTCTAAAAAGAAGAAGACTGCTTCAAAACACAAAAAATTAGAGAAAAGTGTCAGACAACTCTGAGGTTTTCACCCACTTAGCAAATTGGTCAACATGACAGAGTAAATATCGGAGGGGCTAACGGAGGAGGAACTCTAGCACACTTCAAATTGGTCTATCCATTCTGGAAAGCAAATCAGAATTATGCTATTAAAGTAACTGGGGCAGCTAGGTGGTGCAATGGATAGAGTGCCAGATCCAAAGTCAGGAAGACCTGAGTTCAAAAGTGACCTCAGACACTTAGCAGGTGTGTGACCCTGGGCAAGTCACTTAACCTCACTTGCCTCAGTTTCCTCATCTGCAAAATGAGCTGGAGAAGCTCTAGTATGTTTGCCAAGAAAACCCCAAATGGGGTCATGAAGAGTTGGACATGACTAAAACAAATGAACAACAATAAAGTACCTAAAAGTACCATCCTTTGACTAAGAGATCCTAGTGCTTGGCATATGTTGCTGAGAGGTATAAAATAAAAATAAAGGTCTCATATACATCAAAATATTTATAGCTGCTCTTCTTTATAGAGGCATATGACTATGGGTGTAGAACACTGTATGTGATGTTAGACTTGGTTAGTTAGTTTTTCTGAACTGTTTTTTCCCTTTTAAAATTATCCTTTGTTATACAAGATGGTTGTTGGGTTATGGGGGTGAAATGGGGTTGGGCATTATGGGAAATGTTGGTGAGATAAAATCAAAAGATTAAAAATATAATTGCTCATTTGCTTTTAAATTCTAAGAAACCTTTTCAATCGAAATTATATTAATTAAAAAGAAAAAGAAAGTCCTACAAAAATAAAACCCCTAAGATACTTCCACTATTTGAGAACTTAAAATATGTGAAAACCACAAATGTCTGAATTCAAAAATCAAGAAATCAAAAGCAAGAAAGCTTAAGATTACAGATAATAGTAAAATAAATATAATCTCAACATTTTGAGAAACAAAGTTCAACCCTGGCCCTCTCTACTTGACTAAAAAAATTCAGTATATAAACAGGTAACAAACAGAATCAAAGTTGAAAGAGAGTTTACTCACCAGATTCATGAGTTTCAGACCTTCTAGGAGTTTGCAATTTTTATTCTTTAACCTATGTGCTTCATCAATAATCACACATCGCCATTCAATTGCATTGAGTTCTCCACAGCCTCCCAGAATCATTTCAAAAGTGGTGATTATGGCCTGGAACCTGTATGCTCCTCTAATAATGCGCCCCTAGAAGTTTATTAACAAATTTAACAAATTGATAAACACCTTAGAGGCCACCCCTCAGGTTTCATTTCATTGTCACTAACATAAAATGGTATTTATCTTATACATAATACGCTTTTTTTTCCATTAACAGGCTAAAATCTAAGAAAATTATTTGTATCATAAAACCTTGAAAATGTATAGTGAATTAATTAAAAATTATATGGCTATGCGCTTTTCAAGATTATGGTATATATTTACAAATAAATTTGTGGATATTATCTAACTCATTACAGTATTCAAAGAATTTTTTCTAGGAATATACATACATATATGTATATATGTATGTACACAGATAATTTTAAGGACAGCAGAATATCTATTTTATTTAAACAACAACAAAGTTTGGCCAATCAGGTTTTTTTTCAAAATGTGTTTATTATTTACAGATATATTGCAGTTGTTGGTCAAAAAGCCTAATGCTAACATAGTCCACTGTAAACTAAAGTATCAAAACCCAATCATTTACAGTGTAACTATATTTCTGATTTCATAATTTTCCTTGAAGTGAGTGACCTTGGGAATTAAACCAGGAACATCTTAGAAAAGAGAATGAAGGAATCATGGGTTCCGATTTATCTCAACATTGGACAGCCATCCTCAGGGCAATACTGTATACTAGACATGAGCCAACTGTATATTAGGCACAACAGACATACTATTAAGTCTCTAAAGCAATCACTTTTTTCAATAATATCTTCTAGTATTTGTTTTATAGAACTGTAATTAGAAGACCTGGCTTTGAATCCTACATCAAATTTGAGAGGAAAACAAAGAAGCGAATTTGGAGTCAGAAATCCAGAGTTAAAATGGAACCTCTATCAATTCAGATACTTGTGAACAAGGACAAATCACTTGACCACTCTGACTCTGTTTCCTCTTGTATAAAATAAGGGGTATGACATCAAATGTTCCTTCTGCTTCTAAATCTATGATATGGTATGACACTTATTCTCAGAACCTCAAATTACTCCTCTGTAAAATGACAATAACAATACTTGCACTACCTTCTGTTTACAACAGGATTATCGCGAGGAAAGCCCTTTGCTGCTGTTGTACAAACTTTAAAGTGGAATTAACGTAAGTTGCTGGTGTTATTATTATAAACAGTAGTAGTAGGAGTAGTAGTAGTAGTACTAGTAGAAAGCTGAGATAAGATCCCTAAATAATTAATCATATCAATTATTTTCTCAGTGTTGGTTTGAGAGATTTATAATTTTGCTACTAGGCTGAAAACCATACAGTTCTACAAACTTTCAAAAAAGGCATGTCTGGTATTTTCCATTAACAGATCCTATCAAACTGGATAAGTAATTTACAGTGACACACCTTTTTAAAGAGGAAGCTTTGAAAGCATTTGTTTTTCCTAAATTAAAAATTCAGAATAATAATGATCATAAGCGAACATTTACACAGCAGTATTATGTAAAAGGAATTTTGATGAGTGCTCTACAATTATTAACTCATTTGATTTTCACAATTACCCTGGGAGATAGGTGCTATTCTTATTCTCATTTTACAGAGAAGGAAGCTGAGGCAAGCAGAAGTTAAGTGACTTACCCAGGGTCATACAGCTAGTGAATGTGTGAGGCTGAATTTAAACTTAGGTTTTTCTAACTCCAACCCTAGCACTCTATCCAGTGTAACCTCTGAGCTGCCTAGAATCATGTCTCAGTACATGAAACATCTTCAATCAATTGTAATACAGAATATTTTAAGGTAAAATAATTTGGGTGGCATAATTTTTAAGGTATCACAAGGGATTATGATTTTTTGGGGGTATACAATGAATAGACATGTTTGTTATACACAGCAGAAATATGAACATGCCTTGCTGCCATATTACAACGTGAATTATATAAGGTGAATATCAAAATGAATCACAACCTTGAGATCAAGCTCCTTAAGCTCCCAAGAAACTAGTTTCTTTCTTTTTTAAATTCAGAGGGTTGTAGTAGCTGCGTGATCCTGGGAAAGTCACTTAACACTGATTGCCTCCACAGAATAATAATCATAATAAATCATTATCATAATCAGAGGGTTGAATTATATTACCTCTAAGATTTACTCCATCTCTGAAATTTTCTTATTTCGACCATATGATTGAAAAAGCCTCACACCTATCTCTCGTTCTTACTACCTGTTTAACCCTATGCAAGTCATTTAACTTTTAGGAGGCTCAGTCTCCTCATTTGTAAAATAAGAGGGTTTTTGTCAGGCGACCTCTGAAGTCCCTTCTAGCTTTAGCTATATACTCTTATTATAAGATACCATATGCAACAATAAATAGTAAGATATCCTGATCTTCATGGAAGTTGAATAAAGGGCTGAAGTGGTTAAAATCAGTTTTCAGTAATATGTTTAGAAATACTCAAGGGATTCCAGAATATTTATCAAAATTTGCATATAGCCTTAAAGTTGATAAAAACAGCTATGGCTACAAAGTCAGTCAATTTTGCTATTTTATGTCTGTAAAAGATAGATAATAATATGTAAATGAAAGGCAAAATAACACACTAATAATATAACCAAAAATCACCAGTTATCACCATAATTATATTTCATTTGTAATAACAGCAACTCTTTAAGTATTTTCATAATTTCGAAGACTCATAGTACTGAAGGATTAATGAAAGGATAAAATATTATGCTAAGATATTAATGAAGTAGAGGATTTTATTTCTTTATTTTAACTAATTACTTTCAACAAAAATCTAAATGTCTTTCCCCTAAGATTAAAATATCCCTTTTCGTGTTTTCTGGCCTATACTTACTTCCAAGAAATTCTTTCTTATATTGCTTGTTCGCATTTTCATGTCCTGTGTGTCTGGGGTGGGGAAAGATGATAAATCCCCAGACCGAATGGTCAAAATAAAACAGGAAATGTGGCTCCAGGAGACAAAAGAGTAAAACCACTCAAGCAAGCACTGTTTAATAATAGTGCATTTAATTTTTTTTTCTTGCCAAAGATCTAATTTAAAGGAGAAAAATGTTTTGGTGGCAGCTCTTTATCAGAATAGAATGGGTCTTACCTGGCTAAGATTTCAAATGTGTAACCTTGAACTGAGAAATTAACCATATTAATTACAGAGAAATTGACTCAAATTATGATAAGTTATTTGAATTGCAAATTTGATTTTTCACTTAAGAAAAATATTTTAAAACTCAGCTAGAATACTTAGTCCATTTAAAATAATTTAGTGAAAACTGTCTAATTTTCTACATAAGTCTATGATGTTGGAAATCAGAACAGTTCTCATTTAAATAGTATACCAAATGAAAATGCCTGTAAATTGGTTAATTTGTTATTTCATGGTTTTTGTGTTCATTATTTAACTGAACAATAAAAAGAAAAATAATGTATAGCAAAGAAAGATTTAGGAAAGTAATTAAAATTTATCTCTAGCATTAGATGTCAACAGCAGGTATTGCATATACCCCTTTCTCAATCTGTCTATTCAAAGTTTTTTTTTTCCTGAAGCAAGATACAAAAGTACCATTATAAAATACCTGTGAGTCCCTGAAGTACATCTCATATTGCTGTATCATCTGCCTGCTAACCAGGCTTCCATGATATACCACAACATTAAGATCAGTCCATGTGCGAAATTCTCTCTCCCAGTTTGTAATTGTTGAAAGCGGTGCAATGATCAAAAAAGGCCCCCGTATACCGGTCAGAAGTATTTCGTAGAGGAATGTGATTGATTGAATTGTTTTGCCAAGACCCATTTCATCAGCTAAAATGCAGTTTCGTCTGAAACACACAGATATATTTTCTATCAAGATACTATAGAGATATCACTCTATATGTAGAGATTTTTCCCAAGACTCAATATACTGAAATTATGAAAGTACAAATTAAAACATCACTACTCAGAACAACTAATCAAAGCTGAAACAGTGGAGAGTATGCTGAAGACTTTTAATATTAGTACTATGTTGGGAATGTAAGGGATACGAATGGACCTATGACTTCAGTGATAGGGAACTAATTAACTCTCAGATGAGAAACATGCTTTACTAATGTAATTTATAATTTCAGAGAGATTAAGTCATTTGCCCTAAAAATCACATAGTCAGTATCAGAGGCGGAACCTGAACCTAGGTTTACCCTGGCTTCAAGGTAAGCCTCTATCTACCTCTTCATTAGTCTGGAATATAAAACTGAATAAAATTATGTTCGTTTTTATTCCAAAACAAATATACTACTGCTAACTTCCAGTGTTAATATGAAGCTTGCCCTGATTCTCCTAGCTTTAAGTAACCTATTCTCACAACATTTTCTTATAGCATTTTGTCTGTGCACAGAAATTATTTCAAAAATGTTTATTAAACTGAACTGAACAAATACATCAGAACTTTTTTGTTAAAAAAAAAAGCCTATGTTATCTTTATATATAGTTGTTTCAAGGGATATCATGGATTACCCCATCCCTCCCTTACTGGATATCTGAAGCCTTCATTTACCATTACTAATTATCTCTGAGAAATATCATATATATAAAAAAGTTATACCTAATAATTATTATATAACATATTTACTGCTTGCACTAATGTAGTTATTTGCTCTTGCTGTCCACATTACTGGATTCCTTTTCAAACATGGAGCTATTTATTTTCTCTCAGCATCTCTGTGTGGGTGGGTGGCAATAAGGGATGATATCTACAAAGCATTTTGAGTAACTTAGAAGATAACGCTTTGGAAACTTTTGGAATATCTTGTATTATTATACTACTTGTAGCAGTACAGTAGTAGTAGTATTTATCCTCAAAGTCTCTGGGACACCTGTATACTACTTGGATCTTATATCTTCCAAGTTACTCAAAATGTTTCATAGGTAACATCTCTTACTGCCACCCACATTGAGATGCAGAGAGAAAATTAGTAGTACAATGACTAAAAAGGAAGATAGCAAGGGGAACAGCAAGAGCAAATAACTATATCAGTGTTAGAATAATAAAAAATTTCATATTACATAAGCTATTAAAGATAAGAACAGCATTAAGACTTTTGAGACATCCCGTATTATTTTTCATGACTCTATACTTTGTACTTCATCTCGGTCTTTGACCCAATACTAAATGTCAGTTTTAGTTTCCTGAATTCTTATATTAATAAATGGAGCCCTGATCCTTCCAGGTGTAAATGCAGATGATTCACCAGCTCTGATTACTGCCAAGTATGATAGAAGATAATTTACATCAGTTAAGATGATATTATGAGGAAAGGCAGACTCTTTACTGTTCAAAGAGGATGATATTTTAAATATATTTATCCAATCATAATCAACATATTCACTTATTTACATACTGATACGCATATATTAAGGCTAAGAAACCCCACACATTTGATATGTTAAAATGCTACCAAAAATATAACTCTGTGCCTATCTCACTTTAATAACAAAGATTATAACTTTACCACCAATATAACGCTAGTGTTTAATTTTTTACTAAATATACATGTCAACATGTTATGAATAGTGTGTGTGTGTGTATGTGTGTGTGTGTGTGTGTGTGTGTGTACCAGAACGACAATACTTAAGAATTGATATTAAAAACAGAGGACATACCTATTGTACCAATTAAACAATAGCCAGTTGAGTCCTTCGAGCTGATATTCCCTGAGCTGGTTGCCATTTTTGTATTCTCTGGACTGTTCTATTTTTTTCCAAGTGTTAGGAGGAGGACGGTCCTTTGAGGCAAAACAAAAAACCAAATATGTTTAAAAGAATCCTCTACTTATCAACATTTTATAATAGGGTTTTAAGAAGCTGATTATTAAAATCAGAGAGACCTATCTCCAATACATTTAATTATTCTAAACATTTAATGAAACAATATTTTCAATATTCAAGGTATAAAATGTTTCTTTCAAGAATATTAGCTGAATAACAACAATGTAATTAAAAAGTAAATTATGTTTAAATTTAATTCACCTCCTTTGGCATTTATGAAAATCATTTATTATTTTACTGTAGACAGCTCATGGACTCTCCATGGATGGCAGTTTATGTAGAAAAATAAGACTTTCTGTTCTTAGGCCCAAATTAAAAACTCAAAAAATATCCTGGAAACTAAGAAGAGAATAACAAAGGTCAACAGGATTTTCAGATTGTCTTTTACTACAAAAATGATAAACGGAATATAATACTGTTATTTCCCTCCTTTATAACTTCTGAAACTAAACCTGCCAAAATAATTAATTTGATCTGGATAGAATATCAGTGAATGAAGACAATTTAAGGACTGAAGCACATTTTCCATGAACATAGTGAAAGCAGGACTAGTTCCAACCAATTTTATTATATTTATCCAGTAGAGTGAAATTAGAATTTACTAAAGAAAATGAATTTTAAAAAATAATGCCCAGTAATAACAGAATTAACTTCTACTTAAAGAGTAACTGCCCTTTTAATGCTTTCTTTAATAAGGGCTTTCTAATATGAATGCCTATTCTAAATCATACATTTGTGGAAAAGTGCTTCATTCTCATTCAGTGATGTTTCCTTAAGAAATCCCTTTGTTACCAATAGTCACATACATTTATGTTAAAGAAAAAAAATTCACGTACAGATTTTTTCTTTAAGTTATTTTATATTTATATGCTACTTTATTACCAACAGTACTACAACACTATGTGACTGATACCTAAGCAATTATGCATTGAATCAGAAGGGTGTGCTTGCTTTGCCTTTGTCAACAATAATTTATTTGGTGAGACAAACAGGGTACTACCTGCCACATAAAAAAAAATCAAAGAACAAACACTTTCGCTAGGACAACAGGGCTTGACATACTTCTCTCTCAGCTATCTGAACCCTGCATAGTTGCAGATTTGCAGGGGTATCAAACAGGCTGGAATAAGTTTATATTTGTGGGGCAACGGAAAGAAGAGGTAGTGAGAGGAGAAATAACAGTATGATAATCTCCTTTATAGAGGATTTCCTCTTTTTTTCTTCTTCTTTTAATATATACAAGAATAGCCATATCAAAATGAGGGTCAAGTGGTGACATTCAACTTTTTCTGGAATATCATCTCTAAACTCTTATGATGGAGATGGGTAAATTTCCAGAAGTAAGTTCACTCAACCTTTTCTCTTTACTAAGGAAAATATTATGAAGAGTCTGATCCCAAAATTATATCCTGGAATAGAGGGGTCAAGAACAGAAGTTAAAATAATGGTAAGGTTGCCAGATATTTTAGACTTCATTAATAAATTGGATATAAATCACTTTAAATGTCATTGCTAGGATCAGATGGTACTCTGCCCATAAAATCTAAAGAAACTCAATGATGAAATTATAAAACTGTTTCCAAAATATGCAATTTTTATTGTGACCAGCCACTGTGGCGGCAGAGCAGGATACTGCCAACGTCAAACTCAATATCACTTCTATATATGACTAGTGTGTGGATAAGCGGCAGAATCATTGGATGCAGAAACTAAATCAATTTAGGGCAAAATAAATAACACGGAAGTAAGTATGAAATAGGAGTAAGAATATTTAGGGTGTAATGAAAAGAAACAGAAAACCCAAATTCTAGAAGATGCTCTGTCACTAAGTAGGTTGCTAGGGTCAAAGCACATAATCTCTTTGGACCTCTATTCCCTTGTTTACAAAATGAAATAGATGATATAATCTGTAAGGTCCCTTTGCTAACTCTAAATTCTCTAAATATATTGTTTCAAAAATTGGGTTATTATGTTTTCACTAATCTGCTAGTGCTCTTTGAGATGCTCAGAGGTAGAAAGGGAAATCAGTATACACAATTTTTGAACAATTTAGACACAAAAAGCTAGCAAATTAAGTTGCTAAGGACTTGAGAGAATATTTAGTTAGGGATAGAGAACCATTATATTTAAAGTTATAGACTGGAGTGATTGTGTACTTCTCTGAACGGAGGAGTTTATTAACTATGGGATTCCCCTACAAATTTGCATTAGTGTTTTTTAACATTTTAATGGTCTAGAACAGTGGTTCTCAACCTGTGGGTCATGGCCCCTTTGGGGGTTGAACGACCCTTTCACAGGGGTCACAGGGGTTGCCTGACACCATCAGAAATAGGTCTTAGGAACCAAGACACTGCTCCTCTATCTATTTCCAGGTGGTCCGCCCACATGCAGACATGTCCACATACGAGTATTAAAGGGTCAGGGCACTAGGAAGGTTGAGAATCACTGGTCTAGAAGAAGTATACAAAGAAACTTTCAAGCTTGAATACAATCATCTGCTTTCTAGGTAGCACTACACCAAAATCTCAAAAGGCTACATGAACAAGCAGAAAAGTAAGTTTCAATGTAAACCAATAAAAAATCCATAAAGGAAAAACACTGTAAAAACAATGACCTCAAATAAATAACTATAAGATGATAGACTCTCCATAATCAATTAGAATAAAAAACCCCAAGATATATGAATCTGTTTAAATCACAAACCAGAATGAGATATGTAAATGGTCCACAGAAGAGCAACTAGAAATGTTCTAAAAATGTTCATGGTAATGGAGAACCTTATATGTATGAGGGGAAATTAAAACTGGGATTCCACCCAGTAAATACAATACTATATACTCTGTATACAAATACAAAACTGAAACAGTCGAAGAACTCAGTAAGCTAATAGTATTAGTAAGATACAACATACTGGGGAGTAGTGGCAAGGGAAGAGAGCTTTGGTCTAAGGACTGTGAATATAAAGTCGCTGTTATAAAATTAAGAAGGATGTGAACAGCACGGAAATGGTATTTCTTAATAAATCCTGGAAAACTAGAACCAAAAAGAACCCAATAAAGTCTGAAAGAGGCAGTTTTGCAATAAGCAAGAATTAGTCCTTTACAGAGTGGAGACCCCTGGTATTACTGCCACCAAGAAAACTAGAAAAAAGGTATATATAAGGTAAAGCTTTACACGTCCTTATTCTAGTATTTTCTTATTACCCATTACCCTACACTATGACAACTTGCACTGTCACAGCTAGATATCAGTACACCTTGTCATTCTGGATCAGGTAAAAAATTATGCATACACCTATTAATATTTGATTTTTCCTTATATTGAAACAAATCTACATTACTATTATATAACCAATTATGTGACACAATTTTGCTGTGTATCCTGTTTTATTTAAGGTTTCTTTTGGGATTTCTCATTTTATATAAATTAAAATAATAGATAAAAGCACACTGGATGTGAAGTCAGAGGATGCAGACTGAAATGCCAGCTTAACTTTGGGTAAATTACCTCTCATCTTTGGTTCTCAGTTTCTTAATCTGTAAAGTTAATTGACTATAGCAGGTATTAAGGTCCCCTCTAATGCTACCATCTATTCTTCCCCAAAATATGCTAGACATTCTGTTCTATTCTTAACTTTCCCCTTTAAATAATGATAAAAAATGAATATTTAAATATTGATTATGGCAAATTTCTAGATTACTACTAGTTACATATTAGCTTCTTTTTTCTTAATCCTGGATATTTTGAGGTTTTTTTCCACTTCAACTACGCAAAAGTTTTTTTTGTAGATGGCATAATTTCTCAAATGCAGGTGCCACTAACAGTTATATGTTCATAAAAATTCAGCACTGTTTTCTTCTATTATTTGCTACTTTTACCTCTTTAAATAATAGACCTACTTTCAAGTTGGAACCAATTAATATTTTGCTATGGTGCCTACATATTTTGACCTACTTGACAAGGTGATGAAGAAAGTGATTTATAAATCTTATAGTATTACATAAATGCTCATCACTATAATCAAGAATACTTCAAACATGCACTTTTTTGCCAAAGTAGTCAACTTCTTTCACTGAAGCCAAGTGCTACCTCTCTGTGCCTTAAGAGAGGAAGCCTTCAGGAGCTGTTGCTGTTCCAAAAATTCTCACCCTCTGAACAACCTGGTGATGAGCCACTCAAGTAGGCTAGTCTCCAGATGACAGATATACAGCACTCATCACTGACCTAATATTCAATATTGTATGGCCAGACAGAGCTTATATTCTGCAGGAACTCTCTTTAAAGAATCCAGGGTCACCTCTTTACCATGATATGGCATCATTTAACAATATTAATAATAATGACAAACTAGTACTTCTTATAACACTTATCATGTGATTGACTATCTAAGAAACTATTCTTAAACAAAATAGTATGTTTAAAAACACATTTAACAACAAAGTGGTTTCCTCACAGTTCTCAGTGACTCACAAATATATGCTCCCTTCACCCAAATAATTAGAGACTACTTTTATATAATTATCGTTTATTTAGCTATAATTCTTATTTATCTAGTTATGTAATTGATAAATTTTTCCCTTATAATTTCACTTGACAATGCTATTAAGCATCATCTTCTAATATAATGAAACATTTCAAATTATATTTTTTTATCAAATAAAGTTGAACTTTCACAGATGCTAAATATCTATTTGCTGATCAAAAAGATAACCTGCCAAAAATATGCTCCATATTAATTTCCGGGTATCTTTACTTTGCCTTACTGGGTTAAAAGTTAAAAGCAGGAGAGCTGATAGGATTCGATATAAACATCTAAACGTTGAAGTCTAAGTACTGATGATAGGGAAAACTGACAAAGGTAATAAAATCATTACTTTCACTGTCTTTAAATACAAAGGAAAATGAGAAAATATACGAAAAGGAAACTTAGGGTAGAAAGCAACCTAACATGTATAAACTAAATCAACAGCTGGAATCAGGAAGATATCAAGACTTTTTGAAGGTAAGTTATCTGTAACCCAGAGATGTCCTTACCAAATGCCTAGAGTCAGGCCTTGAAGCTTGCAGTTGTTCAAATTCTTCTATTTTTGCTAGATCTACATCCTCTTTCAGTTCCCATGTACTATCTTCATATGGCAATGAGCACCACTTTACCAAGTAGTAAATTACAGGCTGTAAAAAAGAAAATCATTTAAAAATTTTACTAGTTTAAAAAAAGACATTATTAAAACAAAGAAAAGTTAAAAACACTGTGAGCAAACTAAAATACTTCAAAATAAAAACCAAATTAGTACTTTATTTTTAGAACATAATTTTTAAAAATTAACAATTTTTATTTGAAAAATTCTATTTTTTTTTTACTTACTCCTTTTACCGAATACTTACCTCACCAGTATCCTTATCTTCACAGAAAGAAACTTCTAACACTCTGTCTACTTCAACATAGTCGGGATTAAAAGGTTCTTCTTCCATCTGAAATTCAAAAATAATTTATTTATCAAAGAGTGGGAATAAACTCAATGATGGAATGAAGGACTTACTAACAAAATTACTACCTATTTTATTTGAATTAGGTTAAAAATAACTTCATGTGGACCTTGGCAATGATATGACTAACCCTTTATTTTACTGATGAGAAAACTAGCTATAGAAAGGTTAAGTCCATGTTCCATACTTCATTTAAATGTGGGGTTACCAAAATAAATATTCTTTTAAAAAAAATCAATAAAAGTACCTCTCAGTGCTGTGATAAGATACAGGTCAAAAAATAGTGGGAAATCCCACCTTCAGTAAACAGGATCCTGATATAATTTACCTATTACAATCTATCAAAAGATAAGTCTTATTTTCAAATTTCTTGAAGAATTACTGTTTTCTCGAATTAAACAATTCCTTTGTTCAAAAGTTCTTTGAGATATAAGGGGAAGGGGTCATCTTTACAGAGAGATTTCTTCAACGTTTTTTAAGTACCGTAAATTAACCTAAAATACATATCTGTATCTGTAAGTACCAAAAATATGTTAAAAAGAATTACAAATTATTTTTGCTGTACCCATTAATTTAGGTTAGTAGGGCCACTACTCTCCATCAATGAAGACATAAGAATGTCTTCAAATTGAATTTTGAAGAAAAACTTATATATGGTATATATATAGTATATACTGTATATAGTAGTTACATTCAAAGAAGGCTAAGAAGCTAAGCAGCATAGTTAGTCAAAGTCTTGGCAGACAATATTGTAAATATAAGAGTTCAGCAAATGGAAGCTAATGGCACTTTTTTGTTTTTGTTACTTACATCTGCGAAAAAATGTGCTCGTTGTGCTTGTCTCAATTTGAATCTTTTGATTTTTTGCTGTATTCTTTTATCTTTTAAAAGCTGTTGTTCTGTGGCCCACTCACAGTGAAGATAGGAGCTGAAATTGTTACGAAAATTATAATGTTATCATATCAAAGTATGCCAAGGTGGGCACAGCTGAATTCAATTAAAACATCTAGTAACACATACTTTCAGCTTTGTAAATAAGTGATCTGACATTTTCTTCATTACTACTCTCACATAAATAACTTGTGGACTAAATATATTTTGCTCACTGTAGTCTCAACAAGATTTAGTATGTAAGTCTGCAGTTTAAGTGGAAGCAGACCGGTATGCAACACAGTGTCATTTATCATTAACATTTTTCTTGTTAACTCTCTTGTCATTAAGGAAAATGCTATTTTACATGAAAATGAAATCACTTTAACTCCAGAATCACATAGTTAAGTTTATAAGTCTGGAAGAAGTAAAATAAAGAATGGAATTGAAAAAAAAAAACCACCACAGAATAAATAAAATATATTTGACTTTCTGTTTTTTCTATAAACATATGTTTTGAAATTTTTTGTCTCTCTCCTCCTCCATCAATTATTCATTTTTATACTTGATTAGTCCATAAACTAGGTTAAAATTAACTTATTAAAATGAGAATTATTTGTTAAGGAAATTAACCAGGCATCATGTGAGTTGATGATGATCATAAGGAAATAAACATAAGCATCCCAAAAACAGAACATAATGAACAAATTTATTTAATTTCCTATAAGTGACTTTGGACCATGGGCTTCCACTTATTCTTTCAATTAGGCTAATACAATACTTTAAGTAGTAAAAACAATATTAGCATTAAAATAAGAAATATACATTAGGGTGATAATTAATAGCTTCCTAATGTTCCAAACATTGTACTTCTTTCTAAACTAAAGTCTCCTTTCTTACTGTCTTAAACATATCAATACTCACTAATTCTTGTATTTTACAAAAAATTCTTCTGCATCAATCATCATTCCAGGTGATACCTAAGAGAAAAAAAAAACCATTATTACAATTCAGAAAGAACATGAAATACACGATATAAAAGAGTCAGGTACTCACTTCCTTCTTTACTATCCTAGAAGACAGTATTTTGTCCACAATTGCAGCATCTTCTTCACTTGGATTCTCCTAAGAAAAGCGGGAAATTTAAATTTTATTCAACTTTTTTTTATTCAACATTTATTATAAACTTATTATGCCCAAGACACACTGTAGTAGGCATCTAGGACACACAAAAAAATGAAATAAAAATATACCTTTGCTCTCAAGAAGCTTACAACTTAATGGGTGGATGAGTCTATACAAATAAGTATGAGATAAGGTACCATGTGTTTGGAGCAAACAAGATATATAGATAAAGTGCTCTAGAAAAATTTGAGGGGAAATGATCACTTTTGGTTATGGAACATTAACAGAAGAAATGAGGAAAAGCTTGAGAAAGGTAATGACATCTCATCTGGACCTTAAAAATGGGAAGGATTTCAATGGGTAGAGATGAGGAAGGGTAGAGGTAGGGTAGAGATCTGAAGGAACAGAAATTCTGCATGTGAATGCAGTGGCAGAATTTTGCAGGACAAGATCTGCAACAGCTAGCAGAGGAAGAATATGAAATAAAGCTGCAAAGGTAGGATATAGTCAAATTAAAAAGGGCATTCAATGTTACCCTAAGGATTTCAGAGAAAGGCTAGGTAGAATCCCAGAGATTAAAATCCTGCAGAGCAATTCAGCCCAGGAGGGAGGGGAAACTCTTAAAAATAAAATTCTAAAGGCATAAATGGAAACAGTTTCAAAAAACAGAAAAAGGTGAGCAGTCTAAAAAGTCCAATGTGGATGCACAGGGAATTCACTGACTGAAAAAGACACATACATCAGATGAAAGTAAAGGCAAATAACTAAGGACAAACACAAAAATGTGGCTTGATTCTATAAAAACGGTGTCAATTACAATAAAGCTTATAATGAGCTGAAGCTGGCAAGGCATGTTAAAAATAACAAAGTTTTCCTTGGTATACTGTGGGAAAGAGGAGGATCAAAGACAGGACAAAAACTCTGCCTTGGGTAGACAGCATAAAGGCAAAGGATGTCAAAAAGAGAAAACAGAATTCCTCAACTAACAGTTCATTTTTATTTCTGCCTAGGGAACCAGAAAAGACAGAATAAAAATTATTAGCTGGGAGTTGAAATTCTAAGATTATTAAGGATTATTATTTACCAATCCTACCAATGATATCTTAACTGCCATACCTAATGGTTTTTTCCTCAATCCTCATCCTTATTGACCTCTCAGTCACCTTCTCCTTGATACTTTCTTTTCTCTGGAACCTTGTATTACTGCTCTCTGTTGGCTTTCCTTCCCCTCTGACTGACTCTGTCCCCTTTGTCTTCATGCAGGTTGTATCTTCTACCTTCTAATTACCCTTCAGGTAGTTCTGGCTTTCTTCTCTTCACTCTCAGCGTTATTTCACTTGGTTACCTCATCAGTTCCCATGGATTCAATGATCATATCCATACAGATGAATCTCAGATCTATTTGTCTAGTCCTAACAACTCTCCTTACCTCCAGTTTCTTATCTCCAAATGCCTATTAGATGTCTTGAAATGGATGTCCAACAGACATCTTAAATTCATGTCCAAAACTGAACTCATCTTTTCTCTAAAACTCTCTCCTCTTCCTAACTTTTATTACTGTCAGAGACAACATCAACCTCCAAGTGACCAAAGCTCACAAATCAGATGACACCCTCAACCCCTCATTCTCACTCCCCATACCAATCAGTTGCCAGGTCCTATCATTTCTGGTTGTTGTCTTTTGTTCTCCAAGAGGACGAAAATGACATCACTGTGTTAGAGTCAAGTCACAACGTGTCCAGCTGTGGCTGATCAGAGCAATGTGAGCTTGGAATGCTCTACCACAGGTTGAGCACACGTGGCTTATAACATCTCTCAAATATGTTCTCTTCTTTTCCGATACTGCCACGGCCATGGTGCAGCCGCCTTAATCACCTCACACCTGGACTACTGCAGTAGCCTGCAGGCTGGTCTTCCTGGCTGCCTTTCCCCAGTACAGCCTATCCTCCACTCAGTTATCAAGCCGACTTTTCATAAAGGGCAAGCATGTCCATGTCATCTTCCTATTTCAGTCAATTCTAATGGCTCTCTATTACCTTCCGGATTAAACATAAAATCCCATCTGGCTTTTAAAGTCTTTCATAACCTGCCGCCCCCCCATCTCTCTAGCCTCCTTGCACCTTACTTCCATGTCTGCAGTCCAATGACAGACACCTTCTTCCTGTTCTTTGCACGCAACACTCCATATCTCCCAACTCTGTGCTGTCTAGGCGTCTAAAATTTTTACTAGATGTGCCCTATGCCTGGAATTCTTTCTCTCTAACTCTGCCTCCTGGCTTTCTTGGTTTTCTTCAGATGTGTCTTACCTTCTGCAAGAAGCCTTTCCCAGTCTTTCTTAATCTTAGTACCTTCCCTCTTAGATTGTCACCAATTTATCCTGTATATATCTTGTTTGTACACAGTTTGCACACCCTTACTCCCATTAGACCACAAGCTCCTTTAAAGCAAGAACTTTTATTGCCTTTTTAAAAATCTCCAGTGTAGTAAACAATGAATGACTGCTGACTTGACTGTAGGATCAGCTATTCGGAACTGAAAAGGACCAGAGAGGTGGTGTATTTCCGGAGCAGCACAACCATTGCTTGGGCATGTTATAATGGGGACTACTCTTCATGCGCAAAGTGAGCTATAAAGTCATTATGATCTTTTCCCTTTGAAGAATTACTATTTTATTGATATTTATTGATTTTGTATCGCCTAAATTTTCCCCTGTATTCCTCTTTTTAAGGAGTGAGAGAAAAAATCAGCAAAATTAATCATAGAAAATCTAATGTAATATATATTGTGGTCTCTTCCAACCCTCAAATTCTGTGGTACTTTGAACTGAGTCTCAGAGAGTTAAAAAGTGTCTTGCTCAAGATATTTTAAGTTGTAAGGGGCTAAGTTTCAGTTCAAGCTTGGGTCCTGACTCCAAATTCAACTCTCTAACTATATTAGAAAAGATCTGCCTACTCTTTTTTTTTTTTGGAGGGAGAAGGTAGGGCAATTGGGGTTAAGTGACTTGTCCAAGGTCACCTGGCTAGTGTTAAGTGTCAGGGCCGGTGTCACTGTGCCACACAGCCACCCTGGCAAACTATTCTGAAAACCAGACGGTGCTCAATACCATGTTAATATCAAGTTGGAGGACAATCTATGCTGGTATGTCCCAGGGAACTCCACCTGGCCTGTGCTGTTTCATATTTTTAATAAGGATTTTTGATAAAGACAGTATACTTATCATGCTTTCAAATAACATAAAATTAGAAGGTTAAGCTAATATGAATAAAGTCAAAAGTTAAAAATATCTACACAGGCTAGAAGGTTTACTTGAATCTTATTTGCTTTTGTTGAGTCATTTTGCAGTTGGGTCTCACACTCTGTGACCCCATTTGGGGTTTTCTTGGCAAAGATACTGGAGTGATTTGCTTTTCTTTCTTCAGCTTATTTTACAGATGAACCCCAGGTTAAGAACCATTGCTCAAGAGACTGGTTTGAGGCAGGGTAGCACTGCAGAGTGTGAATAACAACTCAGCTTTTTAGACAGAATCACTCTTCATACCTCTTGGGTCAAGTGGGGACTCCCCTACCCCTGCCAAATCAGCCCTGGCATGTTGCAATGGAATTATTTGCCGAGTAGGATTCACTGTGCCCAACAGGAATCAGATCCAGGAATCTCCGCAGAGTGATATGCCCAGGAGAGATACAGTGCACCAGGGCAGCAGCATAAGGATACCACAAGAAGAGAAGGGACATTAGAACCCTGTGGTGAATTATCTATGCTATATGTGCTCCCTAAGCATACACCTCTCTACTAGTATACTCTGTGTATAATTTTGGCTACAATATATGAATTAATCTCTATATATGTCTATTTCTTATATTGTACAAATTCATCATACACTAATAGCATGTGCCTATGCTTCCCACTAGCTCTACATATTTATTGGAGTTGAATCCCCAGATTCTTTGAGGGATGGAGGGAAGGACATTTTATAGCTACTGTTCTTCCTATTCCATCTCAGTAAATGCATTTTCTTTAAGACAGTTGTGTCCTTCAGCAGACTGAAGGCAAATTCAATAGTAGGGGCACATAAGCAACAGTTTTAAGATTACAGACCTAGAGTATCTTGAACCTTGAGTAGACATTCCTCCATGGACCCAACCATGGGAGGATACCACAGAAGGAAACCTATATAAGGAAAAACTTTCTAAAATTAGAGAAAGTTATATTAATATAAAATGGGCTGCATCAAAAAGCACTGGGTTCTCTTTCCTTTAAAGTCTTCAAATGTAAATTGGATGACTGCTTGCTGAGGATGTTACAGAGAGAATTCTAGTCGGGCATGGGTTGGACATGTGGTCTCAAAGATCTTTTCTGTTTCAGTAATTGGAGAAAGGTAAATTTCAAGGCAAGTTAGGTACTTCTTACAACAGTCTAAGTGAGATGACAAAAGATGACAAGTTTGGGAACGTGAGTTGAAAGGAGACAGATTCAAGAGATATTGTGGAGGCTGAATTAACAAGACTTGACAACTGATAATAATAACAACAATAAATAATGGCTAGCATTTATATAGTACTTTAAGATTACAAAGTGTTTTTCATATTATTTCATTTGATCCTCACAATAATTATATGAGGTAAGAACTATCATTACTCCATTTTACAGATGAAGAAATGAAAGCTAAGAGAGGTTAATGGCCCAGCATCGCAAAGTTAAGTAAGATTCTGAGGTAGAATTTGAACTCAGGTTTTCCTGACTTAAAGACTAACACTCCATCCACTGTTCCACTTAGATGTCTCTAATCATTGATTGGATGTGGAAGATGAAGGATATAGAAGAGCCAAAGATGTTTTAGATGTGTAGAGTCCAGGTATTTGAGATGAATCATTAGAAATGGAAAGTTAGGGGAAGTAGGTAAGCTTTAGGGGGATGATGAAATTTTTTTTTCAACTGTAGGATTCTCAAAACTATTTAATATGGCCTTCAAGACAATAACAATAGCTCATCATGTATGTAATAATGAAGTTGACAAAGCCTTTTCAAGAAACACTAACAATAATTCTAAAGAGGCTATATTAGGATGTTGAATGAATTTGGTTAAGCGCTAAATGACCATTTCATTATGCAAGTAATTAACTTAGATCAAGGGTTGGCAATAAGGAAGAGCTCAGGTCACATGGACTCTTCTGGCCACAATATATGAATGAGTCTGTATACCGAGTCACCTCATTAATCCACAAATGTACCATATGCTAACTGTGAGTCTTGGAAACAAGTAATACTAATAATAATGATAACAACTGATATTTACATAGTGTTTCATGGTTTACAAAATGTTTTAAATACGTCATCACAATAATCCTGTGAGGTACGTACTACATGCATCATTAACCTCATTTTATAGGTGAGGAAATTGAAGTTCAAAGAAGTCAATTGATTTGCCTAGTCACATAGCTAATAAAAGCTGGAGGCCAGGTCTGAGCTCAAGAATTCTTAACTCCAATGCCAGCATTTTGTCCACCATATCAGGGTTCCCTCTATTAGGAAAAATCACAGTGATAAACAAACATTAAATATGGCATTTTTCCATACAAGAAACCATAGCTAATGTTTGTCTCTTTTCTCACTATTAGAGGGAGAATAAATTTTTACTCACTGAATATTTAGAGGAATGTCTAATGGAACAAATAATAGCATTACTAGGCCTATAACCTAAAGAGGAAAAGTGCCCATAATCTATAAAAATATTGTATAGGACCTCTTTTTGTAGTAGCAAAAAACTGGAAACTAAGAGGGTTTATTTGTTTGTTACTTTGGTTGCAGTGGTGAATGGTTAAATAAATTATGGTATATTAAGGTAATGGAATATTATCATATTAAAAAATTACAAAATGGTGGATAACTTCAAAGAAAGTTGGGACGACATATGTAAACTGATACAGGGTGAACTGTGTGGAACCAAAGAGAACAAGCTATTCAATAATAACATTATGAAGAAAAACAAATGTGAAAGATTTGCTAACTCTATCAACATGATGACAAATCATGGTTCCAGAGGCCCCAAAATGAACCATATTACCTTACCCACCTCCTGAGAGAGAGGGGATAGACTCAAGATACAGAATCAGTTATACATTATTGGACATAGCCAATGCAGCAATTTGCTTTGCATAATTGTATGTATTTGGTTTTTTTTTTCTTTCTTTTTCCTTGTTCAGTTGAGAGGAGAGAGGGAGAGAAAATAAATGCTTGTTAATTTAAAAATCCAATAAAATTAAATTTTAAAAATGAAGAAATGCCTCTCCTCCCTTCTCTATGCACAGTCTATGCATAATCAGAGAAAGAATACTAATTTGTTTAGTCTCTCTGATGGGGAATGAAGTATATAGCTATATTAAGAGCCAGGGGCCTTCTAATAGGAGGATTTAGACATTAGAACATACATTTTTCCAAGTACCTCCCAGGCTGCATCTCACCCTAGAAGAGGAAATATATGAGCCCAAGGGTAAACAGCACTCATAGCTAGTAGGGGAAAAAGGTGGTGGTGAGGGGAGTAAGACCAAGACTCTGGACATACGGTGACTTGCATACGATATTACTTCTATTTGACAGTGCTTCCTTCATGAATTGATCATTCTAATAATGACATTCAGCAAAACAAAGGGAATATGGGGTAAAATATAAAAATGCAATAAAACAGAAAAATGAAGTTGTATCCAACTCTTTGTGGCCCCATCTTGGGTTTTTCTTAGCAAAGATACTGGAGTGGTTTGCCATTTCTTTCTCCAGCTCATTTTATAGATGAGGAACTGAGGCAAACAGGGGTTAAGTGATTTGCCCAGGATCACATGGCTCCTAAGTGTTTCAGGCTGGATTTGAAGTCATGAAGATGAGTCTTCCTGATTCTAAGCCCAGTGTTTTATCCACTATGCCACCTACCTGCCCCAGAAATGTGATGAGAAAGAATTCATTTTTTTAAAATTTTAGTAGTTCTATATTCATGAGGGGCATAGAAAGAATGAAGAAATAACAAACAGAAGTATAGTTTATGAACTGATATCTATGAATAGGATTCAGAATAGAAAGGAAGAGACAAAGAAATAGGACAAAGCAAAGAAACACTTCTTAGAAAAGAATGCCACAAAAGAATGTTATTTCAGACACAAACATGCCAAAGCCCTTTTCCCTTTGGTGAGTTTCTCCTGGAGCTGCTAATTCTGAGAAGCACCCAATTTGGCCAACCTTCACTTGTCCTCTTCTTGGCTATGCTTCTTATTTCCCAGAATTCAACAACATGCCTAAACTGCAGTCTCACCTTGGCAGCTCCCCTTAGCACCTGGGGTCTCCTCACCCAACATTTCCCCTTAGTGCTGGCTCCCTTTGCCCACTGGTGAATTCCTCCTGAGGCCTCCATCTTAGAGAAGGGCCCAGTCCCCTCTTAGCTGGGCTCCTGATTTTCCAGACTTCCAATGCCAAGTCTCTATGAGGGTACCTTATTCTTTTATGTACTGCCCTCCCTCATCAGAACATAAGCTTCTTGAGGACAGACTCTTTTTGCTTTTATTTGTATTCCCAGCGCTTAGCATGTGCCTGGTACATAGTAAAAGCCTAACAAATGCCTCTTGTCTTATCTTGTCTATATTCATATACATTAAAGAAAAAGACAAATAGAAGGAAGGGAAGAAGGTAGGGGGATTTACTTAGATTTAAAGGAATATTGAAAAAGGCATAAGAAGGGAATGGGAAAGAATATGAGAGTTAGCATCAAATTAGTACAATCAAAATTAATCAGAGGAACAAAGTACTGACTTAAAAAAGAGACAGGGCAGCAAAATCACTACAAAAGAAAAATGGGAGAAAACATTACTAGAACGTTTTTTTAAAGAAATGCCGTAGATGCTTGAGAAATACTCAAGCAGAAAGAAAGAGAATTTCTCAAAATTGTTAATGAGATAAGGTAAAAATCACAAGAGATATATGTTACTTATTAGAAGAAAATAATTAAAAGGAATTAAAGATAGTTTTCATATTCTCTCTGTCACAGTTGTAATTTTGCTTACCACAAATAACTGCAAAGGTTGTTCAGCAGGTAAAGAAGCTGAACTTTTTTTGATTTTCACAGAAACTTTAGCTTCTTCTTCTGACTGTTTTCCTTCTGCATCTTCAGCATATTTTTTCCTTTTAACCTGGCGATTCGATCTTCTCTTCTGGAATTAACCATAAACGGAGCAATTTTATGGTTTATTTTAAAAGATTAACTTAATATTTTCAAAAGGTTGATACATGTACACACTAATTTTAGGAGATTTCTTTCCCGTTTTTTGTTCTGATAACAAAAGGAAGAGTATTACTTGCTCATTGCCACAAAAGGATTAAAGGATTGTAACCTCAGGCTGCTTCCTGAATTTTGGGGAAACAATTTCTTTTAGTCAGCTATTTTACGACTTAGGCAACGTGTATTTCTAGTTTTTAAGATCTTTTGTGTAGTTCTGAAAATATACTCCAAAGTGCATTATTGTCTAAATAATTAGCCTGATAAGAAGAGACTTAGTCTTAATAGAAATAAAGGCAATATGAAGGTTTTTGTACTTTAAAAAGAAACAAAGTAAAAAGAATGTGGAGAATAAATGATTAAGTTTTAAAGTCATCAAATATTTAAATAAAGCAGGAAAAGGAATTAGTTAAAGCTTAATTACTTCTAATTTTTCTTAAAAAGGGGAATATTGTGGTAAAGATAAAATAAGGTCTTTGTTATAAATACTATGCAATGGTATAAGTGAAGCATGATTATATGGTTGGAGTATGATTATAGTTTTTAAAATCTAAATATCTTAAAAGTAAAATATCATGTAAGAGATGATTGCATTTAAAACCACCAAAACTCTGACTCAGATTTAGAAGTTATGGACTTCACTATGGACTCAAAAATTAAAACAAGTTTTCATGAGGTTAAATTATTGTATCTATTTTAAATTAAAAATTTTACATGTATTTAAAACTCAAAAATGTATATTGTAAACTAAAAAATAAACTATCCTTCATAAGCTACTTATTAAGCACAGAAACTCTTACTTTTTATGGACTCTTGCATTCTACAAATAACTGCAAGTGTTGTTCATCAGATTAAGTAAGCTAAAATAATTTTGTTCTTCATAGAAACTTTTGATGCTTCTCCTTCATTGTTTCCCTTCTGCATCCTCAGCAAAATTTTTTTTCTTTTAGCTTAACTTTGAAGATCATCTTACTTAAATGAACTACACATTTTATCAGTGTATATGTGTAATATGTTATTAATTTGAAGAATTCATGACAATTTGCAAAGGTAGAACTGAAATTTATGTACATACTATCTATAAAGAGTTGCTAGCATAAACTAATAGTGAAAACAACACTGGAAAGGGCATAATTCAGAAGAAAAATTATTTGAAAATATCTTTAAAAATCATTCAATGCTAATGATTACCATTACTCACTATGAATTATTTATATCTACTTATTCAAACAGATATAGCCTGACATCTCTCCATGCAGCAACACTTTGTCCATTAGTTCAGTTATTTTTTCCAATAATTTCTAGTCCTAGTCTTATAAAATATCCTTTTTAAGGATATTGCCAATTAACTCCTAGGACATTGGGAAATCATTTTGAATTACATACAGACCATATAGTACTTTTAGAAAGAAAATAAGTGTCATAAAATCATGCTACAATTCAAAAAGGATAAGAATCATTAATGACCCTGAAATCATTATGACCCTGAAATCATTCAGATTACATTTCTTTAAATATTTTATGATTTAGATTTCTCATTAATTTATATTGGCTATGTCTCCCCATATTTTCTTTCCTAATTTACAAAGATTTTTTGCCATAGTAGCAAAGAGATCTTAAATTTAGCCAACAGCCTACAAAATCAAGAAAAAAATGTTTAAAAAAATTTTTTGGATGGGGGAAGGTAGGGCAATTGGGGTAAGTGACTTGCCTAAAGTTACACATATAGTAAGTGTTAAGTGGTCTGAGGTCAAATTTGAACTCAGGTCCTCCTGACTCCAGGACTGGTGCTCTATTCACTGCGCCACCTAGCCGCCTCCCAAGAAAAATTTTTTAAATGATATATTTTGTCCACTAAATAAAGTTCCTCTATATGGAAAGAATCTACATGAGTTTGTGTACTCAGTTTAAAATGTAGTTTGAACTTTTTAATGATAACAATATTGGAAGACAAGATTAAAACCTGTATGATAGGCTAACCATGTGTAAAGTCAATAAGCTTTTTTCCTTAAAAACAGTTGTTCTGAAGAATGCAACCCAATCAGTGTCACATACCTGAATCTATATAATAAAGAGCTATGTTAACTAGGCATCTTAGCTTAAAAGAAATTTTAACATATGCATTCTCAGGAAAAAGAAAAAGTAGAAAAAAACTTTTGGATTTCCTAATTTCCAGTATGGTAACAATATAAGTAATTTTTAAAAGTCTTTAAAAATTCAATTCCCTTAAGTTAGTTAAAAGAAAGAAAAAACAAATTGGTAGCTGGGTTTGGAAAATGCCTAAATATACACTGGTGACATTCAATTTCAAGGTTACATAGGGAAGATATGAATGACTAGGGGAAGTTAACAGTCTTGGACAATAAATTAAATGGGCTTATAATAATGAATGTAAATCTAATAAAATAATTTTGCTCAACTCCATTCTTTTGGGTATTGTGGTAGAACAGAACCTTTAGGAACCCACATTTTATTGATGTTCAATGGGTCGTTGTTACAAAGAATGGAGGGATTTTCATGTACAATAATGGTTCTTGGGAGTATCAATCATCCTATCAATCAACAGACATTTATTAAGTGCCAGGCATCAATGCTAGGTGTAGGGAAACAAAGACAAAAATGAAACCATCTATGCTCACCACGGAATTGACATACCACTCAAAAGAAAATAACATGTACAAAGATAAGTAAACACAAAGTTGATGAAAGGTAAATTCAAATTACAAAGTAATTCACTGATGGGTGGGGAGGAATATTAATAGCTGGGGGGATCAGGACAGGCCTCATGGAGGAGGTGGCATTTCAGCTGAGCTCTGAAAGAAGCTAGGGATTCTTATAGGAGGGGATGAGAAGGGAGAGTATATTCCAGGTAAGAATGACAGTATATGTCAGCGGTTCTCAACCTGTGAGTCGGGACTCCTTTGGGGGTCGAACGACCCTTTCACAGGGGTTACAGGGGTCCGCCTAAGACCATCGGAAAACACATATTTCCGATGGTCTTAGGAACTGAGACACTGCTCCTCTATTCATCTCCAGGTGGGTCCACCCACATGCAGATACGCCCACAAAGGAATAGTAAAGGGTCATGGCATTAGGAAGGTTGAGAACCATTCAATGTGTGCATGTGGAACAGCAAATAGCCAATATGGCTGGAATGTAGGCTTTGAAGGGGAGTAATAAATAATAAGCCTGAAAAGTAGGTTACTGAAGACAGGTTGCAAAGGGCTTTAAAGGTCAAAGGTTTGTATTTTATCCTACAGACAATAGGGAGTCACACTACTGTAGAGACTGGAGTTTTCAGATCAGGTAAAAGACAGCAATTCATCCATTTCTCATCAAGTACTCTGCGTCTTTTCTTTGTTTAATCTTTGCTCTATTTGTTGGCATAAAGGATTCTGTCTCATTCTCTTCTGCCTCTGCCACTGTGGTATCTGGGTACACTATCATCCTCTGTGCAATGTCTTCTTTTCACTAGGATAATTATATTTCACTAATACTTTTGTGTCATTAAGCAACTTAAGAATATAAAAGACATATTTAACTCCAAGGTAATATGTGTTCAACAATAAGTGAGAGAAATGAACAAAGAATAGACTTAAAGATACAGATCTCTCCCAAACCATACAGAAAGCCAGAAGGCTATCCCAAAGGGTGAGACAGATGGAGAAAATTTCACTCACCATTATACTTTAAGAATAGTAAAATTGTTTAGGGGTCAGTTAGGTGGCAGATTGAGTACAAGGCCCAAACTCATCTTCCTTAGCTCAAGTATGGCCTCAGACACATAATGTGTGACTTTGGGCAAGTCACCTAAGTCTGTTTGCCTCAGTTTCCTCATCTGTAAAATGAGTTGGAGAAGGAAATGGCAAACCAGTCCAGTATATTTACTGAGAAAACCCCAAATCGGGGCACAAAGGATCAGAATGACTAAAACTACAACAAAATTGTTTACAGGTCATGAAAGTTGATTGAGAGAATAATGCTATTGCACAGATTTTCAAAAGGAATAAGTAAAATTTCCCACAACAATACCTGAGGGGAATTACTAGTAACAATGACAGGGTCTTCAACTTTTAGTTCTAGCAACTGTGGGGAGCAGGGAAAATTTTGTGGTGATTTTTTTTTTCTGTTCTGCCACGGCCAAATGACTGCTATTTATGCTCAAAATGAAGAGAAAGAAGCTCCAAGTCTAGTCCTCTAAGTACTTTGCCACCTAACTTGCTAAACAAAGTCTAGTCCATCCTTAAAAAAAACTCCACTGTATTATTATCATTCCCTCAAGCTATCACCCTTGTCTTTATATCTCTCTTCTCTCTCAGCCAAACTCTGAAAAACAAACAAAAAACCAAACAAAAATCCCCTTTCTACACTAATTGTTTTGACTTCCTTTCCCTTCACTCCTCAACACTGCAATTTTACATTCAAACTCATCACTCAATTACAACTACTTGCCCAAAAGTTACTAAATGATTTATCTGTAAATTCTGATGATCTTTTCTAAATTTTCATCCTTTCTGTCCTCTCTGTAGTATCTGCTATTGTTGACTAACCTCAGCGTTATCCTCAACTTCCCATTCTTTCTCACTTCACATACACAATCAGTTGTCAGATCTAGGTGGCACAGTAGATGGAGTGCTAGGTCTGGAATCAGAAAGACCCAAGTTCACACCCAGTCTCAGACACTTACTAGCTACACGACTTTGGGCAAATCACTTAAACGCTTTGCTTCAGTTTCCTTAACTGTCAAATGGAGATAATAATACCTACTTCTCAGAGTTGTGAGGATCACTTGGCACAGTACCTGGCACACAGTAGGTATTATATAAATGTTAGCTGGCATCATTATCATCATCATCACCTTTATATTTCTCAATCTACAAAATCTCCCAAATTCTTCCCTTCTAACTATTCACACAGTCACCTACTTACTGGTTTAGGCCGTCTTTACCTCTTGCCTGGACTACTACTGGAATGGCCTCATCAATGTAAGTCTCTACTCACTCTCACTCATCATATAGAGAGCTGCCAAAGTGATTTTTGTTAAGCACGGGTCTGACCATTTTACTTTTTTGCTTCAGTGACTCCCTACTGTCCCTAAGATAAAATAAAAAACTTTATCTGCCCTTTAAAGCTCCTTGTGACTTGGTCCAATTCATACTTCTAGCCTGATTATATATCACTACATTTCTTACCCTCTAAGTTCTAGCCTAACTGGGCTCTTTGCAATTACTCAGCCATGGCACTCCATCTCCCATCTCAATGTCTTTGTACAGGCCACCACTCATTCCTAGAATGCTCTGCCTCCTCACTTCAGCTCAAGCACCAATAGCCAATAATAGAAATAATTAACATTAATATAGCATTTTCATGCAAAGTGCTTTATATACTTTATCTAATATGATCCACACAACAACCCTGTGAGGTAGGTGCTATTATTATTATACACATTTATACATATAAAATTGAAGCCTGGTACAATTAAGTGACTTGCTATGGGTTATATAGCTGCTAAATGTCAGGAATGATATTTGGAGCCACTTCTTTCGTACATGTCTCCCCTGACAGAAAATAGTCTTCCTTGAGCACAGGGATTTTCCATTTTTATCTTTGTGTTCTGGCAACTAGCAAAGTTCTTGGCATATACTCAAAACTTAATAAATGCTTGCTGATTGACTGATTTAATTGGTATACTTACTCCTCTCCACCAGAAGGAGATCATAGTAACTCCATAAAACTATGTCATTCTACCCAATTTTTAGCCATGTGTTTCTGTAAATCCTCCAAAGATTATCCACCCAATGTCTTAGAGGCAATCTTCTGGTTTTCTTAATATTTTGTGTATACATCTATAGCAGAATGTCCATTGTTATTGCTTCATTCTTTTATGATTATATATGAACTTAATGTTATCTTTTTATACCACTTCTAGTGCACAAGTCATCACTGATAATATGATGATGGCTATTTTATACTTAAGTGGCTCTCCATTATCATTTGGGTAATCTACAACCTAAATTCTTTTTGTACTGAGTTGTTTTATGCTACACAGTTTACAATCTTCCTTTGGACTGTTAAGCATATGAGTTTGTACTCAAATGACAAGGAGATCAAATGACTACTGGAAAAGGCAATTTCTAGGGTATTTTGGCTCCTTCACTGTAGAATTTTGCATTAATTAAACAATTAAAGAATGGTGATATTAAGAATTAATTTCTTTCTTTCATTTCCTAGCATTAACAGTTTGTTTAAATATGCCAAAACTGTTGTGTTGTTTCCTTTTCTTTATTTTCTAATTCTGTACTACTTTTGACCAATGTTTTAACTAGCTGATGCACTGAGTACACACAGAAAACATATTCTCTAATGACTGCTATGTGTGTAACCAATGGATGGATTCCTCTTAAATTCAAAGTTAATTTCAATTTTCTTGTGTGCATTATTTGGTACTTGACATACCCAGGCAGTGTGAAATTTTTTTGGAAGAAATATTCATGAGGTCTATAGCATGAAAAATTTTTTGGCCATTGGGATTAATTAAAAAGATTTTCAACTTTCCCATTCACTAGGTGGGAAAAGAAGGAGATACACTAAAATAATTATACTGAATTGGATTCTATCTCCTACATACCCAAGTAATAAAATATGACCTACCAACCCTAACATCCTGTCCCTCCTGCTTTATTTCACATATACATATGGTACATATTGGTCCTTTTCATAAAAGGACTTAAAATTTGGTAAACAGGAATCTTTTTCCAGGAACAAAAGTAATTTTCTACGAATTTCCCATTCTTCCCTGTGAAAAAGTTACGTACTTCTAAGAAGAATTCAAGATTATCTACTATCTTCTGTAGACAGTAAGCTCATAGCTATACAGATCTAAGGCACTCTTCCTAAACTTTAAATAAAGCTTCTCAAAGGCAAGAGCTGTTTCATTTTTTTTCTGTATCTCCACCACCTAGCATTGTGCTTGGTACACAATAGGCATTTAATAAATGTTGACTGACTGATTCACTTATAAAAATGTAAATGTGTCATTATCTAACACGTTTTTCCTCCAAGAGTAAGTACATGATCTTATCATAAAATTCAGTTCTTTCAACATATATCAAGGTATGATGATTTTAAAAAATAATCATACTTCTTAGACTCTAAAGGCTAAATAAAACATAAATGAATTGTTGGCTTTTTATGTCATCAAGTTAATGTCATATATACTATATTTCATTCTACTATGCAGCTATAAATTAAGCAAAGCATTAATAATGTTATTTATTCTCACAAAAGTACTTTGTAAGCAATAATTTTTTTTTACTAAATAGTTTTTTTCAGGTATATAGTGTTCTTACTACTTTCTGAATGTGTAAAATGGTGACCTCATATTATCAGACCATAAACGTCTAAAGTATATAGTGTCCTTACTCCTTTCTGAATGTGTAAAGTGGTGACCTCATATTTTTAGACCATAAATATACCTTTTCTAACTCATTTTCAGAGTTTTTTTTTTCCTAATGTTCTTCAGAATACTATTTTAACCTGATAAATCTTCCCTTCCTGACTTTAACATTTTCTGTCATCAAGACTTAGGGGCATCATCAAAGCAAACTAATATTGGTTGAGACAACCTTCAATTCAGGCATTTTGCATTAGTGGCCAGAAGCATTATGGTTAATTAATAACAACACTTCATTCCTATGACATATTACCTGCTTCCTATAATATTCCCAATAGGGTCTGCAGAAGGAAAAGCAGAAACCCTCCAAACATGGCAAGCCTGGAAGGACAACACCATCAACTTCAGGCCACTAGGTATAGTCAGACTGAGAAAATATCAAATATTAAAGGTCTAAGGTAACAAAAATAAATTTCACTTACATACCTTTGAGATTTAAGTTACGTCTGACTCCAAATTAAAGATAAATTAAGTTACAATCCTTTGAAACTTAAGTGCTTTTGTCATTGAAAGGACTCTCAAGGATGGCACGCTTGGTTTAGTAATTAATTACAAGGCAGTCCTTCCCAACAACATTTATCTTTTATGCTAAAATTAAAGTACAGACATACTATAGTGAGAAGCACAAAGAAAAAGCACGTGTTGTAGACTGCGCTATCTACACTACCATTTCATTATTTGGTAATTGCATAATGAAAAGATGGCCAGCATTATTCTAATAAAAAAATTAACCAGAAATTCTTTATGCTGAACAAGTAAAATATTAGGTTTACTTAGGTCAAGTACAATATTATATATGAAGAAAATAATCTAGGCCATATAGTATCAGGAGCTTAGGTCACTGCCCTTACCTCAACTCTTGCAGCAGCCCAGGAGCCTTGAGCCACTACTCTCCATTGGATAAGAAGCTGCATAAGGAAGAAGAAAGGCCATTCAGGGGCTTCCTGGCCCCTTCATAAAACAACTGTCACTAACCCTACTGCCAATAGCAGTACTTTAGTTACTAGAGTGTGGAGGGTGAGAAGACTGATGATGATCATATTATGTATTTTTTCTAAGCTCACAAAGCTATTGTGATTGCCTCGAGGGAAAAAAAAAAAAGAGGAACTAAGCATAATATTAAGTTAGGTAATTTTAACAGAATCACTGTTTTACTTGGCATATTCAAACTACAAGAACTCATATAGGCTTTACAAAAATTATATGTTTCGCTTTGATCCATCTCTTATATTTTACTTTTAAAAAAATCACTTTTTTAAAATTTAAAACTGCATATATCCAGTTACCAAAAAACATTATAGAGGTACAAAACATAATTATCATTACTATACTGCTGTTGTAAAATGTTGTCAAGGATATCTATCAAATGAATGTATTTTTATGAGGAAAATGGGTACATGTTTTCCTTGGGTAAAATAATAATCAAATGCTCCTATGAGTATCTGTCTTTCTTTAAAAACAAAACAAAACAAAACAAAATTTTTAAATACTCACTTGAGAATCTTCATCTCTGAATGGACGCTGTGGAATCTGCTCAGCATCAGACATTTCATCTGAAGACACATTCTTTCTTTTTTGCTTCTTACCCAATGTAATAATGAGCTTCCTGTTTCAAGATTTTTAAAAAACAAAGTTAAAAGAGTATAACCTTCATCATGATTTCAGAAGAATCAAATTCACATAAAAAATTTTCTTACAGCTTACTGGTATTCCGTAGAATTTATACTTATTGAGGGCAGAGATTGTCTGCAATTTTTGTCTCTCTACCTAGGCTGTAGCACAATGTCTGCACATAGTGATGTTTAATTAATGCTTATTAAATTGAATGGAATATCATTCAAGGGTAGTCCAACCATATGATGTTTATCTGTAGGAAATTCACAATGAATATTTAAGTAGACACATGTGATTCAAGTGAACAGGTAAAATTTTATCCATGCCACGATATAGTACATACAAATGCAGTACAGGAGTCTCAAATGATTAAATCCTGCTTATTATCACTGATTTTTATTTTGGAATCACAAAAGACCAGGAATTTCTTACTGGTATGTATAATTACAAAGGCCATGGTTTAAGAATCCCCATATCACACTAATCACCACAAAGTATAAAAATTATAAAGCAATGAAACTCAATTTTATGTATTCTTATTGCAAGTAAGGTGACAGACTGAAATCTCCCAAAACTAATTTCTACAACGTAAAGGACAGGAAATGGATCTGGTCAATAAAGAAACCAATAAGAATTTATTAAGAGCCTCCTTTGTGCTGGACACTGTACTGGATGCTTGGGATACAAAATTAAATTGAACTGTACCTGTCCTCAAGGAATTTATATTTTATCAGGTAAAATACTCCATATACATACAAGTTTGTACAAAATATATACAAGATCCTTTCTGTGAAGAGGACCCAGTATCCTGGGAGATGAGCAAAAGTCTTACACGGGAGGTGGCATTTGAGCTAAGCTTTAACTCTAGAGTCTAAGAGGCAAAAGTGTGTTTACCAAGCACTGGGGACAACCCTTGCAAAGGCAGAGAGAGAAGCTGGAATGTAAATCTGAGGAATAAAGAAGAACTGTGTGACTAGATTGTAGATTTTGAAGGAGAATAATGTATAAAAAGCCTGGAAAGGTAGGTCAGAGTCACATTGTCTAGGATTTAAAATGTCAAACATGGTACAGATTTGATCCTAGAGGCTAGAGGAGTTTACTGAACAGGATGGAGAGTGACATGGTCAGATTCATATTTTATTAACATAATTCTGACAGTTACACAGAGAATGGATTAGGAAGAGAGAAATTTGAGGCAAGGAAACCAATTAGGAATTTAATTCAATAGTCAAGGCAGTAGAGGTGATAAGTGCCCAAACTACACTGGGATCTGTGGGAATAGAGAGAAGGGGACTGAATGAAGATGTTGTGGAGGTAGATTTAGCAAGATGTGTAACCAATTTGATATGGGAGAATGAAGAGTCAAAGTGTAACTGTAAGTATGGTGTTACCCTCAATAGAAACATGAAAATCAAAAAGGGTGAGTCTACAGGGAGAAAGATGCTGAATTCTGTTTTAGATATGTTGAGCTTTATAACTGCAGGATATCCAGCTTGTGACAGGTCCATTCTCCCAGGAAGTAGGGCACAAACAGACTGAAACAGCTAAAGTGAATGATGACTCCTTAAGTAACATCAAAGAAATTCTATAAATCCCTTGTGTGCATCCTTATTTAGCTTACTCATGAATGGTGGATTATTCAAAAGGTACCTGAAATTGGTTACTTAAGACTGGGGTATTAAAAAGGCCTCAACTCACTTGGCCCTCCTAACTATAAAAAGATATGTCTTAACCACTGTCACCATTGAGGAACATTTATTGTTCTGGAAAAGTCTGGTTTGCTCAAACTACAAATGTGTACTTCTTTGCCTTTCAGACATCAGAACTAACAGCAAAAATTTTGAAGTGGCTAGAAAGACTCATTAACACAAATATCCTTGTATTCGTGTGTATGTATGTATGTATGTGTGTGTGTGCGTGTGTGTACCATCAATGATTTGCATTCAATGATCATAGCACTAAATGCTGTGGCTAGATTTTAGGGAATGTGGTGCTCTATTCCTTTAGGTACTGAACCTGACTAACTGAAATGCAATTAGAATTCTAGATCAAAAAAAGTAAAAAAGCTTTTGACTAAATAGTAGATGATGTCCACAATACAGCTACACAGTGTAATGGAGAGAATGCTGGACTCATGAAGTTAAAGTACTGAAATCATGAAGTTAAAGTACTTACAATCATGAGTTAAAGTACTGCCTCAGACATTTATTAGCTGTGTGTGACAGGCATCTGTGTGTTTACCTAAGCAAGTCACTTAATCAGAAGGCTTCAGTTTCTTCATCTGTAAAATGGGGATAATACTAGCTTCCATCTTACAGAGCAGTTGTGAAGATCAAATGAGACAACATATGTAAAGGGTTTTGTAAACCTTAAAACTTATAAAATTAGTTATTATTGTTATTATTCAAATCAAGCTCCATATAAGAGTTGGTTGAAAAAGCATTTTAGATTCATCAAAAAAGTAACTAAAAGATCCAAATCCCTTGACTCAAAGGGTCTACTGCTGGCATATACTGCAAGAATATCAAAAACCAAAAGAAAGGACCCATAGAAACTAAAGAATTCATTGATGCACTTTTTGTAGTAGCAAAGAATTAGAAATAAAGTAGGCATCTATTGATTGGGAAATTGTTAATCAAAGTGGCACATAAATGTAATTTATTATTAGTGCACCACAAAAAATAACGATTATGAATTCATAAAAGCATGGAAAACAATAAATTGATATGGAATGAAGAAAGTAAAACAAGGAAAATAATATAAATAATGACTACAAAATCGTATATGTAAAGTTTTTTTTTAAAGCACCAAATACCGTATAATTATAATGATGAAGCCTGGCTCTAGAGAAAACTTGAAAAGGGTACCTTTCTCCCTTCATTTCAGAGGTGAAGAAACCTGGATGTTGAATTTTGCATATAAGCCTTTGGACAAGACTGATGTGATTGAGTGGTTTTGCAAAACTGCTTTTTTTTCCCCCCTTTAAAAAAATCTTTTGTCAGTAGAAGCAGCAAAACTCTGCAGCTCTCCCCATAACCACCTCAAATACCTATAAAATATGACTCTAAACAAATTTTAAAGCTCCAGAACTCACAAAATGACAGAGTAACAAAGCTGCTGAAGACAGCCAAGCAGGCAGACAGGAAGGGGTTCATCGCTGTGCACTGGGAGCCCAGACCAGCACCACATGAACCCATGGCCGGAGTCCTAGGGCCACCAGAACAAGCCACGGCTGGAGCGTGAATCACCAGCAGCTGTGGTGTTTTCCAGATTACCAAGCCATAAGAAACAAGGACTAAGTGAAAGGTCAGTGGAACTTGGATAAAATCGGGGAAGAGGGTCCAGCTGACTGCCCAGCTTTCGAATAATTCCTTCAGAATTAGAGTGCAGCAAATTTAAAAGTAAATGTTAAAAATAGTCTTTACATGTAACTGGGAGGAAACAAAATATATCATTTACATATACACACCTATACGTGTGTGTGTGTGTGTGTGTGCGCACACAATTCATGAAGACTATCTACCAATAGAGGACTTGCAAGCTACATCAGTAAAGGGAGTACTCACACTGACAAAAACACAAATCCTTTAAGTACTGAATTTCAGAAGACCCATAAAGTATTATAGATCTACATAAAATCATGTAGTGTGGTTATTCGATAATACAAAAATTTTCCTAAAAGCATGGGGATGATGACATGCAATAATCTTAAGTGGAGAGGGTTCATTTAATGGTGAGGTAATGTTTAGTTCTTAAAGTTGATGAGACAAGAAAAACAATGCCACATGCAACATAAATAGTAATGACCACTACATGATCATCATATATTTATATTTATAAATAACCCACATGAACACTACCATAATGAAAGTTAAGGTGAAAAGAATCATGGGTCAGAAAATGAACCTCTAAAAGTATACACAAGTAACATAGCCAGATTGTTATTTTTCATGAACAAAGAGTCACTACAAAACCGAGAGGATTTCACATTTGATCCTGGAGGTGATAGAGAGCCCCTGGAGTTTACTGAATGGGAGGGATCATGTGGTTAGAACTGTGCATCAGGAAAATCACTTTGGACCACCAAGAGGAGGATAGAAAAACTGAAAATTTACAGGCCCCTAGAAGTATCTCTGAAAACAGCTGCACAAAACCCCTGAAGTTTGGGATAGGACACCCTAAAAACTGGAAGCAGAGTCCTGCCTTAACAAAGAGTTAGACCAATATAAATTGGTCACAAGTCATGGAAGAGCTCAAAAAGGGTTTTGAAAATCAAGTAAGAGAATTAGAGGGAAAAAAGCTTCCTTTCTCTTCCAGAAAGGAGAGTGATGCAAGAAAATCATGAAAAGTGAGTCAACAACTTGCTAAAGGAGACCAAAAAAAAATACTGAAGAAAAATAACACCTTAAAAAATAGACTAACCCAAATGGCAAAAGAGGTCCAAAAAGCCAATGAGGAGAAGAATGCCTTAAAAAATAGAATTGGCCAAATGGAACAGAAGGTTCAAAAGCTCACTGAAAAAAATAATTCCTTTTTTTTTCTTTTTTGCTGTTGCGTTTTGGAGGGGGGAAGGCAGGGCAATTGGGGTTAAGTGACTTGCCCAAGGTCACACGGCTAGTAAATGTTAAGTGTTTGAGGCCAGATTTGAATTCAGGCCCTCCTGACTCCAGGGCCAGTATTCTATTCACTGCGCCACCTAGCTGCCCTGAAAATAATTCCTTAAAAATTATAATGGAGCAAATGGAAGCAAATGATTTTGTGAGAAATCAAGAAATTATAAAATGGAACCAAAAGAATGAAAAAAAAAAGAGAAGACAATGTGAAATATCTCACTGGAAAAACCTCTGACCTGGAAAATAGATCCAGGAGAAAGAATTTAAAAATTACAGGACTACCTGAAAGCCATGATCAAAAACAGAAGACAATGTGAAATACCTCACTGGAAAAACCATTGACCTGGAAAACGTCCCAGGAGAGAGAATTTAAAAATTATTGGATTACCTGAAAGCCAGGATCAAAAAAAGAACCTAGAAACCATCCTTCAAGAAATTCTCAGAAGCAAACACTTTTGAAAAGGGACCGGGTCAAAGGAGAGAATAAATAGGGGGCGTGTTAGGATGGAGGGAAATATAGTCTTTCACAACATGACTATTATGGAAGTATTTTGTATAACTATATATGTATAATCTACATATTGAACTGCTTGCCTTCTCAATGAGGGTGAGTAGGGAGAGAACAGAGAAAATTTGGAATTCAAAAGTTTTAAAAACAAATGTAAAAAAATGTTTCTACATGCAACTGGAAAATAAGATAAACAGGTAATGGGGTAGAGAAATCTATCTTGTCCTACAAGAAAGTAAGGAGGAAAGGGATAAGAGAAGGGGGTGAGGTACGGTGATAGAAGGTAGGGTAAACTGGGGGAATGGGTAATCAGAATGTATGCCCTCTTGAGGTGGGGGAGGGGAGAGATGGGGAGAAATTTGGACCTCAAAATCTTGCGGAAATGAATGTTGAAAACTGAATAAATTAATTTAAAAAAGGAAAGCAGCCAGGTGTAGTGGTACATGCTTCTAATAGCTTATATCAGGGTAGCTGAGGCTAGTGAGATCTTTTGAAATTGGAGTTAGGAACTACAGTGGGCTAAAGCCAACTGGGCATCCAAATAAAGTCCAGCACCAATTAGAGGCCTGTAACAGGATCCCGAGTCAAGTTGTCTAAATAGGGAAGAACAAGCCCAATTAGAAATGGGACAGGTCCAAGCTCTTATGGCTTAGGAGTAGAATTGGTACTGTGAGAGGTTGTTGTACTTCTAGCTTGGAATGGAGTGTCCCTTCCCCTCCCCCATCCAAAAGAGCCCTCTTCTCTACTACTCTACGTCTCAAAATGCTTTGACATAAAATCTCCTTTATGTTTACTTACTCCTAACTCAGAAGAGGAGGCCCTTTTCTCTAAGACCAACCTCTCTTAAACCCTGCATCTCCTCTCCCTACCATTTATACTGGCAGACAACCCCCACAACTATCCTCCCTTCTAATTTTCTATTTCTCCCTTTCTACTAATTCATTCTCTAATACTTGCAAATATGACCAGGTCTCCTCTATTCTTAAAAATTCAAAGCTTGAACCAATCATTTCTTCAAGCTATTATCCTAAATCTCTCCCTCCTTTTCACAGCCACAATGCTAAAAAAAGAGATGTCTATACTCACTGCTTCTATTTTCTTTCACTCCTCAATCCCTTGTGTAATTTGGCTTCCAATTTCACTTAACTGAAACTACTCTCTCTAAAGTTTTTGTTGTTCAGCTGTTTTTCAGTTGTGTCTGACTCTTCATGACCCCATTTGGGGTTTTCTTGGTAAAGATACTGGGGTGGTTTGCCATTTCCTTCTCCAGCTCATTTGACAGATAAAGAAACTGAGGCAAACAGGGTTAAGTGACTTGCCCAGGGTCACAGAGCTAGTTTTTGAGGCCAGATATGAACTGAGAAAGATGAGTCTTCTGGACTCCAGGTCCCATACTTATCCAGTGTGCCACCTAGCTGCCCTCTCTCTAAAGTTACCAACTGACAAATCCAATGTCCTTTTCTCAATCCTTTTCATTCTCTTAGAAGCAACTGACACTGCTGATTATGCTTTCCTCTAGGGATATTCTCTTTTCTCCAGATTTTTGCAACCCAGTTCTCCTTTATTTCTCTTTCTACATGCCCCAGTCTCTTTTGCTGAATCATTATCCATGTCACATATCCTCAACATATGTGTGAAATGACTCTAAGTTTCTGTCCTATACCCATCTCTCCCTCTACTCTCTACTTCTTCCTTTCTCCCCCATGTTTAGTTTATGCAAATGATTCAGATTTATATATCTAGTACCAATCTCTCAACTGAGTTCCAGTCTCACATCACTAATTGCCTATGGGAGGTTTCCCATAATCACCTCAAACTCAACACACCCAAAATTCTATTCTCCTCCTCCTCTGAACCTTTCTCCATCCCAGTCACTAACTTTCAGTCATCCAGGTTCCCAAGTAGGGAGTCATGCTTCAGTGTTAACTCTCCTTCACCCTCCATATTTAGTCATTTGCCAAGTCTTACCTGGGACACTGAGGATTTAGATGGCTTGCCCAGAATCACATAAGCAGGGAGTGTCAGAAGATCGTAGATTTAGAGCTGGAAGGAACCTTGGAGGCTACTGAGTCCAAATCCCTTATCTTATAGGTAATGAAACTGAGGCACAAAGACATTATTAAGTGATTTGCCCATGGCTGTGTAACTAGTAAGATTCTGAGACAGGAATTTGAGCTAAGGTCTTAAGCAGCTAGATGGTACAGTGAATAGTATAATGGGGAAAGTCAGGAGGACCTGAATAAAAATCTGGTCTCAAATTCAGATCATATACTTACTAGCTGTGTGACTTTAGACAAGTCACTTAACCTCTGTTTTCTCAAAGTAAAAATGGAAATAATAATAGCACCTACCCATACTTGTTGTGAAAATCAAATTAGATAATATTTGTAAAGCTTTGAGCATAATGCCTGGCATATAGTTGACACTATATAAATGACAGCTGCTATTATGATTGTTGTTACTAGGTCTTCCTGACTCTAAGGCAGACTCTCCAGCCACTATCCCCTTATCTCCCCTGCCCTTGTCTCCAAAGTAGAAATTTTTTTTTAAATAGCTGTGACAAAGTATGTTGCTTATTTGTCATATTTTTGTAACTCTCATCAACTCTACTTCTAAACATCCTTTTATTTATTCCAGGAAATGTATACCTTGTGAGCGCTCACCATTTATTCCCCCACATATTCCTCATGGTAATTTAGTCAAGTAGATAAGCTAACTATGTGACCTTTTCATGTTTTTAAAAAATATAGAAGAGAAGCTTGATAAATAAAAAGCATGCCTCAGAGTCACTTAGACCTGGGTTCAAATTCAGTCTTTAAAACATACTGGCTATATGATCTTAGGCAAGTCACTTACCTTCTCAGTGCTCCAGGCAACTCTTTCAGAATATAAATTGTAGAAGAATGGCTAATGTGCATTAGTAGAGGGAGTTTCCACACTGAGTTCTCTATATCAATAAAATAATAAGACTGGGCCCTTCCCCCCCAAAAAACCCCCAAACAAATATTGGAAGTTTTAATCTAATACACTGCATTTGAATGTTTAAAAGGCCATGGAGATAATGTTCACTTCACTAAATGAAAGGCTACCATAGAAATGCTTTTTAAAGAAGGGTTTATTGAACAAAAGCAGGTCTCGATTTCCATGGTGCAGTAAAAGTTCATCTCAATGGTACTCAAGTAACCAACATTTGTCCCAGTGAAAGTCAAAGATAGAGAATTCTACTTAAAAACCAGCTGGTCTGAACCTTTCAAACACAATGAAAGCTTCTGGAAATTCTTTTCTCACATCACCAACACTTAAGCTGTCTTAATCCTCAACTGGTAATCAAATAATTTCTGCTAAAGAATTAGCTGATAAGGTTCAAAGAGTAATCCTTCCCAGAAATATATGCATTTTAAAAGAGAACTATGGAAGATGGAAAAGTCAAAGACCCAGGCTATCTGACTTTGCTTCTCTGACAGATGACCTTACATTCTTCACACCCAACAAAAGTGTGAATCCTATCATCTCTCACTTGACACAGGATCCCTAACCTAGAACCACATTGAGGAGAATATTTACATTATTCACTGGCATATTCATTTTTTTTAAACTTGGGAGTTTCCTTCATGCCTTTTAAAATTCCAAGGTACAAATATAAAAGTGTGTATGAAAATAAATCCTACTCCCTTTACACAAATCTCATCTCCTGTCTCCCACTGAACCTCATTCTCATCTTCTACAACCCTACTCCACACCCCCATTTCACACTCCAGATACACCTTCCTTTTCCACTATGTTCTCTGGTACATTATTAATAAACTTGTTTTTATCTTAAACTTTTTCCTTCATTATTCCCACTGTTTTTTTACCTCTTACTAAGGTTGCCTCAAGTCTACTGACAGCATATCCCTGGCCACCCATTGTACAGCTGTTGTAAACTCCTTACTCCTCCAATACCCACTTTTAGACTCTCCCTTTATCATCATCATACAGGAACTTCTCCTTTTAGGTTCATTCAGACCACAATTTATCACCCAGTCATGATTCTGGTAGCTGTTACTTAATGACTCCTATGACATTCTCTGTCCTTCCTCAATGAATTTAGTGCCCGAATTATAGTTTCCCTCTCCACTCCAACTCATGCCCTCATTCTAGGGGACTTCAGCACACATTGATAGTCCTCAAATATCTTAACTTGCCAGTTCATTCTCATGACTTCCACTGTAACTCATCTATATAGAGATCATCATATCAATATTGATAAGTGTTCTAATTCCATGCTCATGAACTCTGAAATTCCTTTATCTGTTCAGCCTTTTATCAATCTATCTTTCTCTCTAGTTTACAACCCCTTATCCTGTTTTTCATCCTCACTATGACCTCTAATCTCTCCATTCAAAATACTTTCCATGCCATCTCCCCATGCACCTTTTTTCTTTTCCCTATCTTCAACCACTGAGGAATTAATTTAACATAGCATTTGCTACTCTAAGGTATACTTTCATAATGCCTAAACAGTCTTCTGGTTGGCCTCCCAACCTCAGGTCTCTTCCCACTTCAATCCACCCTCCACTCAGCTGCCAAACTGATTTCCCTAAAGCACAGCTCTGACAATGTCACTTCTCTTCCCTTGAAACTTCTACCCAGGAAAAGGAGTGGGTGGGGGAAAGAACCACCAGCAGCAGCTTCCTATTAGCCCTCCAGGATCAAATATAAAACCCTTCTGACAGTTAAAGCCCTTAACAACCCGGCCCCTTTCTATATCTCTTGACTACTTTCACTTCACTCCCTTTCCCTTCCATGTGTTCAACACCCCAATGACACTGTCTTCTTGTAATTCCTTGAACACACCCATCTATTTCCTGACTGTGCCCCTTCTTATTGGCTGTCCTCCATATCTGCAACACTCTCACTTCTCATTTTAGTTTCTTCAATTCCCTGGTTTCCTTCAAGATTTAGCTCAAGTCCCACCCTTTGTAGGGGGGGGCCTTTCCTGGTCCCCTCTACCATCTGCTGCTGCTGTCCTTGCCTGAGATTATCTTCCATTTATACTGTATATATCTTATATATATAAATTTTTTCATATTGTTTCCTCCATTAGAACGGAGTTGCTTAAAGGTAGGACCTGTTCTTGCCTTTCTTTGAATCCTCATAGTTTAGCAAAGTACCTAGAACATGGTAAGCACTTAATAAATACTTGGTGACTGACTAATGGGTAAACTAGCATCTGTGACTTTTAAGCTATTGTAAAAAATAAGCCAAGTACAAAAAATGGGGAATTATTAGAAACAGTGTAAATACAGAGTAGTTAGAACAATGCCAAACAAACATTTGTCAAATAAAAGAAAGGTTATGCTTTGAGATTTACATTTTTTGACATGTCAGTCAATTTGAGTAATTTTTTAAAAGAATTATGAAAATTAATCAATGAATAAATACTTAAATGTCAACTATGTACCAGGTACTATGTAACAGGACCTGAGGATACAAAAAGTAAAAACTGAAACATCCCTGTCCCGAAGGAGCTTATATTATTTTAGAGGAGACAATGTGTACTAATCCTCCCTGTCCCACTATTTCTTGATATATAAAATGAGGGGACCAGATTGCATAGCTTTTGAAGTTCTTTCTAGGGATAGATAAGATCAGCTAGTTTTCAAACATGGACACACAAATTATGAAAAATAACTTGAAAAAATGCTCCACTTCACAAATAATCAAAGAGATTCAAATTGAGGTTTCTTAGAATACCAACTCATACCCATCAAATTGCCAAAACCCAATGAAACTCAATGCTGGCAGGGTGGTGAAGGAATATGTACATTCATTCATGCTAGTAGACTTAAACTATATTAAACCTTTTGGGGGAACCCATGGTCATATAGATTAAAATTACAAAAATCATCTTAGAGCTAATAATTCAATTATTAATATTATATGTGCTAATTAAAAAGTCAAAAGGGCTATCCTACTTCATAGATTTTTGTAGCAAAATTGCATGTAATTACAAAAGAAACTAACAAAACTTAAAATGAGAACTATTAAGTAACATGTGGTATATTAATAAATATAAAATACTATAATGTGACTAAAAGTGACAAGTGTGAAGTATACAGATAACTGTGGAAAGACTTTTATAATGCAGAGCAAAAAAAAAAAGCAGAACTAGAAGAATGGAGGACACACCAACTATTACTATATAAGAAGAAAATAAATGTTGTGAAATTATAAAGAACAAGCTTGACTCCAAAGATATGAGAAGACACCTTCTTCTTCTCCTTTGCTGAGATGGGGAAGTAGAACACTGCAAATCATGTTAAATTTTTTAAATGTATTAATCAGTTTTGTTAAACTGTTTTCTCATTTTAAAAAAGTTGTCATATAGGATGACTCAGGAAGGAGAGTGAGAAGATCTAGGAGAGATCTAGGTGATATAAAAACAAAATAAATCAATAAAAATATATTTTGAAAAATGAAAAAAAATTTCCACAGTCACATTACATCAGCTTAAGAGAATATTCTTCTCTTAAAACCTTTAGGAAAACTGTAAAAAAAAAACACTGATAATGTAAATTACAAATAAATATAAAAAAAATCTGACTGTTCTACACACAAGAGTTAACGTACCTATTTAATAGAATAAGCTAAGCAGGATCTCCCATCTGGAAAACTACTGACAAGTAATTTATTACACTGTAGTTTTAAAATATATTAATCAGAATGTTCACTGATTCAAAGTGACCAGATATCCTCACCATCAACTCTGACCAACTGCCACCTATGATGCCAGGCAAGCTAGCCTAAATGAAGCAGAAAAGCACTCTGAAGGAAAGATAAGAGGTAGCCAAATGAGTCAAACCAACACCCTCCTGCAGGTGTGTGTGTGTGTGTGTGTGTGTGTGTGTGTGTGTGCGCGCGCATGTGTGTGTGTATCTGTGTTTGCATATGTGTGTCTGTGTATATTTGTATAAACTCACACTTAGTTAATCATAAGACCCCATTGCTTAACACATAACAAAGTTTATTATAGTAAGTTTTAAAGCTAGTGCTCACCATGCAAAGATAACAATTATTTTTATATCTTGAAAGAATTGAAAGAATTTAAAGAGAAATACATTGCAAAGAGGAGTAAGTATGAGGAAGACTAAGACATTAAGTACACCAAACATCACACTGTATACCTAGTGCCCCCACTTACTAGCTAGATAACTTTGCATGTCAGTATCCCTATCTATAAAGCAAAGGAATTGGACTTGATGACCTTTAAGTTTACTTCTAGTTCTTAGAGTTCACAATTCTAAATCACACAAAAAATATTTATTAAGGACCTCATTCAAGCTGTTTTGAAAATGTGATGACATATCTTATTAATGCTTAAAATTTTTAAAAATTAAATGACAGCAAAAGAAAATGATAACTTAAACAAGTATAATTCAAAGTTCCAGATGGAAAAGGACAATCAGGAACTAAGGAACAAATTCAACATGTTAACCCATATAATAAATACTGGCATTGGAAAACTCTGGTGTTTATATTTCGTGTGTCTATATTTGATTTTCACATTTAATTTATGCACTCATCTAAATCCTGTCCACATGCCATTAGTAGATGCTGTGTAACAAGCTGTGTTATACACTATGTCAATCTGTAATTGCTCCCTGTTGATTCACTCATTGAAATAATTGGACAAACAATGTATCTTATCCAATTAGTTCATTTGTTATGATTAGTTCACCCAATTCTTCACAGAAAAGGAAATAAAAATGTAATTTTTACAACAATTTTTATTTGGAAGCATTAATGCACTATTTTGGAGTCACTGAGTATAAAATGCTTTACAAACAGTCATTTCAGTAAAAAAAAAAAAGAAACATTAAGCAGGTAAAATTATATTTTTTTAGTGTTTACTAGTTGTAATAGTGGTTATCCTAGGGGAAAAAAAAAACATTTTCCCCCTTTAGCCAAATTTTAAAATGCACTTAAAAAAACTTAAATGAGGATCGTGGGTGTAATAGTTTAGTGATGTGGACTGTTCATGGCTATCCTATTTAAGATTTTTAAAACATTTCTAAACCAGTTTAAGTCACTGTGCTTTTTCCACATAATTATGAGGTAACCAGCTCTATGTGACATTCATCTTTTTATACTTGCAAGATGTGCATGCACAAACAGAGCATCATTAGCTATGGTCATATTATATCAACACCTGGGAGAATAACTGAGTTTTCCCCCCATAAATTCCTTCCAAATGCTTAAAAAATGAACAAACCCAGAAATTCAGTTTTCAAACATGAAACAGATTTTGCTTTTTTAAAAAGAAGTATAAATACAGGCTTTAAAAAACTCTATTCTGAAAATCAATTCCTGTTTATATTCCTGTGCTTATTCTAAAGAGGTAAGTCATAATATGCACTATTTTATCCTTAACTGTTTCATCTTCTGCCTTAAAGATATTAGAAGTTACTTTTAGTACAAGATACGAACTTCTATTCTTATACTAATTTTTAAAAATAGCCACAGATAATGAAGGAGACAGTTTAAGTAAATAAGACTAATTTAATAAGGAGGCCAAAAAAAGGCCTTAGAGACATCTGGTCCCACAACCTTATTTTCAGGAGAGAAAACTGAGGCCCAGAAGAGCTGAGTGTCCAAGATCACAGAAATGTTACCAAGCTAAAGTGTTTTAAACCCATATCTCTTGACTTTAAATCCAGTAATCTTTTCATAATGACTAACTTGGAGGAGCAAATCAAGTAAGAGTGAAGACAAGTATTTATTAAGTGCAAGGTATTGTGCTGGGGATATAAATATAAAGAAACAATCCATACCCTCAAGGAGATTAAAGTTACATAATATAAATTGAGTGTCCCAAATATACCATCACAATCTAATTTAGTTACATGCCCATAAAGAAACCACTGTAAATTGTCTTCACATTTAGCTAACACTTCAGAATTCTTACTCTGCTAAATTAATAATCCTAACTATTGCATTCATACTTCTCTCTTACTATTTATACTTTACATTTTAACAAACTGCACTCAGAGAACTCGGTTTAAGTATATTTATGGACTGAAGTAGACATTTCATTTTAAGTTACTTCTGGTGACTGACAAAATATCTCTTCTTCCTGAAAGGTAATTTCTTAATAACCTAACTGGCAGTTGGACTAACCACACACAGGCAAACAACGCAGTAGGTTTGTTTCTTAGTTTCCGTCCCCAAGGTTTTCCTCTTTTTTAATGCTACTTCCTTAAGTCTGCCTGAATTCCCACTAAAGGACTTCACTTTTTGAGCTTGTCCTATGTAGCAAAAAAATGTTTCACTCCTTTTCCAGACTACACTCTCAACCATTTACCTATCTTACAAATCATTCTGACCTAGTCTGATAACCCAATCCATACTAACGTGATAATAAATGCTAGCCAGGTTTTATGTATTATCCCCACCCCCACCCCCTTCCTTAGGCCATCTGTGAATTTTAACTGAGGTTTTCTAGATAGAATCTCTTAATGAAGAGGTAGCCTAATGTAACTGAAAGTTTGGCTCCTCTTGGACTAAGATTCTTTGTCTCAGTTCCTTCACCATCAAGCTATATATAACTTCTGGCAAATCACTTAACTTCTTTTTATCTCCATTTCTGAATTTGTAAAATAGGTATCAAAAGATTGAGTTAGAAAATACCTTACTCACAGACTATACATATAGTCCAAAACCTTTATTTTAAAAAGGAAGAAAATAAGGCCCAGGGAAGTTGAGTAACTTGACTAAGTAAGTGACAGAGCCAGGATTTACACTCAGGTCCTGTAACTCCAACTTTCAAATTATATCATAATACCAGTGAGGTAGGATAACTGACTTCAGAATTCCTGAGAGGATAAAATGAAGCCAGTAAAAAGCTATATAAATATTAAGCATTTATTATTAGCCACTCCTAAGACTAGTTCAAATAATTAATATTTCAGGCACTATGGAAGGCTACACATATATTTCTGGGGTAGACTGACCTTTGGTTGCCCCTGAATTCTTATTTTATAGGGAACCAGCTACTTTACGCATGAATCAGATGGGTCTTGGAAGTTTTAAACTACTAAATATTAAAAGTTCAACTGTTGTGCAAGTCTGTACTCCAGACTACTACTGGAGAAACTTTCAGAACTCATTCCTTTAAAATTTATGTGACATCTTCCTTAAATCACAGGTGACAAACCTACTTCCTGAAATGAGCAGAAAAATAGAAACAGTAATTTGAACTGCGTGTATTTAACATTAAATGACACTAGTTCAAATGAATCAGATGGAAGTTGTCAATATATTTAAATACATTCAAAATACTCATGGAATCAAATTATGACTGCAAATCCAAAATGACATATAACTATTACAGCATTAGTTACTAAAATTGTAGCTACAGTGAAATATTTTGGTGAAACTATTAGCTAAAATGGAACTGCTCAATTATGTAAGGATTTGATTTATTCAGACCATCATTTTTTTCCTTTTAAAATGTTATCATTGTAATGATCAACCATGATTCTAGGGGACTTATGATGAAAAATGCTATTGAGAAAGGTAATGGAATCAATATGCAGAATGAGATATGCATGGCTTAACTACAAATATTTGTGATAAAAGTTTTTTGTTTTTTTCTTTCTCAATTGGGGTGGTGGTGAGAGGACAGAAAGGGAGAGAAAATAAATTACCTGTTTATTTTAAAAATAAAATTCAAAAAAATTAAATAGGCCCTTATTTCTCAAGCAATGGTTTTCTTATACTCCAATAGCTTATTACTAACAAATGCCAAATCTACTTTTTCTACTGTGATTTATCACTTTGTCATTAGACCTTTACCTCAAGGAATTTCTTTATCCACTATTCCTTATTTTTTTCTATACTTTAAATATAGAAAAAGCAAATCTTATAAAAATTCTGCTATAATTATCCCCAACTCTTTTTTTCTTTCCTACTGTTACATACCTAATCTTCTTTGATATCAACATGAACTAACATTGATCAATGCCATAAAAATTATTCTTATGAGGCACTTGTTCTACTTTTATCACCAAACCTTTCCACCAAACTCCACTATTTCTTGTTCAAATTTCTGAAGCACTTTTTCTCTTAACTCTAAGTTTTAAATCATCTCTCATTTTAATTGCTTTTTTACCACTCACTTCTTGAGTCTCTCTCATTTAGCAGGTCCTAAAATTTGCTAACAAAATAATTTCTACTGTCACTGCTCTAATTTTACTCCCCATTTGAAGGTTCTTTACTAATCTCCTTTTACATTATACAATGACTTGCCAGCCTTCAAACCAGTATACCACTATTGCTTATAATATATGAACAAACTAATTTAAATACTAAAAAACCTTGAAACATTTCAAACCATTCAATAATACTTTAACATATCAAAGATTTTAAAAACTGGTTTTCCTCAACTACACTTGGAACATCAAACTTTACCCACAAAAATAAAATATACATGAAGAGAAAATTTAATCTTCAAAATTCATTATTTGACTACAGATAAAATACAAAATCAATTTTTGTTATAAACAAATAACAGCAGATACAATGTTTATATTTTTCTTTTTAGAACAATTCAGTTTTATTGTTCCATTTAGAATAATGAGAATTTATTCACAATATTTATTAGTTTACATGAAATGAGTTTTAAAATGTATGTATTGATCACCTACTGACCAAATATCCATTTCCAAAAAAAGTGAATACTTTTGCACGATTTAATGAGAGGGCAAATATCTATTTCAATTTATAATATTAGTATGATGTAAAGTAGGCAAGGCACTCTGAAAACTTTAAAGTACTATATAATCAGTTGCTATAATTATTTGAAATGCTCCTCCAAGATCCCAAATGATTAAATAGCCAGGCAAAAATCATCCTAAAATGAGGATAATAAGTTACTTCCAAGTAGTTACTTCCAAAGGTTGTGAGAATCAAATGAGACAATATAGGTATAGCACTTTGTAAACCTTAAAGCCTATATAAATGTAAACTACTATTATTTCCTGAAATCAATTGTTCAAATTACTCTTCCTTTGTTTAAAGACAGATACATAAAAAAGAACTTCCTGGCAGTCTACTAAGAAAGGCCAGAATTTGTAAAATCTGAAGACTTTTTGATCTACTTTCTCAAAGCAAACTTGAGATTAATCTGGGTGATGTACATTAGGAAATTAGGAATTGTTTCCCATTCTTCTACACTGAAAAAACAATCTGAAGGTTAGTGTGAGTATGAAGAACTACAGTATATGGATATAGAAATTTTGCCTCCTTTAGAATACATTTTATTGTCCTGTTTCTAAACTATAATGTAACCAAGTGAAATACATATACTGTGTTGAAGAAATCCTAAAAAGATTTTTACTGCATGCTTTCTATATAATGAGTAAAGCCTTAGTGCAACATAAAGGCTTTTATTTTGCTTGGTTTTTTTGCAATAAACTATAACATTTCAAAAGCAAAGTTTCTTCTATTTGCTAAATATACATTAGTTAAAATAACAGAATATTAGAAATTTTGAGATTTTGGGAGGTCATTTGTTATAATCATCAGCCTTCAAATAACATAACATGGCTTCTAAAAAAATTTTTTGTGTTTATCTGGTGACTAAGAACAGTAGTATTATTAAAAGTAGAGGTAAATAAATACAGTATAGAATGCTAAGCAGAAATTAAAGGCTAGATCAATTTAAGAAAAGTTTTTTAAATTATTAAACCAGTTCCACTTTTAACAAAATTAACTGATTTAAACTTAAATCTTAACCTACTTACCCAATTTTTGTCTTCTCTTTTAACTTGGTTGAGGAACAAGTTTTTGTTTTCTTGCTTTCCTTGTCTTTTGGCTTAGATTTCATTCTTCTACCTTTTTTTTCTTCCTTTCCTTCAGCTGAAACACTGGGAAAGTTTTCAGGGCTCATTACTCGAGGAATGTTTCGTTCCCCTCGTTCCTTTGCTTTCGCTATTGCCTCTGATATGATACGATTAGCTTTTTCTTGCTTGCTTTCTGATTCCACCTTTCTTTTCTGCTTCTTCTCAGACATGGCTCTCACCTGGGTATTCTGTAACTTAGCATATGTCCCAGAACCGTCAGTTTTCTTAGAGGAAGGAGGCTGAAAAAAAAACCCAAAATATGTTTTACAGAAGATAATGAAGTATATCTAAAGTCATTCCCTTAAACATTTGGAACTAGGAAATTCTGCTTACCTAGTAAAGCTGAATTACATAAGCAAATATATAAGTGAAGTAAACAAATCTAAGAATATAAAGGCAATTTGTTTGACCAAAAAGTACAGTAGGTTCAAAACAAACAGAACTGTGACTTTTAAATTAGTATTGACTGCATACCAAAAACAAAAACAAAAAAAAACCCCAACCACTAGATGGAACAGATTCATTGAAATTTTCATAGCATTCTTGGCCACCTTGGTAATTAACTACGTCAAATCTTAATCTTGTAAATATTTTTGTGCATTTGGAATAAAACTCTTTCCCCTCCTTTTTGAATGTGCAGACTACAAAACTAATACAAAAATGTAAATTATCTAAATTTAGAATTGTTAGCTATAACATTTATTAGTGAATTTTTTTAAAAACCAATCTCTTTTTTTATAAGCAAGTATAATCTGGGATCATTTGCATATACATATAATATCATCAAATGTCAGTTAGCAAACATATTATAGTACCTTACATAAAATTGAGAAACTTTTAGTTCTATGAGTTTACCTGCTCATTTTTTTCCTATTCAAATAAATAGTAGAGAAAATTAAATCCTAATAATTCTACATTAAAAGTACTAATGTTTCTGAAATATCAAAGAAAGTAAATACAAGACAAATTTTTAAAAAGGAATGGAAAGAATTTCTTCTTCAAACACACATGCACACAAACAAATACAGAACAGATCACAGTTTTGCTATTTTCTCACCCGTAAACATGCCTCTGACTACAGCAAAGGGAAAAACCACCAGGAATTTCCAAACACATTTTCAGGCAAAATCCAGTATATTTCACTGGATACATTTTCTATACGTGCCTCATCAAAGGGTTCACAGCAGTGCTGCAGCACTGGAAAAGGAGGCAGGGTTTAGGCTCACTCACTAAATGCCACCTTAAGGCCTACAGGCTATAACAAATAACCAAGACTCGAGAAAACAGCAACAAGCTCAAGATGGCGATGCAGTACGACTCCCGCAGCAGCAGCCAGTAATAAGGAAGGTTATTCAATCCCATTAGCCTTTTAGCCCAAAGAACCCCTCCTCCTCCCACTCATTCAGGCTTTCACTTACCCTTCCTCTTGGCCTCTTCACTGAAGACATTTTTGGCGTCAGACAAAGGCTTGCCCTCTGCTTTTTCACCACCCCAGGCAGTGCTCAAGAGAAAAGCATTGAAAGAAGATTCCTAAATGGCCTATTTAGCAAGCTGCAACCAAGATATGAACAACCCTCCACAAACACACATTGTGATTTATCAACATATTTCTTCCTTGACAAGTATATATCCACTATTTAGCCTACTCAGGTATGACAAAGACTGTCAGCCTCTCCTAAAGAGCTGAGTTTCCACAAAAGCTGTAAGCAGATAGCCAGATTCCAACAAAGCACAGAAAGAAATGAATGCACAAAGCATCAAAATGCATCAGCATGAATATTAGAGATGTCGTTAAAAATACTGACTCCTTCTGCAGAAGTAGGCCAGCAGATGGTGCTACCAGTTATTATTCCATTAGACTCTGCAATTTAACCCCCAAAGGACTGCTCTTCCCTACATGTGGCAGGGTTGTTAACTCTTACCCTGCCACTTCGCTCCTTCTGTATTTTTTTAATTTCAAAGAAAACACTGACAATTAAAAACTACAAAACTTCAAACTATGATATGACCTAACATGCTATATATGTACATGTATGTATATATATATATACATATATATATTATATATAAACATATTCATGGCCACATATATATATACAGAGATCTATAACATTTTTAGCAAAGATATAAAAATATTTATGATGTCAAAATATTTTAGGATGATCAATGGATTAAGG
>CM053581.1:236776649-236789342 GCA_028627135.1 Pseudochirops cupreus
GAAGATTATCAATAAATGCATCTTGTTATTAAAAATCACAACAAATTCATATTCTTCTTGTACCTTTATACTATACAGCAAATAAAGTTTAGTGTTAAGCTTTTTAGGTATAGTGTTAAATTTATTTTCTTAAAAGGTTTTTGTTTATCGTGGCAATAAATTATAAATGTTAAATGTAAAAACAGCACATTTCATTTTTAAAAATTTATTAAAGCACCTACTATATACCAGGTGTACTGTGTTAGGTGCTGGATGCTGAAATTTTTCTTTCATTATTTTAGGAAATGTTTTCATATAAAATTTATCACTAAAATTAAATTTCATTATTATAGTTCCAATTCAAAAGATCAACTCCTCTGTTGCTCTTGGCTAGTTATCTGACTTTACTATCTTAGTTTTCTAAACTGTAAAACAGAAAAAAATACTACTGCTTTGCATGAGATATGTGAAGAAAAATTACTATGAAGGGTTTGTAGAATCACCCAGCTTATCTAAGAGGAATCCCATTGTTAATACAAAAACTTCCTATCAGAAAATAAATACTGAATTGATATAGCCTAACTAAATATGGACTACTTATAGAAATCATTGATAAAAGTAGCACTGGCATGGTCCAGAAAAGTCCTCATTTGCATAATAGGATCAGTTGGAATATATCCAATTTGCTTTTTTGGCAAAAAAAAAAAAAAAGTTCCTGGGCATGGTATTTCATGAATTTTCATGTCTAACTAGTGACTGTACTCACAGACAATAGTTCTAGATTGATTGATTTTGGTATCTAATAAAAACTATTTTTTCCCCTCTTCACAATCTCTTCTCATCATGGCTTTCCCCCTGCTCTCACAGAAAAGAAACCTCACCATCTCTATCTCCCAATCAATGGGAGAAATATTTTGGTTCTTTACTCATAGTCCCCAGTCCCATGCTAATTTTCAGAATATCATACCTTTAGTCACCAATTGCTTCCTTCATTTGATCTTCAACCTATTAATCTTTACTACTCAGTATATTCCTTCCTAGACCCACTCTTTCTCAAAAATTTCCTTTCTGTTTAAGGTACCAATATTCTTACAGTCAGTCAAATTTATAACCTTAGAAATCATCTAAAACTTCCTTCTCACTCATTGCTCCCTTTTACTTCATCAGTTGTCAAACCTTGTCATTTCTAATGCCACAACACCCCTTGTACCACTTCCTTCTCTCCTCAGAAAAAAGATAAAGACACCATCCTAGGACGACAGTCTCTCATCACTAACCATAGCCATAATCTCCTAATATGAACCTCAGCTTCTAGTCTCTTCCCTCTCTAACATCTTCTCTACACAACTTTTGTAATAAGCATCTTAAAGCACAGTCTGGCCATGTCACCTACATGATCAAAAACCTTCAGTCAGTCAGCGAATGAGCATTTAGCAAGTGGTTACTATTTGCCAGGCACTGTGCTAAGTGCCAGGGATACCAAGAAAAGACAAACTACAAAAGCCTACAAAAAAAACTACAAAAACAACTATATGTATAAGATATATGCAGAATAAATGGAAAGTAATGTCAGAGAAAAGTCCACTCTCCCCCCCTCCCACCCCATATTTCCAGGTCAGAGGCAAAAGGAGGCATGGAAAGAATAGGAAAAGCCTCTTGTAGCAAGTGAGATTTTAAGTCAATCAAGGAAATCAGATAATCAGAAAACAGAAGTGATAAGCAAGAGTATTTGAGATACTAAGGACAGCCAGTAAAAAAGCAGAGTCAGAAGACATCATCAAGTGGACCAGTATCACTGTACCACAGACTAAGAAGGAGAAGTATAAAAAGAATGGAATAATAGAAAAAGAACAGGTTGTGAAGGGCTTTACATGACAAACAGTATTCTATATTTGATTCCGAATGTAATAGGGAAGTACTGGAGTTTACTAAGTAGAGAGGAGACAATTAGTTCTGTACTTTAGGAAAATCATTTTGGCATCTGAATGGAGGTCAGATTGGAATGGAGAGAGGCCAACCAGAAGGTTCTTTAAGAATAAAGGCGCAAAGTAATGAAGCCCTGCACCAGACTAGCAATTGTGTGAGTGGAGAGGAGACATATATGAAACATGCTATGAAGATAGAAACAACAAAGATTTACAAAAATCTAGATCTGTGGGGTGAGGGTAAGTGAGGAGCTTAGGATGACACCAAAGTTATGAGACTAGTTGATTGGGAAGATGGTAGTGCCTTTGATAGTAATACAAAAGTTGGGAAGAAGGGATTTTGGTTTGGGAGAAAATTCAAGCTCTTCAGCGTGGCATTTAAAACTTTTCACAACTTGGTTCCAACCTACTTTTTTGGGTTTACTGAATCTCACCTGTCTTCCCCCTTTTCCCACAGATTTTGTTACAGTCAAAGAGGACTACTTCAAACAGCTTAACTTAACTGCTGACTGAACTTGGCACTACAGTTTTTGGTTTCTGTGCCTTTATATTAGCTGTATCCCATGCACTCCCTCCTTACTTTCAATTCTTAGAATAATTAGCTTTTTTCAAGTCTCAAATGAAGAAACAGCTACTTGAATAGGAGGCAGACCACCCAACTTCCCCCTACCTACTCTGGCAAGGCACAGAAGTTTGCACCAAACTCAATAATGACCAAGAAGTCCAATAAGAAACTACAATATGTGACTTCTTCTATGCCGGAATTGCATAAAAAGTCACCTGTCCATGGGCAATAGGAAAGGGAGGGGCTCCTGTCACCAAAGTTACTACCATTACAGGGTAGACTCCTAGTGGAACCAGAAGCTGAACAAGTGTAGCTTATAAGGCTATGTCTAGAGGCAGAAAGAATGGAGGGAGCCCTTAAGAAAGACTAGGGAGTGGCAGCTGGCAGTGACTAATATGCTGCCACAGCACTCAGACTATGATAGCTCAGATATGGTTCCATGGATTCTAACACTGTCCTGAAAGCCCACAGAGGACCTTGAAGATCTAGAGCTTGGAACCTTAAAGATCCAGGTGATCCTAACAAAAGATCCAGGTGGCCCTAACTCCAGGAGATAGAGATCAGTGCAGAAACCCAGGGGATCTAAGGCAAGAACAAGAAGAGTCAATGGACACACCTAAAAATGAAACAGGAATGGAGCATGAAGAAACCCAGAGAACCCAGAGCAAGAACAATAAGGGCCAATCAAAGCCACCTAAAAAGGAAGTAGGGAATGGAGGGTGGACTTGACACAAAGCTATGATTTAGGAATTAAGAGCTGAAAAGACAAATTTAAAAAATCAAAACAACCATCATTAAAAATCTTAGCAAATCTAGAGATCTTCTGACAGGAGATAGTAACTCTACAACAATTTCAAGCCATTGAGCAAGAGCAAGATGCAAGATCCAAGGAGTTTTTTGGGCACCAGATGAGAAGAAATAAGGTAATCCTCTGAGCACTGATTTAGCTGCATTCCCATAATTTTTCTGGAAATGTCCCCAAAACTACCAGACTTGATTCCAGTCCAACCCTTATTGTCATCATTGAGGGGAGGAATCACTGTGGAGAGGACACCTACCTTCCTCATCACCACCAGCAGCTACTGTGGACCTGCTCCTGTCAACAGGCAGCTAAGCACTGGAGCCCTGGGAGGGGCAGCATCCTGAGACTACTGGTCCAGCTTCCAGGACAACCCTTACAGATATCATGGAAGCAACTCCTGTGGAGAAAAGATGAGCAATCCCTACCAACTCTCAACTACCTGCCACTTACAAGGCAGTCTGGCTGACAGCACAGGGCATTCCAAGGGAGATGGACGGCAGCATGTGCCCAACAATTCAAATACCTCCTTGACCACAACTGCCCCTTAGACTCTAATGGAGACCCTGGACCCCAAAACCTTGGGAATATGAATGCTCTCAGCTCAGTATCTTCTGATATCAAGCACTGGAAACAAGCCCTATAGAAATACAGCCTGGCAACCACTCCTAAAAGTGATACAGTTACTTCTACTGAAGACTCAGAAAAGAAAGTCCTTGTTCTCAAAGTTCTTGGCACTGTCAAATTGTTAAATATCAAAAACTGATATGATTTTATCAGTGGAAATTACATTAAAGAAGAGTTATTACCATTTGCTTTGCTATTATATCCTTAGGACTATGGGACCTTTTCATCTGACTTGCAGCTGGAACCTTCCCTATGTACTGTCAGCCACACTGAAATGTGAACTCCTTGAGAGAAGAAACTATCTGACTTTTCTATTTCTATCCCCAGCACTTAGCACAGTGCTTTGTATATGGTAAGAACTTCACAAATGCTTTACTCATGCTTTATTCATTAGAGATTCAAAGAGGAGGGAAAGAATTTTCTTCCAGAAGGACCACACAAATACATAAAAGAAATTATGCAAGAGATTTTTTTAAGGGGGTAAAATCTCTCGAGGAAAGGAAGGAAAAGATAATAACTGCTTTAAAAGAGATAGCAGGAAAGCTTATCCAAGAAGTGGCATCCCTGAAAATTAGAACAGACCAAACAGAAATCAGTGACTCCATGAAACAGCAAGAAATATTAGAACAAATTCAGACTTGGGGGGGGGGGGAACATAAGACAATATATGATATCTAAAATAAAAAGCAACTGACCTATAAAAACACTTGAGAAACAACTGAAGAATCACTAGATTCTCTGAAAATTATAATTACAAAAACACACCATGAATACTGTATTTCAAGAATTCATAATGAAAACCACCCTGCTGTATCAGAACCAGAGGACAAAGCAAATGGCAAGAATCCACTGATCAACTCCTGAAAGAAATCCCAAAAGAAAAAGTTCCAGGAGTGTCACAGTCAAAATGCAAGACTGACACATCAAAGAAAACATACTGCAAGCACAAGAGAAACCGTTCAAGTACCATGGAACTACAGTGCAGATCACAGAAAACCTTTTTCAATAAACAAGAGATCTTAGAATGCAACAATCCCAAAGGCAAAATATAAAGGCTTACAATTAAGAATCACCCCCAGCAAAACTGAGTACCCTCTTACAATGTGAAAAAAAATTTTTTTTTGGCAAAAATATGGATATTTAATGAAGGAGGGAATAATTTATTAGGCACCTACTGTATGCCAAGCACAGGGCTAAATTCTTTACCAAAATTATCTCATGGTGCAGCTAGGTGATGCAGTGAATAGAGCACTGGCCCTGGAGTCAGGAGGACCTGAGTTCAAATACGGCCTCAGATACTTGACACGCTTACTAGCCATGTGACTTTGGGCAAGTCACTTAACCCCAATTGCCCTCCAAAAAGCAAAAAAAAATATCTTATTTGATTTTCACAACAAAGTTGTAGGTTATGCCCTTGAGAATATGATTATCCCCATTTAATAGTGGAGGAAACTGTGGCAGAAAGCTATTAAATGACTGGCCCAGGGTCACAGAACTAATAAGTGTCTAAGGCCACATTTGAATGCAGGTCTTTTTAATTCCAGGCCCAGTACTCTATATTCACTAGGCCATCAAGCACCTAATGGAATAAAGAACTTTCACAGTATTTCTAATAAAAAGACCAGAACTGAGAGAAAAACTCTGAAATACAACTAAATATAATACTCCAGAGAAACCCAGAAAGGTAAATTTTTGAAGCAATTATATGATGGTATTGTGCTAACTTTCTAATTCTATTAGAAGAAACACATATTCTTTCAGAATTTTAATACCTTCAAAGGATACTGAAGGAGTTAAATAAAAAAAAGGTCCTGGGGGTAGAAAGGTTCTGTTCTGAGGGTTTGAAGTGGAGAAAGAAAAGGGAGGGTGAAAGGAAGAATATAATAGTAGTGTGCAGAAAGGAGGTACTGGGGGCAGAACTCACCATTTCTCATAATTGGGGTACATGAGAAGAGGAATATATAAACATGGAGAAATGGGCTGGGAGAGCAGACATCAGCTGACCCTCGTTGGTGAAACAAAGTAGGGTTGAACTACAAACTCAACATGGAAAACATCAGAGATAATGAGGGGAATTAAGAAAGAAGATAATAGTAAGGAGGAAAGAGTCACAAACAAACTTCCTGATCCTGAAGTGGGGCTTACTAGGGAACTACAGGGCAAACTATGATATGGCAATGTTATAACAGAATATTTTTGTGTTGTAAGAAATAACAAAAGATGATTTTAGAGAATCCTGGATAGCATTAAAAGGAAAAGAGAGACATGAGCAGAACCAGAAGAATAATTTATTTAATGACAACAACAATGGAAAGAAAAACAGAAAAGTTTAAGAACTCAAATCCAATGACCAAATATGTCTCCTGAGGATCTATGATGAAATTTGCTACCCATGTCCTGCCAGAGAAGTGATAAACTAAAGGTGTAGAAAGCAACATACTATGCTTATCTGTTATATGATTTTTTTCTTTTGTTTTTTTAATTGGGAGAGGAGGCTGAAGGAGTAATGATAGAGATCCTACAAAAAAAGCGGAGCATTGTAACAAAAGGAATTTCATTGAGAAAGAAGCAGGGACAAGCAAGGCAATTTTGAAAGTAAGCTAAAGAATCATATAAACTTTTTTTTTAAAAATGCAAACGATATCAATAGCAAAACCAACAGAAAACACATGATTATTTCAACAGATGAAGAAAAGACGTTTGACAAAATACAACACTCATGCTTATTAAAAAAACCAACAAACTAGGGAGCATAGAAATAAATGGAGTTTTCCTTAAAATGATTGCAGTATGGGCAATACCATGTGGTAATCAACAATGAATGACTTAGCTCTTCAAGGCAATTCCAAAGGACTCACAATGGAAAATGTTATCTACATTCCGAGGAAAAAACTGCTGAATGCAGATTTGAAATATTCTATTTTCACTTTTTTTCATGATTCTTTTCTTTTGGCCTGCTTCTTCTTTCACAACATGACTAATACAGAAATGTTTTATATGACTGCAAATACATAACCTATATCAAATTGTTTACTGTCTTAGAGAAGGGAAGGTGAGGAAGGGAACCGCAAAATTTGGAACTCAAACTATTAAAAAAATGAATGTTAACAATCATTTCTACATGTTAACTGGAAAATATAAAATATGATTAAAATGCAAGCAGTATGAAATGGTGATTCATAGTTTCATTGAAGGATCCTCTTTTGTGCTCTGCTATATGTATGAAAATATTCTTTTTTGGCGTTTTAAGTTCAGAATAAGCGGCACAGTGGATAGAGTGCTGGCTTGGAGTAAGGAACTCATTTTCCTGAGTTCAAATCTGGCCTAAGATACTTCATAGCTGTGTGACCCTGGGCAAGTCACTTAACCTTGTTTGCTTCAGTTCCTAATCTGTAAAACAAGCTGAAAACGGAAATGAAAAAACACTCCAGTATATGAAAAAAATGCCAAGTGGGATCACAAAGAGTCAGACATGACTGAAACGACAAAAAAACTACAACAAGCTTCAAGGTTTATCTCCTGTACTCACTGGGTCCTTTCTTCCTCAAGTTGTCATTTATACGTTTATCTATTTACATACTGTATTCCCCAATGGAATGCAAGTTCCTTGAAGGCAGGGGGCTATTTTTCATTTGCCTTTGTATCCTCAGTGCCCAGAACAGTGCCTAGTTGCACAATTAATATTTGTTAGATTGGCTATACTCATATGTTACATTCCCATAGTGAAAGGGGGAAAATAAATTTATTTTCTATGAAGGAATGTTGATGTTGATGTTTTGGTAAAACTCTAATAGTTGTTTTCAATTTTAAAATGTTTATAGCTTCAATAAGGTATCACAAAAAATAAGTGTCAATCTTAAGTGGGAATAAATCTGTATGGTGAGATTTAGAAGGACCAATAAGGCTCCTCTAACCCTAAAATATCTTTCTACTCTTCACTATAATACTGCAACCCAATATAATAGAAAGCAACAGACTAGCAACAAGAAAATCTGATTTCTAAACCTGGGTATTCTACTTACTAGCTGTCTGAGCTCTAAATAGCTGTGTAACCTGGAAGCAGTTACTTAACTTCTCTGAGCCTATAAAATAACGGTAACCCTATTACTTCACAAAGTTGTGAGGAGCAAATGAAATCCACATGGATGAAAAAAACTTTAAAATCTATAACAATCCAATCCAGTAAACATTTATTAAGTGCCTACTATGTGCCAGACACTGTGCTAAGCACTGGCGATACAATTAAAAACAGTACCTGCCCTCAAAAAGCTTATAATCTAATGGGGGAAGACAATACACAAAAGGAGGGAGGGAAGGAGAGAGAAGAGATACGACAGGGTAAGGAGGGGTGGACATTTTCTTCCCTGGAGGCAAAATCATCCAGGGCAGCAGATGCAAAATTGAGATCTGAGTCCAGTCTCTGACCTCTGCAAAAGGAAGGCAGTGGGAAGAGTTTAGTACTCTACCTGCCAGCCTTGAATCATAGGTGAAAGGAGGCTGAGAGAGGTGAAGTTAGCAGGGATGGGGTAAGCAGTCCACTGGTGAGTTTAGAAATGATGAGTTTCTCCTAGGAGGAGCATCTTGTTTAGTGGAGCTGAAGTCAAGCACTGCAGCAGATGCAAAGCGGAGAACGTATTCTAAGGCAGATGTTTTTAACTTGGGCTCTGTGAACTTTTTAAAAAAATATGCATTTATAATTGCATTTTGATATCACTGTTTTCCTTTGCAATCATATCTATTTTCTTTAATGAATCTAAAATCATCCTGAGAAGTCTATAGGCTTCACTAGAATGCCAAAATGCTCATGACACAAAAGAGTTAAGAATTCTTGTTCTAAGGCATTATTATACTATCAAATTCTACCAGTCTCAAATCCATTTGGGTTTTCAAGTACCTTTTATAAAAATGCATAACCCTGCCCTCTACATTTGAGTTTGCCACAATAAATTCATTCACAATAAGGTTAATCAGTAAGACTGCTTTTCTTCTGCTTTGATGGAAAACTGGAAAAGACATAGAAAGAGGTAATTCTGGTGTATGGGTAACTGAGGGAAGCTTTTTATAGGGCACCACAGTGGGCAGGTATATTTGATAAAGGGTAACATAAAACTGGAGGGATATGGAATCCAAGATGAGGTGGAGGCGAAGAAGGAGGAATGGGATGAGAAAGAGCCAAAGACAAACTTCATCTAGTTATCAAGAGCTGTGTTGTTGTTGTTTTTTTACTTTGAAAATATGCTGATATTCGAATTGATCTATGTTTTCATCTGTGTGTATATTTCTTCTAATGATGGAGATCACAACCCATCCATGCCTGCCCATTCTGTGCAACGATAATCCATCTTTTCCTTTGAGTTTGTAATAGGTGGTCTACCCAAAATGCTGGGGACATTTCTTGTACTCTTCTTGACTTCATGAGGGTATTAATGGGGAGCACATGAAGACTAGATGTCTGGTAGTTGTCCCTTGCTCTCATTATCTGACCAGCACATTTTTTTTCTTCAGTCTTCATTTCTCTGCAATCTTTTATAGTTTTTCCTGCATAATTTCCTTGTCTGTAATCTGTTACAGCATCCTCTAACCCACCACAATCCTCTTCATTGTCCTTTGGGTGACCCTTAACCTCAATTTTTCAGCTCCTTTGTGGTTTGATAGTGCTGCCCTATATCACTGGAGGAATAATGGTACTAAAAAAATTTAGACTTTTTATTCAGAGAAAAATTTTGGGTTATGATAAGATTCTCTATTTTCCAAAGGCAATTCTGTCTGCCACTGTCTTGCTGGATCAATTCTGGGCCTAGATTTTATTGTCTAGCTACACTGACAGAAGAATAAAAGTTGTCCATGCAATTGTCTGAATTCAGACAACAGACATTTTTTCATCTACTTGGGTTATTCCTGCATAGATAAATAGGTCTAATTATTTAGGTTTGATTATAAATCTTACTGAGCAAAGTCTATGATATCCAGGGTTTGATGAAATCTACAAATAGAACCATCCAAAAGATCTCACCATCTTTAGGGGATTTTTATTTGACTTAGTTTCCACTGGATCTCCTCTATGACAGTGATAAAATACCTTTGTCAAGAATATAATTCCCTCTTTTATATTTCATTTGATATTAATAATCAAACAGAGCTATCTTTGCTGTTAAATAATTTGAGCAATCTTTTATAATTCTGACATATGTATAGGAGATACCTAGTTTAGAGTAAAGCCTTTGAGTGAGCACTTTTCTCCACCAAAACTTGTGCCTTCTTTTTTTTTTAAATAAACAGTGAGATCTTGTATTGCCAACATCTTCTGGGCAGTGATATAATGGTAAATATGAGGTCCACTATGTAATATTGCTTGTAAAAACTTGCCTATTCCCTTTTAAAGCTGATGGCACAGTGGTAGAGTGTTAGGCCTGGAATCACTCTGTAAAGAAAAGTGGCTCATAATCTTCTACTATGCTTCTCTGTGGAAATTTTATAAACAAACATATGGTTGAAATCAATGTTGCCCTTGGCTGTCATGTTCTTCTGCATGACAAGATCAAGCATTGGTCAAATAAAGTGGTTTTTAGGTTGTTTTATTTTTCTTTTTATGGCAACTAATTTATATCAGTGTCAAAGTCCTTTCCTAGATACATTTTTGGTATTATCAACTCACTTAAGTAAGACTGAAAATTTTTAATTGCAAAGGATACCTTTTTCTCATTTTTACTTTATTAGAGATTATAGGATCATAGACAGAGTTGAAGAGGACTATTTTAATCTTAGTTCTAACATACTGGGGGACTGAATATATTCAGAGAGATTTGGGAATGACTCTTATATTAATAATTTCTTATCTGTCAAAATGTAATCAATTCTATTGCCGGGGTGGAATGGAGAGAGCACTGGAAAAGTTGTTTTTTTTTCCTAACTAAAAATATTTTGTTTAATCACAATTATTACCCAATCAAAATGCTGATCACTGTTGTCTACAGATATCCAGGACACACTCCATAATTTCCCTGTCTGGCTCATAATTTTTCTTTCTTCCTTCAAAATACCAAGTTCCCAATTCTTCCACTTTCACTTCCCATGAATCTATCACAGAGATGGTCATGTCTTTAATTTTGTCAACATTCACAATTATCTCACATCCATGTCCATAAATTTTGAAATTCCTTTATCTGATATAAGCCAGTATCATTCTATCTCTCCTTATGCATTGTACCACCAAACCCTGTTCTTTTTAATTTCTGTCCTCAATCACCAATCCCTCCACTTTTCAGTTCTTTCCCAGACTATCATCTCTGCCCTAGCTATATTCTCTACCCTTTTCTATCTTGAGCCCTTGGTGAACTGGGATTCAAGGTTATATTGTCCATTTCTCTTGAATCCTTTACCTCCTATATCTTTTAGATGTTGCTCTGCCAAATCTCAGTTTTCCTTTACTCTTACTATCTGCGGCCTTTGTTCCTACTCATACGCTGCTGAGTGAAACTGGGTCTACTTATGTTATATGATCTCCTCTGGGCTCTCACTGTGGCAAGGCAATCCTTTTAGACCTCCCTAAATGATTCACTTTCCCACTGATCACAGCAATTTTTTAAACCATTTTATCTCTTCTCAAAGCTCCCATAAATCCTTTCCTCTTATCCTCTTAAAGAAGTACCTTGTCTCAATTTCACTGAAAAAAAAAATTGAGGCTATTCTCAGAGATATTCTCGTCTCTGTTTCTCATCTCACATTACTCATATGACTTCTGCAACCACCTCCTGCTTCACATAAAGAGGTAGCACTTTTCCTTACAGTTCTGGCTCTCTAAATACACAAGCAATTCTTTTCCATTCAGGAGTACTGGGAAAGTTTTCATGTTCTGTCCAGCATCTCCTAATTCTTTTCCCAAAGAAAGTATGGTATAACTCTGAGAGCAGAAATCAGCCCAGCCTGAAACAGCGGCTTTTGCCCTGGGGGCCGCTGGACGAGCTGAGCCCCGCCACAGCTGGAGCTTCAGGAGAGTGGATCTGAAGCAGCTGTAGCAGTAGCCAGAATTATCAAGCCATAAGAAAAAAGGACTAAGGTTAGTGGCACTTGGCTAAAAACCGGGGAAGAAAAGAGGATCTGGCCAAGCCGCCTCCAGGGCAAAGAAGCGGGAAGGGGATGTTCTGCACCCACCTCCACATTGCTGCTTCAGAGCTACCGGCCTGCAGACAGCAGGGTGGCCAAGCAACCTGTTCAGAGGCCAAGTGCTCTCGAGTTGAGCAGCCTGGATCCAGATCATGGTCTTGGGTGGTGGTCCTGGGGTTTTTTTCAGTGAGCCGGAGCTAGGGAGGGACCCAGCAGCCTCCTAAAAGCTCCGGCAGCTGGGAAAACCCCAGTGATTTGGGACAGAGCTATTCCCTCTGGAAGCAGAGTTCCACAGAACTAAAAAAAAACAAAAACAAAACAAAACCATTGAATGGCGACCATGAATAAGCATAGGAAGCAAAGTAAGAACAGCAACCAAACCCTAGATTCCTTCTTCAGGGAAAAGAAGGAACAAAACAGGGAAAGGGAGGAAGACAACACAATCAGAACTCCCACACCAAAAGCTTCCAAGAAACATGAAGATTGCCAAAAAGCTAGAGATCAGCTGAAGAAAGATTTTGAAAACCAAATGAGAGAAGTGGGAGAAAAATTGGGAAGAGAAAAAAGAATGATACAAGAATATCATGAAAAGAGAGTCAACAACCTGACTGAAGAAATTAACACCTTAAAAAATAGATTAACTCAAATGACAAAAGAGGCCCAAAAAGCCAATGAGGAGAAGAATACCTTAAAAA
>CM053581.1:236789842-236835937 GCA_028627135.1 Pseudochirops cupreus
AGGTGAAATACTGAGGTGAGAGAGGATTACATTGAGAGGAAACAGGGAGAGACAGAATGGGGTTGAGCATCTCTTGGAAGAGACAAAGGATAATTGTTACAATAGAGGGGGAGAACAGGAAGGCAAAAGGGAAAGAGTCAAGCTTACTCTCACTGAATTTGGCTTAGGGAAGAAATGACATAAATTCTAAACTGCACTTCTTGCCACATAGGAAAATAGGGGGAATGGGGATGAGAGGTAGGATGATGGAGGGGAGGGCAGGGTAGGAGAGAGGGTTGATGGAATTGCACACTTCTGTAGAGAGACAGGGACAGGGACAGGGTAGAGAGTGGAAGGGGGGGCAGGGGGCAGAGGGAAGGACATGTAATCAGTCTCTCACAATATGCCCACTGTAGAGAGGTTCTGCATAATTACACATGTGCAGCCTGTATTTGATGGCTTGTTCTTCTAGTGGGGGTGGCTGCCGAGGGAGGAACAGAAAGAATCTAGAATTTAAAGCTCTATAATCAAATGTTAAAAATATATATGTATATAAATACATATATATATACAATTATTACTTCTATTATTATTAAATACATCCAACTGGAACTTAAGATTCACAGGCACTGTGGAAGGGAGATTCATCCTGCCCTATCAGAAAGTTAGAGGCGTGATGGGGAAGGACATAGGAGAGATTTGATTGGGGGAGGGGTTATACAAGGGGATGGCTGTTTTGAGGGGGGGTTAGGGGAAAGATGGGGAGAAAATTTGTAACTCAAAATCTCATGGAAATGAATGATGTAAACTAAAATAAATAAAATAAAATATAAAAAAATAAAATAAAAAAAAAGAAAGTATGGTATATAGGTATGTGAGTTCTATGTAACTTGCAGGACTTTGATTTCTCTCACTCTTTACTCCTGGAACCATGTCTTCCAACATATTTGTCATCATTACCTGAATTCATCCTTGTACTGCAGTCACTGAGAATCAAAATGTAAGTATTTTAATTTGGAAAGTCTTACATCAAGTTCATGGGATTCCCTTCCTCTCTTCATCATCTAAAGCAGATACTGGACGATGAATTTTTCCCCCATTTTTCTCCAATACTTATTTATTTAAGCATTTATTAAGTGCCTACTATGTATGAGATATTGTCTAGGTTCTGGGGATACAAAGATTAAAAAAAAAATTCCTGTCTTAAAGGAGCTGAATTTCCCATGAAATAATGTTCCTTGCTGGCTTGAAATACACAATAAAGTCCAATTTACCAACTCCTGTGAACCATTCTTTCATCTAACTTAAGATCTAAATCTAAATCTAATCTAAAGCTGGAAGGAATCTAAGAGGTCATTAGTTCAATCCCTTCATTTTACAGATGAGGAAACTGAGTCAGGAAAGTTAAGGTACTTGCTTTAGGTCACAGGTATAAAGCATTTAAAGTGGGACTTGCACTTTTGTCTTTTGGTTTTGTTTATAGTGAGAATGTCATGACTTAGAAGATCCAGTTCCTCTAAAAGTATGTTCTCTACCTAGTAACTGGGAAAGGATCTTATACCTAGAGTACCAATAGCTAAGTTAATATTTATGGATGGTCTATAACCTTATCATCCCCAACCTCTTTCCCAGCATTCTGCCACCATCTGCAGTGGAAGGGGACCATATATGACTGAGAGTCATTTTGTATTTTTCTTTGTTTCATGGGTTGCCATGGCCAAAAAGCAGCACAAGCAACACAATGAGGTTCTCTGTACTTAGTGAGGTTGGCTCTCAGAAAGTAGATACAGTTTGATGCCAGGATTATACTATAAAGAGACGTACATTATTTTAGCTTCAATGTAACTTTAAAAATCATTGTTTACAAAGGCCCTCACTCCTAAATGAGGACAGCAGGCAATACTATTACATTCTTTCCAAAGGATCTTCTCTAGTTTGGTTTTTTCTCCCTAGCCTAAGTACCAGAGACAAACCACAACCCTTTTTCACAATGAACTTTTGCTCTGTCATAATTTAGGCTTTTCGTTCTGCTGAACATATTCACTATATTTATATTTTGAGATTTTCCTTTCCTCATGAGACTCCCTCCCCATCTTCACCCAAGTAGTTCAACAATATTCTCTTTTGAACTCAAATCTGACTCATTTAGCTTCTGAACAGAAGTAGGAAAAAGTAGAATAAGTAGTAGAACTGGAACTTAAACCTAGGTCTTTCTAATTCCATAGCCAGTGTTTTTTCTCTAAGATATTGAGAGTAGTGGTAAGGAATACATACTTTATAAATACTAGTTAGTATGTCTCTCTCATTTGATCCCCCTTTATCACTAGCTATTCTGTTGCTCTCTAAGGTCTCAAGACACTTGATGATTCTAACCACCCTATCAATCTTTCCAGTACCATCTTTTCCCACCTACTGTAACTGTTATAATACCAGTATCTCAGTGTTTACAGGGAATTTGAAATCATACATGTTAGATATACAAAGTAGCACCCATGCAGTGGTTACTATTTAAGAGACAGTTTAAAAAAAAGAGACAGTTCAAGGGAAATGAACATTAGCCAAGAGGGTTTATAAATTTATAAATCATTTAAATTCTCTCAGCCTTGGTTTCCTCATTTGTAAAAGATGAGAACCTAGATGGTCACAGCAGCTTTCGAGTCCCATCTAACTCCAACATTCTATAATCCTGAAATTTTAACTGAAGAGGATTACTTTCTTTCAAATACCTGACTATGAACTTGACCTAAAAACAGTTTTGATGAAAAAAAAAAGAGACAAAAATTAGTTTAGAAGGAGTCATTATAAGGATGGTCAAGTCTAAGTGGAAGAATGATAAAAGGGATTTCTGTGCATATAAAATGCAATAAGAAAGCAATGTATCCTTAGGTGGCAGAAGGGGTAGGGGTGGGGATGGTGAGCACCAGAAGGTAAAAGGTTAGTTAGAGAGAAGCCATAAAAGACATATTTGGTCTATATAAATATCTGGGGGTGGCTAAAAAAGGGGATTATTTAGAGGAAGCATACTTTTTCAAAATGATAATGAAAAGAATCTCAACAAGAATAGTGTATAAGATATGGTAACAATGATTGTCTAGTAATCCACTGAAAATTGAACTGCAGGCTACTGTCTCTGAATATACAAATTTATAGAATGTATTGATTAATAAGATTCCACATACTTTTGTTATCGAGATTTCTCCCCTTAAGAAAAACAAATCCATGATTTGAAAGCTCAAAGGAAATATACTTTATCTTTCATCTTTTAGAAGGATCAAGACTCTGTGAACACATTAAGACTTATGTTCTTTTGAGACTAATTTGTAAAACTTACTAATCTTTAAAAATAATTCTGACCTTTAACTCATCCTACACTGAATCTATAGTTATAAACTGCTATTAATTCTTCTGAAGTATTTTGCTGAAGTTAAATGTTTAATTTTTAAGTTATTGCTTTAAATAGATCTAACAGTTCCATTCATTGTTTTTTATTTATTTACCTGTGACTGCCTAGCAAGATTACTTAGAAGTGTCAATTTCTAAAAAAACATCATTTCTCTCCCTGATAAATGAGAATGTTGCTAATTATGACAGTAACAGAAAGACTATGTGTCAAAATACAAATAACTATAAAGACTGTCTAGCAAGAGTCAATGTCTTTATTGTCCAGATTTCTATTACCCATTTCATAACCTATTTTTAGAAGCAACAAAAAATTAAACCAAAATCTTAACAACAGATAATCAAGTCATTTACCACAAAAAATTCACAGCCAAACATTTTTTTTTTGCTATTGGGATAAATCAGTCAGAAGCTACTCTTCTCACTTTAAATTCCTCAATTAAAAGATTATTTCCCACCTAATTTATTCTCAAGCAAACAGTTGGATAAACAGATGGGGCTAACCCTGCACTCAAAAGGACAAGAAATTCTAGTGCGTCATATTGACAAAAGAATGAATTCAAAAGAAAAAGTATGCCTAAGTTGAGGAGACTTTGACTTCAGGATTCAAATCTCGATGTCAACTACTACAAAATTTTGAAGACCTTCAAATTATATACAAACTAGTCAGGAAAACTCTCAGGATGATTCTATTAATATATAGGATCTAGAGCTGAAGATTACCTCAAGGATCCATCTCATTCAACTTTCTCATTTTCTAAACAAGGAAAATGAAGCCAAAGAATAATTAAGGTTACAGTAATACAAAGTAGTAAGTTGGCCGAACTGAGATTTGAATTCAGGTACTCTGCCTACCAAGCCAACATTCTTTCCATTATACTGAACTACATCTGTGCAAGCTAATGTTTCAACATTCAATCATTAAAAGATATTTATTAAGCACTTACCATGTTCAAAACACTGTTAAGCATTGGGGATACAAAGACAAAAATGAAACAATTCTTCCTTGAGAAGTTTACATTCTATAATGGCCAAAGTAGTTTTTGGTAATAAAGCAATCATAAATAAATACTGCTTACAATAATCAAATTTTAAAAAATAAAGTACTAAAAATAATAATAAGACAATACATTTTAGTAAGAGACTAAAGGAACTTAAAGGACTTACATAAATTTATAAAGTGAGGCAAGTTTATGTAGGGCAACTAAGCAGATTAGTTGATCCAGGGCAGAACCAACAGACTGGGAATGACTAAGTGGTGCAGTGAATTCAAATTGGGCCTCAGACACTTAACACTTACTAGCTGTCAAGTCACTTAACCCCAATTGCCCTGCCTTCCCCCTCCAAAAAAAAAAAAAGAATCAACAGACCAAAAGGTAGTGATTTCTGCTTTTTGAGTAACAGGAACATGACTATAAAATAAGATTTTTATTTGATTCACTATGAAAGGACAAAAATATGCTGCCCATTAAAAGGTTTGGAAAAACCCATAGCTCTAGACTTAAAAGGATACTGTTCATCGATAAGTTTAATTTTTAAAAATATACCCATATGCATAGTATGGTTTACAGAAAGCTAGCCTCAAAGCCAAGAAAACCAAGACTCAAGTTCTGTTTCTGACACATATAGACTGGTGACCCTGGGCAAGTCATTTAAACCCCCAATACTCCAGGCAATTCTCCAAAATTGTAAATTTCAGAGATTTCAGTGTTGGGAGGAGTTTCCTCATCCTGGAGTTGCCTATACAAATGAATCACAGTTCTAGTCCCTATCCTCATGTCTATGTATGATGATGTACTTGGAACTATAAGGTAAAAATTATAAACCCAGCTGCTCTGTAAGAACTTGTCTGCTAACACTAACAAAATTGAAAAAGATACAGATAACCACATACACTATTTAAAGACAACTAGGCCCTGAGAAATGAGAGTAAATGGCAGGGATTTATAGAATGCAAAAATATTTCCTTAAGCTGTTCATATGACATCTAGTGGTATGTATGGAACAATTTGATCTTGTACAGATTTAAGTGGAAACTACAAAAAACATCCGCGGCATAAATGAACTGAGAGGCTACGTGGTATTAAGAGGCAGGCAGCTTGCCTGGGGGCCTCTAGGCACTCCCTTGGGCTATCCAAACTACACAGCTGTTGGCTTGCATATGCCTGCCTGTGATGGCTCCTTGGCTTCCAGGAAAACCACCAGACTATGCTTAAGGCATTCTCTTAGGCCACCCAAACTGAGCAGCAGTCAGCTTGTCTGCATCAGACTACTCCTCCCTCACTTCCAGCTATACTTTGCTACATGATGCCCTAGGATAACTCCACCCCTACCTAGACTGAACCTCTGGATGATAACGAACCTGAACTCATTCCTCAATGATTAACATACTCCAACCCAATTACCCCCTTTTCATCCCAGACATTCTGTACCCTTGGCTGCCATTGTTCAAATTCTATCCTGGATTTTCTATTGACCTCTCTCTTATGCCCATCTCCCTCAACTCAGTCCCACCAAGGATCCTTCTCTAAAGCTACCCACCCTTTCCATTGCTCTCTGGACTGCCTACTCAAAAGGGAACAAACTAGCTTTCATCTTAAACCTTTTGCTTTCCTGTACCTTCCATCTTTTTGACTCACTGAGACCTGAGATCTCTCCTAATGACACAATTTCATGGTAACCCTTTTCAGCACTAGTTAATTCATTCTACTCATTGCTCATTGTGGGTGAGTTGGAATACTCCTTGCTCACCAAATCTGCTTCTACAAACATCATTCAGTAATCCCTTTTCCTCTGAGGTTCATACAATCCATATTTATCACCCAATAAAGATTCTGGTAGCGACCTGTCTAGTGATCTCCAGGACATTTTACTTCTTTCCTCAATGAATCCAACTTCTGCCTCACAGTCTTTCCTCCCCAACACACGCCCTCAATATTAGGAACTTCAACATCCACAATGATATTTCCTCAACACTATAACCTCCCAGTTCCTCAACTTATTCATTTCCTGGGGGCACTCCTCCACTCCATCTTAACCACACAGAGATGGCCATGCACTTGAACTTGCTTGCCATCACTCTTAAATACGTTACTTCCATTTTAATGAACTCTGAAATTCCCTTATCTGATTACAATATGTTGTTATTCTATGTGAGATGATTAAATTGATTCTGTATCATTTTTTTTTGTTGATCCTATATTAACTGTTTTCATCCTGTAACTGCCTAAGTTATGGTTTTTTGTCTCTGAATTAAGTTAGAACTTCAGCTGGCCTATAATTAGTTCTTTAGAAATTCAGTTTTCAGGGACGGCTAAGTGGCGCAGTGAACAGAGCACCAGCCCTGGAGTCGGGAGGACCTGAATTCAAATATAGCCTCAGACACTTAACACAAAACCTAGCCCTGTGACCTTTGACAAGTTACTTAACCCCAACTGCCCTCCAAAAAAAAAATTCAGTTTTCCTACTAATCACTGTTCTATTCTTGCCTCAAGGAAATCTGCTATCCTTGAAGAATGAGGGTGGACACCAGGCAGTCTGGTCCAGTATTTATAAACCACCAAGCTATCCTTCAAGGATGTCTGGTCCACTATCTCTAACCTTGCAGGTAGACTCAAACAATGAACACTGATTAATCACAGAAGAAAAGGAGGGGGTTATTGCTAGCCCTTCATTCCCACCTTCCAAACAAAACCAGTCATGTTGTCCTCAACCCTAGTATGTCACTAACCCTATAACAATTGTATTACTTCCTCACCTTTCTGTTCTGTTCTTTGTCGTGTGCTCCCCAAAACCTATAAAAAGAGAGTTATCCTTCTGCTTTGGGTCTTTTGGCTGCGGTAGTCATTAAACCTGCTTTATTAATAGGTTTGTGCCCTGTTAAACTATTGTATTGCTCAGAGAAAATGTGCTTCAGTCTACCTTTGTTAAATTTCACTCATGACACACCTCTCTGCGCTGCAACTCTAAACACTGTTCTTCATCACCACCATGATCTCCAATCCCTTAACCCCTCATTTCTTTCCCAGGGCATTCATTACTGCTACATTAGTTATATTTTAACAAGATCAACTCTACACACTGCTCTCTTGAGTTCCTTCCCCCTTCATCCTATTGCGAATTTTGCCTACCGAGCATCAATCAGCCTTGGATTACTCCTACCATCCACCGCCTTCATTCACTCTTATGTATGTGTTGAATGAAGTTGGAGAAAATCATGAAGTCATGCTGACTAGATCCATTACAAATTTATATTACATCATTTCAACTGGGCCCTCATTAGATCAAGGCAATCCTTTGATACCTCCCTAATTAACTCACTTTCCCATTCACCACAGCAGCTTTTCCAAACCTTTTCATCCTTTCTTAAAGTTACCATGGCTGCCCTGCCCCTTACCCTCTCAGCTGAGAACCTGGCCTCATATTTCACCGAAAAAATTGAGACCATTTGCTAACAACTCCCTCTCTTTTCCCTTCTTCCTCCTCCTCCTCCTCCCCTCTTATCAGTAAGATGCCTTCTGTCACTATCTCCTTTACCTCTGTCTCATGTGAAGAGGTGACCATTCTTGCCAAGGTAAACTAAACCCTCTACATCAGTGGCTCTCAACCTTCCGAATGCTTGACCCTTTAGTACTCATATGTGGGCGTATCTGCATGTGGGCGGACCCGCCTGGAGACAGATAGAGGAGTGGTGTCTTAGTTCCTAAGACCATTGGAAATATGTGTTTTCTGATGGTCTTAGGCGACCCCGTTTGACCCCCAAAGGGGTCACGACCCACAGGTTGAGAACCATTGCTCTACATGCACAAGTGATCCCATTTCACACCCTATCTTCTCCAGCAGACTGCCTCCTCTATTATCTCTACTCTTCCACTTATCTTCAATCTCTCTCTGGCTGCTTCCTTACTGCCTATAAATACATCTGTGCCCTCTCCATCTTCAAAAAAAATCCTCACACTTGATCCATGCTAGCTACCATCCTATAGCTCTTCTCCATTTTCTGGCTAACCTTCTTGGAAGGCTATAATCAACACTTCCACGTCCTTTCCTCTCACTTTTTAAAAAAAATTTCTACATTTTGGATTCTGACCTCATCATTCAAATAAAACTGCTTTCTCCAAAGTCATCAATAATCACTTAACTGCTGAATCTCATGGCTTTTTCTCAATCCTTCTTGAACTTTCTGTTCTTTCTCAGTTTTCATGATACTACTCTATCCTGGTTCTCCTACCTGTCTGACAATTCATTCTCAGTTTCCTTTGCTGGATCTTCATCTCTATCATGTCCACTGACAGGTGGTTTCCTACAGGATTCTCTGTCTTAGGCCTTCTCTTCCTCCTCTATACCATTTCACCTCATGATCTTATCAGCTCCCATGGATTCAATTATTATCTCTATGCTAATGATTCTCAAGTTTACCTAATCAGGTCTAACCTCTCTCCTCACCTCCAGTCTCATATCTCTAATTACCTATAAGATATCACAAAGTAGATGTCTTATGAATTAAATCTTAAACCTGGCATATGCAAAAGTGAACTCATTATTCACTCCTCCCCACCTTTCCCTTCTTCCTAATTTCCTTATTACTGTCCAGGGTACCACAATCCTCCCCACTGGCCAGGATTACCTCAGTGTCATCCTTAACCTCTCACTCTCCCTCATCCTCTATATCCAACCTGTTGAAAGTCTTATTGATTTTATCTTTGTTAACATCTCTCATATACATACCTTTCTCTGTTCTAACATTTCCACTGCCCTGGTGCAGGTCACTTATCACCTCACACCTGTACTACTCCAAAAGACTGCTGGTTGGGCTCCCTGAATTCTCTCATCACTATAGTACATCCATCACTCAGCTGTCAAATTGATCTTCCCAATATGCAGGTCTGACGAGATTGTCACACTACTCAACAAACTCCAGTGACTCCCTATTAAATCCAATATCAAACATGAAATCCTCTGGTGTTCAAATTCCTTCATAATTTGGCCCCTTCCTATCTTTCTAGTATTTTTATACCATACTCTCCAGACTGAGCATTTTTACTGCCTCACTCTCTCCTATGCCTAAATTCTCTCCTTCCTTATCTTTGCCTCTCCTGGCTTCTCTCAACTCCTAGCTAAAATGACACTTTCTATAGGAAGTCTTTCCCAATATCTCTCAATGCCAGTGCTTTACCTCTGCTGATTATCTCCAACTTATCTTGCGTATCTTTTGTTTGTACATAGTTGCTTGCATGTTATCTACCCCAGCAGACAGTGAGTTTCCTGAGAGCAGGGACTATTTTTTTCTTTGCTTCCCCAGTACCTAGCATAGTGTAGCACAATAATATGTGCTTAGTAAATGCTTAGTGACTCAAGTACAGAAAACAGGTAAATTCCAGCTTCAAGTTTTTTCTCCTTCCTCCATCCTTTCTCTCCTTTAAATAAGAAATTAAATGTGGCATAGCATTACTTAAAATGCTGATGTTTTATTAATTAACCAAACACCCAGAAAAATAAAGACCAGAATTAGTAAGGCAAGTTATTATATCAAAAACATAAAAAATAATATATTTCTCTCTCTTCTTTTTGACTTGTAAAGGCCTTTACAACCTGACCCCAGCCTACCTTTCCAGCTTATTTATACCTTATACCTCTTCCCATAGTATAAACAATCTGGCCTTCTATTTCTCACATAAAACATTCCAGCTCCCTTCTCCTGCCTTTACAAAGTCCATCTTTCATGCCTAAAATCCACTCCAACTTATGGAAACTCAAACTTCCTTCAAGATGTAGTTCAGGGCCGGCTAGACAGCGCAGTGAATAGAGCACCAGCCCTGGAGTCAGGAGGACCCGAGTTCAAATCCAGCTTCAGACATTTAACACTTACTAACCATGTGACCTTGGGCAAGTCACTTAACCCCAACTGCCCTGCCTTCCTCCTTCCAAAAAGAAAAAAAAAAGATATAGTTCAGCTATCACCTTCCACATGATGTTTTTCCTGGGCCCAACTACTAGTGCTCTCTCTTACTACCTTTAACTACCTTGTACTTATTTAGTTTTTTGTTACATATATAATTATATAGAGACATTGTGTGTTTCTTAACAGGACACAAGCTCTTTGAGAACAGAGATTATTTCATTTTTAAAGTCTTTGTAGTTAAAGAGCTTGGCACACCGCAAGTTCTTGTAAAGTGATTGAATTGAACTGACTTCTGACCTTATCATTCAAACAAAACTGCTTTCTCCAAAGTCACCAATGATCTCTTAATTGCCAGATTTGAAGGCTTTTTTTCTCAATCCCCATCCTTAGGGCTCTACAGCCTCTAACACTGTCAACTACCCTCTTCTCCATAACAATCTCTTCTCTCTAAGTTTTTGTGATACTACTCTATCCCGATTCTCCTTCTACCTGTCTGACCATTTATTCTCAGTCTCCTTTGCTGAATCTTTATCCATGTTTTTGTTTTATATTTTTATACTTGCATGGCATCCTGGTGTAGTGGAAAGAGTGCTTAATTTAGAGTCAATAAATTTGGGTTTGATTCTCACCTTAGATATTTACTAGGCATGAGAACAGAGCCTTAGTTTCCTCATCTGTGAAATGGGGATAAGAATATTTATTTGCACTATCTACCTCACAGGGCTATTCCAAGCAAAGCTTTTTGAAAAACTTAAGGCAAAGCATATGAATTCTTTTTATTACTCCAAATACCAACATTCTTAACCAATTTACAGAGGCAACTATTATTCATTAATGGCACATTTCATATCCCTGTAAATATCAATCTCTCCCTCCAAAGAAGGAAATAGAACAGAAAGGGATGAGGAAATTTTCTCAACTTCTTTAAGGAGCACTCTTTCCACTACACGAGGACGCCTTACAAGCATAAAAATATAAAACAAAAACATGGATGAAGATTCAGCAAAAGAGACTGAGAATGAATGGTCAGACATGTAGAAGGAGAACCAGCATAGGGTAGTATCACAAAAACCTAGAGAGAAGAGATTGTCATGGAGAAGGTGGTTGACAGTGTCAGAGGCTGCAGAGCTCTAAGGAAAAGGTCTCACTTTTCTTCTGTGGTAAAAATTACATCACTCCAACTCCTTTTCCCCAACAAAGCAGAGATACTCAAAGGGGATGATTTTGTAGACTCTTATATACCCTAAGATATATGAATTTAATACTCTTAAGGAGTTATGAAAACAATGGAAATAATTAACTAGATCTCAAAGTAAAAGAAAGAAGAACACCTTATCAATTTCAGGTAAGATTGAGCTGTGGGTGACTTGGCACTGGTACATACACGTCTACTACAACCAATAGATCATTTACCAAGCAAAAGGTGCCCAAAATAAAGTTAATTTGGCCCATTTTTTAAAAAATGAAGAAATGAACTCAAAAATATTTGACAAATTCTCTTTAATAATAATGGATTTTTTAGCAGATATAAAATGTGGATGAAGGAAATTTTTTCAACATGTAAATACACAAGCATATTCAAGTTTAGTTAAAAATTTCCCATCAGCAGAATTGCTCCACACAGTTAGGGCACACACACAAAAATAAATAAATAAAAAAAATAAAGGATGAAGAACCCTAACACTGACAGAAATGTTTTCTGCTATTACTGGAGCATCTTTGGTATATGTTTGGTATTTTTCCCTTGGTCAACTCATCAGCAACCTGAGGTTTAATTTTTATCTGTATGCAAATGATTCTCAGATCTACATTTCCATTTACAGTCTCTCTTTATGACCATTTCAAAATGGATGTACCATAGATATCTGAAACTCAGTATGCAAAACTGAACTAATTATCTCTGCCACCACACTGCTCTGTCCCTGCCCCCATCCCAAACCACTCTTCCAAACTTTCCTATTCCTGTTGAGGGAACCATCTCCCTTGTACAATCCTGGGTTCTTAACCTTGGTATTATTCTCAATTCTTCATGTTATATATCTAATCAGCTGCTAAATCACACAATTTCTATCACTCCAGCATTTCTTGCATCCAATCACTTCTGATTATTCACAAAACCGTCAAATTGGCTCTAGTTCTAATTGTTTTTCACCTGGACAATCCTGTAATGGCCTCCTAATAGGTTTTTAAAAAAATAACAAAGTACTGAAAATAATAATAAAACAGTTTTTATTGCTGTTCATTCATTTCAGTTGTGCTCAACTCTTTGTGACCCCATCTGGGGTTTTCTTCACAAAGATACTGGAGTGGTTTGCCATTTCCTTCTCCAGCTTTACAGATGAGGAACTGAGGCAAACAGGGAAAAGTAACTTGCCCAGGGTCATATAGCTAATAAGTGTCTGAGGCCAGATTTGAACTCAGGAAGATGAATCTTCCTCATTTCAGGCCTGGCACTCTCTCCACTGAGTCACCACCACCACCACACCCACACCCACACACATATGTGCGCGCACACACACACACACACACACACACACGCACGCACCTATTAATTCTAAAGTTACTTGTCTTGGTCATTATGTAATGAGACATTTTCAGTCTCTTTAACGTTATATTCATGTTTCATACATCTACAATTCTATGTGGAGCACATCTTACAGAACATGCATTTGTTCTGTTATTGCCCTCACCACTTAACACAAAAGTGCTTTTATACTTTAATGGGTTAATCACTATTTTAACCTCCATTTCTTTTACAGCTGAAATGCAAATCAAGCATATCACAATAATGTTATATATGGTAAAGACAATTTCCAGGGTGAAATTTCAGTTCCCTCTAAACAATGTGAATTAAACAGGTGTTAGTTTTAAAATTTATTACCTAAAAAACCCTTGACATGCATATAGGTCAATACTTGCTTGAGATATTTCTATTAAATCAGCTTTTTGAAAAGTATAAATTTAACTTCTATGTGAAATACAGATTTGGAGACCTTTTTTCGTTCAACTGACAATGGTCTATATCTCTTTTTCAAGCTACTGATATTAGTCATTACTTACAAAAATATATTGCTTAGTAAATAGCTAAAGAATTAACCATATAATCTGTTAAATGTTTTCTTCTGAGTCTTATTGCATATTTTCTCCTTGATTTTTAAAGAAGTAAAATGTACACTTTACTTCATCACTAAGCCACTCAGTTCAGAATTCCCAGAGATGACATATCTTAATTTTCCCCTTGACCATCTTTCCAATGGATGTACTCCTGCTTCCTTTCTAACTATTCAGAAAACTGTAATCAAATCAGCATTACCATCTCCTCTGGAAAAGATGTGTCAATAGACTGCCCTGATGCTCCACTCATCCTCCTAGCAGCTTCTTAGACCAAAATATATTTCCTTGACCACCACTCCTCAATCCCATAAGAATGCAAGCACCTTGGGAGCAGAAACTGTCTCTATTTTGTTGTAATATTCCCAGTGGTTAGTAGAGTACTTGAAACATAATAAATCTGCATGCAAAACTCACAACATCTCTCCTCCTGCACTAGAATTTTGATTTTAACTAAAAAGATAAAAGTCATTTCCAGTGCTCAAGCTATGATAAAAAGAGCCAGCTCAGTCCTTCTAAGCCAGAGGCTAGTTGGTCAAGCTTTGGCATCTACATCTTTTGAAAAACTGGGGCAATAATCATTCCTCCCTTACCACCCCCCAACATGCATGTGGCCCCAGAACTCACAGTTCAACTGTGATAAGTACCCATATTTATTATTTTCAACACTGCTTCTTGATACCATGGAACTTTAACCATAGGAATGGAATGGCAGCTCCGTGTGTGCACATGTGGAAGTTGTGGTATGTGTGTGTGGGTTTGGGGGGAAGTGGTGTTCAATTCTTAACGAAAAAAGGAATAAAAGCAATCATAAAAAAATAAAATAGGTAACTCTGATTATATGAAAATGAAACACATCGCATAAATACAATCAATGTAATGAGGATAAGAAAAGAAGTAATACACTATGAAACCTTTCCCAATCCCTCTTAATTCTAGTGCCTTCCCTTAGTTAATGATTTCCTACTTATCCTGTATATAGCTTGTTTGCTTTCAATCTTCCCATTGTGAGCTTCTTGAAGACAGTGACTTTCTCTTGCCTCTTTTTGTACCCACAATGCTTAGTACACAGTAGGCACTTAGTATATGCTACCTACTATAACAGCAAGCACCTGGCACACCCAGGATGGCCTGCTAGCACAGGTTCTTTTATCTGCTTTTAAAGGAAAAACTGCTCAAAAAAGGGTGAACAATCCTACTTTTAATTACATTCACTAGTTCAGGGGAAAGGTCAGCAACCTGAATGCGGAGAAAATACAGAGCAAAGACAAGCAGTGAAATTACAAACAGAGAAATGAGCACAAAGACCAACAGACAGGGCTCCAATTGTCTGAATTTATTGCTACACACTTTGTATACATCACTGGATTGAGGAAGCACAGACATCTAAGCAGTCAGTGGGCTCTGAACATATGGCTACTTAGAGTTTCCACCAGGAAATCAAAAGATCCTTCTAATGAAGGAATCCCCAAAGCAAAACACCAGTCTCCCAGAATATATAACAAAGACTCAGCCCCTGATTGGTTCAGAGCCAGAAGGCATGAAACCTACTTGACTCAGCACAGCTGTGAATTATCAGTGTTCAAAAGAGATTGATCCTTCAGATGTCTACAATTTAGCATGAGCATGGAAAACTGGACTGTAAAAAGAAAACAACAAAAATCCCACCTTTCTTGTACTTACACTTACACAGAGAAAAACAGACACTAATGGAGTGGTTCTCAAAGTGTGAGACCCCCAAACCCTGTCAGAGAGTCTGTGAGGTAAAAACTATTTTAATTTCTGGCAAATATTGATACCTATAACCCACAAAAGCAAAAAGTCTTTGGGGATCCTTGATAATTGAGAACGTAATGAGGGTCCTGAGACCAAAAAGTTTTGGAAACTGCTAAATAAATGCACTGCTAGTAGAGCTGTGAATTACTCCAACCACTCTGAAAAACAATTTGGAAATATATGTAGAAAGTAGCTAATATGTCCACACCCTTTGACCCAGAGATCCTACTACTTAGCAAATACCCTAAGGAGAGCAATGATAACAAAGGTCCTATACACAACAAAATATTTATAGATGCATTTCTTATAATAGTAATAGATATTCATCAATTAGGATATCACTAAAAAAAACCTGTGGTATATTCATCTTATGGAATATTAATGTGCTATTTATTGGAAACAATGACTTAATGAATACAGAGATGTCTGGGAAGAATTCTATTACCTTATGGAAAGTGAAACAGAATCAGGAAAAAAAAAACAACTTTGATTATAATAATGTAAATGGCAAGAACAAAAATAATGAAACAAAATCGAATGCTATGACATTCTAATACCAAAGAAAAGATGGAGGAGGGTAGTAGACTACAGGTGGGGTATACAACATATAATGTCAGAACCATATTCTCTCCTCTTTTTTTATTCATTGTTAAAAGGGATGGCTCACTGGGAGTAGAAGAGACATATCATTAGAAATATAGGTCATTTTTTTTTCAAAATGAAATTTGTGGTGCCTTAATGCTAGGTCTTTGTTTAAAAAAATATTTTCTTCATTTCTATATTTGATTCAATTAAATATCTGCTATATCTAATGCAATGCCAAATCCTAGTACTACAAAGAAAGAACAGGAGAGGTCAAACAGATGAGAGATGAGGAATGTGTTATTATGATTATTCCATTCTCCATTACATGTGTTTATCTTGCAATAATTAGGGAGTAAGTAATATGTAAATTACTTGAGGATAGGAAGTATATCATTTTTTAATATTTAATAATTTTTTGTTAGACTTAAAGTTAGAAGGGAAGCATATGGAATAAAAACAGAATATTTTAGGAATTCAACTCAATACTATTACTAACAATCATATCTATACGATAAGGCTAATTTAATGGATTAGGATGTTTTGATATTCATATATATTCTTTCAATGAGATTTTCAATTCACAATTTTAGAAGTCAGAATGAAAGGTACATAGGAAACCTAAGGAAACCAAAAACAGAATGTCTACTGACTGAAGAATGGCAGAAAAAAACTGTTAGAATGATACTATGGAATATTACTATGTAGAAAGAAACTATACACGAGAAATTTAGGGGGAAAATGGGGAAGATCTTCATGAAATAATAGAGAAGTAAGCAAAGTCAAAAGAACATAATGTACTATTACTTTTGTTGTTGTTCATTTGTGTCCAATTCTTCATGACACCAATGGGGGTTTTCTTGGCAAAGATACTGGGGTGGTTTGCCATTTCCTTCTCCAGCTCATTTGACAGATGAGGAAACTGAGGCAGACAAGGTTAAGTGACTTGCCCAGGGTCACATAGCTCATAAGTGATTGGGGTCAAATTTGAACTCCAGGCCAAGCACTCTATACACTGTGCCATCTAGCTGCCCCATACTATCACTAAAACAATGTAAATGAGAAGGACACTAAATAGAAGTTAAGATGAGTAACTGAAAAACCACTGCAAGTCTCAAAAAAAAAAAAGATAATGAAATATACCTCCTTCACAGCAGAAAAGAGTAGAAGACAACAAAGGCAGAATACATTTTCGGATATAATCACTACATCAGATATTTTTGCTTAACTGTTTTTCATTGTCACAGAGGTGGGTTAAAAAGTGAAGAGAGAGAATGAAATAACTGACGTAAAGGAAAAAAGCACTAAAATATAATATATATTTATTTAAAAAAATTTTTTTAAGTACATAAAGAAATTTTCTTGGTTAAGCTCTAGTTTAGAATATATCTCTGCCCAAGGTTTTTAAAGAAGCTACTTTATTGTGTACATTTTACTATTCAATCAAAGGTTGATAAAAAGGGTGAAATTATTTAGGCTCTAACTTAAAAGTTATGGTTTCCATATTTCTCTTCTTTTAACAACAAGAATCTTAGTAAAAACAAATCTTAGTAAAATTTTCTTAAAGTATCTTTACTTACCAACTTCTCTAATCTAGCCTATAACTAGGGTTGTGCATGACTGTTTAAAAAGCAAATTTTTTTCTTTTTATTTCCACCATCTGCTAATTTACTTGATTCCAATTATTTTCCTATTATATTTGCCATAGCAATTACCACAGCAAATTCTGAAAACCTACATTAAAGTCATATAACAGACACTAATAGTTAATTGCCACAGAATAAAGTATGTGAGACAAACAAAATGGAAAAATAAATGAATTAGTTTTTTAAACAGGAAAAAAAAACTATAAAGATGTGGAATAAAAAAAATTTAAAAGTCAAATAGAAACAAATATGTTTGGCAATTGTTATACCGGATTTGAAAAGATAAAGTAAAACAATATAAACATATATGTATCTCTAGATGTTAGATAATTATGTAACAGTATAATATCAACACAGGCCTTAAAAACAAGCCATAAATACAGGTAACACTGAAATGAATTTCCACTGGCATCTTAGTTCATCAATGATCTAAATAAAAGGAGCCAATAAGAGGTCAATTCAGTTTAAAATACAGACAACCAATACTTCTTTGTATTTTACTCTTGTTCTAGGAGGTGCTCGTTTAAAAGTTTCTAATAGCTAAAGGCATGAATTCAGACAAAGGATCTACTTTCTAGTGTTGACTTTTGGAAACAATTAGATCTATACACAGGGACCATTTGTACCTAATATCGCAACAATCCTATTTATCCATTAATTGCAGGGGTTATCTATTTATCTTTCACTGCTTGGCAATTTCATTTTTTATGTATTTCAAAACAGCTTTAGAAGAAACCTAGCTTTTACATTAACTTAGTATTTATAGGTAGAATGATTTATAAGATACAAAGCTCTGTTTTGGACTCAGGTCTTCTGACTTCGAATCCAGGGCTTCCACTTAACATTCATATGATACATTACAATTTACAAAGTGCTTTCATTAATACTGTTATCTTACTCGATTCTCAAAACCCTGTGAAACAGGTGACTTACATATGTTAGTGTCCTGATATTTCAGATGAAGAAACTAAGGCTCAGAGTGATTAAGTGACTTGCTCAAGATCAAACTGCTAGTAAGAGGTACTCTGGTACTCTGTCTCCAAGTTCAATGACCCCCCCCCCCGCTTTTGACCATATCATATCATTTCTCATTTTATTTCATATATATTTATTCAACACTATAGGATGTTATGGGTGACATATGACATAGTCCTTGCCTCTGTGGAACTTAGAATCTCGTACAGAAGAGACAAACATAAATATAGTAAAAGACATATAGCAATTACTAATAATAGTTAACATTTACATAGTGCTTACTATGTGCCAGGCACAGTGCTCAGTGCTTTAAAAGTGTTACCTCATTTGATTATAGTGAAATAAAGTATTAGAGAAGGATAAACAAAGTGCTAAGGGAAGTTCAGAAGAGGAGACATTACTTCTTGATAGAAGAAATTGAAGGAAGCTTCATGGAGAAGATAGCACTTTAATTAGAGCTTGAAAGAAATTTAGAGGAGGCAGAGCTATTCTTGACAAAGGTTATAGGCAAAGTACATAGAAAAAGAGTTGTAGGAGTTTAAGGCAAAAAGGTTATTTGGGGCAAAATCACAGAGGGTCATCAATAGGGCAATAAAGGAATGAATGGACATTTTTTTTTGTACCTGAAAGAGTATGAGCTGTGCTTTGCAATGTTTTGACTGGGTAAGGTGACAAAGACAAGAGTCACACAGATAATTCCAACAGTCCAGGTGAGAATGCTTGCACTAGAGTAGCTGCAGCAGAATTGGAAAAGAGATGATGGCACAGATAAGAAAAAAAAACAATCTGAAGAAATAATGAGCAAAGCTTAAACACTGGTGGGGAGGAAGCAAGGAAAGGGAGGAGGCAAAAATGACACTATTGCTGCTAACAGAAATAGTATAGTCAGGAGGAATACATTTGTCAGAATATTTTTTGAAAGCTAGTGGACCCCAGGTTAAGAGCTCCTTATTTAGATGAACTCCATTACTCAGCAATATTTTTAATACAAAATAAAATAAGGATTAGCTGTTCTGAAGCTAAGAAACTTTAAAGTCAATGTATTCCTGATCCTACTAACCCAGAGAGCAATTTGGGACTACGCCCAAAGGACTATAAAACTGCATAGCCTTTGATCTAGCAATATCACTCTGAAGTCTATATCCCAAAGAGATGACAAAAAAAGGGAAAAGGACCTATGTGTACAAAAAATATTTATAGCAGCTCTTTCAGTGGTGGCAAAGAACTAGAAACTGGGGGATACCCATTAATTGGGGAATAGCTGAACAAGTCGTGGTATATAATTGTAATGGTATATGGATGTAATATGCTACAAGAAATGATGTGCAGGCAGATTCCAGAAAAATCTGGAAAGACATATACAAACTGATGCAAAGTGAAGTGAGCAGAACAGGAGAACATTAACAGCAATACTGTACAATGATCAACTGTGAATAATTTAGTTATTCTCAGCAATACAATGATCTAAGACAGTTCCAAAGGACTCATGATGGGAAATGCTATCCACCTCTAGAGAAGGAACTGATGGGAATCTGAATGCAAATTGATGCATACTACTTTTCACTTTCTGTAGTTTTTTCTTTCTTTTAGGTCTGTGGCTTCTTTCACAAAATGATTAATAAAGTAATGTTTTGCATGACTGAACATGTTTCAAAGTACTTACTGTCTCAGGGAGGGGAGAAGTGAGAGAGGGAGAGAGAAAATTTGAAACTCATGATTAAAAAAAAAGAAAGTTAAAAGATTGTCTTTACATGTAACCGGGGAAAAAAGAAAACATTATTTTAAAAAAGTTAATGTGTTCCCAAAATAAAAAGTTAGAAGAAATACAGAAGAAATTGGCTCTTGGAAACCTAATTTCCAATTTTCTTAATCTATAAACTTCTTTAATGAAATTTTCTCTTAAAAGGAGTATATAAATTTTAAAGTTTCACTTGCTGGTAGATATTTTCGTTGTTTATTTGAATTGTAAAGATTTCTCTAGAGATACTCACTTCTACCTCTTAGAAATCTTAGTTCACGTGCTATCTCCTAAAAAAAAAAAAGGTCTTTCCAGGAAGATTCCCCTAATAGTATTGTTCTCCCCTGACCCTCCCCTTTGAAATTACTTTGTATTTATTTTATATGTATTTTGCATTTATCTGTGTATATGCTGTTTCTCTCACCATAATGTAAGCTGCTTTAGAATAAGTATTATTTCTTCTTTTGTCATTGTATCCCCAGTCCCTATTATGGTATGTGGCATACAGTAAGTGTATAATAAACACTTAGAGTTTATTAAAGTGAATAATATTTTGCTAATCTGGCTCTGAAGCAGTTTACATTCTAACATTATACAGGGTGTCCCCAAAGTCTTAGTGCAATTTTCTGCCCTAAGACTTTAGGGACACCCTATATACTTTTATTCAACTCTGTGGTCTAAAATAGCATTCTCTCAATTACCAAGAGTAGTTTTGGGGATATATATCTATACAAAGCTGAGGTAACAAAGTTGTTTCAAAAGGATTTCAGAACTTCGGGAGACTTTTGATCCCCAAAAGAGCTACCTGACAAATGAAAAAAATAACCTCAAAACCTATGTGTGTGTGTCTGTGTATGAGTGTGTGTATGTTAAAAGCATTTAAGTGCAAACAAAAAACGACAGACTAATTTTTTTAAAAAGTTAAAATATGTACTTTATGAAACAATAAGCACGAATATATTCATTTCTCTCTCTAGCCTACTCAGAAAAGTTGTAAACAATAACTTTGATCTGCAAATTATCCCTCTCATTAAAAATACATATCATCTTCATTTTAGAGCAAAACTTTTAAAGGAAATCAATATAAAATTAGCTTTTGTATCCTAATCTAATATTTATACCAACACTCTATCCACTGATCAGTCCATATTGCCCCTTATTGCTACATTTTATTCACCATGGATATTATTAACCTCATTTCATCATACCTGTTGTTCAAGGCAGAAGGGAACAGGTGGACATTGTTTTTAAAAAATGTCTCTATGTAGTTAGTACTTTACTTAAATACTTTACTGAAATATTTCACTCACTACATTATTCAGGAATGAACAGTACCACTACTTGACTTTTCACAGTTCAAAAATTTTCATTCCCTGATTCACATTAACATACCAAGCTTTCTATATTAAAATACACTGGATTCACTTTCTTATTTGAGTTTAGCCAAAGAGATCCAGTTACCAGAGCTTAAAATGCTTTAAAAATTGCTTTTTCACTGTAAGAATAATGATAATATTGACAATCTATATTTATGTATTTAACAACTAAAAGCTCCATCTGTAGGCCTCAAAGGCTTCTTTTAAATTACCCCAGTTTGGGAACAACTTTGATAGTAGTTATTGACTTAATAAAAGCATAAGAAACTGAAAGAATTTTTTTAGACCTACTGTTTAGTTTGGTTTGGATACCACATGATCTTCACATTCTGCATTAATCCATGAATTTCTTGCCAAGTACTGTTGAACTATATTCTCCAACTCAACACCCTCCTCCCCCCTTTCCTGGAATCCATTTCCTGTTCACCCTTTACCCCTAAGTATGTATACAGGAGGCCAATAGCCTGGAAGCTACTGTTTCTGTTATTTAGTTTCCTGGCAAACAGCACAGGGCTCAATTCTCTTTACAATACAGTACAAAGCTTAATAATAAGTAGGATCATATTTCACTACTGGCTGCCATTCCATAAACTTGTTTTTTACAGGTCATTTTGCTAAAAAATACTCACTGGAAATGACAAATCCAAAGACTAGTGGCCTAACTGAACATGCTAATAAAAAGCAACATCTGGAAAAATCCCCATTCAATTGTTTTGGCTGGTCAGACATCTGAAAACTTTAGAAACTACTAAAAACAACACCATGACAAATTTTCAGTATGTACAGACTTTAAAGGCTTATAAAGGAATGCCATAATGCAATTCTGAAATGTAAGCCAGGCAGAACAAGATGAATTTAGTAAAATTTTTATTATTCATGTAAAAACTAAGGCTGCATAATTTTATGCACTATTATGATACTTTTTTTAAATTTAAAAACTATTTACTACTCTAAAAATAGAGCACTGGACTTGAAGTCAGGAACACTTGGGTTCACTGTATGTAGTAGAAAAGAATACTGAATTTGGAGTCAGGAAGACCCAAATTCAAATATCTTTGGCAAGTCATTTAACCTCTCTGTACCTCAGCTTCCTCATATGTTAAAAAAAAAAAAGGGGACTCAGTCTCTAAGATTCATTCCAGCTCTCAATCTGTGACCCTGTGCAACTCTGCCTGCCTCAGAAACTCAAAATGTGATCCAGAGCAAGTGACACCTTTCTTGGCTTCAGTTTCTTCATCTGTAAAATGAGGGGTTGGGTTTTATGACTCCAAAGTCTTTTCTAGCTCCAAAAACTGTAATTTATTATTTTATGTTTATAAAATGTTTTATATTCAGGATTTTATTTGACCTGATTCATAACAATCCCATAATGTAGGAGGTGTAAGTAATTTCTCCATTTAATAGATAAAGAAACTGAAGCTCAAAGAAATTAAGCAATATACTCAGGGTACTACTGCAAGCAGCGAGGAAAGCCTTGAATTCTGGTCGTTTAAAAGATACCATTTGCTTCTTAATATACTGCATTGCCTTTATATAGTCTTACTTTTTTTTGTTCTTGTTCTTTAGTTATTTAAGTCATGTCTTACTCCTTGCGACCTCATTTGGGATTTTCTTGGCAAAAATACTGGAATGGTTTGCCATTTCCTTCTCCAGCTCATATGACAAATGAGGAAACTGAGGCAAACAGGGTTAAGTGACTTGCCCAGGATCATATAACTAGTAAGTGTCTGAGGCAAAATATAAACTCACAAAGATGAGTCTTCCTGACTTCAGGCCCACTACTCTATCCACCGCATCACTTAGCCATCCTTGTCTTACTTTTATTCGCCTGTAATAAATTTCACTTATAGACTTCCACTTAAAATACAACTATCCTCCTAAAATAACTTTCAAGCATTGGATTGTTTTCCTGAGAGCAACAACTTATAAGAAGGAATTCATAACTGATATTTAATAAACTTTAAAAAATGTTAACTACAATTTCACTATAAAACTGTATTCAAAGACTCAGAGATCTGTGATTAAGTCCACCAATTGTTTCTCTGACAACTGTCAGAGCAACTGCTTATTCCTTACCTTTCCTCTACTGTCATACATAACAGAATGAAAGGGATAGTGCTAGTTTAAAAATAACACTGACCATTCTTTTGATGACAAATCTTTTTTCTATACCTTAATGTAGTCAATTCCCAAGGTTTTGATGGTAATTTTGCTTTTCTCTCTCTTCCTATAGTCTCCCCTGGCAACTTCATTCACACCTTAACTTCTAGATCTCTGTTTCTGATCTGGAATTTACTTTCAAAATAGGTGAGCATTATTTCCTACAACCTACATGACAATGAATTAAAGGACTTAGAACTGGAAGAGGCCTTAAAAATAATATTGCCACAGAATCACGTAATTTGAGAGTTAGAGGGACATCAGTGCCCATCTAGCCTAACCCACAAACAACAGGAATCTCTTCTATAACACACCTGAAAAGCAGTTGCCCACCTGCTTGAAGACTTCTACCTAAGGAGGCCACTTCTTGAGGCAAGTCACTGCCATTTTTGAACAGCTCTAAGTATTAGAAAGTCCCTCCTGATATCAAAGCTAAATTGGCAGCTTCTGGTTCTGCCCTCTGGGGACAAAAAGAACAAATTTAATCCTTCCTCCACATGATAATCCTTCAAATAGTTGAAGAAACCTACCATGTCATCCCCCACCCTCAGTCTTTAATTTTTTTTTTCCTGAAGGCTGAAAATGCCCAGTTTTTTCAGTGGATCCTCATTGGTCATCTACTCAAGGCCATTTGTCATCTTGGTTGCCCTTTCCTAGGTAGCCTATGGTTTTTATCAATGTCTTTAAGATGTGGTGCCTAGAACTGAACAAAATAAACCAGATGAGGACTTACAAGCATAGAATATTGTAGGATTATCATTCCTTGTTTCTAGAAGTTTTGTTCCTCCTAATGCTGCCCATGACTGAATAGTTTTTTTGGCTGTCACATCACATCACCATCTCATATTGAGCTTGTGGTCCATTATATCCCCAAGATCCTTTTCAAAACAAATGCTGTCTTTTCATAATTCCTCGATTGTGTGTATATATATGTATGTGTATATGTATATATATATATATGTATATATATATACATACACACATATACACACATATACATGCATACATATACATGTATATAACTATATAGATTTTAATAGCGTCTTAAAGAAGTTTAACCAGCATATATCAATTGCCATAACAAGAGAACAAAAGCTCAGAGAAACTGCCTCAGATGGCTAACACTTCATTTCCCTGCCAAACAAAGGTATGGTAACCAAAGGCAACACTTACTTAGAACATAAAATCATTTAGGGAGAAATGTGGTAGAAGAATATGAATAGAATCACCTAAGACACAGTAAGAAATAGTTGAGAAAAAAAGAAGTTTAATGAAAGCTTAATGAGAGACCCAACCGAACCAAGTCAGGAGGAATTTAAGGATAAAACTGAAAGCAGGCAATAAATGAATGGGAAAAAAGACCTCTAACAATTTCTTATAGCAAAGACAGTGGAATCACCAGATGGGTCTCAAGTATCACTGTACTGAAAAAGTGACAGGGGAAGCAAAAATGACATTGAAAGGAAAAAAAAGGTGAGAAAAATAACTAGACAAGATCAAAAGCCAATATAAAAGGTCAGTGCTAAAGATAATGCAATTCTTAGAGTACTGAACACTTTCAAAACTGAAATGGAGAAATTACTTGATCAATTCTCAAATTATTTGAAAAACAGGTAGGTGTCAAAGAGTTGTAGAAAAAAATCTTAGAATTTATAGCTAAAAAAGTGGCCAAGATAATAAAATAATTATTGACCCATATGTCTACTTTTCCATCTCTACAATTTTTTATAAGAAGAATCTACAGATGTATCATACATTGACAAAGTTATAACAAGGAAAGGTTTTTTTAAATGATACTTTCTAATGGATCATATTTTAAAATAATTACTGACTAAAAAGTGTAGCAAATACAAGAACCCAGTATGTTTATTGTTTTGCTCCAAAAATGTATTGAAGTTGGTAGAGCTCTCCTCCAATACAGTCTCTGCCTCTTGTGCATATATCGAAATCATTCATAATTTCTCAGAATATATAATAACAAAATTATCCCTGTCCAATGACCCTCTGATAATAAATATCAAGTGAGGTATAAAACAGAGAAATGTATTGCCAAATGTTTGCCAAAAATGTCTGTGATGGAGATCCAATAAAGAGTTCATACTGAAAAGGGATTCCATGGATGTTGAAGTCCTCCAGATGTTCCCATTTGCAGATGACACTATATTGATTTCATCAAGTCTCAGGGCAGAACTTCCTATAAGAGAATTGTACTCACTCAAAGTGTGTCCATCCACACAGAAAAGACCAAATGGATGACAAATGTCTACTGCTTAGATTTCAACATGCATCTGATTAGAGACACTATAGCACTTGTCCAACGGCATGTATGTCTTGCACTGACAATACAGATAGACAATGAGCTGGGCCCAGAGCTGAAAAGGAGGAGAGCAGGTGGAACTGCTGTTGGGAAACTGCAAAACTTTTATCCACCCAAAGCTCCCCATAACAATAAAGGCCCATCCTTTCAATATAAACATTTTATTAGTGTCGCTATATGGGAGTGAAACCTGGAATGCTTTTCTCCAGAAGAACTAAAGATAGTATCACACAGAAGGTAATGAATAGAAAGGCATAGTAGATGTGAGTAGACTCCAAAGGACTTAAAAGATATCATCAAAAGACTGAATAACAGAATGAGAAGATTGGCTCATGTGGTAAAAGTGAGGAATGGTAGGGAGATAGTCAGACTGCCCCACTGGTAACCCTGAGCAGACTTCAAGATGTAGGGTGGACCCTTTGTGATGAACTTTTTGAAAGACATGGACAAGAAGAAAATGGGATGGTTAGGAATAGAAGAATGCAATCTGCATTGTAGAAGGGAACGCCCAAACTGATGAGATGCCATATTCATTTGAATATTTTGAATCCTGAATGCATCAAGCCCAGATGTCTACAGAGCCTTCTAAATGGTAACTGTAATCAATTAAAAGAATGACCTAAAGAAAAAACAAGAAGCTCGAGAAGCCTATTGTTCAAACTTCAACATGAAGTTAGATGGACAATCTACAGAGCTAATCCATTAGCATATGCATACACATTCATACACATGTATTTTTTCTTTTTTTTCCTCTGGAAAATATTTGTAATTTCATTGGATTATTGAACTCCTTCTTCCAAAGTGTATCCACATCTGCTAAGTATCTTATGGTCTTAGAGAGTGGTCTAAGACATTGAAAAGTCAAAGTGATTCGTGCAGGTAGGATAGAGGTAAGATCTGGACAATCCACATAGTCCATGGATATCCTCCAACATCCAGAAAACTTAAAGAAAGTCCCCACTGTGGTAGGTGGATACTTTGGTAGATTTATGGTAAGACATGGTCAAGAGTAGAAAAGGAAGGGCAGACATGGATGGGCTACAATCTATTGCATTGGAGGGAGTATCCATATTGATGAAATCATAGCTCCACTAAAATATTCCCCACAACAGATCTGTGATGTAGGTAGACCAGGTTATTATTAACCCCATTCTCCAGTAAAATAAACTATGACTCAGAGAGGTAAACTAACTTACCCACTGTCAAACATGTAGTATTTGAACCCAGTTTCCTGATTCTATTTTACCACACTATATTTAAAACCTCAAATTACTATATAAGTGAACTGCTATTTTTTATTCAAGGCTCAGTTCAAATACCTTATCATTAGATAAACCTCTTTTTATTCCCCTCAACAATATATACTCCTCTTTTGATCTGGTGCTCTGTCTCCTACAATCACCTTATGGTTATTGTGTAGATATGTATGTTTACATACATACATATGTATGTACATATATATAGTATTCAGATTCACACACATATATAGTTTCTCCCATCCAAATATAAGCTCCTTAAGGGTAGGGATACTCAACATTTAGCAGAATGCCTGTCATGCAATAGGGGCTTAATAAATGCTTGTTGATCACAGCTTCTACAGCACTTTGTACCAATACCACCCTCCATTTTTTTTTAGATCTTTGATTTCATTTCTACAAGGAACTCTCAGACAGTTGAGCAATGTCTATCAATACAGATTAGTATCTTCTTTGTGATTTATAGTATTAAAAAATTGTCTGGGGCAGTGAGAACTTAAGTGAGTTGTCCAAGGTCACACAATCAGTATGTATCAGAGGCAACAGGTATTTATAACTCCTGGCTTCTAATTTTTTTTAATTTTGTTTTTTGCTTTTTGGAGGGCAGTTGAGGTTAAGTGACTTGCCCAAGGTCACATGGCTAGTTTTTGTGTCACGTGTCTGAGGCTGGATTTGAACTCAGGTCCTCCTGACTCCAAGGCCGGTGCGCTATTCACTGTGTCACCTAGCTGCCCCCTGGCTTCTAATTTTTGACACAGACCTCTATCCACTGATGGCTGCCTCTTGCATTTCTCTTATGATACTTATATTCTACCTTGTATTATAATACTTGTATTGTCATTCCTATGTAAGCTCCTCAAAAACATCTTTGTTGACCCCATAGTACTGAAGTATGCCAGAAACACACTACCTTACTAAAAGATTAAGCACAGTGGTGTAGTGTTTTCTTTCACTCTGTAACTTTGGATTTACAGATTCAACCTATGTAAGTGGCTTATTTTTTTCACTTCAATACAGATCAGTATTGGCGCTATTTAGACATTTAGTGTGGGTGCCTTTTTTTACTGGTGTTAACTATAACACTATGCAATTCAGTAGACAGTATTTAAGAACCGCTGTGGAAATAAAACAAGCATTAAGTTGAGAAATGGCTGAATAAAATGCATACATAATTGTAACAAAATATTATGATGTTGTAATACATGACAAATATGATAGATTCTGAGAAATTTGGGAAGATTTGTTTGAAAGTATACTGAAATGAGCAAAACTAGAAATAATATAAAAGAAAACTCTGAAAAATATTGACCTTTGATCAATACAGTGGCAAGTCATGGCTTTAAATAAAGGATGCTTTGAGGCTTCCTCTTAGCAAAGAGATGATGGACTAGAGCTATATAATAAATACACGTTTTTCAGCATCGCCAATGTGATTTCTTTTGTTTTATATTTATTTGATACAAAAGAGGGTATGGTAGAAGTTGGGTATTGAAGGAGGAGGAGAGTTATAGTCTAGAGATGCAAAAAAATTTTTAAATCAACAAAATATTAAAAACAGTAAAGAAGTTCAGAAGGAGATATACGTAATACAATTTTGTTATATTTAAAATACCCCTTTTCAAAAAAAAAAAACTTGTTTCATATAAATATGCCTTGTGTATTAGCTTCTCTTTGTATACTGAAGTGTTTGTGCTTGTGGACGACTAAGTCCATAATAAAAAAGAGAATTTAAAGGTGATGAGACTGAAAATATATCTCATGTCTGTTGGTAATTATCCTTTCCAAATTTAGCTAGGCTGAACCCTAGATGGTAGACACATGCTCTCTCATCAGATTCATCCTTGGAGCCATTCCAGAACTTATATTCTGTTGGGATATTTTTCTATATGTCAGATATACCTTCATGACAGAAAGAGGAATCAGATTAGGACTTTATAGAGGAAATAGCTCAAAACTTTTTTTAAAAAACCCACAACCAAACTAAAACCTGAATCTGCAATTTTTATACATGACCACCAGGTGGCAATAATGCCTTAAGCATATGATAGAAAGTAGCTAAATGATTTACACAAGATTTAGAAATAGCTGGTTAAACAAGTACAGATTAAATAATTAAATTTCTATCATAAACACATGAAACAGATATTGATTAAAACAGGTGAAAAATAGTAATTACCCATTTTTTTCAAAGACAATACAGCATGTCTATCTTTAAACGACTGCCTACAGTATAATACCATACTTTTCTCATTATTAAAATTTTCATTCTAAATGTTTTCTTGAATAACACAGTCCAAATAATGAATTATAGCTAAGTTTTTCCTTAACCTTGAGGCTATCAAAGCACTGAAACACTGTTTTTCTCAGTAGCTAGCTTTCTTTGTCTTACTTATATGTCTTTTCTCTTCTCTGTCTTGAATAAGTTATTTGAGGTGGCACATGGAAAGTATGTTTCTTTTTAACCTTCCTGTGCTCAGAGCTCAGGCTTTCTTTCTCATGGGGAAAGAAGAGAAGAAAAACAGTAAATTTTTTTAAATGACATTACATTTTATTTTTTAGGTCCCCCCCCTTTTCCTGTTAATTTAGGAGTTATTTAAATTTATTTACATCCAATGCAATTTACACCCTAGGTAGTTGATCCCTTAAGGAATATACTACCAATGTCTTAACAGGAAATTATCTTAAAAGAAACTTTTTTACAAAGTTTTTTTTAAAGTTTTTTTAACAGAAATAAAAACAAGTTTTGTTGCACCCTCTGAAACATATCTGAAAAACATTAATTACTCATGGGTAAGTCAAAATAATAAAAATTTCAATACTACCTAAAATGATTTTTTCAGTACTGAATCAACTGATCAAAGGCATATTTGTAGAAGTAGAAGAAATAACAACAAAATTAATATGGGAGAACAAAAGGTCAAGAATTTTAAAGGTAATAATCTTAAAATTTAGGAAGGAAAGGAGTCTGTGTATGTTGTCGTCTAGACATTTATCAGAGGTGTCTGATTCTTCATGATCCTATTTGGGATTTTCTTGGCGAAGATACTATAATGGCTTCCCATTTCCTTTTCAAGCTCATTTTGCAGATGAGGAAATTGAGGGAAAAAAAGAATTAAGTTACTTGCCCAGGGTCACACAGCTGGTAAGTATCTGAGGCCAGATTTGAATTCATGAAGATGAGTCTTCCTGACTCCAGTCAGGGTGTTCTATCCACTATGCCACCTGCCTTACCAGATCTCAAAATGTACTACAAAACAATAATCATTATGTTAACATGATTTGGTATTGGTTAAAAAAAAGAGAGACAATGATTAGTGGAATAGGTTATGTATACAACATACAAAAGCAAACAAATATACCAGCATAGAGTTCAATAAACCTGAAATCCCCAGTTACTAGGGGAAGGGCTCACTATCTGACAAAACCTCATGGTAAATTGGACAGCCATCTCTAAGAAAATAGATTCAGACCAACAACTCACACTATATACTCCAAGATAAGCTCCAAATGAAAACATGACCTAGATATAAAAGGTCACATCATTAACAAATTAGAGGAGCAAAGAAGAAATTACCTTTCAGATCTGTGGTTGAAGGAAGAATTCATGAATAAAACAAAGACAGAAAAATCACACAAAATAAAATGGACAATTTTGAGAGTATAATATTTTAAAAGATTTTGCACAACTATAATACAGTTAAAAATAAAGCATGAAGAGGTTAACTGGAAAAAAATCTGCAGCAAGATTATGTAATTAGGTTTCAGATCCAAGATACAGAGAAACTTATTCAAATGTTAACACTAAAAACCATTCCCTAATGGATAAAATAGCTTAAGGATACAAACAGGTAGTTTTCAAAGGAAGAAATCCAAACTATCAACAACCATATAAAATGTTCTAAGTCATTAATAATCAAAGAAATGCAAATTAAAATAACATTATGATCCTACTAGATACCAAGGCTGAGACTATAAGCAATTTGGGAGAGCAACGAATAGTTTACCTGTCACATTTATGGAGAAGGGAGGAATTTAAGATCAAATAAGAGATAAAGAGCATTACAAAATGCAAAGTGGATAATTTTGATTACATTAAACTGAAAAGTTTTTATACAAATAAAGTTGATGTAACCAAGATTAGGAGGGAAGGGGAAAATTGGGAAAGAATTTTTACAATCAGTATCTCTTTATCAGAGACTCATTTCTAATATCTACAGAAAATTGAGTCAAATTTCTAAGAATACAAGTCATTCCCCAATTGATAAATGGTCAAAGGATATGAACAGGCAGTTTTCAGAGGAAGAAATTAAAGCTATCTATAAGCATATGAAAAAATGCTCTAAATCATTATTGATTAGAGAAATGCAAATCAAAACAACTCTGAGGTACCACATCTCAGAGGTCAGACTGGCTAAGACGACAAAACAGGAAAATGATAAATGCTGGAGAGGATGTGGAAAAATTGGAACACTAGTGCATTGTTAGTGGGACTGTGAACTGATCCAACCATTCTGGAGAGCAATTTGGAACTATGCCCAAAGGGCTATAAAAAAGTGCATACCCTTTGACCCAGCAATACTACTTCTAGGGCTGTATCCTAAAGAGATCACACAAGTGGGAGGAAGACCCGTTTGCACAAAAATATTTATAGCAGCTCTTTTTGTGGTGGCAAACAATTGGAAATCAAGGGGATGCCCATCAATTGGGGAATGGCTAAATAAGTTATGGTACAGAAATGTAAAGGAATACTATTGTGCTATAAGAAATGAGAAGCAAATGGACTTCATAACATCCTGGAGAGACTTATATGATCCGATGCCAAGTGAGGAAAGCAGAACCAGGAAAACTTTGTACACAATCACTGACACATCATATCTATGACCACTAACTTTGATAGACTGAGCTCTTCTCAGAACCCAAGGTTATAAGACAACTCCAAAACACTTATGATGGAAAGGATATCTACATCCAGAGATAAGAACCGTAGAGTTTGAATGCAGATTGAAGCAAACTACTTGCTCTCTCTTTTGTGTTTTGCTCTGTTTCATTCCTTCTTTCTTGTTGTTCTCTTCATTGGTTATAATTCTTCTTTACAACCTGAATAATGCTTAATGCGAAGGTATTTGTAAAGCCTATATCAGACTGCATGCTGCCATGAGGGGAGAGGGGGGAGGAGATGGAGGGGAAGAAAATTTGGAACTCAAGGGATTGTGGAACTGAATGTTGCAAACTAAAATTAGATAAACAAATTTAATAAAATAAAATTTTTTTAAAAAGATCCTACTACACACTGGCAAAAATGACAAAACAAGAAAAGTAAAAATGCTGAATAGGTACACTAGTACATTGTTAACAGAGCTGTGAATTGGTCTAATCATTCTGGAAAGCAATTTAGAACTATGGCCTAAAAGTTACTAAACTGTACATACCCTTTGACCCAGTTACACCACTACAGTGTCTATACGACAAAGAAATCAAGAAAAGAAGAAAAGAACCTAAAGGTACAAAAATAATTTTAGCAGGCGTTTTTATAGTTGCCCAACACTAGAAATGAAGAGGATCTCCTACTGGAGAATGACTAAACCAATTATGGGATATAAATATAATGGAATGTTGTGGAAATGATGAAATGGTTGGTATCACAAGCAAACGGGAAAGACCTCTATGAAATAAAGTGAGCATAACTAGTAGAATATATAATGATAACAACACTACAGAGAAAAACAACTTTGGAAGACATCATCAATGAAAAACCACTGATTAAGAAGAAACACTTATTGTCTAGGAAGTGAGGTAATGAATACTTTTTTGCCAAACTTTAAAAAAAAATGAAAAAAACTATATTAAGAAATTTTATGGAACATTGTTGAATAGATGAAAATAAGTTTATCTTATAGATGAAAACAGATGAAAATAGAATAAGTATAATTGTGGCACAAGTAAAATATCCATGATCAATATTTCTCTCAGAATACAGCCTTCAGGACCTTTTATGGGAGCCAGGCTCTTGTGGATTATAAACTAAAATAACTGTTTTAGTGCCCTCTAGTTATCTTGGACAAATGGTTAATTACTTATTTCACTCTAAGTTGTAAGAGCATTATAATAGCATTGTAATAGATGTTATACATCATTTACTCTAAAGTACATACAAAACTTTCTTCACCACAAACCTATAGTAGAATTATTGCAATTTTTCTATAGATATGGAAACTGAGTCTTGGAAAGTTGAAGTGCCAAGTTCAAAAAAGTTAGTAAGTGGAAGCAAAGATTTAAATCCAGCTTGTCTAACTCAAAAACTCTTTCTACTGATACAGATTCTTTCCTGATTGTGGTACTTCAAAGTAATTCATCTTCTTGTTATTTTTCCAGAACACACAGACTTTTCTATTAAAATTAAGGTAAGGGGCAACTAGGTGGCACAGTGAATAGAGCACCAGCCCTGGAATCAGAAGGACCTGAGTTCAAACCCAGCCTCAGACACTTGACATATCGTACTAGCTGTGTGACCTTGGGCAAGTCAATTAACCCTAATTGCTCTGCCTTCCCTCCTCCAAAAAAAATAAAATTAAATTAAGGTAAGTTAGATCTAAAAAGTCACGCCAATTCCACACCTATATAATATAGTATGTTTTAAAAATTTGAACTGTGATTTATTTCACTTGGTAGGGTACTCCTAAATAAGGAAAATCTACATGCTAAACTAAGTCCATATCTAATCTGGGGTTTACAGAGTTGCCTGGGAACACCAAGAAGTTACCCTGTATCAGTATGAGTCACAAGCAGAATTTGAATCCATCTTCCTGACTCCAAGGCTAGGTCTCTATTCACTATGCCCCACTACCTTAAAAACACTTTTCGAATGTACAATTCAGTTGTCTCCTTTAATATTCTTATAGAAAAATACATAACTTTCTTCCAACTAGGGAAATAATCCATACTTTTCAAGTGAAATCAATACACCAAGGTTAATCTATGCAAATGTGTTGGCCTTATAAATGCTGGAGTTGTTTTGTACTACCAAACTGATAACTTTTGACAATTGGAATGGAATTTTTGTAAGATAGCTAAAGTGGTGAGTTATAATTCTTGTTATGCCTATGCAGAATGGGTATGCAAATATCTCAAAAAGATTAGTAAAAATTTTAAAATAATGTTAAACATATCTGAAATGCAATTTCCAAAAAAATCAACTAAAAAAATGCAAAGCAGATGTTCTACTAGAGAGTATTATCATTACTCTAAACCTGGAAGAATTTCACACCCTCACACTTTAAGTATTAAAAACAGTTTGCTAATAACCAAACACCTTCAGAAAAACCATTATCTAAGTGGAAAAATGGTATCTCATATCTATGTCAGGGCTTTTCCTTCCAGTTAGAAGGAAAATATCCTAACAGACCAAAGGTTAAACTCTCAATACCTTTAAAGAGCAACAGCAGCAGTCACTCAATTTATTATCACTCACATACGAGAAAAATTAAACATATATACACTTGCTTTTGAGTACTTGATAAAGGTAAGCCAAAAATGTGAACCTTAGTCATCATCAGCCACTTTCTGTACTTCTTTGATTATTTTCCTTACATTTTCAATCTAGGATTAGGAATGAGAAAAAGAAATCAAACCCATGTAACAAGTTGCCTCAAACAAAAGGAGTATCTGGGGGTTCAAAAGTAAAATGAACCACTCATAATATGTAACTCATCTGCATTTTTGGAAAAAAAGTGGACATTTTAAAAACCTTAAAAGATTAGCAAGAACTTTGTAAAAGTTACTGGGGCTATATTCCAAGGAGGTCATGGACAGCAAAGAAAAAAAAAAAGACAAATATGTACAACAAGGTTCCTAGGAGTATTATTTGTGATAACAAAAAGGTAGAAACAAAATATGTGCTCAGTGAATTGGAAGAATAGCAGAACAATTCAGGATTTATGAGTAGAATGCAATATTATTGCATCGGAAAGAATGACAAATTCAGATTATGCCCTAGAACTATGAAACGATGCTGAGTGAAGAAAGTAAAATAACCATGACTGCAACAATGTCAATAAAGTCAAAGCAATAACACTGACCAAATACAAGTCAATGTTAGAATTGTACTGTCAAAATAAAAGGATATATCCTTTCTTTTGAGCTAAACATCAGAAAGACCAAATGTGTCAATTGGTGTAGTTGTTTTTTGTAATTTTATTATAATTTATCCTGTCTGTAAAAATAAATTTTAAATATAAGAAATTGCAAGCTGATATTAAAATTTTGCTTTGAAGTCAGTTTCTGTCCTAATCTCTATTTTCTTTGTCTATGGATAAAAAACAAACTGAACTGCATCAATTGACACAATTTGGTCCTTCAAGGAATTCTTAAATTCCAATCCTAGTAACAGTTTATTAACTAACCTTTTTTAAAAGTAGGAATATACTTTTTAAGTTAGTTTGGGTGTTTATTGACATATTTCTGTTGCAGCAAAACAAATTTTATTAATAAACTAAAAAAACTGCAAATTTTAAAAATGTAAAGTATAATAAATACATCACTCATCAAGTAGTCAAATTTGTAGAAATCCAAACTCTCTAGATCAAACTTGCAAATATAAAAACAAATGAAAAAAATCTTTTGATCAGTGAAGAAAAGAGTAGTCATAAATCCCATACATCTTATTCTGTGGATGGGGGAGGAAAGGGACTACCCCAAAGGTACCTGGTCTTGAGGAAACTAGGCGGCACAATGGATATGATATGGGCCTGGAATCAGGAAGGCCTGAGTTAAAATCTTGTCTCAGAAACTTGCTAGCTGTGTGATCCTGGGCACGTCCCTTAACTTCTGTCTGCCTTGCTTCCTCAACAGGGTAATAATAGCACCTACCTTGCAAGGTTGTTGTAAGGACCAAATGTAATAATGTTTGTAAAGCATCAGCACACTGCCTGGAACATAACAGGCATATATAGTACATAAATGCTTATTCCCTTTCATTTCTCTTCCCCATCTCTTCCTACCCCTCAGAGTCTACTCATGTAAGAGTAAAACTGTTGGTAGTCTCTATCAGCTAACCTTGGAAGCAAGAGGTCCTACCTAAAATTCTCTGTTCACAAACACGAGACAATGGGCTTAATTCACCATTTTCAGATACATGGGAGGGACAATCAACATCACATATTAAAATTTACAGGTGTTTAGGTACTAGATGAACAAGGAAGAGGTAATACAGGTGCATCACCTCTGTGGAAATGTACGGTCCACCCTCAAACTTTCCCTCATGGTTATCATAGGCATTCTGGGCAAAAAATGTACAAATCTTCAATCTTTGCCAAATCTATCAATAAGCATGAGATGAAATTCTATAGAAATTGGCACAAATCCAAGAAGGACTTCACTAAGTATTACATTAAATGCCTGGATGAGGATGGGAATTCAACATACATTTATTATGTTCCACCTGTATTTCAGGAACTAGAGATGCAGAGACCAAAAAAAACCTTAAAAACACATTACCTGCCCCCAATGAACAGCTCAGGCAGCTTGACATAGACCTCAGTAGTACAAAAAAAATGCTATCATAGTATCCAGGTTATTATTTATATTTATGTGCACTGTTCTCCAAGGCAGAAGAAATCTCATTTTATGGAGATTTGGCTGAAATGCTATATCATTGCTAAGAGCGAGACTAGCCCAGGAGAAATAAGAACCACTGGTATTAGTGTCCACTGTGTGTAGAAAGGACAAAATGACTGATATCACTGGTGTGACAGACGTCAGTCCAATGGCACATGAAAAGCTGAAAAAAATCACTGAGACCAGTATGTGGTAGCCTGTCTTGGCACTTAGCATCTTTCATATCACCCTGAGGCTGGTCAGAAAGGCTATCACAACAAAACAGAGGTCACATCTACAAGACTGGATAGGCATATGAAAACAAGAATGATAAAACTGTTATGAACAATACTTTCATAAATACCATTATGTCTGACAAAAGCATTAATAACCTCTGGGAGTTTTTAATCCACTTTGGTAAAGTGGCCAATGATTTTTATCATGCTTAAAAATGCATTGTCAGGACCAAGAAGTTACTTCTCATTCCTCAAAAGTTCCTTCTGGTACAAATAAAACATCTGGACTTGAAATTTAATGCTACCTGCAAATTTATCAATGACCACTTCTAAATCCTGGACAAGAAGAAAGTATTCATGGGACCACTCAAGAAAGACCATGTTACTAAGAAGAAACTGTTTAATGCATGTGCAAAAGCCAATTAGAAGCTGACAGATTCTGAATAAAATTTATTTTTTAAAAATTAAGCATACTAATTTTAAAAGCTTATTTACCTAGTTTCTCTGTTAACATAAAGTATACCCTTCCAAGAGATGGAAACTATGAAGTATCAAAGAAAATTCAGGGACAATAGCAAGAAATGACAACTATTAATATGGGAAACTAAAACAACAATACAGAAACCAAAAGTCATTTAACAAAGAACAAACAATCCGATAAGTCTGCCAATAGTCCCTGAATTAAGCAATGCACTATAGCATATTAAAATAGTTGATATTCTAGTGCATTTGAAAATAGCAGACACTAAAATAAATACCTGATGATGAGTTAACATTTATAAATGTGACCTACAGTCATCAAGAAAAGGCTCAATTATATTCAGTATTCTCCTTTTACTGTAGAAGCAGTATGGTATAATGGATAGTGCTAGTCTTGGAGTCAGGAAGACCCAGGTTAAAATCTAAGCTTTGATACTTACTAGCTGTGTGACCATGAGCAAATCACTTAATCTTTCTGTTTCCTAGGCAATTCGTTGGGATTTAACTACAAAGTCCTAGATGGGTTTCAATCTGGATTGGTGGAAGGGAATGCCACATTCTAACAGATCTTTTGAGTATTTACAAAATACTTATATTTCAGGTATATCATATGTTTTAGTAATATTTCCATCAAAAGCTGTTAAATTTTTTTTAAATTGTGATGCAATTAAGTGCAAGCTTTAAGGATAATGAAAAATCATGCAACCACAACACTTCTCTCCCCAACAATACAGATGAATGATTTCTCTATTTACTCAGATTCAATTAATTACAGTGTTCTTTCAATATCATAAAATTTATTTTTAGCAATTATTTTAACCTGACACAAAATCAGGATCATAGAAACGTAGGATTTTAGAGGTGGAATAGACCTAAATCAATCTACTATTCCAAATGTATCCAATGCAGAAATTCTTGACAAACTGTCATTTAGCCTATACTTAAATATTTGTGGAAATGGAAAGCTCCCTACCTCTTTACACAGCATCCTCTTCAACTAATAAGCCTAAATGGGAGTTGGAAAGGATCTTAGCAGTCATCTACCCATAACTGAGTAAGAATCACCTGAGGAAGTAGTACAGTGGAAAGAGCACTAGCATTGGAGTCAGATGAACGAGGTTCAAATTCTGTCTCTTTCACTTACTACCAATGTGACTTTAGGTAAGTCACTTAACTTTTCTGGATTATAATTTTCTCATCTATAAAAGAAGGGACCTATGCTAGATGGCCTCTAAAGTCCCTTCTGGTTCTAAATCTAAATGCTGTGACATATGTGAGAGAGTACTTTCTATCTTTTGATTACAGAGCTCAATTGTTAACAGGAGAACCACTAACTTCTAAGCAGCCACCCCACTTTTGGACAGTTCTAAATTTTGGGAAAATTGTCCTTACATTAAGCGTAAATCTGCCTCTCTGCAACATCCCTCCATTTTTCCTAGTTATGTCCAGTAGGGCTAAGCAGAACAATTTTAATCTCTTCTCTAATCTCTCTGACAGCCCTTCAGATACTAGAGGATGGCTAATCATTCTCCTACCACTCCTCCTCCCCCCCAGCAAGTATTCTATTCTTCAGCCTAAATAGCTCCAATTCTTCAACTGTTCCTTATACAGTATGATTTCAAGGTCCTTCACCATCTCATTTACCCTACTCTGAATACTTTCAGTTTACCACTATCTGATCTAAAATGTGGTTCCCAGAACTAAACACAATGCTCAATATTGTCTTACAAGAGAAAAATACAATGGTACTGTCAAGTCCCTGGTCCTGGACATAAATACCTCTCTTAACACTGCCTAACATTAGTTTTTATTTTGTTTTGTCTTTCAGCTGTCATAATATATTGCTCACCTTTAATGAGCTGGTGGTCCACTAAAACCTGCACATCTTTTTCAAATGAATTACACCATCTTGATATGCCTATCCTATACTTGTGAAATTAGTCAAATATAGGGCTTTGGACTTATTTCTATTAAATACCATCCTACTAGATTTGGCCAAATGTTCTAGCCTGTCAAAATCTTTTTAGATCTTGATTCTGATTCATCCTGAAATCTGCCTACCCCACTGATCCTAGCTAGTTCCAGCCTTAGAAACAAACAAAACTCTGTCTTTTACATTATAGTCCTTTAAATATTTAAGACAGCTATCAGATATTCCCTTCCCCTTTATGTAGGTGATTTTTAAATTTGCTTCTTTACTATGGTCTTTTAAAAGATGTCATATCAGCTCTGAAAGCTAGAGTTATTTGAGACTTTTTCCAGGAGGGGGCATCTTTTTAAAGGGGGACCCACTGTAAAAAATACCAGAAAACAGAACAAGGTACTGACTCTTCAGCTGTAGAAAGTTTTATAATGCAAGTTTCTGCCTCATCAATACAATAGCTTAAAAAGAAATAAACCAGATTCAGTCTCAGATTCTTTATACTTCATCTGAGTAAAAGGAAATTCTTCATAATCAGAAGTCTTGCTTTAAGAAAGACTCAAAAGAATTATGTATTCCCACTTAGCATGGTTTCTTGGACATAGTAGCTACTTAATGTCTCACAGTTATGTTCACAGTTAATAAGCTGACCCAAGTATTTATAGTATCCTAGCTTCTTTGAAGTATGTCAATGAAGTATAAAGATCCCAGGAATGAAGATGACTTTAAAAGCAAAACAAAATAGGACATCTCCACGTTTTAAATTTAAATGCCCATGTAAGCACTAAAAAAAATCATGTCTACTGGATAAACATATCGAGTAAAATGTAGGCACATTTTAAATCATTTTTAGTTCACAGACCCCTTACTATGTGACTATTATGCTCTCCCTTTCTCCACCTTCACAATAATAAAAGAAAAAATATATTTTACTTCATTACAAGCTGCTCAGATTTTCTTTCTCTAAAATTTTGGAAAGGTTTTAGGTAATGGGAAACATTTTAATTACTCATTTCTTCAGAAGAGAAATATAATTATGACAAGCATATGAAAGCATTACACTCACAAGTGACCGATGACTAATCAAGTTGTAGGGATGGGTAGACTTTTAAAATGCTATTTGGTACTCTGATAGATATTTCTATTACACGGACTATACCATGTACCATTTTCGTTGCACCACATAAATGGAAAATTTTAAATTGTATATTTTTCAAACATTAGCAGAAATCACCAGGTCTCTAAAAATATTTACACTTCATAAAACAAAAAAGCTCAAAATGTTACAAAGTAAAAAGAAATAAAGCAAAATATAAAGCATTATGCTCTCCAAAATTTCCTTTGCTTAAAAATCGATGATAGAATATAAGCACATGCTTAAATATGCATTTTTTCATATAAGCTGCATTTCTTGTACATACTTACATTTTAGAGTAACTTCTATAACTTTCCACTATCTTTTTTAAAGAAGCAAAATTCTGTGTTTTACTGCATAACATAGGCACTTTAAAAAAATAATTAATACAGATTCTTGCTATTCTTTTATACCTTGAGTTCTTTTTTTTGCCCCAAGTAAAATGAAACTCATAAATAAAATGGGGTAGACTTTTAAGTACAGTTAATTATTCCTAAGGAACTACTTTTTCTTCAACCCTGTAAAGACACACATCAAAAACGGTGCTTACAACAGCTGTTAGGGAGTGTAATGATTTTAGAAATGGCTTGTTAACCAGGAGGTATATCTCCTAGACAACATGTTCACTTATGTAGATGCTGCTATAGAGTTAAGAAAACTCTTTACAAGTTTTTTTCAATAAATCCTTTATATTAAAAGGCTCATTATTTATTGTTTATTTACTATGAAAACACACATAGAAAAACAAATAGTAGCGTAGTAAGAATTTAAATGGGGATAAGATATTAGAAAAACAAAATTAAGAAAGAAGGTTACAAAACCTAAAGTTCAACAACTTCTAGTTATGTTGGGGGTAAGGACAGAGGTGAGGAATGTTTTGTCAAACTAGTGAAGAAACTATGTTTATACCAATTAGTAATAATAGCTAATATTTATAAAGCACTCACTATGTGCCTCACACTGTGCTAAGAACTTTACAATTATTTCATTTGATCCTCAAAATAACCCTAGTAAGTAGTTGCTATGTATTATCCCCAATTTTCAGGTGAGGAAATTGAGGCAAAAAGAGGTTAAGTGAATTGCCTGGGGTCACACAACTAGTAACTGTCCAAGGCCACATTTGAACTCAGGCCTTCCTGAATACAGGCTCAGTACTCTATCCACTGTTATACCTAATGTTCATTTAATCAAGTCCCCACCCAATTCCTCTGTATGAAGATAACAAAATAATATTAAAAACTCTTGGGCAGAAACAAAAACATCAGAACTTGAAATCATATGAAAAAAATTGTTATGGATGACAAAGGAGCACATTTGTCTCATTAAATAATTCTTTAAACTCTATAGCTACAAATTTCATTCATACTCGACCTAGAACTTAACCCCATGGAAAGATAGTTTGAGACATTTTACAACATACTATGGCTTTTTAAAAATGAAAAAAAAGTTGTTTTTACTTCAAAATTGTGTGTGTGTGTTTATCTGTGCATGTCTTAGAATTCATGGCACCTCATAGGTTAACATCACATATAAGCACCTTACAAATTCTTAATTAAGTAACAACATATCATAAAGAGGTGATAAAAATGTCTTAATATAATCCACTCATAAATTGAAAGCTAAAGGTAAGGTCTTAAAATTATATCTTTCAAATCTTTCTAAACAGTAGATGCCAAGAGTTTAGCATATTTACTGCTATGAGAGAATCAATGAATCATTTCCAAGTTAAAAGTTATGATAATAAAATTCACACATTCATTTAATAATAACTGAGCACTAAAAAAAAACAAACAAAAAAACAACTAGAAACACTGAATGCTTCTGAGAAAAAAGAAATTATTGAAACCCAATGTAAGATGCACATTGCCCAAAAATTTTCAAAAAAGAAAGCTGAAAGCTACATACCTGGAGTTGTAAGGATGAATGTTCTCTGTCATGTAAGTGTTGATGATTAGAAACTGACAAATGCCATGAGTGAATGTGACTTTGAGAATGAGTTCGAGCCACATCTGGAAGTTGTGGTAAAAGCTGTGGGGTAAGTTGTTGATCGAGGTCATGTTCTAAAACATGACTTGAACTATCTTGCCCAAATGCTGAGTCATCAAACTGGGGAAGGAGACCCTCCTGAAGAAGATCTTCTGGATCAAGTCCTGTGAATGTCTCAGTTTGAGACCCCACTTGATGAAGTAAATTATCTTCTAGAGATGAAAAACCATTTGCTTCTACATGATCATTGAAATGTCCCATGTGAGAAGCAGAACCAACAGGATCTGGGAAATTCATGTGCACAGGAGATAATTTTGAGCTGCTGAAGTTACCCTGAGGATGTGCTGAATGCAACATTTCAAAATTATTTGAATTCAAAGATGAATTTGAGTTTAGGATATGCGGGGTGGATTCCTGCTTGGTCCCCGCCTGAGCTATAAAGGCATTGCTTCCAGTAAAATCAGATAAAGTATGAGTTGAATGACTAGATGATGCAAGAGCTGTAGAGGACTGAAGAAGACTGCTTGGAGATATGTGATTACTAGAGAAGGAATAATGCGAAGAAAATGGTTGTGAATTATTGACAGAGCAAGGAGTCATTTTTGGAGACTGGCCATTAAAATTCTCATCTTGGTGATTGCCACAGAAGTGCATTGAGGCATTTGATGTTGGAGAAAACTGCTGCATGGAGAGAGGTTGCTGTGAAGTTGATGCACTGGTAATTTGAGATGGGTGGGTAACATGGACTCTATGTTGACCAGAAATATTAACCTCCATAAAATTTTTAGATTGGCTTAAAGTTTCTTGCCCTGGGTTATTACTGTTTCTGTTTTGTTGTGACTGTAGTGATGTACACTGTTGCTGTTGTTCACTGACCTGAAATAAGGCAAAGTCAGAGTGTGCTACAAAACTTTTATTTTGCTGCATAGAACGTGAATGTCCTTGTTGGTGAAAAGGAGACCCATTTTGATTTGAAACACTAGTCTGATGGCCCCACATTGGACTACCATCAGCTACATCGGGAAATAAACCATTAGACTGATTTGGAGGGTGAACTGGGGAACAACTAAATTGAGAATGTGGTGATAACACATTTTCAACTGGGCTATTGAAAGACTGATTAATCTGGTGAAGTTTCAGTGACTCAAACTGATTTAACTGCTCAAAATCAGTCATCTTCTGTGGTGTCTGAGCATCCTGGACATGGCTCAATGAATCTATGTGCAAAGGTTCAAATTCTACACCCAAGTTCAATTCATCAACAAGTGAAACTGGTCCTGGTTGTACAAAGGCATCATCTGACAAGTCCTCTAAGGTCTCACCAAAAAGATTGGCATCATCAAAAAAGTCCATCATTGGATCAGTCATCTTGAAAATTCGAGGCCACTTGAATGGTTCACTCCAAATGTAATAAACTTATCTTCTTTGTAGTGAGTAGGAACAGAGGTCATCAATTAACTAATCCAAGGCATGTCAATGTTTATTATTGCTCTGGAGAACTGGGCATCATGGCATGTCATAATCCTAATAGAAAAAAAGCAAAAATTTCAAATTTAATATTAGCTTTTCGACAGTTATGTGTATATATATATATATATATATATATATATATATATATATATATATACGTATATATGTAAGTTATAGCTAGTGGATTGTGAAACCATTAAATGTTTTATATTTAAATCTCAAAATACAGTGCTTTATGTTACAGAATAATTTACTCTAAGTGGTTCAGTATTCTCAATATGAAGTAATTTGAGAGATGAAATGATGATACGTACTTAAAGATAGATACCAATATATATTTACATGTCATCACTCTGTACTTCATGGTTTTGGGATAAGATAAGTGAGAATTCAAGTTGAAAACATAAAGTCATCTTAATCAAACCACCAGCAGAAGAGGTGAACCTTGCCTATAAATGAAAGACTAAAATTCTCTTTGCTGCTTTTTTAACTATAAAAATAAAAATGTGTAGTATAACAGTATAGAGCAAACCATAACTTCACTGATAAGCATTTAATACAATAATTTCCACTGTACAGTACTAATAACATTAATTTGAATTTCACTGTAGAAACCAAAAAAAAATATCCAAGGTAACTATGGAAACAAACTCAGAAGAAATGGTGCTGTACACAGCAATCAAGTTATCCAGCAAAGGAAGATAAAATCAAGGTAATAGTGTGGTGTTATCAGTATTTAATGCAGAAACTCACAAATCACATTCAAATTTGTTATGCTTAGAACTCCATGGCTCCCCTCATAACCACTTCAAATACCTATAAAATATGACTCTAACCAAATTTTAGAGCTCCAGAACTCATAAAATGATAGAGAAACTAGGTTCCTGCTGAAGGCAGCCCAGCAGACAGACAGAAAGGGCTCATCACAGCACACTAGGAACAGAGCCCAGCCCCATGTGGTTTTAGCCCTGGGCCATCCAGGAGAAGCCCCGCCAGAGCTTTCAGGAGAGCAGATCACTGGCAGCTGTGATGGTTTCCAGAATTACCAACCCATAAAAGCCAAGGACAAAGAAAAAAGGTCAGTGGAACTCAGCTAAATTTCAGGGAGAGGGTCCAGCCAACTGCCTCCAGAGCTAGAAGCAGTCTGAAGCAGTGGCCCTGAAGCCACCTCCACATGGCTACTTCAGAGCTCACGGCCTGCAGATTGCAGGGGGGTCATGCAATCATTCAGAGGCTAAGTGCTCTTGCCTTGAGCTGCCTGGATCAGGATTACAGTCTTGGGTGGTGGTCATGAGGTGTGTGACCAGTGAGCGGAAGCTGGTGGGGGCTGCAGAGACTGCAGCCTCCTAATAACTCCGGCAGCTGAGAAAACCCCAGCGATTTGGGACAGAGCTCTCGTGTCTGAAAGCAGAGATCTACTGAGCCCAAAAGTCAAGTAACTGACTGGAAACATGAGCAGGAAAAGGAAGCAAAGAAAGCTTAGAAATCCAACTTTAGATTCATTTTTTGGGGACAAAAAGGATCAAAGCATGGAACAGGAGGAAGACAACACAGTCAGAACTCCTGCACCAAAAGCTTCCAAGAAAAATGTAGACTGGTCACAAGCCATAGAGGAGCTTAAGAAGGATTTTGAAAACCAAATAAGAGAAGTGGAGGAAAAATTGGGGAGAAAAATGAGAATGACGCAAGAAAATCACGATAAGAAAGTCAACAACCAGACTGAAGGAAATAACACCTTAAAAAACAGACAAACTCAAATGGCAAAAGAGGCCCTAAAAGCCAATGAGGAGAAGAATGCCTTAAAAAGTCTAATTTGCCAGTTGGAAAAAGAATCTCAAAAGCTTGCTGAAGAGAATAATTCCTTCAGAATTAGAGTGGAGCCAATGGAAGCAAATGACTTTATGAGAAATCAAGATACTAATAAACAGATCCAAACAAATGAAAAAATAGAAAGCAATGTGAAATATCTCCTTGAAAAAATCTCTGACCTGGAAAATAGATCCAGGAGAGACAATTCAAAAATTATTGGACTACCTGAAAGCCATGATCAAAAACAGAAC
>CM053581.1:236836437-236898444 GCA_028627135.1 Pseudochirops cupreus
ACAATCAATAATAGATGCTAAAAATACTTGCATCCTAAGAAAGGAAGGAACCAATATAGAAAGCTTTGCTTCTAAGGCTAAAGACACAATAAATAAAATTATATGTATGTCATTTAAATGTTTACTTTCATATTCTAAAACATACAAATTTTAAATTCCAAAGGAAAATTTTAAAGCAGCTAACACTTTTGAAGAATTAATTTATATTCATTATAAAAGTGGCTAATATCCTGAAAAACAAATGCTTCTTTCACCTATTCAAATATAATTTTTCAGTTTTTTTAAAGTGTCAGGTGTTAGGAGACAATCCTGGATTCTTCAAGGTTATAAAATATAAGCTGTGTCAGGTCCTGAAAAGCAGGAAAGACTTCAAATAATCAGCCCCACATTGGACAATCTATCTTTCATCCAAGGACCAACCTAGATAAGTTTGGAGAGGATCATCGCCAAGTTGGCTCCAGAGTGATGAATTTTCCTGCCAAAGTAACTCTTTTATACAAAGTAGTATAGGGCTTGCAACCTGTATTTATGGTTAGGAGTACCCCCACCAATGAAATCATGGGTCCCTGAAGAAAATGTAAAATTTACTTTAGAAAGGTAAGCTCAAAACTGGGCATCTAAACAAATGCTTGGTTCATTGAATTGATTTGCTTGATGTGTGTTTAGAGTCTTCGGTAATCTAAAACATGATCTGATAGAAGGGAGAATATGGTCAACTGTTTAAAATAAATATGAACTCTGAGATAAAGGGATCAAAACATTTATAAATGAAAGATCTTTTGTCAACAATATATTAATTTTATCAATTCATATAAAGTCTCAAATAATAACATCCTTACCCACAAACACAGAACAGATACTGTCACAAATAGTTAACAAACTCTGGAACATGTTTATTTGCATCCAAGAAGTTCATCATAATTGGAAGCCTGAAAGAAAACAATACAAAAGTATAATTATAAGCCTCCTCAAAACTATTCTGTGAAAAAAAAAGTATACTTTACATCATGCAGTCCAAAATACAACTTTTAAAAATTTTTTATGCACAGATTTCTCTAACTGATCTAGATGGGTTTATAATAAAAATATACCTCATGTTAAGAGTACAGAAAAAGAGCCTACTCAGGTTTCTCTGAAACCAGTCTCTTCATTTCTTATAGCACAACCACAACACATTTCTTACAGAGACAGTGAAGTGATGTACTGGATCTAGAATCAGAAAGAGCTAAGTTCAATGACCCCAGAAAAGTTACTTAACCTTTAACTGCCTCAGTTTGCTTATCTGTAAAATGGAGATAACACCTACCTCTCAAGTTTGTTGTGAGGATCAAAGAAGATAATAAATGTAAAGCACTTTGGCACAGTGCCTTGCACACAAATAAATGCTTGTTTCCATCCTTTCTTCCTCAGCAGTATTCTAGCACATTCATATACCATAACTTATTTAGCCATCCCACAATTTATGGGCACCCTCCAATTTCCAATTCCTTGTCACACCAAAAATTGCTACTATACACTACTGTACATTCTTAAGTTTATTTTGATTAGGATTAATCCCTCACTTTATCTGTCCTCTCTCTTATCCTTCCTTCTCCCCTTTTCTTCCTGTTTCCATGTTGCATGAAATGTATTTCTGTGTCCAATTGTGTGCATTCTTTCATTAAGTGCTGCCTCTTTCCCCACCCTTTCCTCTTTGTATAGGCTTCTACTTGTGCACCTTAGTTATGAAATAAGTTTTCCAAGCCTTCTTCTCCCTTCCCCTCACTCCAGTACATTACTCTTCCCCTCCCTTTTAATTCTTCTAAAATCATCAAAGCATAATATAACCATGCTCAAGCTCTCTTCTCCAATTAGATTCCCTCTGACTCCCGATAATGATAGAGTTCTGAAAGGACATATACATCATCTCTCCATATCAGAATATTTATTCTTGTTTATTTCCTGCAGTCATGTTTACCTTTTTATGATTCTCTTGACTTCTGTGTGTACACTTCAAATTTACTATACAGCTCTAGTCTTTTCTTCAGGAATGCTTTAAAGACCTCTTTCATTAGAGATCAATTTCTGTACGATTATGCTCAGTTTTGCTGGATAAGTTAATCATTCTGGAATGCTATATTCCAAGTTCTCTGCTCCTAGTGAGGTTGTTAAATCATACGTGATTCTCACTGTGCAGCACCTCAACACTCAATTCTCTCTAATTACATGGAAGATAATTTTTTGACCTTGAAGTTCTGGATTTTGGCTATAATGTTTCTGAGTTTTCATTGGGGGGATTTTCTCAGGAGGGTCATGCTGCCCTTTAGTTCAAAGAGATATGAACATATTTCTTTTATGATTTCTCAAAAGATGATGTCTAGGCTCCTTTTTGGTCCTGGCTTTCAAGTGGTCTAGTGATTCTTAAATTATCTCTAGCTTCCAAGTCAGTTGTTCGTTTGTTTTTTGCTATGAACACCTTTTATTTTCTTCCATTTTTTCAGTCTTTTGATTTTGTTCTGATATTTCTTGCCATCTCATGGAATCATCATCTTCTATTTGGTCCACTCTAATTTTCAGGTAGTATGTTAATTGACATTCTGTCCCAAACTGTTAATTCTCTTTTCAATTCTTTCGTAGCTCTCATGCACACACACCCCTCCATTTTTTCTTCTAGCATTCTCATTTCATTTATAAAAAATTTTAAATTCTTTAACTCTTACTTCATCTCTTCTAGAAATTCCAGTTGAACCCAAGATATGTTTTACTTTAAGGCTTTGCGTGTAGATATTTCAGAGTCACTTTCTTTTATGGTAGGGTATGGTGTCTTGAGCATCTTTGTCACCATAAAAGCTCCTTACCAAGGAATTCTTTTTGTTTGATCATTCTTCCAGCCTAATTCTTGACTTTAAACTTCACATTGGGGCTAAACTCTGTGCATTTCTGAAAGGTATGCCCAAGGAGGAGTCATTCATCTTGGATCTTTCTGCTACTTTCTGGGATACTGAGTGTTGTGTTATTTCAGGATCTTAGGGACAGCATAGGCTGGAGATCTGCAAGCTTTCAGTGCTCTCATAGTAGTATGATCCAGGGTAAATTCTCATTACCGCCCTCTGCATGTTCCTGACTTGAGTTGTGGTTTGAGCAACATGCCTATGAGCTTACCTCTAGTTGGAGCTCCAGTAGGCTGCTGTTGAATTTAGCCACTATATACCTGCTAGAAAGATCTGTAGGCTCATGGAAATAGAACTGCATGCCTTTGTTCTGTGACTCTTCCCCTGATTATTATCCTGTAGATTTCAGATGGGGATAGGGGCTGGAACTGAGACCCCCCCCCACCAGTCCTAAGGTCAAGCCACACAGCTACTGCTGGCTTTTGAACTTGCTTTCTCAGTAGACAGACTAGGGTTCATGATAGTTTTCTACCCTGTAACACTATCCCTACTTGTAAGTCTACCCTCAGTATGTCCTGGATCTGTGACCCAAAACTGGCTAGTAAGTGGCAGAACTGCCAGTTGTTACCAATTCCTCTATCCTGCTCAAGTCTAGGCCCATGTGTGTTAAATCCAAGACCTCTGGTACATAATCTCTCCTTGCACTTAGCCATTCCTGTCTAGGCTCCATCCCCAGGTTCCATAGAATTTTCTGTTTCCCTTTGATGACCTGGGTTGAAAAAATGATTTACTATGATTTTTTCTTGAGTTTCCAAACTAGGAGTTGGTCTCGTACATTTTCTAGATCCATGTGGAGGAGCCGTAGAATAGAACACAGTTGTACTTCCTGCTAGTCAGTCAACTTGGTTGGCTCTACCCTAATACCCTTCTTTGATCTTGCCATCATCCACAAGAGATTGACTTTTGCATTCACCAAATTCTGAAATTCCTTTATCTGACAATAATCTTTTCATCAACTTTTTCCCTATGCATTATGATTCTTAACACTGTTTTTTATTCTTACTATGACCTCCATTCCCTCAACCTCTCAGTGATTTCTCAAGTTATCATTCCTGCACTGACTATACTCTCCTCCCTTCTCTATTTAACTTCCTGGAAAATCAACTCAACTTTATCATATACTTTCAAATTCTTTTCTTCCTTCTCTTATTGCTAGCAATGTTTGCCAGCCACACTCCTTAATTACTGCCATCATCTGCCTCCCTTTATTCCCATTCAGACGGTGCAGAACTGAGCTGGAAGAAATGACAAAGCCATGATGACTGGGTCCACTAAAATGTATATTTAATCTCAACTGGACCTCCACAGCAATAAGACAATAATTCCTGAAACCGGAAATATGGATCACTTTCACTATTATAAAAAGAAAGAAAGGAAGGAAGGAAGGAAGGAAGATGGAACTTGGAAACCCCAATCTTAGATTGGATAGGCTATAGGAAGCAGATATTTTTGGTTGCAAATTCCAAATTCTGACCCAGCGCGTTTTTCCCTAAATGTAAAGAACTTTTACTTCATAGTTACTTTTAAATTTTAAAGGACATTATAAAATTTTTTCTCACAGTTTTCAAAAGGAGCATTTTCACTGCTAAAGAAATACTAAACAAATAAATGTCATCTCCTCCCTATCAGTTAATGTAGGTTTTACGCCTGGCTCTGCTCCAAGGTAGCCAAGTGATATTAGAACTAGTCTCTTAACTCCTCTGTGACAGTTTTCTCATTTGAAAAAGAAAAAAGGATTGATTCAAGTTTCATAATTCTATTCGGAACAAAGCACACAAGCAAAATCTCCTGTATAATGACAGAAGTTGAATAACTATGTCAAAAGTGGCATCAACCCTTCTAAATTTAAAATCTTTATTAAATTCTATTGAAGAAAGGTGCTGTATTAACCCAAAGTAGTAGTGCCATAATCAGCCCACCTGTTTCTTAGTTTAATCTGGCTTTCAAAAATTATAATAATATGGATATTAACAAAAATTATAATTTACCAATGGAATGAAAATTTTCTGGCTAACCAAGAGTACATCATTCTGAGTTAATGTCAGTTGATAATGAAAATATTAAGTCATCAAGATGTTCCATTAGTGTTCAAACTGTAGAACCATCACAACAGCCAAAATGATAAGTGGTTTCACTTTGATAGAGATTTAAGGTCACCTAGCAAATACCCACACTGTTAGCTTCTCTACATACTGAGAAGTGAGGGGGAGGGAAATGAAGGGAAGGGAGACATATTTCTGTTTAATTGAACAGCTTTATTAACAAATTCTACTGTTTTTATCAAGTCAATCTCATATATTATTCAAAATGTACTGGTCTTCTCAAGGTCACACATCATGTCTTCTACCTACTATAGCTTGCCATATAGTATTTAGCTGTATAGTACAGAGTACAAGCGCTTAAAAGTATCTTTACAGAAAGAATATTACTTATCAAGAGTCTGAGTATATTTTAAAGTACAAAATCATCTGAATTATATTTATAGGTAGGTAGTATCATTATCTTATTACCAGTAATAACTTACTTATTACCTTTGTTTTCATGATATTTAACTCCATCCCCTCTCTCCACTTTTTACAGATGTTAAGAAGATTTAGAATAGCCTGAAAAACAAACCAAAAAGCTTTGCAAAAGCACCCGGTAGAATTTCTTCTGAAGTCTTATGTTAAGAGTTGGTGTGTTACTCTCAATAATTTTATGATTTATTTTAGAGTCTAACTCTTAAAAGTCTACTTTTGGAACAGAACTATGATTTTATTGATATAGGAAACCTCTGATAAGAAAACTCCCTCTACCAATGCAGATCAGTAGATTATACATAAATTACACTATTTAGGCAAAATCTTGTTTTCCTGGTTACTGACAATTTGGCAAACTATGGCCTGAATCCTATTCACCTCCTATTTTGCCAGCTAAAAATGGTTTTTACATTTTAAAATACAATAAAACTATTTAGTCTCTACAAAAAGAAACAGCGGGCCTGATTCAATAGTTTCGTTGACCCCGATCTGTCATAGTATGTATCAAACTACAATAGTTCTATAGATTCCTTGTTAATACTCTCCACCACTGACAACTTATTCCTTTTACTTGCTTTGTTGACATTCATATTAAATTTATTATTACTTTGCATCTCAGTAGGGAAACTCTTTAATACTCAATTAACCTCATCCCAGCTTCAGAGAACTACTGAGAAAGGGCAGCTCAACTTCAGCTGATGTTGAAATAAAGCTGAGAAGTAGTCATCAATGGTTCAAGCAGGATGCAGGAAGAAATATGAATATGGAAACCTTCTCCTGAATCAAATCTTTAGCATAGTCATATATTATTTTAAATATAATTAATAGAAGTCATGATGTCTTTAGGTCTCAGATTCCTCATCTGTAAAATAAGGAGACTGACTAGATAATCTAAGGTCCTTTCTAGCTTTAAATTTATGATACTATTCTCATTAGACATACTCATATTCAAACATAACAATACAATACATCCCAAAGTCAAATATAAACATATGGCTTAATGAAAATTAAGTAAATTTTGAGTCAAAATATCTGAGGGGTCAGGTATCAGCTTTACTACTTACTACCCACTTCACCCTGAGTAAGGCACTTCAAGCTTTCTAAGCCTTAGTTTCTTCCTTTGTAAAATGAGTAAGTTGGAACAGATTAAGTTCCTTTTCAGTTTTAAATCTATAATTTTACAAACTTGTTTTTTACTTTCCAATCTTCTAACCTTGAACAGTTCAAATAATTAAGACTTAAGTTTACTATATTGATTACAATGCAGCATTTCTAAGCACCTAAAGTCTATTAAAAAAGAAAATAATTTGATTAGAGGAAACACTTTTGAACACTAAACTTAAATTAATGAAATAAATATTAGAAGCTTATCTTAGGAAATTATCAGATATCATACCCAAAAAACTCTCATATTTTAGAAGCTACCTCTACATGGAGGTAAAAGCTGAAACCATGGAAATAAATGTGATGTCAAAGGAGAACAGAGAAAGCAGAAGGAAAAGGAAGGGATAGGGACAGAACCTTGAGGAATACCTACATTTAAGAATTTGCAATAAATAAGGAGACAGAGCACTGATAAGAAACAGAAGGAAAACAAGGGGGCTTTTGTCACATAAGCTAACGAAGGCCATGATTTAAAATTTAAAAATTCAGACACTCCAACATCATGGAGGATAAAAATTGAGGATAAGAGTACCAGATCTGATAGTCAGATCATTAATAATTTTTAAGCAAACTAATGTTGTAGAGAAGTAAAAAATGCAAGACAAATTACAAGGAGTAAAGGATTGACTGGGTTATTTAATTATTCAATTAAAAATTTGAGAGACAAGATATTTATTCTGATAGAATGCTGAACTTAGAATCAGGAAAAACTCAGTTCAAACACATATCTATGTGACCCTTGTCAAGGTTCTTAACCCCTCCAGCCTCAGCACCCTCCATCTATAAAATGGTGATAATATATTACCTTTCTCACAAGAATTGAGAAAAATTCTTTGTAAACTCTAAAACAATATTAGAAATGTGATTTTTAAATTATTGTTATTATGTAAAGGAGAATACAAGTGCCACAAGAAAAACACAATGTGCTTTTGAGTGTCCAAAAAAAAGGAGAATTAAATAACTGATAAGGGGAATTAGTGAAGTGATACATGAGCTGGGGAGAGGATGAATAGCAATTCAACGAGTTGAAAGGTGGGACTGAGGGAGTGCAATTTAAATTGAACAATTTGAGTCAAGTCACAGAAACCAAAAAGCACAAGGAAGAGAATATCTCAGTTCAGCTGATTCAGAGTACCCATAATAGAGCAGTAAGAGACAAGGCTAAAAAGTTAGTTTAGGGGGAGCTTTCAAGCAGTGGGGAGCCATTGAAGGGTTTTGAGCAGAGAAATGATATATCCAGAACTGTGCTTTAGGAAAATTAATTTGGCAATAACAGCATATAGGATTGATTGGGGAGGGAAGAGACTGGATAAAACAAGCTCAGTTGGGAAGTGTTTTCAATATTCCTGGTTAGAATTAGAGCCTGGTTAAAGGTACAATAGTGGGTAGGAAAAGAAGGAGTCAGATGCAAGACACTGTCATAGGCTATATGATGCCATAGGTTAAAATGATAGGCTATCAGAAGATTGAGAAGAAGAAGTCTGGGTTTCAAGTGTAAATGTCAAGAAAAACAATACTGTCACACAAATGAATGAAGAATAAATGAAAAAATATTTATTAAGTGCTTACTATATGCTAAACACTAGGGATACAAAAGGAAAAGACAGTCTTTGCTCTCACGGAGCTCACATCACATTTTAATGGCGAGAAAACACATACAGGTTTCAGCAAAAAGTCAAATAGAAAGGCTCAGGAAAACTTAGGTCCAGTGGGAAAGCCAATGGTAATGCATCTTCTTTCAACTTATTTCCACGATAAAAATGTATCTGTTTGTGATGTTGAACCATTTGACAGTGTCAAGTACTTTGGGTGGTAAGAATTTTCTTTTCTGGGTCAACAGCTGTGGCTTCTGAGGAGATGGGGGTTGAAACCTCTGCAGAGGTAGTTGCCAGCTTGCATAGCCACATGTGCTGCTCCCCTCTGACAGTCAGGCCTGCATTGGAAACAAGACTGGTAGTCTGGAGGGCATCTCTATTCCCAGGGCTCTTCGTCCTGGGCTGTACTGGAGTCCAAATGGAAGTAAATGGTGGTAGAGGTTATGGCAGTAGTTTGACCCACCTAGTTACATGCCACCTCAGGATGCCTTGCTCCTTCCGCTAAGCTGGCTTGCCCCTCACTGGTGGCAGCTTGTAGTGGTGGCATGTGGATGATGGCTACCAGGGCCAGGCTGGAAACAGAGCTGGTGTTCTGAAGGCACTGCTATTTCCTGGGCTCTTAGCTTTACCTGTTCATGACAGTGAAGTCAGAGGTGAAAAAAGATTCAAGAAAAATATCAAATTAGGTCTGGATAAGATTGAATTTGAAATACTGATGGAATAACTAGCTTATGAGAGAGTCGGATGGGACTTTAGTGATCATTCAGTCCAATTCCCTCATTTTACATATAAAGAAATTGAGGCTTACAGAAGATAATCAACTTGCCCAAGATAATGAATGATAGGGAAGAAAGCTGTAATTTGAACCCAGGTCTTCCAAATCCAAATTCAGTGCTCTTTCCATTACATTTATGAGAGATGTCCAGCAGGCAGTCGAAAATACAGAAACCAAGCTTGAATTAGAACAGAGAGCTGATGATTCAGATCCAGAAGTCACATATACATGGAAGTAAATGTAATCACTAAAAGAGAATATGGAAGGGAATAAAGAGGGACCAAAACAGAACCTTAAGGAATACCTACATTTAGGAATTTGCAATAAATAAGGAGGCAGAGAATTGATAAGAAATTGATAAGAAATAGAAGGAAAACACGGATGGGTGGCACTAATGTCACGTAAGATTTGGAATGAGAAAATTTGAAGAAAAAATTTTCAAATGCTCCAAAAAGGCACTGGAAGATGGGAACTGAGAAAAGAGCCGTTGGATTTGACAATCAGGACATTAGTAATTTTTAAGCAAACTAATTTTGCAGAGTGATAAAAATGCAAGTCAAATTACAAGGAGTAAAGGGCTGAGTGGGTATGGAGGCAGTGAATGTAGATTATTCTCATTTAAGATTTTCAAAGCCCTTTCCTTTCAGAGTCCAAAGAGAGCTTTAATGAGTATTAGGGGTTTGGAAAAAGAATTTTGGGGATAAGGAAAACTTGAGCATATTTATAGACAGAGGGGAAGATGGAAGGATAAAAAAATCAACTAATTAAGGCTTTCTCCAACTTTAAATTTTGTCCAGTAATGATCTTCCCTTCACGGTAGGTAGGAGTCAAAGTTCATACTACAGCAAAGGTGTTACAGGAAGGCTTAACACTTCCAAGGAAGGTGGCACAATAAGATAAGGCACAAAATTGCAAGCTACAATGAAGATATTATAAGCGACAGCCCAAAGCTTCATGGGAAGAGTAACATATAGGTGGCTTGGTTTATAAACTTGGAAGGGGAGGAACAAAATTTTCAAACCTCACAACTCTGTTGCAACCTAAGTGTTCCTTGTCCTCCCTGACTCCACAGATCTCCATTTTCACTCCACCCAGCAAATTTCACACCTCATTATCATAAAGCACTGCTTTTCTTCCAAGATCTTGATTTCAATTCCACTGATTACAACCTTCCTATCTCTCATCTTTTTCATTCTTTCATATACCTTCTTTTTCTCTCAGATCTACAGTCACTCCCTTCTACTTCACATAAGTCATGTTTTCATTCTGACTTTTTTACCACCTTAGTACTATCTTAAACCCCTTGTCCCAGAGCCTTTTATTTAGACAATCATGTAAACTTCCAACCTTTTCTCAGACAGCAGTCTATTGTCTGCTTTTTCACTCCTACCTTCAAGCTTCTGGGCACAGAGACAAAAAGAACAGTACGGACTTGATCCATTACAACTTCACACTCACTTCAGTTGTTCCTAGCCTCTTCTTCGCAATTTATTTGTTCATTTCTTGTGTACTCCTAGGCTTACACCCCACAATGACTATTTCATTCATCCAAACACTTAAATTCCTACAGTATGCAATTCATTGTGTTCAATGAAGATGTGATCCTATAACCAATTCCCTTATCAATTTATTTATAATCTTATACCTAGGCTGCTATGAAGTGCACTTAAGTGATTTCTGAATGAAAATTAATCTCAACTATTTCTTTCTGCCTTAATATTCTGTGCTATAAAGACAATTCTAAATAGTAGCAAGAAAATCACTGCCTACCACATTAGCAACCTTCCCTAATTCTCTGGTAGTCTCTAAAGGACACTAGCCTACAAGAATATCCAGAAAGTAGAAGCTACATTACCACTATGTAAGCACTAGGGCAAATGGCCATTTGTGATCTACTTGATTCAGAGATAATTAAGATCCTTATTATGTCCTTTTCATACTTTTCTCTTTTATATTTTTTTATAGTACCCTACATAGTCTAGCATTAGGGAAGATATGAAAAGAATACTGGACTAGATCACATACTATGTGACCTTGGGTAAATCATCAGTCAGTTTCTTAAATATAATTCAATTAAAATTAACAGAATTTATTAAGCATCTACGTGAATGACATGTTAGGTGCTAGAGAAACAAAGGAGAACGAAGTTGGCCTAGATGATCTCTAAGAGTTCTTCTAGCTCTAAAATTCTATGATCTTAACATATCCTGCAATTCCTCCAGTTCCATCTCCTTCAAGAACACAACAACTAACTACAAAGGGAAATTCCCAGACTAAACCACCTAAAAAGTGAGATGATATTATGACTAATTTAAAAAAAAAACCCATACCAACTTTTTTTTTCTATTCTGTTGTACCTAATCTAGTACAATATAGATACTCAAATATGAATTGAATATGGTTTCTATTTGCAGCTGTTCCTTTCAACTACACTCCAGGTAAGTAGGAAGGAACCCACAATGAGAATTCAGTTAAATATTTTTTGCACTTCTAGAGAATATAAAAAGAGACATAATTACAAAATTTTCAAATAATTTACCACCATTTAAACCTTAATGAAGACCTAAAATTTAGAGTCCCTCTTCCCACCAAAAGACTTTGAAGCTGAATTTGAAAATTTCTTGAATGAATAAAAATGTGACTAAAGCACTACTAAAAATGTTTCAGCTACTGATTTCAATTAAAAAAAACCCCACATATTAATTGAAATATTTAGACAAAGGTTTTTCAATTACCTGTGTGATGTTATGCAAGGCATTTAGTCACTCATTGCCTATTTCCCTTATCTGAAAAATGAGGGGACTGAACTAGAGAATCTCATATTTTGATACTCTGAAAGACTGGATGGATATCTCCTCTAATGATGAAGATCACCTCTCTCCATGCCTTGTCATCTTCTGTGATTTTTGTCCTCTAGTCAAAGAAAATCAATTACAAGATCAAGATTGTTAAAATTCTTCAAAATCTATCATTCTAAGCTCTTTGATTTGTTTCAAAATAGGGCAGCCATATTCCACTGAACTCAAGAATAGAGGCTGAAAGAAAACTATACAAGTTAAGGAAACCGAGTTTCAAAAAGGAATAGATAGTCATTATCATCAAATATCAAATGAGGGCTCAGAAAAAGTTCACTGAATTTCTTGGGACATAAGTCATTTTGTAACCTTTATGAATCATCTAGCACAGTGTCTTCCAAGGAATCCAGTAGCCCCACCTAAGGCTGAATCTAACTCTAATATTTTAAAGATTTGAGATTTGGCCAGTGTAGATACCTCCCTCCACTCACACATATCAAAACCCATTTACACCTGAAGAGTTGTGGCCAAAAAAAATCAATACTCTATGGCCAACCTAGAGATGGAGCTCCAATCTGGAATTTAGCTTGGCTGATCCTGATATGGCAGACATACAGTCCATCTCCAGGCTCTTTTCTCTAAAGTCTTTCAAGGTTGGTAGCATCTGGCACTCAACTGGAATGGCCTTTGAAAAACCAGTCACTTCCATACTACGATGAAGAATCAGAACAGGAATTTATAAGAGAAAAGTGAATCTGGGATTTTTTTAAATCACAGAATTTTAGGAACCCCCTGACTTAGAGCTGATAAGGAACCTTAAAGGTCACTTTAATCCAATACCCTCATTTTTCAGATGAGGAATGAGGAAAAGGTATAGAGAGCTGTACCTTTCTTGCCCAATATCACACAGAAACAATGTAACAAAAACCAATATTAAAAAGCAAGTCCTTTGACTACAGACTTCATGAACTTTCTACTACCCCTCACAGCCTCCATGGAGGAGGACACAAAGACCCAGGTAAGTTAAAGAGATTTGACAGGGTCACACATCTGTTATGGAATAATTATCCTTACAAAGAAATGGCATGACATAATGTTAAGAACCCTGGTTTGGGAGTGAGGTGACCTAGGGATCTACATCTAGCTCTGCCACTGTATGGTAAATGTATTAATCTCTTGGACTTTTTTTGTAAAATAATTTCTAAAATATTCCCCAACCATATGATCAGTTTCTGTGATTCCGATTCTGGTTGTGATCGATCTATACATCTTATACCATTATTCAAATGCATCTCTGATGTCATCAATGATGTAGACTGCAACTCATCCATGCTTTCTCACTCTGAAAGACTCTTGTCCAGTTCCTTCCATAAATTTGCCACAGGAGGGTTACTTAACATATGCAGGGGAACTTCCTCTCAACACATCAATGGCACACATAGGCTGTGCTTCAGTTACTTATTGCTTTTAACATGTGACTAACACCTTTTTTATTTTTCATTAATTTATTTCTTTGATACCACCCTTCAGTTTGCTTCTTCATTCCTTGGTCATAATGTGGAACAGCCTACTCACGTCTACAATTAACCTCTCCACTGACTTCTAGATGAGCCTCAATGTAAAATCTCCTGAGATAAGATGATCCGCAGCATCAATTTGCAGTATCTGTCCAATATAGACGATGAGTTGGGCAACAGAACTGTGGTGCATCTCAAATGAAATAATGTATATAAAATGCTTTGTAAACCTTAAAGTTCTAAGTAAATGTCAGTTATTATTAAGACCAAAATAAAATTAAAACTACAGTGGTGGAATTGTTGTGCCCATTCTTCCCTTCCCCCTCTCCCAGAGTCATAAATTATAAGCTAGAATTACTTCAATCAAATCCTCGGTTCAGGCTTGTGATTTCACTGGCATAGGAAAATCCTGGTATGGTAACTTCCACCACCAATATATATCAGGCAAATATTTAAAGCTAGTGGTTTTCCAGAGTTGAACTGGAACCTGACAGATAAAGTGGTTTGCCCAGGGTCTCACAGCTATTATGTGTCAGAGGCAAAACTACTCAGAGGTCCACTCTGTGTGTATATATATACATATTACACCACACTGCATACATACACATACATGTATGTATATACAAACATGTATATATATGTGTGTGTGTATATATATATATATGACAGCTTCTAAAAGATAATTAATAACGTTTACAAAGTTAAAGGAAACAAAAATACGTCACATTTATTTACCTGTCAAAATATATACAAATTCCAAAATAAACCAAACTCAATGTGACACATATTATAATTGTGTATTTTTCTCCCTGTTATATTTTACTTAATAAGATGTTAGTAGTTAACCTCCAATAATCTATTATGAACAAAATTTAATATGGTTTATGCTAATCAAAAAGAAACTACTGCAACTCAAAAAGGTGGTACATTTTTCCGGGTATCAATCTTGTCTCCTTGGGTTAAACGATTATGTTTTAAATGACTGATTTCAAGAGCTTTCAAACATAAAACTCATCCAGCTTAAAAAAAAAAAAAAAAACACTAACACCTCCCCATCCCACAAATTTCTTACAAATTTGTTCATCCAGTAATAAGCAGTTATATTACAAGAAACTCCATTTTTTCTAAAACCTATTTCATAAATATCACTGAATAGTCTAAGCAATTTCTACCAGTTAGCTTTGGGGCCCTTATTAAAAACGATATATCCAAATAGGCTACACATGTCAGTGACTGAACAGGTAGAGACATAACTGAGACCAACAGTTTTTTATAAGTTTGTAACTTATATATGACACGATTAAGGGTGTATTTCGGGGGAGGAGTCCATTTTTATATAGAAAGTGAAAAGACATTTATTGAGTATACTTTCAAAGACAGAAATGCAATTAGTAAATGCCAAAAAAAAACAAGTTTCTTCCAACAGTAAAATATTGCTAATTATTTTTCCCTTAAGAGGTATTAAGAAAGTTTGAAGGTTTTGCTGTCCTTCCTAAGTACACTGACCCTTCTTTAAACAGAAATAACAGTCTTAAAAAGAAATGCTTGACACATCTAAGGTAGGTATCTATAATAATATTATGCTAAGGTCAGGTAATAAGTGCCACCTTACCATAGTGCTATCTGGAGATTCAGTAAGGTGGGAAGATGTGACAGAAAAGAATCAAAAAACAACTACTGATCCATCCGCCTTTCTATTCTCTAGAGACTAAGTTTGTCACCTGGCTAGATTTTCTACCACTCTATTTACTCAAAGGCAAGAGCTGAGGTACCCAGTAACAGAAAGAGCCAGAAGAGTTATGGTTTTATAAAACTGTATGGAATGTAGCATCCTTTATTTATGAATTAAAGCAATGTAGTTAAATCATTGTACCACCAATGAAAGCCTCCACATGATATACCAATGCCACAGTGGCAGCTATGTGAAATTTTTAATAGTTTAGAAAACACTGCCAATTTGTGATCACTATTTTCATTAATTCTATGTACCTCTTTTTTAAGTTTTTCAAATTAGAGAGCCCCAAATCTTAAAGTGAGGCTCTCACTTAAGGCAACTTCATTCTAAAACTAATAAATGTTTGTTGAATTGGAAATTAAATACCACTTCAACTTTTTACTCTTTAATATACTCTTGGATATTTTTTTCTTCAATTGAATGGATCTCACCACAATTAATTATCTGGCTAATTCTTCCCAGTCTACCCACTATTTTCCAATAGAATTTATTATTTGCTCTCTCTCTACTTCCCATGATTTTATTTTTTTCCTTCCTCATCTCCAATATCTCTGTAAAGATACTGTTTCCTTCTCTAATTTATCATATTTACATTGGTGATTTCCAAGTTCATCACTCCCTTATTGATCTTTAATATGTAATGATGACGACATAAAAAGATCAAAAAGGAAAGTAAAATGGGGAAATACTGTAAGAAATGTGATGTAAAAATAAGGTATCAATTAAAATTCATTTTTAAAAGTAGAATAAAATGTTTCAACCTGTCCAGAAGTTTTCTTTTGATTATAGCACCAATACTCTCAGTTTTTTCCCCATCTCTCAAATTTTATATGCAGATCCCTCTTCACCTTAACATTTCTAACGTCTTTTATTTCACAGAACTATACTAAAACATCAGTCAATGAATTATTTTGCCTTGACAAGAATTCATCACTGATTAAATGTGCTTTTCCATCTATACACTTGAGATTGTGCTATTTAAATTCCTTCATTTTCAACATCTACATTATATTATCTACTTAAAACCTTTACTTTGTCCTTCCTTATAAAGCTCAAACTTTTTTCCCCCAAATTGTGAATACTGTTCCATTTTTACCTTACAAGTGCTTAGAATCACACAATTTTACTGCTGTAAAAGACCTTAAAATATGTTCTCTAGCTCTCTAGTTCAAACTACCCTCCCCAACTTCTGTGTTATAAATGAGCAAACTTGAGGTCCCTAAGTAACTTGCTTTAAAATCATTAAATGCTTTTGGGTTGAACTGAAGCTGAAACTGTTAGGTGTCAGACTTGGGACTAAGATCTAGGTCTTGTGACAGTTTAGTTCTTTTCACTGCACTATGCCTCCCTGCCTCAATTTTTTTTCCTTTCATTTTCCTGAATCAACCCATCAGCTGTTTTCTCTCAAGTGATTTATCTTTTATCTTATTCCTTTTATCAGTCCTTAACGCATGAGTTCCTCTTAAAAACTCATTATCCATGTAGGGATAGATTAGAAATCTGACTAATCTGACTAATTTTTCTTCTAGTACATTTTATGCCAGTTTTATGAAATCCATAATCCAGAGTATAAACCCTAAAGGCAGAAATGTGTTAATAATGTATTGCACGGTCTGTTTATTGGATAATTACTTTAAAAATAGTAATAGAATAGTAATAGAAGAAATGTATTGGTAAATACATAGTATTGCTGTACCTTTCTTCTAGCAACAGGTGTGTCTGAATCATAGAAGTTGGAGAAATGGAAGGAAACTTAGAGATTATCTACCTTATTTTATAGTGGATCCTGAGCCCTCAAAGTGTGTAGTGATTTGCCAAAGGTCACCCAGCTAGCCTGGTGAAATCCTAGCACTAGTAGGACAATGCACTTTTCATATTCAGTCAACAAATATTTACTAAACACAGACTGCTACAAAGCTTTATGCTGGAGTTTTGTGTGCAGATACTCAATTTCTATGAACTTGAAATAAAAGGTAAATTATTTGAGCTTATGTAATATTCTTTACCCAAAATCTCTTGGTAATGTAATCTGTTTTATAAATCAGCATGGTAGATTGGACAGAGCACCAGTAGGCTGTGGAATGAAAGGACTTAGGTTCAAATCCTACCTCTAATGCTTTCTACCATTGTGCTCTCCAGCAAATCATTTAACTTCCCTAAGTCTTCAGTTTTCTTATCTGTAAAGTGAGGGAACAGGACCAGATGTTTTCTGAAGTCTTTTACAGGTGTAGAGCAATAATCCTATGTTTTCCCATTCCAGAACTTCTTTAAATAGGGGACAACTAGAAAGTAATATAGCACAGGATAAATCTTTTTGGTTCAATATGATATAAAAAGCTAATCAAAATATGGAGGACTTAAATTATGATTAAATGGTAAAAATGTGAATGTAGCACTATTTAGACACTGGCAAACTAAATTCTGATAGTCTGAAATTTTATTAACAAAACTGAGATTTAATATTCCAAGTTGGAGGTGGGCTCACATCTACTGGGTAATGAGAGGGGGGAGGTGTCAGATCCAAGGCCTCTATGAAAGCAATTGTGTGTAACAAGTGTTAACAGCATGTCTCAAATAACTTTTATTCTCCTCTACATGGTTTCATGATGAAAAGTTTTATTTAAAAGAAAACAAAAACAAATCAAAAACAAAAACAACCAAGGCTGACCTGCAGCTGAGGAAAGGGACCACTGGTTAGTAAGATACCAGACTTTGGAAATGGTACTTAGTTCGGGAGAAGCCATGGAATCACCCATTACATCCTTCACTCTAATGCCATGAAGCAGCTGCAACCAAGCACGCACAGAGCAGGAGATGAGAAGAAACCTGGCCATGCTGTTGGCAGGAATATAGGCCCAAAGAGGGCTGCCACGGGTAGAAGGGGGGAGGGGGCGGGCAGAGTATCACCGAGGTGAGCTCTGCTGAAACCCCAAAGCCAGGGCCTGGGAAAGCACTGGAGGCCCGGTGCCCTAGGGCACGATGTGCTCCTAGGACACCCAGGCAATGAGTCACGGCTGGCCGCGAAAGGCGGACGGGGAAAGAGAGGAGGAGGGGGGCGAGAGGTAGTAGGGAGAGGTGGATGAAGGATAGAGGGAGGGGAGCTGGGAGGTGAAGGAACCCAGGGTAGGGTGGGGGTAGGAACGCGGAGAAAAAGTGGGGGGGCAAGGGGGGCCCGGGCCCTAAGACCCAGGGGCTTCTCTTTCCCACGAAATTAGGTGGGAACACGGCTAGAAGCCAAGCAACCGCATGCCAAGGCCCCCTCCCTCCATCTACACGCTGCTCGAGGGGCAGACGCCGCCTCCCCACACCACACACACTCATTCTCTCTCTCACGCTCTCACACTCACACACACTCTCACACACCCGTGCAACAGGCACGGCGGCGGCGGCGTCTGGGTCGGTCCCCGGGCAGAAGACGGGGAGATAGCCCGCAGCCATGACAGCCCCAGGAGACTCCAGCGCGCTCAGCCACACGTGTCAAGGACCCCTGGCCTGCCTCCAGCCTCGCCCCTTCCACACCCCCTCAGCCAGGGACCTCCTCAGCCAGGGACCTCCTCCACCCGAGCGCGGCCTGGCCCCGGCCCCGAACCCCAGGCCAGGCGGCGGCGGCAGCGGCACGTACTCACCGCCGCTCGGTTCGCCATGACGGAGCCGCCCCCCGCCGCCGGCGGCGCCGGCCCCCCATCTCGACGGAGACTGACACGACCGGCTGGCCCAGAGGGGGCCCCGAGACCACCCGCCTGACAGACACCCGCCCCCGCCGGCCCCAGCTCGCGCGCCCCCCGCCTCTCCCCACCAGTTGAGCTGGGGCCCCGGCTCTCCCCTCCGGCGGCGGTTGGCAGCGGTTGGCGGCGGAGGCGGCGGTGGCAGCGGTGGCAGCAGCAGCAGCACTTACCGGCGGCGCGGCCAGGCCCCCCTGTCAGAGCGGGGTCGAAGAGGGAGGAGGGAAGGGGCACCGCCTCCCCCGCGCCGCCACGCACCCTCCTGATTGGCCCAGTTCACTCCCCAAGCGCGACCCCACCAGCCCCAACGAGCGGCACACCGACAGCACAGGCGCCTCATTTGCATATTTGTGCCCAAGCTGCTGATTGGTCCGAATGGGCGGGGCTCTAGCCGCGGCAGTAGCTGCTTCTGCGGCGGAGATTTAGGATTGTAAAAGAAGAGGCGCTTAATCCCAGTCTTCAGTCCCCTCCGGGCCCGACCCAAACTCTGGGGAGGGATGGGGAAGGGCGAAGAGGGGGCGGGGTTGCCCCAGCTCCATCAAGGCCCCGCGGCTCCGCCAGCCCAATCCCCAGCGCGGTTACTCCAGGCCTCCTCGAACCACATACTGTGAGGTCTCGAGTCCTGGGAAGGCCGGGGCTGGGGCGCCCTCTGGCCGGAGCTCGGCACAGTGCAGCGCCCCGCCCCGCCCCTTCCCACGGCCCCGCCCCTTCCCACGGCCCAGCCGCCACGTCAGGGCCCGCTCGGCCCCTCGGCTCTCACCCGGACACTTCCCGCCCCGGACGCGGTCCCGCCGCCACGTCACGGCCTGGCCTCGGACCCTCGCCAGCCCACACGGGGCTGCCACCCAGCTATACCTCGGCCCTGAGCGGGCAAAGCCATGAATGGATCCTTCCGGCCGCTGCTCGGGTGGATCAGGGTCCTTACTGGACCATGTGTCCCAGTCCCCCCTCTGCAGGCATGGTCCGCACGTTTCTCCCTGTTCTAGTGGGGCAGTGCAAATGGGCCCTGTGAAGCACGAGTTGCATTCTCAGATTTTTCCATTTCCAAACGCTAATGTATACCCGCATTTTCAAATTTAATGTATAATTCCTGTGCCCTCTATGCCTATATTGTGGAAGTAACAGCCAAAAAAGATCCCTCTGAACGGGAATGTGTCAGGTCCCTGGCTGGTTCCACCCCTGTTACGGACATTAGGAATTGTAGATTGGTCATTAAATTTAAAAATAAAAAATACCTTTATATGTAGGGAAGTAATAACAACCAACCTTTATGATCAGTAACAAAATAAAATTTACAGTTATGTGCTGCTTTTTAGGCTTACAAACTGAGTAACAACTTTGCAAGGCAGGCAGCTCGAGTATTATCTATTTTGGAGATGAGGAAAGTAAGATTTGGAAAATGTAATGTGACCCAGGGTCACAATTGTAAAAGTGGTAGACTAAGACCTTTGGTCCTCTACTTCTGCCTCCACTAAAGCATGCTGCCTCCCACCCTCGATTATTCCAAAGAGCATTACCCCAATCCAATTGTGCCTTTCTGGGACAGTATTTGGCATTCAGTCATACAGATGATGAAAGGCTCTTGTATCTCACTGCATCTACAAAAGATAACTGAAGTTCGTTAACAACAAACATATGACACTGGTACCAGTTTAAGATTTAGAAATGAGGGACCCTAAGATATCATGTATTCTAACCTCTATCTTTTTACAAATGAAGAAATTGAGACCCAGAGAGGTAAAGGAACTGTCCAGAGTCACAGAGGGAGCAGCAAAGCATGAATCCAAAACCTAAGAATTCTAAAAATAAATCTGACAGTCTTTCTCTTATTCCATAATTCTTCCAGTATCCTGGAAACCTGAAGATCATTGGATCAAATGGATCATGGATGTAAAGCTGGAATGGACTTCAGATATCATCTAGCCTTCTGATTTATAAGGAAGGAAACTATGGCCCAGACAGGTGAAGTGACTTGCCCATAGTTTCTATAGCTAAATGAAGCCACAGCAGATAGAGTACCAGGCCTAGAGTCAAGAAGATCTGAGTTCATATCCAGACTCAGACACTTACTAGCTTCATGACTCTGGGCAAGTCTGTTTGCTTAACCTCTGTTTACTTCAGTTTCTTCTTCTATGAAATGGGAGCCATGATAGTACCTACCTCCCAGGGTTGTTATGAGGATCAAATGAGATAATATCTGTAAAGCTCTTGGCGCATGGTAAGTGCTATGTACATGGTACATGGTAAGTGCTATGTACATGGTAAGTGCTATGTTTCCCTCCCTCTTCCCTCGCATGATCACAAAGCAGAAAAGTCATGATTCAAAACAAATCCTTCACTCCTCCAACTTCAGGGCCAGCATCCTTTCCACTGTACCACAATAGTTACATTGGCAGTTTACCTTCTTTGTTTCTATTAGAGGGCCTGAGTTTAAATCTTGTCTCTTCCATTTGCTATCTGTGTGACCTTAGGCAAATCACCTAATATCTCTGGGTCCAAGTTTCCTCATTTGTATAATGAGAAGATTGGCTAGATGACCTCTCAGGTCCCACCTGCTCAAAATCTATGAACCTGACCAAGATTTTGCCTGACACAAACTCCTGAGGAAACCCATTCTGAAGACCTTAATTGTTCTCCAGGGATATATCTGCCTATCTGCAGCTTTTGTCCATCAATGGTAGTTTAAATCTATGGGACCAAGCAGAACAAGTCTAATGCCTCTTCCATATGACAGTTGTTTGAGTACTGGATGGCTATTATCATGTCCTCTCCTAAATCTCCTGGCTAAATATCCCCAGGTCTTTCAACCAGTCCCAAAATGACATGATCTTAAGGCCTTTAACATACTGGTTACCCTCCTCTGAATGCTCTTGAGTTTAATCAATCAGCAGGAATTCATTAAATACTTACTATATGCCAGGCACTGTGCTATATATGCCCTGAGAATATAAAGAAAAAGCAAAAACAGTCCCTGCCCTCAAGGAGCTTACTTTCTAAGGAGGGAGAAAACAAGTACATATATACATACATATGAAAGAAAGAATAAGTGTAAATTAATCTTAGTGGGAAGGCCTTAGCAGCTGAAGCTACCTGGAAAGGCCCACTTCAGGAGGTGACAAGTGAGAAAGTCTGGAACTACTACAAAAAGCAGAGACAGGAGACGGAGTATCCAGTAAAAGGAACAGCAAGAAAGCTGATTATGGCTAGACCTTGGAGTAGAATGTCCTTCCTATAATCGCAAATATGATCTTCCCAGGGCACAGGAACTTGAGACTATGCCCTGCCTCACTGTGAATACTCTGCTTTTTAAAATACAGAACTATTAGGTTTTGTTTTGGTTTGTGATATATTATGCATTCTAGTCCCAAATCTTTTTCAGATAAACTGATTTCAGCCAAGCCTCCCCCATACTGTACTTGGGAAGTTGATTCTTTTTTTAAAAAAAATTCAAATGTAGGACTTCACAATTATCTCTACTAAAGTTTGTCATATTTAGTGGTCCAATCTTTTAATGGCTAGAATTGTACCCTGTTGAGAGTTGTTTCAGTCCTGACTGTTATCCAGCATGTTGGCTCCCTCCCAGCTTTGTGTCATCTTCAAATGTGATAAGTGTGCCATCTATGCTTTCGTACAAGTCATTGGTAAAAATGTGAAAAGAGTGCCAGGTCAACCAGATATCTCTGTGACAATCCACTAAATATCTATCTGCAAACTGACATAGACTCATTAAAGACTACTTTCTGAGTCTGTCACTTAGCCAGTTATAAACACAGCTGATCCAGCCCTTATCTCTCCATCTTCTCCATAAGAATAGCACAATAGATGACCAAATACTTTGCCAAAATCTATGTAAAATCTATCTACAGCATTCCCTTGATCTACCATTTTATTAATTCTAACGAAAAAGGAAATGGAGTTAGTCTGGCATGACTTCTTCTTGATGATGCCATGCTAGTCATTTGTGATCACTTCCTTTTCTAAATGGTCTAAATTCATCTAATGATGTGGTCTTGAATTTTTCTGGGAATCCAAGGTAGGTTCATAAGCTTTTGATCTACAGATTTCACTCTCTTCCTTTTTTTGAGATCTGGAATATTTGCTCTTCTCTAGTTCCGCAACACTTCTCCCATTCTTCACATTCTTTCACTGATCATTGAAGTAACTTGGCAATCATGTCAAGCAATTATTTTAGTACCCTGGGGTTTATTTCATCCAGGTCTGGTGACTTGTAATCATAGGCAGACGGATGCTCTCTTATTATCTCCTTACTTATGTATTATTTCAACTATGCATTAACCATTTTTTGTTCTTTTGACCTCTATAGTTCAAAAAATAATTGTCCTCAGAGGGGAAAATGGAAGCAAAATAAAAGTTTATCAAACCCCATTTCATTGCAGAGCCCCCTAAATGAGACTTACAACTCAAATGAATGAGACCTAACTATCCACACAGAAAAAACTAAGAGTTTGATAAAGAGTGCCTATTGTCCAGACTATAATATGTATTTGAATAAATAGCCCACTGAGCCTCTATATCTAGCTCTACATTTATGTTGGGCAAATCTTACAGAGGAAAAATGAGGTAGACCTAAAATTAAGTAGAAAGAAGAGATTTGGTCAGACTATATTTGGGAAAACTGCACAAGGCTTTCAACTATTCCAAATTTCTCTCTGAAGCAAAAATCCTGCTTAATACCAGTATTTTCCCAGTGCTTTTATATTACTCTGAATCATGTAATTCCACAAATTCTGATAATTTGTGAACCAAAGTGCATGAGAGATGTGTACTGGAGCATAAATAGACTATAGAATACTAACAATGATATCTTGCAATAAGTTACATAAAGGATATATCATTATAGAAATTCAAAATAGGAAAAAAAGTTGAATGGGTTCTATAACAAGGGTGAAGAATAAAAAATAGGCCCTGCATTGCAATGGTAACTACATGACATTAAGAATCTTAAAGGAAGACTCAACATCCAGGGTTGACTTGCTATAAAAAATTTATTGAAGGACATTGAGAAAAGTCACACGAGATGAGAAGGCATAGATGGGTTGTTATCTATAGTATGGCAGGATAAGTATAATGGTTGAGATTTTCAACCTTTTCTCATTGAACTCCTCGTGGATCTTAAAATCTCGGCCCCAAACATAGGCAATTACCATCTCTTAATAACTCAACAGCCCAACTCAGAAGTCCTTTCTTTTTTGCCTCAACAGCTCGACAACCACAGACTTTCAGCTTGAACCAATCTCCTGTCTGTTTCACCAATGAGTCTCATCCAATAATCTTTTCTATCAATCTGCTTAATTTACCTTTTCTTACCTACATTGCCTTGTCTTGTCAATTACCTTCTCTTTACCCTTATTGAATCTACCTCTTTTGATTCTATTCCCAAATCCTTCTTGACCTTTCTAAATCCTTTACATCCTTTTTAATTGTCTTTGATACTCCCTCTCTTTCAACCTGGAAGGACCAAGAGATTGTTCTCCTGCAATTTTTTCTCAGTTTCCCCCAAATTGTGCCAAATTTCTCCTCTCTAAATTCAACCTCTGATCTACTTCACTAGTATAGTGACTTCGAAGACATCTACACAATTTCCTTCATCTTATATGGATCAATTCCTTCTCTTTCCTGATTCTTCCACAGAAACTGGAAATGAAAAGTGAAAATACTGATTTTGTATATGATAGGCACCATAATCCAGCAGATATAGAGTTGGCCTCAGAGTTAGAAAGACCTAGGATCAAGTTTGCCTCTGACACATACCAGCTATGTACCCCCATTGAAGTCACTTCATCTTAGTGCCCTGGGTAACTTTCTAAGACTAGATAAGCTGCAGAACAAGTGCCAATATACACTGGTAAAGACATTTCCCTATAAGGAAGCTCCCTATACACTGAAAGCACAAGCTTAGTCCTCCCTCCCTTCCCCTAAATGCACACATATATGGGTATGTATGTGTTATCTAATCTAATAGAATGTAATGTCCTTGAGGAAGGGGATGGTTTAATTTTTTTGCTTTGTATCCTCAGGGTTTATTACAGCACCTGGTACAAAGTGGACACTTAAATACTTGTTCATTGATTTACCAATATGATACAGAAAAAATTATTAAAATACATTGATGAATTCAACATGTCAAAAAAGTTTAAAGCCTAAAGCATAACAATTCCCTTATTTGACTACGTTTATTTGGCATTATTTTAAATGTTACATCTTGATATTCTATTTCTAAAAGTTCCCTATTTTTAATACTTTACTCCTTTTTACAACAGTTAAAAAATCAGAGATGCTAAGTGATTTTACCTAGCAGTCAGTCAGTCAGTCAATGTGCATTTGTTAAACACTTAATACATTCCACCCCCCATGCTAATTTGTGGGGATACAAAGAATGGTAAGGAGGCCAGTGTCATTGGCTCACAGACTACATGGTGAAGTACAAGATGTAAAAACACTAGAAAGGTTAGGAATTGGAGTGGGGGGAAGAGCAGGCAGATTATGAAGGACTTTGAGTCATGGAGGTGATGGGCAACCATTAGAGTTTATTGAGTAGGGATAGGAGAAAGGGTGATATAACCAGACCTGTATCTTAGGAAGATCAATTTAACAGCTGAGTGGAGGATGGATTAGACTGGGGAGATATTTGTGACAGGGAGACCAACCAGCAAGGTATTGCAACAGTCCAGGCATGAGGTAAAGGGGGCCTGTACCAGTGTGGCAATGTCAGAAGAGAAATGTGACAAAAGTCAAATTGATAGGCTCTGGCAATATATTGGATATGGTGAGTGATTATTGATTCAAAGCTCTCTTGATTATATTTATAACACACCTAACAAATATATATTGTGCTAGCTAAATCTAAACAAATTTACTCTGCCTTTGGCAAAGGCTATCATTCCTATACCTTTATTTTAAGACCTACCTATTCATTCATTCCTTTTTCAAAACTCATTAAGCCCCTACTATGTGCATTGCACTATATTCAGCACTGGAAGCAATACAAAGTTTAGATTAAGTTATCCTCCTTGTCTTCATGGAGTTTTCAGTATAGTACGGGAATAAAAAAGTAATCAGATTTCTACTGGTTCTTGTTTAAATTAATTCACTCATCAGGACACTAGATATTCTATCACAGATCACTAATGGCTATCAACATATGTGAAGATAAATTACTTAATCATTTTTAATTGTACTAAGACTCATAATAATTTTTTTATGTTTCATTGGCTCTTCTAGACAAGGATGCTTAACATACTTTAGAATTCCTTTTTTTGCGGTAATAGATAATGGTTTGAAGAGCTAAACCATTAGCCACTAGGACAAAGACCTGAAATGATAGAAAATTCATCAGCGAGAAAAATTAAGTTCATACTAGCCCCTTATGTTCAAGAAACTATCCTAAGTCAATGAAAAGTACAAGTTTCTCTAAGGCAAGAGTTCTATTTTTAAAATATGGATCTGCTAGTTATATTTCATTATAATTGGCTTCCTTTGTATGTATTTTATTAACTTAAAAACATTATTCCAAGATGGGCTTATAGGCTTCATCAGACTTCCAAAGGGGTCCATGACACACACCAAAAGGTTAAAACCCTTGCTTTAAGGAAAACAGAGTTAAGGAGGTCACTAGTCACTTCTTTTCACCCTTTTAAACAGACTAGTAGAAAAGGGGCCAGTTTCCTGGGCAGTCACAGATGGTCAGTCTTTCCCAGCTGTATATTACTCATTGAGTTAGTCACAGTGAAGCCATTCAAATAGCCCCTGGAAAGGATCAACAGGTTGAGGTTTTCTTTCTTATCAGGACCCAAATTCTCAAATTTAGCTCAAAATTCAGAGCCAGGAGTGCTATAAAATCAGGAATCAGAAAAGAGATTCTGCTTAACAATATTAATATAACCATCATAACTAGCATTTATATACTATAGCATTTTAAAGTTTGCAAAGCACTTTCCCAAATATCTCATTTTATCCTCCCAAACAACCTTGGAAAGTAGGGGTTATTATTATCCTCATTTTCACAAATGTAGAAACTGAGGCAAACAGAGGTTAAGTGATTTGCCCAGATCACAAAGATACTCAGTGCTCAAGGCTAGATCTGAAGTCAGTTCTTCCTAAGTCCAAGTCCAGCATGCTATCCTCTGTGCCACCTAGATGCATTTGTAATTTGGAGTATTGGTTTTGGAAGTAAAAATGTGGTGGGACCGTGGGTGGTTCTACACCATTGTCCATACATAAATTTTACATAAATAAAATAACTGAGTGTTCTTTAATTATCAAAGTATGCAGGGAGGTTGGAGTCTGGGGGAGGTATCAAGCTAATGGGACCAGAAACAATTAGAACAATTTTTTCCAGGGTTGTTTTTTTTTTCAAATTTAAAAATTGCAGACATAGACTAAATGATTTCTACTGTCTTTTCCCATGAAACAGCTCTATCTGACTCTTTCTGAGGTGTGACAAATTGTCAAATGGATATTCTCTGTTCATTCTCTCCTTCCAAATCTATTTATTCAGGGACAAATCACTAGGTAATCTTTACACTGGTACCAGAGGGTATAGGGCTTGATGGAGTGTCTAAAATCCAAGTTCAGTTCCTGACTTTAAGGAGTAATAGTAATAATAGCCACCACTCTTTAAAGTTTACAAAATGCTTTGTAGATGTCATCTCATTTGATCCTTACAATAGCCCTGGGAAGTGGGTGCTATTATTATTCCCATTTCACAGATGAGGAAACTGAGGCTGGTTTCATTGCCCACAGCCACACTGTTACTAAGTATCTGATGTGGTATTGGAACTTAAATTTCAGGGACTCTGTGAACAGACATGCTGGGCATGCCAGGCACAGTAGATAGAGCACTAGGCCTAGAGTCAAGAAGACTTATTTTCCTCGAGTTCAAATCTGGCTTCAGACATTTGCTGGCTGTGTGACCCTGAGCAAGTCATTCAACTGTTTATCTCAGTTTCCTCATCTGTAAAATGAGCTAGAGAAGGAAATGGTGAACTATGCCAGAATTTTTACTGAAACAACAACAACAAAACCTAAACCCAAATGGAGTGACAAAGAGTTGGACACAATTGAACAACAACAAGTTCTAACAAGCTATCCATTGAGCTATTAGTTGCCCAAACCAAAACTATCCCAGACAAACCATTGTTTATGATCTAGAACTTTTAGAAAGTTTATTTCGCTGTCTACTTTGGTAAGTAAGGTGTCCCAGAAGCTGCCAGAGCCATAACTAGGAATTCTTAATGACGGGGAAAATTCAGTTGTAGGGTAGGAGAATTCAGGGATGCAGAGGACAAAACAGCCTGGGTGTAGTTGCACTGATACAAGAGGCTAAATATTGCTTAGAGTCCATTCTTTGCCACTGTGCCACAGGCAATGGTCCCTAACTCATGAAAGGGGGCAGAAAGGGGCTGTAGTTAGAAAAGTGGGCTCTGGGAGGACAGTTCTATGGCAATGGAACCCTGGGATTGGCAGCCCAGGTCAAAGCAGGGAGCAGGAGCATAATACTACTCGATATGCAGCAGGAGAATATCACCCTTGGGATGGTGGTGCCCTGGTACAAAGCTCCAGCTTCTCCACTCTTGTTGAGTCATTTCAATTGTGTATGACTATGACCCCATCTGGGGTTTTCTTAGCAAAGATACTGGAATGGTTTGTCATCTCCTTCTCCTGCTCATTTTACAGAAGAGGAAACTGAGGCAGACAAAGGTAAGTGACTTGCCCAGGGTCACAGAGGCAGTAAGTGTCTAAGGCCAGATCTGAACAGGCCGGCATTCTATCTGCTGTGCTACCTAGATGTTCTACAACTATGATGCTAGAGAGCATTTATAGCACCCTTGATGGTTGCTCACATGTTCCAAACTGGCAATAGTTTATGGGATTTATTTGCTCTTTACACATGTACTGGGTGATATGACTTTAAGATGAAAGAGAATTAGGAATCTGGAGGTCTAGGTTCTAGTCCAAGCTTTGCTATTTACTAACTACAGGTCCTTCTTTGAGCAAGTTATTTAAACCTTCTAAACCAGTGGTTCTCAACCTTCCTAATGCCACGACCCTTTAATACAGTTCCTCATGTTGTGGTGACCCCCAACCATAAAATTATTTTCGTTGTTACTTCATAACTGTAATTTTGCTACTGTTATGAATCTATCTGATATGCAGGATGTATTTTCATTGTTACAAATTGAACATAACCCACAGGTTGAGAACAGCTAATCTAAACCTCAGTTTACAAATTTGTAAAATCTCTTTCATCTTAATATTCTATACTTCTACCTCTCTGTACATAATATGTTCCTTCCAAGAATCCATCTATCTACTCTTCTCATCTCATAACTCCCTGATATTATTCCTCATTAATTCCTCCCTTCACTATAGTCTCTGATGAAGAGGTGGCCCTTGTTCTTTCCAAGGCTAACCACTCCCTCAATCTCATCCCCTCCAATCTCTTTTAGTAGTCTGCTTCCACTCTCATTTACTTTTCCCATTCTTCAGTCCCTTCATATTTACCATTTCTTCCCATTTATTACAAACATGCCCAAGTCTTCCTCACCCTTAAGAGACCCTCACGGGTAGCTACCATCCCCACTACCAACCTATTCCTTTCTAAGATAAAAAGCTATCTATACTCATTGCTCACAGTTGTCTCTCACTTTCTTCCCAAACCTTCTGTATGCACAGTCTTCCAGTGTCATCATTCAAAGGGAACGGTTCTCTCCAGTTACCAATGAACCCTCGATTGTCAAGTCCAAAGACCTTTTCTCAATACTCGTTCTTCTTCACCTCTCTATAGCATGTGATACTACTGATCAATTTCCTGTCCTGGATACTCTTTCCTCTCTTAGTTTTCCTGACAATTCTCTGTTGATTTTTCTCCTGTCTCCTTTCTGCTCCTTCCCTGGCTCCTTTGCTGGACTGTATCACAGGCTCCATCCTGTTCCATCATCTTTTCTCTCTTCCTTAGTAATATCATCAATTCCCATAAGTTTAATTATTATCCCTATGCAGATTATTCCTAGAAATATAAAATCAGTCCCAGTTTCTTTCCTGAGCTTAAGTCATACATTACTAACTGCCTCATAAACGTTTCAAACTGGATGTCCTCTGGCTATCTCAAACTCAAAATGACTAAAACACAACTCATTCTCTTTTCCCCAAAATCCACCACCCTTACAGTCTTCCTTATTACTGTCAAGGTCACCATTATCCTTTCAGTCAACCAGGCTTGCAACTTTGGTGTCCTCCTTTGCTCCTCATTCTCATTCACATGGTCAATCTCCTTCCAAACCTTATCATTTCCACCTTCCCAACATCTCTGAGATATGTCCCTTTTCTCCATGTACATTCCCACAACAGCAGTCCAGCCTTCTAACTGGTCTCCCTGCTTTATCTCTCTCCACTTCAATCAACCCTTCAAATAGCTTCCAAGATGATTTTTCTAAAGCATAGGTCTCAGTATGTAATCTGACTGCTCAATGAGCTCCTGTGGCTCTTTATTACCTCTCGATTCAAGTATAAACCACTCTGTTGAAGGGAGCTCTACATAACCTGGCCTCTTCCTACTTTTCCAGTCTTCTAACACTTCCTTCTTTTTCATGTACTCTTTGCAGCAACACTGACTTTGAACCTGCAGTTTCTTAACACATGATATTCCATCTTCTGGCTCCACACTTTTGCATTGGCTGTGCCTCATTCTGGAATACTCTGCCCCCTCACCTCCAGCTTTTGGTTTCCAGGCTTCCTCCCAGACCCATCTCACAGTCTCCACAGGAGGTCTTTTCCAGGCTCCCTAGCTGCTAATGCCTGCCCTCCTGAGATGAGCTTACTTTTGGGGCCCTCTATATATTGTATGTATTAAGTTATTTGCAAGTTTTCTTCCCCATTAGAAAGTATAGTCTTTGAATGAACCCTTTTTGGCTTTCTTTTTATTCCCAGCTTACTTAGCACAATACCTAAACCCATAGTAAATGATTAACAAATGTGCTAAATGTGCAAAATAAATATAGTGGATTGGACACTGGAGTTTGAATCAAGAAGACAGTTGAAACCACACTCTGATAGCTTCTAACAGAGTGACCCTGGACAAGTAATTTAACCTCTCTGTGATTCAGTTTCCTCACCTATGAAATGAAGCATTTGGACTTTTTATGATCCCTTTCAGCTCCAAATTTTACTACTCCTGAATGTACATGGGAGATCTTCTACTTTAAGGAATTTCATGTTAAATAAATAAGGTTCTTGTCCTAGAACAAATAGGTTAATTTTAACTTTTAGATATATCAGTTTTCAAATGCAAATGGATTTGCTTAAAGTCAGGTCTACCTGTGTTTCTACCTTCTGTGAAAGAAAGGCTGTGGCACTTATAAGGAGAGACTGAAGAAAAGTAATGTGGGGTAATCCATTAGGTCTGTATCACAAAGATATATATTAAAAAAAAACAGGGGGGAAAGGATCTCCTTGTACAAAAATATCTATATGTGTTTGGACTTGGGTCCAAATCCCAGCTTTGCCATTTACTGCCTGTGGGGCCTGGGGCACGTCAGTTCACTATTATGGAGTCCAATTTCCTTATATGTAAAATGGGAGAGCTAGACTAGATGACTTTTAAGGTCCCTCCCAGCTCTAGGTTTACAATCCTATGATTAATTTCACACCAGAATCTTTTGATAGAAGCAGAAAGATTTATTAATTATAACTACCTGCTCCACAGAATTGGGTAGTTCATTTTCACATGGATCCAATAAATCACATATGTATTCTGAAATACCATTTCTGACATTTGTTATCTTAGAATGGATATTGGGAAAAAACTTCCTAAATCTAAGAATTATGAGACATCGATATGTCTTACCAAGGGAAATTGTGTTTGTCATCTTCCCTGGTGAACTTTTTTTTTAAGGGGCAGGTTGATAATATGTCAGGTATGACTCATATGTCATCCTCTGTGGAAGCAGGAACATGGAATTGATCTGTGTTTTTTAAATCAAAAATTGTATAGCTAACCCAGGCCACTCTATTCCTACTTGATAGTATACTATATTGCTGAAGATTGGCTTTTCAGAGCACATAATATTTACCAAGAATATGGTGAGTCATTTTTTGGGCGTAAATTATAGTAAATGCCATGCAGGCACTTACTCTTTGCGGACAGTTTTCTACCCCATGTATTTGTGATTTCCCAAAAGAATAGATACTCTAATTTGGGGTCAGTTTTAAACTGAATGGATAGAGGTCATACATAGAACAGATTGAAAAATCAATCATTCAGGATCCTAACATGGGTTAGCTTAAAGAACAATGGATTTGAAGTATGATTACCTAAATCTGAATTCTAGCTCTGCTACTTACTACCTGAGTTACCCTGGGGGAGACTCTTAATTTTGCTGGATGCCAGTTACATCAGCTGTAAAACTGAGTGGGTGGGTAGGTTCAGAGGTATAACCAGGGTGGGGTGACGGGGATTTTGATCAAGTACTGAAATTCAGAAGGTGCTAACAGCACATACTTCTTCAGCAACATAGAAAAAATTGAGCTTAGCATATAGCAAAAATAATCATTTGAAATCAGAAGCCACTCTATGGCCTATTTTCCATCCCCTGTTTGTAATGAAGCTATCTCACTATGTTACAGCATCTCTTTCTTCTTCCTAAGTCAAATTAATTAATTTTTATAAGTTGATTTGAGTATGTGTTTCCTGCTGCTCACCCAGGAAATGTTTTGCAAATCTGGATCTAGATACATTTTGTGAGGCTTGTCCCTGAAATGCTTCTTACAGCCCTGGAGGGGTTAGATTAAATCTTGGACCCTTTCAACTCTAGATCCTGTGATCCTCTTACGTCAGATCTTAGATATTCATAATATTATTTCATATTTCAGACAGCTTCTGGATAACTGATGTATGGTCACAAAGTAATAAAGCAAGACCCACAACCTAGATTCTTCTTTTTTTTTTTAAAGTCAGTACCGTGCAAGAAGGTAACCTGCCAGGGAGGAGACGAGAGACCCAGTAACTCAGGTCCATTAGCTCAGTAAAAATGCTTTGAAAGTTCAAAGCCAAAGGAATAGCCCAGATGATAGCTCGAAGCATGCACATTTTCTCACTTCTTCTTGAAAGGAAATAAGTTAAAAACAAATTCCTTCACTTGGCTGAGGAAGTGAGAAATTCTTAAGACAGAAAAAAAAAAGATGCAGCTGAGCAGCAAAGCAAGGAAAACCTGAAGTTCACAAAAGCTAGGTATATAAAAAAATTTCCAAAAGCCTAGCCTTCAATGAGGAAGAGACTCAAGAGTGTAACCCCAAAGAATCCCAGCTCCACCTTATCAATCTCTTATCCAAATTGGAAGCTTGGCAAATTCCAAACTTAGGGGCCTCACAATTGGAAATTTTTTACTTGAGAAAAAAAAGCAATTTAAAAAACATTTTTTCAAAAAGGAGAATCCTTATTTTTCAAAATATTAACAAAGAGGGAGCCAAGATGGCGGATTAGAGGCAACCCATCCTCTCTCAACATTCTCTTCAAAAAACTTTAAAATACCACTCAAAATCAAATTTTGAAGTGGCAGAGCCAAAAAAAGGCCGGGGTAAAACAATTTTCTAGCTCAAGAAAACTTAAGAATCAGCAAGAGAAGTTTGTGACACTCAGTTGGAGGTCTATCCAGAGCCCACACAGAAGGCAGCAGAAATAGTGTTCACTGCAGCAACAGCAACAACAGGTTCAAGAGTTCTCAGCCCAGAAGCAATAAGGGCTTTAGACAACTAGTCAGAAAGAGAAGGAGACTGTATGCTGGCACTGGGTACAGTTGGCACTGATTGTCAACTCTATTGCCCATACACAGCTCTGGGTCACAGTTGTAGGGCAGAGGGGAGCATTGGGGGTAAGCCACAAGGAAGCAGGGGTCCTGGTTGCAGTTCCAAGGCAAAGAGAAACACTAGTGTTTGTAGCTGCAGGAGACCAGGGATTCTTCCTGGATAAAGACCAGAATGTAGGGCAGGAGAGCAGTGACCACACCTCTCTCTGTATCACAGCTCCTTGGAAACACTGAACTTGCAGATCCCCAGAACCAGCTCTGAAAACAGCAGTAAACAAAAATAAGCCTGAAACTTGCCACAGTGCCTCCCCACCTCCAGGTGAGCAAAGCCCAATTTTAACATAAAATTCAAAATCAAGAAATAGGCTAGAAAAATTAGCAAACTACAAAAAAAAAGAACTCGACCATAAAAACTACTATCATGGCAGGGAAGACCAAGACATAAACTCAAAGAAGACAACGATGTGAAAACAGCTACAAACAAATCCTCAAAGAAAAATCCAAGTAGTATTGGATCCAAGCCCAACAAGAATTCCTGGAAGAAATAAAAAAAGAGCTAAGAGTGGTAGAGGAAGCACTGGGAAAAGAAATGAGAATTATGAAGAAAATTATGATGAGAATTAACAGCTTGATAAAAGAGACTTTAAAAAGTACTGAATAACACCTTAAAAAACAAAATTGGCCTGAACACATAATTTCCCCTCAAAACAACAATGGATCCTCCTTATCCTGTGAGTCTTTGCTACAAGGTCATAGGATTCATTCTCAACACAAATCCTTCAATTTCCACTATTTTCTTCTGATAGAGTAGTATTATTTGTTACCTGGCCCAATTAATATGAGCTACACTGACTACTAATCAAATGTCCCACTTTCATGTTATGAAGGCAGAATTTCAACTGGGCAAACCAGAGATACTTTTTCCTGTGCCATTCAGTCACCCAGATCCTTAACTATGGTATAATTATTAGTATAAATACAATTTTAAAAAAACTAGTCTCTGTAGTATTTAATTTGTGATGCTCTTCATTTCAACTTTGTCCTCTTCATTTAAATAATTCCAGTATTTTCAAAGTCAGAGACAAGCACACTTTTAAAAGGACTGTTTAATAGTGCTTGAGTTTTATAATATCAGGATCCTTTAATTTGAATTGAACAACAAAGTTTTGGACCGGGAGGATGGAAGTAAACGATTATAAAATGGAGGAGTATCTGTTTTAAACACTGTAAGCATAAAAAACATGTTCTTCTAAATACTTTTGTTTGTAAAAGTTCTTCTAGAAGATCTTTTCCAAAACTCCACCTTTTGTTGTAATCTACCTATGTACTGTCTTAAGACATGTTTGTAAACTTCTCAAACTGTTTTGTCAGTGTATTTAGAAAATATACAATATTCTTGATCAAACCTAAAAATACAAACTTATGAGCACTAAAAAAAAGACAACAAACAAACAAACAAAAAAAAACCCAAACAAAACTGGCCTTATAGTAAGAGTCACAAAAATTCATTGAAGAAAAGAACTCCCTAAAAAGCAGAAGAGGCCAAATAGAAAAAAAAAAGCTACAAAAATTCTTGAAGAAAAGAACTTCTTAAAAAACATAATTGGTTAAATGGAAAAAGAGGTACAAAATCTCATTGAAGAAAATCTCTTGGGGTGGGTAGGTGGCACAGTGAATAGAGCACTGGTCCTGGAGTCAGGAGGACCTGAGTTCAAATCCAGCCTCAGACACCTAACACAAAAAAATAGCCATGTGACCTTGGGCAAGTCATTTAACCTCAATTGCCCTACCCTACCCCCTCCAAAAAAGAAAAGAAAAAAAAATTTTGTTTGGGGCAGCTAGGTAGAGCAGTGAACAGAGCGCTGGCCCTGGAGTCAGGAGGACCTGAGTTGAAATCCGGCCTCAGATACTTAACACTAACTAGTCATGTGACCTTGGGCAAGTCACTTAACCCCAATTGCCCCCCAAAAAGCAAAAAAAAAGAAAGAAAGAAAAGAATCTCTTAAAAATTAGGTTTGGGCAAGTGGAAGTTAGTGACTCCATAAGACATCAGGAAAAAATAAATCAAAGTCAAAAGAATGAAAAAAATATTAGAAAGTATGAAATAAATAATTGAAAAAACAACTGACCTCGAAAATAGATCAAAGAGAAGTAATTTACAAACTATTGGACTACAAGCAGTTCTTGCTTTATGTAAGTGGACCAATTTTATAGACCTCTGTTTAAAGTGATTTTTATGTTATGCAAATTTGGGCAGGTGGGCAGAACAGGGCAAAGATCTCCTCTCTTGGTAAAGCTCAAGCCAATACTGAGGCAGGGGGGGCAAGAGTGAAAAGAGAGAAGACAGTACTATATAGTAAAGTTAATATGGGTATTTTTTTTTTAGAATGCAGAGTTTGTCAGAATTCCTTACATAAAGTCATATTTGCATAATTTGAATTTACATAAAACAAGAGCTGGCTGTACCTGAAAGCCATGATCAGAGGAAAAAGCCTAGATATCATATTTCAAGAAATAATCAAGTAAAACTGTCCCAGTATCTTAGATCCAGAGGGTAAAATAGAAATGGAAAGAATCCACCAATCACATCCTCAGATCCCAAAATGAAAATTCCCAGGAATCACAGTCAAACTCCAGAGGTCCCAGGTCAAAGAGAAAATACTTCAAGCAGCCAAAAAGAGATAATTAAAATACTATGAAGCCACAGTCAGGATCACACGAGATTTAGCAGCTTCTACATTAAAGGAGTAGAGGACTTGGAATATGATATTCTAGAAGGCAAAGGAGCTAGAATTACAATCAAGAAAAAATTACCCAGTAAAACTAAGTGTAATTTTTCAGGGGGCAAAATGGATATTTAATGAAATGGAGGACTTTCGAGCATTCCTGATGTAAAGAGCAGAACTGAATAGAAAATCTGACATTCAAACACAAGTCTCAAGAACAGCATAAAAAGGTAAACGTGAAAGAGTAATCATAAGGGCCTCAATGAAGTTAAACTGTTTATATTTCTATATCAGACGATGATACATGCAACCCCTAAAAATTTTATCATTATTAGGACAGTTAAAAGGAGTTTAAATAGACAGAGGGCATGGATGTGAGTTGATTATGTTGGAATGATCTCCAAACAAAATGAAGGGGTGAGAAAGAGGAATGCACTGGGAGAAGGGAGAAAGGAGAGACAGAATGGGGAAAATTTTCTCACATAAAAGAGGCTTGCAAGAAAGAACTTTACAATGGAGAGGGAAATAGGAGGGGGAAGTTGACAGGCAATGCTTGAACCTCACTCTCATCAGAACTGATTCAAAGAGGGAAGAATATAGATACACACTCAGTGATGTAACTTACCTAATAAGGAAATAGGAGAAGAGGAAAGGGGAAGGGTAGATGATAAAAGGGAGGACAGATTAAGGGAGGCAGTGGTTAAAAGCAAAATAGACTTTTGAGGAAGGACAGGAGAGAGAGAGGGGAAGGGGGAAAGAGAGAGAGAGAGAGAGAGAGAGAGAGAGAGAGAGAGAGAGAGAGAGAGAAGAAATAGAAGAAAATGGGATGGAGAGAAAAACACAGTAATCATAACTGTGAATATGAATGGAATGAGCTTACCCATAACATGGATGGAAGCAGAACGGATTAGAAACAAAATTCAACAATATGTTGTTTACAGAAGATACACTTGAAACAAACAGACACACATAGAGGTAAAATAAAGGGAACAGAATCTAATATGCTGCAGATAAACTAAGAAAAGGCAGGAGTAGCAAACATGATCTCAGACAAAGCAAAAGTAAAAATTAACCTAATTAAAAGAGATAATCAGGGAAACTATGTTTTACTAAAAGGTACCATAGACAATGAAGCAATATCAAAATATTTTTACATTTTGCTTTTCTCAGATAAAGACCTCATTTCTCAAATATATACCGAGTATAGAACTGAGTCAAATTTATAAAATAAGAGCCATTTCCCAATTGAGAAATGGTCAAAGGATATAAACAGGCAGTTTTCAGAAGAAGAAATCAAAGTTATTGATAGTCATATGAAAAAATGTTCTAAATTACTCTAATCACTAATTAGAGAAAGGCAAATTAAAACAACTTTGAGGTTCCACCTCACACTTATGAGAAATGACAAATGATGCTGGAGGGGATAAAAGAAAATGATATTAATGAATTGTTGGTCGAATACTGAATTGGTCCAACTATTTTGTAGAATAATTTAGAACTAAGCCCAAAAGGCTATAAAACTGTGCATACCCTTTGACCTAGCAATACCCATACTAGGTCTGTGCCACAAAGAGATCAAAGGAAAAGGAAAAGGACCTACATGTGGTGGCAAAGAACTGAAAGTCAGAGGAATGTTCATCAATTAGGGATGGTTGAACCAGTTGTAGTAGACAACTGTATCATGCTGTGGGAAATGACAGGAGAGGAAGTTTCAGAAAAGCATGGCAAGACCTATATGAGCTGCAAAGTTAAGTGATGTTATCTCTCAGATTCTCCATTTTCACATTTGCAGAATGAAGAAATTGGACTATAATCTCTAGAGTAGCTTCTAGCTCTAAATCCTACCTCCCCTCAGATCTGAATATGTATTTTGTATTTACTTAAATTGTACATGTTAGAGGGTGTGTTTGTGTGTGGGCAAAATGCAAGTTTCTTGAGGGTAGAGGCTGTCTCATTTTCTGTCTTTATATCTCCAGTTTCTGACATGGTGCCTTGCACATAAAAGGCATTTAAGAAATGGATGGTATTTGATTGACAAAGGGAGTTCTGCCTCTTACCAGTCTCTCTCATCCTCAGTTTTCTAATTTGTAAGATGAGGAGATTGGACTAGATGACCTGTAAGGTCTCTTCCAGTTCTAAAACTTTATGCTCATAAATGTATGAGAGAGACAGCTCCATAATAAGTTGTCTATATGGCAACATCTTATAGGCAGGGCTACAAGTCTCATCTCTAAAAGTTGGAAGCATTCCACTGTCTTCACTCCTAAATAGAGAAGACCAAGTTTTTAGCTTGGTGGAGGAAAAGAGAAAGGCTGAAATGGTCCAAAGATGAGCTGGGGCACTGGGGCCGGAAGCACTGATCAGAGTGTTAGGTACTCACAGCTTAGAAAGGTTATCAAAGGAAGGAAAGTGTCAAAGATAAACTATGCATATGTAAGTATGTGTTTCAGCTCGTCCTATATAGACCAAGGACCACATGTAAATACCACTGTTTTACATCTCATGAAACTGGCTTCAAACATTGGCAATTTTTTCTGTTTCAGCCAAAATAATTTTATATTTTACGATCTTTGTTCTTGCAATCCCCCTTGGCTCCTATTATGGGACCCTGAACTCCTGATTGATAGGAGTTCTCCCTATCTTTCCCAATCCAGACCTGTCACACTTGCTATTTAGCCATCTCTGATTACTCTGGATTACCCTAGACTCTTCACTCTCCCCTACCCCACAAAAAAGAATCTTACCATTTCTATCTTCACCATCAGTTGGTCAATAACCTTTTATTAAGCACCTATTACAGGCCAGGCACTGTGCAAAATGCTTATGATACAATAAGAGGCAAAAGGCAGTCCCTGCCTTCAAGAAGCACACAACTAATGGGAGAGACAGCAAGCAAAGAGATATGTACAAACAAACTATCTACAGGAAAAAATAGGAAATAAATTCAGAAGTCCCTAGAATTAAGAGGGGGCAAGGAAATGCTTCTTGTAGAAGATGGGATTTTAGGTGGGACTTGTAGGAAGCAAGAGAAGTCAGAAGGTGGAGATGAGGAGGGAGAACCTTCCAGGTCCAGAGAACCAAAGAATGGGAGAACTCTCAGAGAAAATGCCTGGAGCCAAGAGATTGGGTGTCTTGTTCAAGGAACAGCAAGGAGGTCATTGTCCCTGGATAGAAGAGTACATGGCAGGGAAAGAAGTATGGGCGGGGACTAGATTATGAAGGCTCTGGATATCAGAGAATATTATATACGATACTGGAAGCAATAGGAAACCATGGGAATTTATGGAGTGTTCAGGGGCCTGATATGGTTGGACCTGTATGTAGGAGGAGCTTGGCTACAAAGGGTGAAGAGATATAGAATGATAATTAGCTGAGATGAAAGGATCAAGCAATTTTTTTTTAAGTATGAAGGAAATATGGGTACATTTGTGAGCTAGTAAACAAGAGTTTGAAGATTAGTGACAGGGTAGGATGACAAAGGGGACATTCTGTTGGAGGAGATGGGATGAAAGGAGGACAATTTTACAGATGAAGGAGTGGGCCTCAGAAAGGAGTGAGATTGCCTCTTCATATGAGTCAAGAGTAAAGAAGGAGATAGTGGTAGAAGAATTCTGAGTGATAGAAGATAAGGTAAAAGAGAGAAGAGGGAAACACACAGAGAATGGTCTAATTTTTTTTTTCTGCAAAATATGATGCAAGGTTATCAGTTGAGCAGAGGGAAAGGAGAGCAATAGGAGGTTTTAAGAGAGATAAATAGTTTTAAGAGTGCTGCTTTGGAGAGTAGCATAGTGAGTTGATTGGGGAAGAGCAGAAAGATTGTCCAGTGACAGTGAGAGCCCATGTAAAGTTGTGTAAAATAATCTATACTGGACTCAGTAGGAATGGTTGTGTGATTTTCTCTATCTATATTTGGCAATACCTGTTTAAGAGTGAAAGTAGTAAATGGTGAGAGTCATCCAAGGCTCATATTTGGCAGGGGAGACCAATGATGTGATAAGGAGGCCAAGGATTCAAGAGAACAAGCTGACAGTGTAGAGTTGTACTTGTTCACCTAGGGGTCCAAATGGGTACAAAAGGACAGAGTGAATAATGCAGGGGATATGGCCTAAGAGAAAACTGAGGGACGAGAGGTTGTGGTATAGACAAAGAGTTAAGGTTTGGTCAGGGAAGCAGAGGAAGAGGCAATAGGCTTTGATCATGTGACTTTGGAATTCTTTAATATGAAGGCATTGCATTTGTGAGTGATGGCAAGATCAAGGGTACAACCATCTGTGTGGGGCTGAGGTGGGGTGGAAAAGCAGGTCATGAGAAATATACAGGTTGAGGAGCCGAATGGTTAAGGTGTTTGAGGGAAAGTCAACATGAATATTGAAGTCTCCTAGTATGAAAGAGGTTGGGGAAGAGAGAAAAATTGCAAACCAGGTCCTGAACTCATTGAGGAAGGAAGGGAAATAGTCTGGAGGTCTGTAAACAGACTTTGATTGGATGGTAGATATAAATAGCACGTACTTCAAAGGAGGAAAATTACTGAGTGATGAAGGTAGGGAGAGAAACTGGAACTGGCAGTGGAGAGTAAGGAATATTTCGACCCCCTGACCTCAACCAGTGAGCCACAGAGAATGAATGAATGAAGGTGCAGCCAGTATGGGAAAGGGTGACCAGAGAGGCTGTGTCATTGAGGGGAACCAGGTAGAAGATGAAAGAAGTAGGAAAGGAATGTGGGCTGAAGGGAAGTTTGTTGCCTATGGAACAGGCATTCCAGAGGACACAGGGAAAGAAGTGATTGGTATTTAGTTGGGACTTTTGGGTGGAAGGATTGAGGGATATGAAAATAAGGAATCAGGAGCTGGGGATTGGAAATGTATTTTGGATGATGACCTACAGGGGTTCATAATCACTGAATGATGGGCGTGACCATGTCAGAACGTTAGTCATTGAGTGGAAGGTAACGATCCTCTTCTCAGAGGAGACTAGAGATCCTCTCTTCTCAATCCCAATCTATTTACTGCCTCCTCCTTAGTTCAGGACTATTACAATGGCTTCCTAATTTGTCTTCCTGCCTTGCTTCTTCCCACTCTAGTCTATCTTTATAGCTGACACAATTCTTTTCCTTAAGCACATGCCTGCCCATGTCATTCCCCTATTCACTAATTGCCAGGGGCTCCCTATTACCTTTAGGATAAAGTACTTATTCTTCTCTTTAGCTTTTAAAAGTCCTTTACGACCTGGACCCAGCCTAGCTTCCCAGCCTTGCTGGAAAGATTACTCCCTCTCACACATTCTGTCATCCAGCCAAATTGGCTTTCTCTCTGCTTCTCACACAGTATACTCTGTCTCTGGTCTCCATATCTTTGCACTGGCTATCTCCCACATCTGAAACAAATTCCCTCTTCGGCCTCACAGATTCCCTTCCTTCAAGATGCAGTCCAAACGCAACCTCTCACATGAAGCCTTTCCTGATTCCCATTTGCTAATACCTCCCGCCATAATAGTTTTTCATTTAAATACCTTTCACTTGTTTGTATTGACTCTAGTTATCCTGTACACTGTATACTTATATGTGTACTTGTTCTTCTTCTTCATGGACTATCTGAGCTTGACCTATGGTGGAGCCTTCCAAGGTCATATTGGTAAGATCAGTCACAGTCAGACGCATTGTAGTCATGTTATTTTGGTCCTCTTCAAAAACTAAGGACAACTATCATCCTTCTTCACCTCTTCCTTTCCATTGGAAAGATCTCTGAGAGTAGGAACTATTTCATTCTTTGTTATATGTGTTACCAATCCTAATGTGCTGGTCTAATAAACAACTGATTAATAAATACTCACTGATCGACCAGCTGACTGACCTATCAAATGACCCACCAACCAACCAATGGGCATAGAAATCCTATCAGTGCTATTATTCCTGGAAAGGACTGATTTACCAATTGTCTGAGGTCTCTACTCACCATCCTTTTAACTTCCTAAACCAAAACAGAACTATCCCTAGCCACCATTCGCTAATATGTATGTTTTCCTTTATATGAATGAAATTTTGAATCTGTTTGCCCAGGACCTAGCACATAGTAAGCACTTAATAAATGTGTGCTCACTTTCTCTCTCTCTCTGTCTCTCTTTCTCTGTCTCTCTTTCTCCCTTCCCCTCCCCCTTTCCCTCTCTGTCTCTCTCTCTGTCTCTATCCCTGTCCCTCTGTCTCTGTGTGTGTGTGTGTGTGTCTCTCTCTCTCACACACACACACACACACACACACACACACAAGTCAAAGTAGCAAACTCACTCTTGTGTTGGTTAAACCTATGAGAAAACCACTTGTCATACTTCACCCTTTCCCCCAAAACATTAACAAGATAATATATGCAAGATATCATAATAATACTTAGTGCTTGTGTATTTCTTTAAGATTTGCAAAGCACTTTACAAATATTATCTCATTTGATTTGCACAACAACCCTCAGAGGTGGATGCTATTATTATCCCCATTTTATAGAGGAGTAAACTGAGGCAAATGTGGTTAAGTGATTTGCCCAGGGTCAGTTAGTATGTATTCTGAGACTGGATTTGAACTCAAGTCTTCCTCACTCCAAGTCTAGTGCTCTCTCCACTGGTTAGCTAGTTGCTTGACAAAAAAGTAATATTGAAATGCAGTGTGATTTAATATTTTTAATTCTCCTTTGCATAAACATCAGAATAATGATTATAACAACATGATCATCATTATATTTTAATGTCCTCTTCACACAATCCTAGGAGAAGAGATGACCAATCACAATCTGGTTAAACAAACACATGAATATTAAAAAAAAAAGTATGGTAAAATAGGCTACAGGGCTTTGGAGCTAGAAAGGACTTTAAAGTTCATCTAGTCTAGTACTGTCATCTTACAAATAAAGAAACTGAGGTCCAAAGAGCTTAAATGACTTGTCCAAAGTCTCAGAGCCACTAAGTGGTGGATTTGAACCCGGGTCTTTTGAGTCCAAATTCAGTGCTTTTTGCACATGCTTCCTCCACACCATTTGCTTAACTACTTTGTATAAGAGCTTTAATCTTGGAGTAAGAATACTTGGGATTTAAGCATTGGCTTCATCACTTCCTAGTCACATAAATAGGATCAAATTCCACTCATTAATTTATAGTTTCCTCAACTGTAAGATGGGGATGATAGAGAAGTTATATGATGATACCACTTTGTAAACTGTAAAGCACAGTAAAAGTATAAACCACTTTTATTAATAATTATTAGTAATAGTGCTTTGAATTAGGTGGCATGGAATAATGGAAAGAGTACTGGATGTGGAAGCAAAGATCAGGTTCAAAATCTAGGTGTGCTATATTCTTGAACGCTGTGGCCCAGTATGGCTAAGAGTGCTAGACTTGGACATTCAGGAAGACTTACATTCAAATCCTGCTTCAAACATTTACTAGCTATGTGACCATAGGCATGCCACTTAATCTCTCTCAGCCTCAGTTTTCTTTTTGGCAAAATGGGCATAAAAATCTCACAGGGTTGTTATGAGAACCAAATGAGATAATATGTGCAGTGCTCTGCAAACCTGAAAATGCTATATAAATTCTAGCAATTAATAAGATGAAATCTAGTTGGAATAAATGTAAATCCTTAAATTTGAGTTCAAAAAAGTCACAAGTACAAGATGTGGAAAAGCATGGTTAGACAGTTTGTCTGGAAGAAAAAAAAGAAAAATCACTGCAAATCCAACAGTGAGTCAACAGTGCAATACAACCACCACCACACACACACACAAAGATAGTACAATGTGAGGTTCCATTAAGAGAAACACAGCTTTCAATAATGAAGAGGTTAGCACAGTGCCCAGCTTATGGTAGGCACTTGCTGATTTGAATCATCGCGACTATAACCTTGTTGTACTCTGCCTTAGTTACACCATTTCTGGACTATTGTGCTTAGTTCTGTGTGCTCCATTTTAGGAGGGATATTGCCAAACTGGACAATGTCTAATCAATCAGTCAATAAGCATTTATTAAGTGCCTCCTGTGTGCCAGGCACTCTGCTAAGCCCTGGGGATATAAAAAGTAACAAAAGACAGTCCCTGCCCTCTAGGAGCTCACAGTCTAATAGAACTGAATTGAATATCCTGAGGAAGGCAACCAGAATGGTGAAGTGTCTTGAGTCTAAGTGAAGGAACTCAAGAGAAAGGACACGATTGATGACTGAGTGTCTGACAGCTCGCTCTCTTTGGTCCTGAAGGGCAAAACCAGTAGGAACGAGTAGAAGCTTCATAGAGATACATTTAGACTTACTTTAAGGAAACATTTTATAACAGAGGTATCCCAAAGTACAGTCGACTGCCTAGGGAGGTTGTGGGCTTTCCCTCCCTAGAGCTCTTCAAGCAAAGGTAGAAAGACCTCTTGTTGAGTATATAACATAGGGAATGTTTCCCAACGACTCTGATATCCTTTGATTCTAATCTGGTGATACCTAAGTGACCTTGCACAAGTAGTTCCCTCTCTCTGGGCCTATTTTCTTCTCATCTGTAAAATGGAGAGGTTGGACTAGATAATGTGTAAGGATCCCTTCCAGCTTTAAATTTGTGATTTTATGATTTGCCATTTTCATCTCAACAATAACAACCATCCACAGATTTGTTTTTAAATAAAATAATGAAGAAGAATCTTAACTCAATCTTGTGAGTGGTGTGGAAGTAAATGTACCATTTGGCACTGCCTGTCAGACTGTAGCCATCATGTAGTCAAGGGTTATGTTCTTTATTTATTTTGGCAAATATGCCCCAAGGCCTACGTGTTCTGGACTGTCACGTATTCAGTAACTCAACTGAATACCTAGATGAATATAAAATACCTTTAAGGACAATTCTTATTTTGTGGAGAAAAACCTCCCTCTTGCAGATGACTAAATGTCAAACCCAACAAAGTGATTTTTGGCTAATGGATCTCTTTTTCAAGGTTGGTGCCCCTTCCACTTGCAGCTGAAACTCTCTGTTCTCTCTCCTGTTAAAATGAAAGTTTCTTGACAGTGAGGACTATCTTGCTTTTCTATTTGTATCCCCAGCACTCTGCACATTTTTGTTGTTGTTCAGTTGTTTTTAGTTGTTTGTCTTCTTGTGACCCCTTTGGGGTTTTCTTGGCAAAGATACTGGTCCTTTGCCATTTCCTTCTCCAGTTCATTTTACAGATGAGGAAACTGAGGCACACTGGATTAAATTATTTGCCCAAGGTCACACAGGTAGTAGGTGTCTGAGGCCACATTTGAACTCATGAAGATGAGTCTGACTTCCAAGCCTGACACTCTATTCACTGAGTCACCCAGCTGCCTCAAAGTAGGCATTTAATAAATGCTTTGCACATAATAGACACTTAATAAATGCTTTATTTCTTTCATTCATTCATTCAAAGAACGAAATTTTGGAATATGACTCTGAAAAGCACCCTTTTAATTCCCCATCCCCCAAGTCAAAGGACTCACAGGCAAAGTAAATTGAAGCCATTTTATGGATGATTTTGGGATGGAAATCTGCCAGGAAGGAGAAAAGAGGTGAGTTTCTGTGGAAGGAATGGCTGAATTATTCAGATTGGCTATCTATGCTGATCCAATCATCTGGATCATTTCTCTGCTCTCTACTTCAGTAGACATAAGAAAGACATGTATGTCTCTTTGGAGTGGCAGTCAAGTTTTCCTAGCCAACTCAAGTCACACCCCTAACTTCCAAGACTGAGCTCTTGACCTGGTACTCTGAAATCTCAGAAAGTTTGGCTTTGCATACCCTCCAACTAATGGGCGTTAGGATCTTAGATCTGGGACTGAAAGGGATCTTAGACGTTATGCAGTTCAATATACTCAGACTGCAGATGAAGCCCTGAGGCCCAGAAAAGTTAAATGTCTGACATAAGGGCATACATGAAAGAATAAGAAGCAGAACTGAGATTTGAACCCTGGTCCTCTGACCCTAAATCTAACGTTCTTTCCCCGCTCTAAAAAACCGGAAAAGTCAGAGGACTGCCTGCCCCTACCAACCTACCGCCTGCAGGACAATCAGAATCTATTCCAATAAAGGGCTGTGAATATAGGTCAATACACTCTCAGACCTGCAGAGGAAAGGAATCAACTCACAGCGAGGTGTGTGAGACTCTGGAAGGAATGATGTGGGAGACTGGAATCTCCTTCCTCAGAGGTATTTTAAGAAGAGGGCAGCCTGCCATCTCTCTGAGATGACTTAGGGGGTGGGGGAGTGGGATTGGGGGAAGGGGATCTGGGATATAGAAGCTCAGGGGTGGACAGGATGACCTCTGAAGGTCCCCACCACCCCAGGGAATCTATCTAAAGCTAACTCCAAATGCACACACCCCCGGGTGCAGCTATCCTCGCTACAGCTGAAACCACTCCCAGGTCAAACCACCTCTGTGACTGCCGAGACCTAATTAGGTCACCTAAAGGACATGACAGACAGAATTACTATTACATGTAACACTCTACGACTCCGGTGACCCAGTCCAAAAACAAAACCCCCAAAAGCATTTATCTACAAGTCGCACCAAGGCAGCCATCCATGTTAGAGACGGTTAGATTTTTTTCCCCAATTAATTTTGAATATGAAAATTACTAACCCATTTTATTTTACATCTCCGAACGGCAGGACTCCGCTCTCACCCGTGCTGCTGCTGCTGTCTGTCTGTCTGTAAAAGCTGCCGCTGGGCTGGTGTTGGCTCTCGGCACTTCCTCGTCTTTGGCTTCAGCTGCAGGACTCCTCCCATCGAAGGAGGGAGTTGCCTGCCCTTAGGGCTGTCAACTCAGGCCTCGACCTCTTTCCCCACCCTTCCCCCTCCGCTCATCCTCTGGGGTTATGTCTCTGGAACTCCCTAGTGCGGGTGAGTCAGAGCTGTAGCTGGAAACGGGCAGGCAGTAATGCTTCCTTATTAACTCAGCTTTCCTGGGGTTGTCCAGAAGAGAGAGAGATGCTAATTAGTTCGTTGCTTGGCTCTGTGAGCTGAGCAGCCAGAGAGAGGGGGCTAGGAGCTATGATTCCTGGGGCGCTGGTGACCTTGGACAATGTCTCAGTTCCTCTAGGTGTCAACTACACATCTAACTGGTGAAAAGTAGGCTTAGGAAATGTGTGAATATCCAGAAAAGAGTGCACAGAGGAACCATAAAATCATAGGATTTTAGAGTTACAAGGACCTTATAGATTATGACCCTCACTTTATAGAGAAAGAAAAAGGTTTAGAAAAGTCAACCCAGACTTGCTCAGGCACACAGCTTGTTCAAAGCAGAGCTGGAACTACAACCCAGGTATTCTGACTCATAGTCCAGTCTTTATTCTAATATACAACACTGTCTCACGGCAGGAATTCTCATCCTAATGGAATACTAGAACTACAGATTCTAGGGGCATATGAAAATATAAATAAAGGTAAGGGAGGAATAGGAGTTCTCAAATCCCAAATGAGTCCCTATGATTAGAATCAAATTACACCTCAGTATCTTTACCCCAAAGCCCACTCCATCTTCCTATCTTCCCTATTTTTTTAAATAAATGCATTATTTGTTTATTTTTAACATTCTTTTTTTAAAAATTTGAGTTCCGATTTCTCTCCCTCCCATCCACCCAGCCCTCACCCTTTGAAAAGGCAAGAAATGTGATACCAATTATACATGCAAAATCATGCAAAACATATTTCCATATTAGCCATGTTGAAAAAAAAGACAAGAAAATAAAGTGAAAAAAATCATGCTTCAATCTGCACTCAGATTCCATCAGTTCTCTCTCTGGAGGTGGATAGAATTTTTCTTTATAAATTATTTGGAATTGCATTTGAATCATTGCCTTGATCACAATATCCAGGTCTCTCACAGTTGATCATCGTATAAAATTGCAGTTACCATGTACAATGTCCAACTGGTTCTGCTCACCTCACTCTGCTTCAGTTCGTATATCTTCCCAGCTAACTTCTGTATTTCTGATGCGAGCACAATCATCCTTCCAGTTACCCACGACCACAATCAAATTTGCAATCAGCTTCTCTCTTCCTTACCCTGTAAATAAAATCAATAGCCAGGTCTTCCTCCATATCTCTCATATCCCTGCTATGTCCTCCACTCATACATCGTCCACTCAAGTTTAAGCCTCTATCACCTCTTTTCTGGATCCCTCATTGTATTATTTTTCTAAATGTTCTCTTTTTCTGTCTCTAATATCTCCATCCTCCACATAACTGCTTAATGGATTTTCCTAAAGGAGAGGTCTATGTTATTCTCCTGCTCAAGAAACTCTAGGCACTCACTATTGTGTCAGAATACAATAAAACTTCTCGGGTATTTTCAATCTTGCTCCAGTCCTTCTTTCCAGACATTTCATATTGTTGCCCTTCTTGACATGCAGTGAGCCATATCCTCCAAGGGGAATTTCTTAATCCCCACCCACATACTGGTTAGTATTTTGCCTCCCTTTCCAAAATTACTTTGCATGTAGCTTTTATTTACTATCTGCGAATGTGTTGCAGCCCTCAAATGTACTGTAAGCTCTTTAAGGAATGGGACTGTTTTCATTTTTGGTTTTGTATCCCGTTTTCTGTTATAGTGCCTGATACATAGTAGACATATAATAGGTGCTTGTTGAATGGAATGGGAATGCAAAGCCCTGATAATGGACTCACCCAGGGCATATGTGAAGGACACTGGACAGGAAACCTCAGAGAAACTACCTCCTAACCTTTCATCTGATGGCCTCTAGGCCCAGATTTATTTCTTGGAAGCAGGAGGATTGGGGTGCCATCATGAAAGAGCACTGACTTTGGAGACAGAAGACCTGTGTCCAAATCCTTCACATTTATTACCTATGTAACCTTGGGCAAGTTGTTGAATTTCTCATGTTTCCTCATGTAGAAGATGCTGACCCCTAAGGTCCCTTCCAAGTGCAAATCTACCATGCTAAATTCAGTCTCCATGTTCTAGTCACTTGTTCTCTGTCTCTTGTTTCTTGTCTCTGTCTCTAGTTCTCTAGAGAACCTGGTTAGAATTTTGTTTCTGTTTCTTACTACCTATATGACTTTGAACCAAGTCACTAAATCTCCTCGGGTCTCAGTTTCCTGCTCTGTAAAATAAAGGAGGGATTGGATTAGATGTTCCCTAAGGTACCTTCCTGCTCTAAATCTTATGATCCCTATGACCGTGTTTGTCTTGTTCCTGCTGCTTTGCCCTAGATCATATTCCCATCTCCAGTTTCTGGATATCCTTAGGTAGAACCAGTCATGCCCCTCCCAGCATTAATTGGTGTGTATACAAGAGGCTGGATAGAGTTCTGATAGGGGAGAACTAGTTAAATTCAATTCAATAGTCTCCAGCTGGCAATCTGGATTTTCACCCTAATACACACACAGTCTGCAAGTCACGGGAGTCAGTCTGTAGTTCTTTGCTCCTTCAGGACTCAAGCCCTGGACAATAATAGTTACTCTGCAAGAAGCTTGCAGTCATAGAAGCATAGTTATTTTCCTTTTTTGAGTGTCCACAAATTCACAGTCCAGAGCATTTTCCCATTAAGATAAAGGAACACGAGGCACTGTGCCGGAACACCTTGACATTAGGGTGGCAATGAGGGCCAAGATTTGGCTGTGGAGCTCTTTGATAAATTGAAATGATTGACAGCCTTCTGGAGTAGAACAGGGACATCCACAGTGTGTCTGAGGAAATGTGAGCCTGATAAAATCCTCTATTCCCCACAATGGCAGAGGTATATGGTCCAATTCAGGGCTCCAGTGCTGACCCTGTTAAGCGGTAGAAGCAGCAATAGCATCCATTATTCCTAGGGTAGAGAAGGTTTTACAAAAAGCATCTAGTTCAACTCCTTCATTTTACAAAGAAGGAAACTGAACCCAGAAAGGGAAATGACTTGCTCAAGGCCATATGGGTAATTGGTAGCAGAGTCAGAGTTTGAACTAGGTGCTCTAACATTAAATCCAGCATTCTTTCCATTGTGTTGTACAATCTTGTCCTGGTCCCAAGGAGGTCTCATTTTACAAATGTATGACCACTTAGATGATTGACAGGAGGTATAACATAAAGGCCTCCACTCCCAAAAGTTTGCCCTAATAGTTACTCTGCCATCAGTCTAAAATTCCACCATTAGGGATTTATTCAGTTCTCTCTAAAAAAAAAAAAGTTGGCTTCTTCTAGAGTCTTATATTAAAATGAAAATATTCCAGGAGAGGTAATAAACACCTTAAGACCTTATCAGCAAACACCTTACTAGTTTATCTGTTCATTTTTTTCCATGGAGAAGAAGTAGGGACAAGAAAGAAATGAGACTTCTAAAGGGGGAAGTAGGTGGATATAAATTTTTCCTGCCTCAGAATTTTGCTGAGGGTCAGACTTGTCCCAAATTATAGTTTATAGGATTAAAGAATGTAGAGCTGGAAGAGATATTTAGTCGACCCCTCTCATTTTTAGATAAGGGAGCTAAGGCCCAGATAGAATTGCACTTGAGCCCATGTCTACAGACTCTAAATCCAGTGGACATTTTTGGATCAGGCTGATAGAGAGCAGAGTAGTTATGGTCTCTAACTGCACCAAGAAGGTAGAAACTAAGATCATGGAGAGATGTACAAAGTAGACTTCTTTGGGGAGGCAAATTGGTCACTTAAATAAGGGGCAGAAGGAGAGAGGAAGGGGAAGAAATACAATCATTTGCTTGCCTGTCCCAAGAAAAACACTTTATGTAATTATCCAAGCCTAGAGAAGAGTCGGGATATACAAGGACCTTGCTGATTTGCTAGAGATTAATTATAGCCCCCAGCCTTCCAAATTTATGATGTCCAAGAAGCATGATAAACAGCTGGGGGAAAGTGTTTGTCTTTACAGTTGGTGGCATTTCTTTGCCCCTGGGCCTTCCTCATGAGTTGATAATTATATAGTCTGGTCACATTGTTCCTACACATTTTAATGAACCAGTCAGGGGATGGATTCCCTTTGAAAGAGGTATTGCTCATGTGCATTCTCACACTTCCATGCTCCCAGGACCTGCTCCTTGCTTCTGGTAGGTGAGGCGTGTCTATGAGGGATTGTTCTTGGCATTTGAATACTAAATGAAAAAGAAAGGAGCCTGTGAGTCCAAAGCAGAAAGAACAGACGCTATCGGGGGAGATTGCAGGATCCTCAAGGATGCCTACTCCCCCAGGAGAAAGACAAGACCCCCATCCCTTTGGTCATGCCAGAAGAGTAGTCATATTATAGGAAACACAGTGGTAGCTACTCCCCTGTCAACCTAACTTGCAAAAGTGGTGGGTGTTTCCAGAAGAAAGGGATGGTATAAATCCAACTGCGGTATTAATATTCAGCCCTATTCTTCAGGGTGTATAAAAGCGTGCAGGGACAGCTGTGCATATTTATGCACATCCTTAAGGAGTAGCACAAGGGCACTTATCTCACCTATGTGTGATTTGCTGCCAACTGAGAGAATATTGGAGCCTGTGAAAAATTCCAAATAGCAGATATTTTTCTAGGGAAAGAGGACTGGATCCTGTGTCAGGAGACCAGGGTTTGAATCTCAGTTCTATTCATTGCCAGCTAGGTGACCTTGAGCAGGCAGCTGTGGAACTAGCCCTGGATTTGGGGGTCAAAAGACCTAGCTCTGCTATTTACCAATTGCGTGATCTTGGACATGTCACTTGGCTGCTGTGTCTCAGTTTCCTCATCTGTCAAATGGTGGTAATGTTTGCATCACTAGCCTCAAAGGATCATTGTGAAGGTCAAATAAGAAAATGAGTACAGAGTGTTTTGTAAATTCATCAACTATTATGATTATATAACCTTTCTGAAACTCAGGTTCCTTATCTGTGACATGAGTGGGTTGGACTAGATGACCTCTGAGGGCCCTTTCACCTCAAAATCTGTAATACTGTAAGAGAACTGAAACAAGACATCACTTGAGTTCAGTTATAGCAATTCTACAGTTCCCTTCCTACTTGTCACAAAATATAGGAAAGTTATGCTTAAAAACATTCTGTGTGGGGCATCATGGATCTAAGATTGAAAGGGACTTTGAGAGGCTATCTCCTGAGAATGGGCATGTACCCCAGAATACTTTTAAAGACCTCTCCTTTTCCTTCTACTTTTTAAGCAATCTCATCAGGAAATCATTAAATCTGCCCTGAGTTCAAATGTGGCCTCAGACATTTACTAGCTGTGTTACCTTGGACAAATCCTATAACCTTTGACTACTTTAGTTTCCTTATCTGTAAAATAGGAATAATAGCGCCTATTTCCCAGAGTAGCTGTGAGGGAAAAAATGAGATAATATTTGCAAAGTGCTGAAAGCACTGTGTATCTATATACCTCAAAGTGCTATATAAATGTAACTGGGGCTTTGGAGCACGTCCAAAAGACCTAACAGGAAGGTGCTATGGTTCAAGAAGAAGACAATCTGTGTTTCCCTCCTACGTGAGAGGAAGGAGCTTTTTTTCAATTGGCTATTGCAGCTTTAAAATTGTCAGACATAGTCTTCCTTCTTTTTTCCTACATCAGTGTCCAAAGAGGATGGAAGGTTCACCCACAGAGTGGGCACCATGAACTTTGCATACCTTAAAGTGTATGTGAGAAGAACTGATTAGAGAAGAGCTACCTTCTCTCTTTCTTTCCTTTTAAGTCCCATGCCTCCCTCACCAAAAATAAGCCTGGAGGTTCTGTTCTGTTTGTCCTCAGTTTCAGGTGCAGGAGGTGGGATCCTCACTGGACTTGATGGTGACCTAAGGACTGGGATTCTATATTGGATGTTGCAGCCAGACAAACTGACAGGAAAGCCAGGAGGGTTGGGCTCATGCCCAGGGGACCTGGGAGTTGAAGCTTGGAACTGTGCTGCGTGAATACTGAGCTAAACTGTGAACCTAATCCCATTCCCTTCCCCAGAGTAAGTGGTGGTGATGGTGGGTGGATTATGGGCCACATGCTGGGAAATATATTTGCATATTTGTTATATCTCTGAAGCAAATATGCCTTTGAAAGCTGATCGAACTGTTGAGTGGTTAAATAGAACTGGAGTGCAAAGGCATCCCCTTACAATGAGGAGAACATGGTGGTGGCTGGAGCCAATGGCAGAATGTCTATATACTCCTAAATCCCCTTAAGGGTACCAAAGAACCTTTAGGGAAAGATGAAATGTAAGACATGTAGCTTTTAGGCAGGATAGTCACTGTTACATAAATAACATCACCATCATCATCATCATCAGCTTCTTGAGTTCATCTCTATGCATATGATTCCTACATGTCCAACCCTGGTTCCTCCTTACTGTACTCCAGTTCCACATCTTCATCCGCCTGCTGGGCATCTCCACCTGGATGTCCCATCAATATATCAAACTCATCACCTCTAAAATTATCTTTTCCCTTAAACTAACCCTTTTTCCTAATTTATCTGTTCCCATCAAAGGCTCTACTATTTATTCTTCTAGTAACCCAGGCTCACAACCTAGGAGTCCATTGTTGACTTTTCACTTTCGGTCATTCCCTATATTCCTCCATTTGTCAGAACTGGTCAATTCTACCCCCTTAACATTTGTTTAATCACAACACAACTGTCCTAGTTTAAACCTTCTGTAGGAGGCAGCATTTAAGCTGAGTCTTGAAGGTCATCATCATCATCCTCATCATCACTAAGAATTTATATAGTACTTTAAGGTTTAAAAAGCATTTTAAAAATATTAACTCATTTTATCATCACAACAACTCTGGGATGAAGGCACTATTAATTATTCCCATTTTAAAGATTCTTTTTGGTTTTTTTGCCTTTTGGAGGGCAATTGGGGTTAAGTGACTTTCCCAAAGTCGGGAAGTGTGGCTAGTAAGTGTGTTAAGAATCTGAGGCCTCATTTGAACTCAAGTCCTCCTGACTCCAGAGCTGGTGCTCTATTCACTGTGCCTCCTAGCTGCCCTGATTATTCCCATTTTATGGGAAGAAACTGAGTAAGACAGAGGTTAAGTACCCTTGTCCAGGGTCACACAACTGCTAAGTGTCTAAGGTCACATTTGAAATCAGGTCTTCCTGAATCTACGTCCAGCATTCTATCCATGGAGCCACCCAGCTGCCACGGGGTGCCCTCCTTACCTAAGGCACAACTCAGCTCTCAGTTCATACTCTTAATAAGGTTTAATCTGGAAGGAGCTTGGTCTCTGAAGAAGAATCAGACAATTTTTCATTATCTTTGGCTCTTTATGTCCCCATGTTGGAGCCCCAGGGAAAATTACTTAAAGATTAGGTTTGGATTAAGTCTAGGACTTCTCCAAAAAGACTAGAAAGACACAGTGTGCAAAGTACATCAAATGATAGCTATTTATTTCTTCCACACAAAAGAAATTCTTACAACACAAAAGACTCATGAGCACATATTTATAAAAACATAAAACATCTACCAGTCACTGATAACTCCTAGTACATTCTCCTGGGAGGCTGATACTTAAAACACTAAAATAAATTTAGAGGGACTGCAGAACAGCCATTTTACTTCTACCTTCGTTCTGCACTGTCCTAACAACTCCTTCAAGGTTCATGTCTTCTGGCAAGTTGGGGCATAGCTTGGTGGTGGTAATCTTTTCTAGTTGTCCAATCCTGTTTGACTCTTCATGACCCCATTTAGGGTTTTCTTGGGAAAGATACTGGAGTGGTTTGCCATTTCCTTCTCCAACTCATTTTACAGATGAGGTAACTGAGGCAAATGGGATTAAATGACTTGCCCAGGGTTTACACAGCTATTAAGTGTCTGAGGCCAGATTTGAACTCAGGAAGATGCATCTTCCTGATTTCAGACCCAACACTCTATACCCTGGACATTCTATATGCCATACCACCTTGCTTCCTATTTTCTAAGATGGATACCCATCTTTTCTAAGAAGGATGTTAATTATAGAAAACCATCATCTGTCAGTCAGCTCAGACTGACATACCTTGGAGCTCCTAACCTCCTGAACTCCCAAGGTTGCCTTTAGGGCTAGAAATGTATATTTTAGGATCACTGGTTGGTCCCCTGTCTTCAGGGAGAGAAACACAAAGAGAAAAGGAAGATGGGGCCCAAGGTCTGGGCTGAGGCTCACCTAAGCACCATATGTGCCTGCTGCAATATGTGAGCAGTTGTAGCAGTTGCTGGCGGGGAGAACCTTTCCCAATCCCAGTGGAAGTCCAAAAGAGAGCCTCTGAAGAGCATGGGAGAAAGGGCAGGCACTCCTTTTCAAGGTCTACAGAATGGGCCATTCTTCCTGGATCAGTGACCAATCCTCATTGACACAACAGCTATCAAAAGGGGAGGGAAGACACAAAGGGACCTCTTCTTCCCAAAGTCCATGTCTTTCAGCACTAAGCACATGTATACCTGTTAAGTGCCTGTTGGGGCTCATTCTATGCTCCATGGAGTGGCTTCCTAAGGCTCATCCCCATGAATGCCTCATGAGATGTGCTCTAACCCTCTTTACATATGGATAAGAGAAACTCAGGACCAGAATGGTGAAATGACTACCCTACAGTAAGATGGGTAGTAAATATTAGAGCAGACCTGAACAACATACAGCCCACCAAAGGATTTCGGGCAGCTGTCACATGACCTGCAGCAACCAACCATCATTGACCATGTGTTGTGTAGGACTATATTAGAGTCTGGATTAGAACCCAGGTTGGCCTCCAGGGCAGGTGTTCTTTCTGTTGTACCCAAACTTACAACCCGTCTCTGCCTTAGTTTCCTGAGTTGTAAAATGGGTGAAATAACAGCAGCCGCCTCACTGGATTGTTGTGAAGATCAAATGAGATAATATTTATGAAAGTGCTTAGTGCAGTGTCTGGTATATAGCTGGTACTTAATAAATGCTTATTCTCTGTGCTTCTCCTCCCTTTTCACCCCCCTCTCCCACTCGCACCCCTGCCCCACTTCCTTAGAGGTAGCCTAAGGGAGCAGGTAGTCAGAAAACTGGTGGAGCTGAGGCTGTTCACAAAGGCAGAAAAGCCTTAAATCTTTCTCCAGTTTTGGCTGGAAGGGGTACTTACAAATCAACAGCAACCCTAATCAAGTTGGAAAACAAAGCCCCCAAAGAAGTTTTGGATAAAAATAGTAAAAAAAAAAATAGACATATTAAGAGAAAACGTCATATGAGGGAAAGAATGCTAGATTTGACATCAAAGGACCTGTGTTCCGATGCTGACTCTCCTTATTCTGTGTCACCTTTGGCAAATGATTTCTTCTCTTTGGGAAGCAATTTCCTCATTTCATGAATGAGGGAGCATGGCTAGCTGATGTTTAATGATCTTTTATCAGATCATAATCTCTTACCTTTCCGTCCTCTACTATCTCTTACTCTTCCTAAACCAATTCTTCATTATAATCTCTAATCCTTCCATCCCTAAGCATCACCTCCAAATCTGTCTGTACTCTCCTATATTCCCAACCTTAATCCCTTAGTGAACCAGTTCAACTCCACACTATCCGAGATCCTTGAGGGCAGGAATTATTTTTTTCTTTTTTCATCTCTTATACTTATTACAGTGCCTACAGCATAGTAATGCTTAATAAATGCTCATTGATAGATTAATTTTACTCTCAAATATTGTAAAATTTAAATATGTACAGCATGGTAGGCATTACATTAGGAGACAGGAAATCTAGTGTCAGAACTGCAGGCTTTTTCCCCTGCTCTGAAGAGCAAGCCTAAAGATGACGACTCTGATGCTGAGCAAAGCATGGCCACCCACGGTGAAACTAGAGGTTCTACCTTATGAGCCAACTTTTCCATCACTGGAAAGAGCCCAGACACCCTGGCTAGGTTCCCAATTTGGCCAGAGGTCCCAATTCTGTCTGGAAGAGGAGAATTAGTTTCACTTACAGGAACCAGATCTGCCCTGTAAAGACCAGAAGATTCTGCTCTCGGATGAAATCAATTGGATAATCCTGAAATGATAAGGAGAAAAGGCTCCATTCTATCTGCAGTTAAGCAACAGCCTTTTTAAAAATTTACTTACTGAGTGACCTTGGGCAAGTCACTTAGGTATCAGAGTCTTCATTTACTTCATGTAAAATGGGATGATAATATTTACATTACTGACCTCATAGGGTTATTGTGGGGAAAACACTTTTTAAACCGATAAGTGCTATAGAAAAAGTGGGTTTGGCCTTAGAGGACTTGGATTCAAATCCCACCATCACCTCTGCTACTTGTTACCTATGTGACAGTTTATTAAACCTCCTTGGGCCTCAGTTTCCCCATGTATAAAAGAAAGGGGTTGGATTAGATCAGGGCTTCTTAACCTTTTTTGCATCATGGATCCCTTTGGCAGTTTGGTAGAACCTTTCTCAGAATGTATTTTCAAATGTATAAAATAAAATCTATAAAATTATAAAGAAAACTGATTATATTGAAATATAGTTATAAAAAAGTTCATGGACACCAGGTTAAGAGCCCCTGAATAAGACGATATCTATAATCCCTTCTAGCTTGAAATTCTGTGTGTTCCAAACCTTATGTGCACATGCTTTGAAAATATATTAAAAATCTTATGGGGTATGTGGGTTGTTCAGGGAGAACTAGCACCACTAGTGTGAGGGCTTGCTGAACCCTTTTCTGCACTCTTTATCCATCTTTGCTGTCTACCTGGCACTCAACTCTCACCTGTGAATCCAAGAAACTGTAGCATATGCAGTGGCCACACCCTAGTTAATCATCTCAGGAGACCAGCTAAACCAGGTTGAGGGTAAGCTGATGGGCCTTAGGCTCATTGGTGAGTTAGGGGAGTATCTACCCCAAGCATGTGAAGACTTCTCATGGTGGGATGGGTGGATGAGAGCAATATTTTCCAATGACCACGAAGACAGCTGAAGCAGACACCGTGGAGAGCTTAGAGCCTGGTCAGAGATCAAAGATGCCAGTTCATCCACTGCCTCAGTCTTCTGGACTTTTGTCCTGCTGCTGTACTTTGATGACTCTGGAAAAGAGTGAGGTTGATGACTGTGCAACTGCCTCACTTCAGCCCAATTTACTCTCAAGACATCATCCTGTGATGCCATTGGTTCTCTTCAAACAACAACAATCACAAGTCTTACACGAACGTGAAAAAATAAAACTTTAGAAAAATTACTTAATCTCTTTGGGTTTCATTTTCCTTCTCTGTAAATTGAGGGGGTTATAGTCTAAGTGCCTTTCTAGCTCTAAATCTACAATCCTATGTTCCATAGGAAAAAATAGAAAGTGTGTTGAATTTGGATTGCTGAAATGGAGTAAACAGGGCCTAAATTCAAATCCTGTTTCTGTCACTTGTTACTTGTGTGACCTGGAGCAAGTCACTTTATCTTGATGGGCCTCAGCTTCCATATCAGTAATATGAGAGTATTGGACCATATGACCTCTAAGGTTCTTTCTATTACTAGATCTATGGTTTTATGAATTTAATTGGGAAGAGAAAGAGGTAAGGGCAATAGGAAAATAAGTCCTCTTCCACATACTGTTTCTATGAAGAGGCAGAAATTTTGCCCAGATCCAATTCTGACTATGTGTAAATTTATCCCACTTGGAAGTGGCATTGACTATTTAATGGCCCCAGGGAGCTCTTGAGTGCACAATGAAAAGCTCCCAGCCACTGGTTTCATCAAGCTCTTTGGCGGTTAAGAAAACACCAAAGCCCAGATCAGCAGTGCTCTGGACTATTACATGAGTATCTTGAGAACCAGTGCCTGGACATCTGGGTCTGATAAAGGGAGAACCATGTGTACTCTCCTGTCCCACTTTCCCATAACCATTTCTGTGCTTCCACACAAAGATCACGTTTCCAACTCACAGAAGCAGAGACAGATCTGAAAAGCACCTTAGAAATGATCAATTCTGTGCTCTTCCCCTCCCTTTTTTTTTAGAGGGGGAAACTGAGATTCAAAGAGGGGAAGAGATTTTTTCCTAGCCTACATTAATGTTAGAGCTAGTCCCCTCCCAGCGATTTCTCTCAAATTCTTGGAACAATTCTTTAGTAAGGGGTAAGTTCACCAAAATAACGTAATCATTTTCATAGTATACTTGTAATTCATCTGTGGCCCATTAGCTCTGCTGGCCAGATTAATGTGTTAAGGAGGCCAGGGTTACATGTTGCATCTTGGTATTTTGGCCAATTAGCTTCCCCTTGTTCAGTGAATGCAAAAGGAGGTGGATAATTATGCTGCTTTTCTTCTTTGTCCCTAACATATGTATTCTCATCTCTTATTTCAAACTCCAATTCTCCTTTGCTACACACTCTCCAGCATATTCTGCTTTTTTTTCCATTGCACATTCTTTCCTAGGCATAGAAAAAGTATCTCTTAACTGTTTCAATTTCCTTATTTATTAAAAAAAAAAAGGTAAAGAGGCCTTTGGTTTAAGTGATAAATCTTAGTATTTGGTTTCATTCTTAGTGAGAAATAACTTGATAATCTGGTCCAGTTCTATACACAAGCAGACTAGATGGCTGCCTATGTGGTACAATTTGAAAGGCACACCCAGGTCCTGCCTTTCTTATATTCTCTATCCCTTTGGTGTCTGCCTCCTCTCTTAAGTCGACCTAAAATTGCAAGGGTTAGTCATTCATAGGTTAGGCAAGATATATTGGAATTATATCAGTCAATCACCAAGTATTTATTTACATCTACTACATAGAGGACAAGGAGGTACAGATATAAAAGTAAGACAGTCCCTGTCCTCAAGGTGCTTATATTCTACCAAGAGACAGTATACTCATAGATAAGTATTAGTTATATACATGTAGCCTTTATCAGTTGTGAGGCTCATTGTCTCAACTCCAATTTGTACTGACAAGTCAAATCCCCTAGATAAGGCTTTTTCCAAGGTTAAATGCTAGGGTTTTACTCCCAGGTAAGAGTTCTGGAGTACACTGAGGGCTTTGGAGCACCTTCTCTAATGAGACTGATTTATGCTCTCATTGCAGTGTGTTCTGTCTCCAGTGTTAATTGCCAGCGATTTGTGCCTCAGTATTATTTAACCAGTTTACATCAATTAGCTCTTATGAAGGGATATTTACTGAGAAGATATAATAAGATGAAAAGTACAAACATTTCTTCCCCTGATCTCTCCACTGAACCCTCAACCCTGGGTTCACACTCTCCTTTATACCATTTCACACTCTCCTAGGGGAGAGTGGGTTCAACCTAAGGTAGGTAGGTAGTACGTAGCATTTGGCCCACGAAGTTCACTTCTGAATGTGGTACAATGGATATGTTGCTAATCTGCCCTTGGTTGCCTTCAGATCAACCTTGACTTTGGGTCAAGTTTCCTCAAGACTTTGCTCCTCACTGGGTTTAACTGTCTTAAAAATCTTGCATGGACTCCAGCTCCCTGAACTCTAGCACTTGATAATCTGACTTTTTGAAAGTCATAAGACTGCAGTTTAGTCTGATACTCCTTTGCTTATGAGCAAAAAAAGAACAAACACAAAAAGTGAAGAGCAGAGGTCCTCATTGAATCTCTGGAGTAATAATCATGGAGTAATAGGTAGTTGGCATCAGGAGGCCACTGGTGCTCCTGCTGTTTATCTGTCTCAGCAACAGTGGGGCCATGTACCCTTAGCCCCACAGTTTTTCCTCCTTACTCATCACCAAGGAAGGATAAAAAAGTAGAATCATCTGGTGAGTACCTTTTGTAAGCATTCTTAGTTCTGGCCCAGTGGACAGTGGAAAGACTCCTCTTCTTCCTGTGCTAAGCAGACTGGAAACAATGCCTGCACAGTCCCCACGTCCATGTGAGGATTGCATTAGGCAGATCATGCTGCACATGCTCATGAGGACTAGGCTCTCATTGGCCAGTCTTAGTTCCCTGTTCCATAAAAAAGAAAATAATCAGTGATGGGTCCCCTAACAACTGAGAGAGTCATGAGGAAAGCTTCTTTAAGGAAGTGACGCTTGATTTGAATCTTGGAGAGTGTTCGGGATTCCAAGAGACAGAAGTGAAGAGGGAGAGAATTCTGGACATGGAGGAGAGCCTCTACAAAGGCATGAAAGCAGAAGATGGAATTTCACAATTTGGCTGAAATATCAAGTTGTGAGGGGGAGTCATGTACAATCAGCCTGTAAAGATAGGCTGGTTCCATATAGTGAAGGGCTCCAAAGGCCAAGCAGAGGATTTGTTTTCTTTTTTTTTCTTTTTATTTTATTTTATTTATTCAAGTTTACATCCTTCATTTCCACGAGATTTTGAGTTACAAATTTTCTCCCCATCTTTCCCCTACTCCCCCCTCAAAACAGCCATCCCCTTGTATAACCCCTCCCCCGATCTAATCTCTCCTATGTCCTCCCCCATCACTCCTCTAACTTTCCGATAGGGCAGGATTGATCTCCCTTCCACAATGCCTGTGTATCTCAAGTTCCATCCAGTTGGATGTAGTTAATAATAACAGTAATAATAATTGTATATATATGTATATATATGTATATATATATATATATATTTTTAACATTTGATTATAGAACTTCAAATTCTAGATTCTTTCTCTTCCTCCCTCGTCAGCCACCCCCACTGGAAGAACAAGCCATCAAATACAGGCTGTACATGTGTAATTACGCAAACCTCTCCACAGTGGGCACATTGTGAGAGACTGATTACATGTCCCTCCTTCCTATCTGGCACCCCGCCCCTGTTCCACTCTCTACCCTGTCCCTGTCCCTGTCCCTCTACAGAAGTGTGCAATTCCATCAACCCTTCCCCCCTTGCCCTCCCCTC
>CM053581.1:236898944-236949883 GCA_028627135.1 Pseudochirops cupreus
TTTTTTTTTTTTTTAGTTCTGTGGAACTCTGCTTCCAGAGGAAACAGCTCTGCCCCAAATAGCTGGGATTTTCCCAGCTGCTGGGGCTTTTAGGAGGTTGCTGCGTCCCTCCCCAGATCTGGCTCACTGAAAAAAAAACAAAACCCAGGACCACCGCCCAAGACCATGATCCGGATCCAGGCTGCTCAACGCGAGAGCACTTGGCCTCTGAACGATTGCTTGGCCCCACTGCAGTCTGCAGGCCGGGAGCTCTGAAATGGCAGTGTGGAGGCAGGTGCAGAACCTCTGCTTCCACTGGTTCTTTGCCCTGGAGGTGATTTGGCCGGACCCGCTTTTCTTCCCTGGTTTTTAGCCAAGTTCCACTAACCTTAGTCCTTTTTTCTTATGGCTTGATAGTTCTGGATACTGCCACAGCTGCTGCAGATCTGCTCTCCTGAAGCTCCAGCCTGGTGGGGCTCATCTCAGCCAACCACCCCCGGGGCAAAAGCCACTGTTTCAGGCTGGGCTGGTTTTGGCTCTCAGAGCTGAGATAGTCTCTTTGAGCCGAGCTGCCTCCAGCAGGAAATATATCTGTGTGTGTTTTAGAGCCCTAGAATTTCTTTAGAGTCATATCTTTCGGGTATTTGATGTGGCTGTGTCGGAGCTGCGATTTCTTGCTCCTCCTACGCCACCATCTTGGCTCTGCCCCCCAAGCAGAGGATTTGTTGTTTTAATCATCAAGCAATGGGGAACCACTGAAAGGTCTGGAGCAGAGGAATGGCGTGGTCAGACCTATACTTTATTGATATCAGTTTGACGGTTTTGTGAAAGATGGATTGGAGAGATGATAAGAGGTGATGAAGGCCTGAATTTGGGTGGTTGTTGAGTGGGTAGAGAGAACAGGACAGATTGGAGAGATGTTAAAAAGGCAGAATTGACAAGACCAGGCCACTTGCTGGATACAGGTAATGAGTGAGATTAAAGAGTATAGGGTGTCTACTAGGTCACAACTCTGGATGACTGGAAGAATGGTGGAGTCCTTCACAAAAACAGGTAAATTAGGTGGAGGAAAAATAATGTTTTGTTTGGGGTATGTTGATTTTAAGATGCCTAGGGGACATGCAAGTCCTGAATAGGCAGCTGAAGATTCGAGACTGGAACTTCAATAGAGATATGAGGACAGGATGTGTAAATTTTGGATTTATCTACCTACGAATGAATGATAATTGTCCCCAGAAAGTTGTGGAGATTAGGGTATGTTCAATATTTTATTTAATAAATACTTATTCAAAACTTATTTTATGCTTGTCACTGAAGGGAAAACCACTCCACTCTGTTTTTGTAGTCCTGGAAGGTGTTAGGACAATATTTTGAAGAGAGGGGCTAAAACTAATTGGGAAAAGGCATGTCTATGAACCTGACTTCTTTCTCAAAAGCTTTTCCACTTCTGGTGCTTACACTGTTCTGTGTGCATGAAATGCTCTCCTTTCTTCTTGTCTAACTGCCCACCTTCACTTGGTAAAATTCTAACCATCAGATGCTACCTCCTTCAGGAAATCTTCCCCAAAATGTTATCTATCCATCTCTGAACTCTCTTAGCACTTTGATTGCACCTCTCTTATGCATTTATCAGTCCTACCTTGTATTATAATTTTTTGGTATATATACATTTTCTCTCCTACCAGAATGAGTTTCTTGAGGGCAGAACCTATGTCTTATTTATTTTAATGTCTATTTCAGACCTAGCACAGCACCAAGTATAGTATGGGTACGCTATAAAAGTTTCTGACTTAATTAGTTGATTAGTTAATATATTTCCTAGGCATGCTTAAATTTATTCTTGTATGTCTCAGTGATAAAACTGGAGTTGAGATGGATGTGAGATATTTATTATAGGTTTGCACACAAAATGCAGCCATTTAATCTCTGCCTGATTTAGGGGCATTCCTTTTATACCTATTAGCATATAAATAATAATAACCTTCATTGTGTTTCTTTGTAGATATTATTTTTTCAAGGCATTTTCATATCAATTGTCTCTTCTCTTCTGGCCATTTAGTCCTTATAGCATCTTTTGGAAGAAGTAGCCCTGGAACAGTAGATGGAAAGTTGACCTCAGAACCATGAAGACACTGGTTCTCTGACAAGTCCTGGTTGGATGACCCCGGCTAGGCAAGTCATTCAATCTCTCACAGGCTCAGTTTCCTCATCTATAAATTGGGATAATAATAGTGCAAATTTCCCAGGCTTGTTGTGAAGATAAATTGAACACATGTAAAATACTATATAAATATCAGCTGTTACTATTACAGAGAGGCAGTGTGGTTACAATGGTTAGGAAGGCAGCCTTTCAGCTGCCTAGGAAGTCCTAGCTTCAAGTTCACATCTGACACATACTGGCTCTGGAACACGTGGCAAATCAATCCTTCAATGCCTCCAGATACTTCTCTGTGTTTATAATTTGCAGAAAATATGCTGATTTGCATTGGTAGTGGAAGTTTCCTCATTCTGGAGTTCCTTTATTTTTTTCTCTGGAGTTCCTTTATAAATGCAACTGGGATATATGAGATATTCTAGGAGGAGCAGCACCTCTGGTGTGAGGGCTTGCTGAGTCCTTTTCAGGGCTGCTCATCTAACTTTGGTGTCCACCTTTCATTGAACTCTCTCACCTGTGGCTCCAACAAGCTGGGCCATCCCTGCCCCACTCCAGTAAAACCATCTTAGCACCAGGGCTAAACCAGACTGAGGGTAACTGACAGATCTCAAACCCAATGGTGAGTTAGGGGTATGTCTATCTTGAGCATGTGAAGACTTTTCCTGGTGGAATCAGTGGGTGAGAAGAATTTGTTTTGGAGAACCATAAAGACAGCTGAAGCAGGTGCTGTGGAGAGTTTAGAGCTTGGTCAGGCATTGAAGATGCCATCGCCAGTCTTACTGACTTTTGTCCAGTTGCTGGATTTCTATGACTCTGGAAGAGAGTGAGTCTGATGACATTATGCATCTGTCTCACTTAAATCTAATTCAGGAGCAAGTCAAGACAGTTACTGGTCCTCTTTGAAAAGAATGAACAACAACAATATTATTGAAATTACAGGTGTAGTTCTTAACCTTGATATTTCTGTAAGATAGATGAGGCAGTTCTTATGGGATTCTAGGATTTAGAGCTGGGAAAGGACCCTGTTCCACTCCCCTTATTTTGTAGTCAGTGAAACTAAGGACAAATGAAGTAACTTGCCCCAAAACATAAAAGATGGTAACACAATCCTTTGACTCCAAATTCAGCATTCTTTCCATCTACTCATATAACTTTTCTCTTAATGTATTTTATGTATGAGGAAACTGGAGTATACAGAAGGGAAGTGACTTGCCCAACATCAAATTACTGGTAACCAGGTTACTTGGTCTAGTGTTCTTCCCAGGAAAATGCCAAAGCAAGCAGCTAAGGAATAGGCCACTGACTCCTTAGTTTTGAGAGCAAGATAGACCCTCTCAGCTGAGAGGCAGCTGGTGGTGGGTGTAGTGAAAGGACTGGGCCTGAAATCAAGAACATTGTTCCAGTCTAGCTTTAGACACCCATGTGACCCTGGGCAAATCACTCAGCCTCTGTTTGCTCAAATGTAAAAGTGGGGATAATAAGAGTGTCCACCTGGCAGGAATGTTGTGAGCATCAAATGAGATAATACTTGTAAGAAATTTATAGCATAAAAAGCTTATTCCCTTCCTTCAACTATTTCTAGAAGAAGTATATGACACTTTTCCTTCCTTCAAAAAAAATCACCATTCACTAATATTGTGTATATTTATTTGACATTTCTTTTTGAAGCAATGAAAAACACTTCATGAACCTTCTCTTCATTTGCATGTGCCACAGAAGTAGTGCTGGTGGTAGTGGTTGGAGCAGTTGAGACAGATAGGATGTTACGTGCCCAATGGCACATTGTATGTCCCCCAAGAAATCCAAAAGTACAAGTAGTCAAATGAACGACCTCTAATTGACAAATTGTCAGAATTCTATTTACTATATGACACTTTGAGGTTTGAAAAGTTTCTTATATGTATCATATCTGGGGTAGGATTCAAAGAGAGATTTCAATGATGACAAGCCCAGAACTCTATTCCCAGGACTGGACTGCCTTCTCATCAGTGGTAGACTTCTCAATTCTCTCTTAGACATTTATTTGATACAAGTTAATAGAATTTTCTTAGCAAGGAAAAGACAAGGAGGATGTCTTACAAAAAGACTTCAGGCTAAGATGCAATAGTCTCTCTTTTCCCTTTCCAATTCATTAACTTTTCTGTTTTGGTAGGATTCTTCTACACAGGCAATTCTCTATCCATATGGAAGAAGAAAAATGTGAAGAGAGCAGAGAACTGCAGGCCAAGGATTGGGTTATCTCACAAGTTTCTGTCTAGAGCAAGGGCATATATGTGTGTATATGCACGAATTTGTTTGTGGTGGAGTTGGGGTGGGAATGTGATTTTTCAGATAGGTCCGTTTGATGAGAGGAAAAATGGAATCTTTATATCTGAATGACTTCCTTAGCCTGTAGGTGATCTTCTTCACTGTAGCCTTTGTCCATCCCAAAGACAAGGACCAGGGGTAGCCAGAATACGCAGCTTCATGGGGGCCAGTGGAGATTAGGAGGGAGAAAAGAGGGATAGTTTAAAATAAATGGAAACAAAGTAGGTGCCTATCCAGTTGAGGAAAGCTAAGTAATTTGGGGTACAGGAAGGTAATGTAATACTATCTTAATATAATTAAATTAATTCAATATTGTAAATATGACAATGCAACAATTGCATTAATGTATTGTAATTAGTGTGCTCTTGAGGTATCATGGTACAGAGGACAGAGAAATGACTCTGGTGTCAAAATACAATTAAATACAATAAACATTTATTAAATACTTAGAAGTTGTAAGATGTACAGTAGCTATGTCAGCAGACAGGCTAAACTAAGTTGAAGTTAACGGACAGGCCTCAAATCCTTTGGTGAGTTAGGGAGATGTCTACCCCAATCATATGAAGACTTCCCCTGGTAGAATGGGTGGATGGGAACAATTTGTTCCAATGGCCACAAAGGCAGCTGCAGCAGACACTGTGGAGAGCTTAGAGCTTGGTCAGACATGGAAGATGCCAAGGTTATCCACTGCCCCAGTCTTCCTGACTTTTGTCCTGTCACTGAACTTAGATAACTCCAGAAGAGAGAGGTTGATGATTTTGTGCAACTATGTCTCATTTAAATCTAATTCATGAGCAAATTAAGAGATTGCCTTATGATGTCATTGATCCTCTTCAAAAAGGATGAATCTTCCTGATTCCAAGCCCAGTATTCTATCCACTGTACTATGTAATGCAAAATAAAGTAAGCAAAAGCATTCTGAATACATTAGACTGTAAACTCCTTGAGAATAAGCAGTTGTTTTTTTGCCTTTCTTTGTATATCCATCACTTTGTACAGTGCCTGGTACATATAAAGTGCTTAATAAATGTTTATTTACTTGAAACCAATATTCCAATGACTATAATAACATAAATGGAAAGAAATGGAAAGAAAAACAACAAAAAAATGCCAAACTGAAAGCCAAGTAATGAAAATAATCAAATGAAAAGGGGCTGAGTGGGCAATGAGAAATGCCCTTCCTTCCCTTCTTTGCAGGGATGGGGCACTAATAGGTGTAAAATAATGCATATGCTTTCAGACTTGATTGAAGGATTACTTAGTTTCTCTGAACTGCTTTTCTCCACTCTTTTTTTTTATACTTTGTCACAAGGAATGGATCTCCGGTGAGCTAAGAAAGAAGAGGTCTATCTGGCAATGAAGGTAATGTAGAAACAACATTTATCAATAAGAATTTAAGGAATAAAATACATATACTTATATTTAATGTTTGATAATTCTGCCCTTTCTGGTGCATAAGGTCTTCATTTCGTGAAGTTAAGTAACATGTGCTAGATGGAAGCCTCAAAATCTCTGAAGTCTTTTCCTATGCTACAGGTATAATTCCCAAAATTTACCCAGGACACAGAAATGCCCCATCCTCATCACTCTGGCTCAAAGGTATTCTGCACATTTCATTACCCTTGAACCTTTATCATGTTACTTCCTTGCTCAGAACTTCTTAATTGTTCTATACTTCCTATTGCATTGTTGAAAGTCCCTCCATAATCTGACCCCACAGTACTGATCCAATTTATTGTTCAAAATGTCTCCATACATACTGGTTGGGCTAGTCTCTTACCTATCCTGAGAAGATGCTGTATTCATCTGCAACTATGTGCATCTGTATGGGCTACTTTTTAAACCCTTCTTACGTCTCTCTGTCCTTCAAATCCTATCTATTTTTCAGGGTCCAGTGGATTCCTGCTTGCTTTAGGAAGCCTTCTCTAAACTCCCTGTTTCTTGCTCTGTCTCCTCTCCTCTCTCTTCCCCATCCTTCTCCCCTCTCCCCATGACTCCCCTCCAATGCCTATAGCACTTACAGTCTCTCTCTCTCTCTTTCACACTCACACCCCTTTCCCATTATAGCACTTAAAGCCTACTGTGTGTTGAAATGAGCTTGGAGTTAGAAAACCTGGGTTTGAGTTGAAACTTTGCTGTTTTATTCCTGTATGACCATTGGTATTGTGTTGTTGTTCAGTCATGTCTGACTCTTCACGAAAGCATTTGGGGTTTTCTTGGTAAAGATACTGGAGGGGTTTGCCATTTCCTTCTCCAGCTCATTTTACAGGTGAAGTAACTGAGGCAAATGGAGTTAAGTGACTTGCCCAGGGTCACATAGCTAGTAAGTGTCTGAGGCCAGATTTGAACTCAGGAAGATGAGTTTTCCTGACTCCACCTGGTGCTCTATTCACTGAGCCACCTGGCTGCCCAACACTTTTTAATAGAAAGGAGCAAACTACTCTCATATAAGGGAAAGACAGTCTTAATTCATTCATGTTTCAGTGAGGAGAAAGGGTTTGTGCTGCTTCAGCTCCCCTGCAAGTGTTTTGATAGGTACACAGTTTTATGAAAAGATGAAAAAAGTAAACATTCGAAGCAAGATTAGTTGCCAGGTACTCATTATGAAGATATGGAATTAAGAGATATGATTAGTGCACATGCTCTTGCTGAACAGTCCTCTCTTGCAGCCTGACTCCATGTAGCCAAAGTCAAGCAAAGTTAAAGCATGAGGTCACTTCAGGATGACTCGGCATTAATGACTGATTTTTACACAATACATTAGGGGGAGAGAGTCCAAGGCCTCTCCCCTCATAGCATTGTCTCATCTAATACCTGGGTGATGTCATCCGAGAAATCAAATTAGAGAAAGTCAAAGCTCTGGTCAGTTAGTGACTTTGGAATGCATCCCTAGCTGATCAGAACGGCCCCTTTGCCACACAGTTAGCAGAATGGAACCAGTTATAGAATATGTACTGTATGTTCTAGTCTCTCCAAGGTACTTCCATTATATGTCATCACAATCCTCCCGGAAACAGGCTTCCCAGCCTCTTCCATATAGGGAACTGCATTATCTGCAGTCTATGCATGCTTATAAGTACTGGGTTCATGTATATCTTCCTTCCTTCGCTGGACTATAAACTCCTTTGAAGCATGTGTATCACCCATTTCTCTTCTAGCCCTACCAAAGCTAGAGGCATACAACAAGTACTCAATGATTACTTGCTGAGTCAGCATAGCACTTGGTTAAACCTTACTCTTAAAAGAGATCGAGAAAGACTTTAAGAGCCAAAAATGCGGCCAATGTGGCAGTCGTCACAGAGTGACTTTTAAAATATTTATTGGCTATCATTCTCTGTTACAGTTGTTTCATGAGGTGGGTAGGGGGCCTCATTGATGAATAGGAAGGATCCTGAAAGTTATGGGCAGAGAAAAGGAATGTGAGGGAACCCAAGATAAGTTTCACTTACGTCACATCTATGCCCAGGGCCAAATCTAACCAAGGTCATTGATTAGTGGTGAGAGACATCCAGGCAGATACCCTTCAAAGGCTTAGGAGAAGCTAGCTCAAGTGTCTACCCAGATCCCCAGTAATTTTATTTTGCAGGGCAACAGAAATGAGGGAGGATGAAAATGTATGACTGAATGTCTGAAGCAGGGGAAGGAGGTCTGGCCAGGGGGTGGAGGTGGAGAACTGGCCAGTTTTACAAAGAATAGTTTTTTTTTTTTCATTTGGCTCGAAGGGAAAGGTCTGTTGGAATTCATTTTCCGAGCACTTCAGTATTTACTATGCTTCTTGGCTTGACAGATTTCTTTTCCCCTTTCAGTCAAACACAGCTTGTATTTTTCATAGCCAGAATGGAACAGATTGTGGTGAGGTTTTTTTCCCTTTGTGTACAAAAACATATCACGTGTGACTCTTACAGCCCAGCTCACTTGGGCAGTTTGGGGTGGGGGGTGGGGAAGAATGGCATGTTGCATAAAGAGGCTTGTTTAGATATATTTGGAGTTGTTTAATGACACTCCCTTATTTTCGAGGTAAAAACAGACTATTTTCTTGATGAACCCTAAAAAGTCAGCTCCTGATTATTTATGATAATAAGGGACATGAATGAAATGGTTAACCCTAAAAGAATGGATTAAAAACAAATTGGAGGGTTTAGAACATAGTTCTGATTTTGGAGGATGTGAGCAGACAGGTGGCTGACATTTTACTTAGGCTAATATTAAAATTATTTTGCATTTTATAAGCATTGCATATCAGCACACACATACCAACTGTGGCATTAGGGGAAAACGAGCCAGAAATTGCATGGGCACAAGAAAGAAAACAGTTTGGAAAGAGAAGACACTGCCAATTATCCAAAAGGTAGTTAATCATCTGAAGGTAACTTTTGAATATGTATATTCATGCATACATATATCACTAAAACACACACATGCACATTCACACATATAACCTTTTCTTAACACATAGACCAAGAGGTCCTTGATAATTATTAATTAATATATAAGTTTGCTGTTTTGGGGTGTTGGGTAGGGGAAAGATGGGGAGAAAATTTGTAACTCAAAATCTCGTGGAAGTGAATGATGTAAACTAAAAAATAAACAAAAGTTAATTTAAAAAATTAATATATAAGTAATATATATCAATAATGAAATTATATCTTAATTAATTATATAAATAATTTAATCAATTTATTTTCTATTTCCACAAGCATTTACTGAATGCCTACTATATATAATGGCACAGTAGTGTTAAGTGTTGGTGATACAAAGATCAATCCAAAAAAGAAAATTCTTTGCCCTCAAGGAGCCTACATTTTGCTAGAGGATATAACATATAAATAGTAAATAAACATGAGATAATTTGAGATTTGAGGACAGAGAGGGCACTTAACAACTAGGGATATCAAGAAATGCTTCCCGTGGGAGGTGGCACCTAAACTGAGCCTTGAAGGAAGCTAATGCAAAGGAGAAGAGGGACTTATGAGATATCAAAAAGGTAGATAAACACCCATGAACTGGGGAATGGTTGAACAAGTAGTGGTATAAGATTGTAATGGCATATTACCGTGCTATAAGAAATGATGAGTTGGTGGATTTCAGAAAAAAAACCTGGGAAGACTTATATGAGCTAATGCAAAGTGAAGTGAGCAGAACCAGGAGAACATTGTACACAGTAGCAACAATACTGTATGATGATCAACTTGTGAATGATTAACTCTTCTCAGCGCTGCAACGATCCAAGACAATTACAAAGGACTCATGATGAAAAATGCTATCCACCTCCAGAAAAAAAAACTGATTTGAATGCAGATCAAAACATACTATTTTTCATTTTCTGTATTTTGGGTAGTTATTTTTTTTCCTTTGGGTCTGTGTCTTCTTTCACAACATGACTAATACTATAATATGTTTTGCATGATTGAACATGAATAACCTATATCAAATTGCTTACTGCCTCATGGAGGGGGGAAGTGAGGGATGGAGAGAGAAAATCTACAACTCAAAATCTTTTAAAAATGAATGTTAAAATTATCTTTATGTGTGACTGAGGAAAAAAAATAAAATATTATTAATGTTATTATTTTGCTTTTTGGAGGGGAGAAGGCAGGGAAATTGGGGTTAAGTGACTTACCCAAGATCACACAGCTAGTACATGTTAAGTGGCTGAGGTTGAATTTGAACTCAGGTCCTCCTGACTCCAGGGCTGGTGCTCTATTCACTGGGCCACTAGCCACCCTAAAATATTATTTTTAAAAAAGAAAGTAGATATATAGAGAAATAAGATTAGAGGATCTGAGCCAAAGCCTTAGAAAACACACACAGTTAGGGTACAGGACAAGGATGATAATCCGGCAAAGAAGATTGAGATGAACTAATTGATCAACCAGTCAGGAGAATCAGGGCATGGTGTCAGGGATTCTACAGAGGAGAGTGTCCTGGAGAAAGGTCTGATCAGAAGTGTTAAGAGCAGAGAGATCATGAAAGATGAGGACTAAGAAAACATCTTGGGGTTTAACTGTTTAGAGATCACTGGAAAACTTTGAGAGAGCAGTTTTGTTAGATTAGTGGGGTCAGAAGCTAGACTACAAATGGGCAAGAAGTGAGTAGAAGGTAAGGAAGTGATGGCAAGGAATATGGGCAGCTTATTTAGGAGTTTGGTTATGAAAACAAGGACAATAGTTTAAAGGGACTGGTAGGAAAGGTCAGCATTTCTTAAGGATGGGAGAGACAAGCTTATTTTAGGTAGTACAGAAGAAACCACTGTCAAATTAGGCAAAGAAGAGATTGAGGATAAGAGAGAGGACAGCCAGCTGAAAGTGGAAGAGATTTAGGATCATAGAATTCCACAGGACTTGGAAGGGATCTCAGAGGGTCAACATCACCCCCCCCACACACCTCATTCTATAGATGAGAGAACTGACATATAGAAAAGCAGCGTAATTCAGTGGGAACTAGAACTGGAGGACCTGGGTTCAAATCCTACCCTTGATACTACCTGTGTGACCTTGGGCAAGTCACTTCATTTTTCTGAACCTTACATTTCTCAATTGTAAAATGAGGGAGTTGGATGAGATGCCCACTAACGTCCCCTCAGGGTCTAAACCTATGATCCTAACTGCCTTACCTAAGGCTATATCAGTAGTAAATCAAGAAGAGTTGAGATTTGAACTTAGTTCTTCTGACTTCAAATGCATCACTTTGAATCAAGAGTCCAAGAACACCATAGCATCCTAGATCTAGAGCTTGGTGAGACCTCAAAGAACATCTAGTCCAACCATCTCATTTTACACATAAGAAAACTGAAGCCCAGGGACATAAAGAGAGTTGTTCCAGGTCACACAGATGATGAATACCAGAGGTGGGATTCAAACCCAGGTCCTCTGACTCTGGAGTCAGTGTTCTTTCCACTGTACCACAGTACCTTAAGGTGGTAGTCTTGGATCAAAAGAAAAAAAAAAGACTGTATCTTCAACAGAGACTCAGGTAAAGCAGAAGGCGAGGTTTATTTCTTTTATTTCTTTATTTTTTCAAATAAAAACATTTATTTAACATCCATATACAGGGCACTATGTCAGCTGCTAGAGATAGAAATATGAAAAATGACACCAACTCTATTTTCAAGGAGTTTACAGTCTAATGGGAAGAACTGCATATGGATGCATATCTAAACTCTAAGTTACAATATGATAGTGTGTATGAGAGATCAAAGTGGCATAAGAGATTTGAGGAGGGAAGGAGGGAACATTTCTAAATGGGATCAAGGAAAGTGTTATGGAGGAGGTGGCACTTAAGACGGGGGTTTAAAATTTTTTTGATTATTGCCTTTTGTTGTTTTCCCACAATCATTTCCCCTGTACTGTCCCCTATGACATATAACCCTTGCTCATAACAAAGCATCGCAAAACTGTCTGACAGTGTATATTATGTTCCATATCTATGGTGCTCTCTTCTCTGCTGAGAGGAGGGAGTTTTTCTTTATCAGTTCTCTAGGATTTAGAATGTTATTGCAATCCATCAAATTATAACTGATTTTTACTCATTATAGTTTTCATTATTTATATAATTGTGCATGTTGTTCTCTTAATTTTGCTTTCTATGCTCTAGATCACTTTATATAAGTCTTCTCTGAATAGATATAGTTTCTCTGTCCAAAGGTGACATGATGTCACTCTCAGCCCCTCATTTTAATATATCTCACCTCCTATTGTGTTAGTCAATCAGATTTGATTGTCACTCTTCTTCCAATAGAGCATATAAACTCTGAGTCCTACAGCCATGATTGCCTTTGGTCTAAGAGAGATGGCCAAATGGCCATCCTTTTATTAATGACATACAGGCTTTATCAATAAAATTATTAAATTACCCAGACACTATGTCTCTTGAACCTTTTTAATTATCACAAATGAGGCAAAGGGAGAGATATAAGGATAGGGGATTGTGATCTGAGAGAAGAGTTTTAGGGTTCTGGAAGTTCAAAGCAGAACAGTGATGGGTGAGATGAGATCAAAGGTACAATCACCCTTGTATATAAGGTGGCATGAAGGAGTAGTTCATGAGTATTGAAGCCATTAATAAAATGGGAGGCCAGAGTATTTGAGGGAACAATACTGATATCCTCAAGAATATATAGGCATGGGTTGAATGAGAAGGTAAGACTATGATCCAGATATTGAATCTACTGAGAAAGTAGGAAGAATGAATGACTCAGAGAATGGTAGATGACTGCATCAAGGATTTGGGTAAGATGATATGGACAGATGGAGTGAATCTCAAAGGGGGAGAAGTTACTGAGTGATGATAGCTGAGGAAAAGTCTAAAAGTAGTGATGAGGGATGGAGTTTGCCTATTCTTTTCCTCATTCTGAATGTTGAATGGCATGCACTCAGTAATGGAGAAGGGAATGCAGTGACTTTAAGAGTTAAGTTTCTGTGAGTGCAAGAAGATGGAAAGAATGTGGAGGGAAGAAATTTATAATAAAGGAAAATTTGTTCATATAGAATTAAGGTGTCAAAAGTACAATGGAAGGGGAGGAGAGAGTATTATGGGATCTTGAGAGAGCATCAAGACTAATGTGGAAGGAGCAGAGAGAATGGAATTGTATCAGGGGAAAGGCAGGTTCTAGAGGAAGGAGATGTGTCTCCTTAAGGAGAGGAGGAAGCAACAGTTTGCTAGCCATAGGTTGACTGGAGCTCCTATGCTCAAGGGTCCTGTGATGATAGAGTTCAGTGTTAGTCTGTTTTTTCTCAACACCAGGGAAAGGAGATTAGGATAGGCACCTAGGACAGTAAGTGTTTGGTGATTAGGTGCCCTGGCATCTGAATGATATCACACTTGGAGCCATTTCCTATTCCTTTTCTCATGATGGCTGGGGATGAAGGACAGTTATACGATTTCCTTTATGTACAGTGTCCATGTGGCTCTAGGTTGGGTTTGGTGTTTGCAACCCCACTCTTAGGAAAGGGTCTGGCATGAAGGAAACTGGTGTCTGAAGCTCTGGTCCTGATGATGAAATGTCTGGCATCTAGATACTGGTTAATGTCTCCACATTATTGCTTTTTCAAAAGGGGTTTGTTGGAGCAAGATCAGAATAGGTAGTGCCTACACACGTGGCAAGAAAGTGAAGAGGAATTAAGAAGCCTCTCGATGAGTGTGAAAGAGGAGAGTATAAAAGCTGACTTGAAGCTTAACATAGAAAAAAAAACTAAGATCTTGGCAACTGGTCCTATCACTCCTGGCAAACAGAGGTAGAAGAAATGGAAGCAGTGTCAGATTTTATATTCTTGGGTGCAAAGATCACTGCAGATGGCAACTGCAGCCATGAAATTAAAAGATGCTTGCTCCTTGGAAGGAAAGCTATAGCAAATCTGGACAGCATACTAAAAAGCAAACATCACCTTGCCAACAAAGGTCTGTATAGTTGAAACTATGGTTTTTCCAGTAGCAATGTATAACTGTGAGAGTTGAACAAAAGCTGAGTGCATAGAATTGACACTTTCAAATTATGGTGCTAGAGAAGACTTTTGAGAGTCCCCTGGGCAGTAAGGAGATCAAATCAGTCAGTGCTTAAAGAAATTAATTCAGACTATTTAATGGAAGGTCAAATAGTAAAGATGAAGCTTAAATATTTTGGCCACACAAAAAGAAGATGGAACCCATTGGAAAAGACCCTGATGTTGGGTAAGATTGAAGCAGCAGGAAAAGGGGCTGGCAGAGAACGAGATGGATAGATAGTGTCATGGAAACAACTAATACGAACTTGGACACATTTCAAGAGATAGTGGAGGATCAAAGGGCCTAGTGTGCTATGGTCCATGGGGTCAACTCAACCACCAACACCACCACATATGGCAGAGATTCAGGCTTCCAAACTTGGTCAATGGGCTCCATTGTGGTGAGGAAAGTTTGAAGCTTTGTTAAAATGTTTTGGGTAGAGTAGATGTAGAGTCTGGTAAGTCTAGTAAGTTCCCCTGGGGGAAATGGGGTGGTAGGAAAGGGAAATTCAAACTTAGTTCCTGAGCAAAATGAGGGCTAGGACAGTCACCCTTACCTGCTAAACAATAGCAGCTTAGCTTTGGATTTCGACTTGGTGGCAATAGACAGTAGTGCTGTTTTAGTGATTTGTCAAGAAGAAATAGAATCTCTTCTTGGCCAACTGATAGGCTCCTTTATGGCAGAAACTGTATGGAAACCAAACTTCTGAGGCAAGAAGGCCATTTTGTGGCAGCATTTGGAGATCACAGGGTTTAGAGCTGCAAGGGATCTCAGAGATCATTCTAGGCCATTTTACAGAATAGGAAACTGAGGCCCTGAGAAGTTTAGTGATTTATCCAAAGTCACAGTAGGACTAGATGGAATCCAAGTCCTGTGAATCCAAATTCCATGCTCTTCCCACTAATCCATGCTGCCTCTGGAAAGAAACCTACTGAAACAAAATTAAAAGATCAACTGTTTTTTGTACCTATACCTGGCCCAACCTCAAAAAGCCACTTTGCCCTGGAGTTCCCATGCTTTTGCTTCTGGGATGGAGGTGGGGCCAGGTTATGGACAGAGTGTGTAGATAGTAATCAGTAACTCTGCTTGGAACATGATTCACTGGATTCACTCCTGGAAGTCTTGCTTCCTGGTAGCTTAAAAAGAAAAAAAGAAAAAAGGAAAAAATAAAAGGACTGTCATTCTCTGAGAGGACACGATGATTCATTTGGGCAACTTTCCTGATCTCTTTAGCCAGATTGGAGGAAAGTGAAAGACACTGACTGCCTACGGTCCTAGGCTGTGGTAAGGGAAGTATTTTGTGAACCTTAAGGCTTCTTATCAGAGTGAATAATTATTATTTTTGACAATGGTTACAGGTATCTAATGCAATCAGACCAGAGGTTAAAATCTTCTTCTCTTCAATTTCTATTTGAGCAAAAAAAAAAGAAAGAAACCCAAACCAAAAAACACTAGATCATTTTCAATTATTGTAATAAAGGGAAAGGGAGCTCATCTCTAACCTTTATATGAGCAAGGACTATGGAGAGGTCATGGAAGGGTGTGGTGATTAGAGGAGATTGGAGGGGAGCAGGTGAGTGAATGCCAAGAGAGTTTCAGGACCTAGTGTGCAGTGTTGTTCCAAACTGACATGACCAGATGTTATGGCCATTATTGTTATTATTATTTTTTTTTTTAAGTAAAGAGTATCATGGTTTCCTTTTGAAACTAGAAATAAGGGGATGGAAAAAAAAATGAGCTCTTGTTGCCATGGAAACAGGAGTTGGCTGGAGCCTCTGTAGCAGCAGCTGGAGTGGAGAGAGTGGCCTGGAGCCCAGCCCTGTACCAAAGGAGCCTTCCAGTGGGGAACAAGACAACAACAGGCATCAGCAGGGTGGGGTGGGGAGGAAGAAGGGGGGTGAGGAAGGAGAGAGAGGGGGAGGGGAAATGAGAGATGGAGAGGAAGAGTGGAAGAGAAAGGGAAGGAGGAGGAGAGAGAAGAGAAAAAAGAGGGGAAAAGAGGAAGGGAGGAGGGGGGAGGGAGAGAAAGACAGAGGAGGAGAGAAAAGGGTGGGGGAGGAGAGAGGAGAGAGTCCTGACAATGAGACTTGTATATGGATTCCACAGACATCTGGAATAATACATCACACATAATATGTGCGCATGTATGTGTGTGCACGCACACACACAGAGATGGAGAGACAGAGACAGAGGAAAGAGGAAGAGGAGAGTGAGGAAAGACAGAGGGAGACAGAGAAATAGAGAAATACAGAGAGGTGGAGGTATGTATCACACAAAGGACAAAAATACAAAGAAATAAAGGAAAACAATATGTTAAAGATAGTTGCTTCCTGGGTAGATATTTTGGGGCTAGAGGGAGAAGAGAGGTCAAAGGACAGAAAGGCTGGCACTTCAAAGTTCTCTGGTACCAGTGGGAATGTCCAGAGGGGTGGGGAGTGGCCCTGCAAAGCCTCCTCTCACCTTTTGTCCCTAGCTTGATTCCTCAAACTGAAACAAAGGTGGGTGGAAAGTGCAGCAACCAAAGATCCCCTGGTTCAAGGAAAGCTGGGGGAGGGGGGGAAAGGGGAGCAGGGGAGGGTACAGAGCTAGGTGAGCCACTGTTTTCTGTGCTTGACTTTCTCAGGATCTTGAAGAATATGATCAGCTAGAATATTGGGTACCTGAGAATCAAAGGCCAAGCCAACTTCAAGGCAGGGGTCAGGGAAGTTAGAAATATTCACCATTTGAGGTGCTGTTAGAAATGTCCCAACTGCCATCTACGGAAAGGTCTATGGTGCTTTGATGAGGCCTAAAGGGAAAGCCAGACCTTGGGTAAAATTGTGAAACAGGCTTGTCTTGTCTCTGGTATCCCTCTCCCTGCTTCCTTTCAGCCATTCTCTCATGCCCCGTCCCTGGGCTACACCAGAAGACAATTAACTCTCCTTGGTTCCATGAAAATGTTGAACTTCAAGGCTTAGCCAAGGGGTGGAGAACCTCAAGGCTGCATACAACCCTCTATGTCCTCAAGTGTGGCCCTTTGACTGGATTGGGACCACTCTTGAGCACCTACAGGGTCACATGTGACCTCAAGGCCACAGGTTCTCCACTCCTGGTTGCCCAAAAGTCATTTCCTCCATGAAGACTTCCATGATCTCCCAGAAGGTGCTCCTTCCTCAAATTTTTCATGGAATGTTTTGTCATGATCTCAGTCATCATTAAAAGCCTTTCATAGTCAGACTCTAAAACTTTCTTTCCAGATTTCATTTATTCCCTTTCACACATTACATCCAAGCCAGAAGGTCCTGTTTGTTGTTCTTCACACATGAAATTCAATCTTCTTCCTCTATACTTTTGAACAGATTTCCCCCCTTGTCTGGAATACACTCCTGGAACTGAGTTGTTCTCATTAACTCCCCTTCTCACCTGCACCTTTTGGAATACCTAATTTTCTTCAAAGCTCAGTTCAAATGTCATCTCCTAAATGAAGTCTTTTTTGATTCCCCTCTCCTGCAGCTGATGTTTCCCCCACCCCCAAATCACCTTATATTTATTTTGTCTATGTTTTTTCTTTTTCTTTAATTTGTGTTTTTGTTTCCCCAGCGCCTAGCATAGTGCTTGTCAAAGTATTTATATGCTTAATATTGGGTGACTAATTGCTTTTTGGCCCTGTTGTACTCTGCCTTGTACTTATTCATAGCCCACTCCTCTTAACAGATCTTACGTGTGCCAAGGGAAAGAAACCTTGTAGTTTGTCCTTTGTATCCCAATACTAGACATCAGGTTACTTTAGGATAGGGATAGGTATTAGACCTGTGATTTCTTGAGTACAAGAAACTCCCAGATGAGGAACTTTTTCTATAAGTTGATGGTCAGCAACTTTGCAATTTAGAGTCTTAGAAAGTTGACTAGAACAGAGGTGTCAAATACAAGGCCTGCAGGATAATCCCAAGTGTGATAAACTCATATTAAAATGTAATTGCGAAATATTTAACAAAATGAATGGAAATACAATAAAACACAGAGAATGCTAACATGTGGTTTTTCAAATTAGTATGTGGTCACAGCCACTGTTTCATTTTGAAAGTTTGATGTCACTGGCCTAGGCTATTGAAATAATAACTGAAGAAATAAAATAAATAAATGGCCAAACAAACATATAAATGGTTGGATAAAATAAATAAGTGGATGCTGTAATAACTTGTTGAAGGCCATATAGGCAATCTGTGTCAGAAGTGGGTCTTGAACCCAAAGTCTTCCTGACTTGAAGCCTACCTCTTGATCCATTACGCCATGCCATATTGTGTTGTATTTATGGTTGGTCAATTATATTTAGAATCACAGACTCTTAGAGTTGGAAGGAGCCTAATAAGGCATCTAGTCCAATCCCCTCATTTTGTAAATGAGGAAACTGAGGAACTATGAGGACTATTCAGTGCTTTTCCTCTCTATGGATACAATTTAGATATCTATTCAAGTCATTTTAAATTTAAAAAAGAATACACTTATTATCTCAAGATATTTCAAATGTTGGAGTACGGGAGGTGCGATAGATAGAGTGCCAGGCCTGAAACCAGGAAAATTCCTCTTCCTGAGTTCAAATCTGTCCTCAGACACTTCCTTGCTATGTGACCCTGGGCAAGTCACTTAACCCTGTTTGCCTCAGTTTCATCTGTAAAATTAAATGACAAACCAGTCTAGTGTCTTTGCCAAGAAAACCTCAAATGGATGATGAAGATTCAGACGTGACTGAAATGACTGAATAACAATTTAAAAAGTAATGGAGGGCTGTTAGGTGGTGTAGTGAATAGAGCACTGGCCCTGGATTCAGGAGGACCTGAGTTCAAATGTGGTTTCAGCCACTTAACACTTACTAGTTGTGTGACCTTGGGCAAGTCACTTAACCCAAATTGCCCTACCTTCCCCCTCCAAAAAGCAAAAAAAAAAAAGTAATAGAGTCTTTCTTTAATAGCTACTGATTTTGCTTTTCTTTTCTTTTTTTTTAAAAATAATCTCATTATAATCGCTACCTCTTGTTTTTAGATCACCTTCGTTTCTGAATATCTCCCTCCTTGCTTCCCTATCCAGTGAGCCAATCCCTCCCTCCCCCATTTTTCAGAGGGGTGAAATCTTTGAGTTTTTAAAAATAAAATTAATTTAAATTAAACCAAATGCTAAATACCAAAAAAAATGGAGAACATTTTCGTATACAAAGTAAAACATAAAAACAAGGTTAAATGTGCCATTGTGATTTTCTATTGTATATAGCTCATTTAAAAATGTATATATATATATGTATAAAATAAATTTAACCTATTATTTTGAAGCTGTCTTAATTGTCTGTATTTCCCTTTGGATTTCTTTCTGTTCCCTTCTGCGAATTTTAAGAAATGGTTCAATTACCTTCTCTTATTGCTTTTTTTTTTTCTGGCAATAGTAATTCTAGTTCCTTCCTTCCCCAACTATAAACTTTCCCCTCCCCCAAAAAATGTAAAAGGAAAAATACACTCCTTGTAACAAATAAGTACAGTCAAGTATAACATAGCCACACATTTGTCACGTCCAAAAATGTGTTTCATTCTACACCTTGGTTCTTTTACCCTTCTGTCAGGAAGGTAGACAGTATGCATCCTTGTTAGGGTTCTACAGTCGTGGTTGGTCACTGTATTGATCAGGTAGGTCTTTCTAAGCTGTGCTGTTTTAAAATGTTATTTCTGTATAAATGGTTCTTCTGGTTCTGATCCTTTTACTCTTGGAATAGTTCATATATCTGCTCAGCTTTCTCTGAAACCCATTCATTTTATAATTTCTTATAGCTCAATAATATTCAATTACATTCATATTCCATAATTTATTTAGCCATTTTTAAATTAATAGGTACTCCCTTTGTTTCCAGTTCTTTGTGACAACAAAAAGATTTGGCTGTTTTAGTACACCTGGGCACGTATGTGATAGAGTGAATGGAGTGCTGGACTTGGAATCAGGAAGAACTGAGTTCAAATGTTGTCTCAGACACTAGTTGTGTGAATGTGGGCAAGTCGCTTGGTCTGCCTCAGTTTCCTCAACTATAAAATGAAGATAATAATATCATCTACCTTCCAGGGTTGTTGTAAGGACTAAAAATGAGATAAAAATGTGAGGACTAAAAAAAGAGATAATCTTTCTTTCTTTTTTTTTTTTTTTGCTTTTTGGAGGGCAATTGGGGTTAAGTGACTTGCCCAAGGTCACACAGCTAGTTTTTGTGTTAAATGCCTCAGGTTGGATTTGAACTCAGGTCCTCCTGACTCCAGGGCTGGTGCTCTATTCACTGCACCACCCAGCTGCCCCAAGATGATCTTTTAAAAACACTTTGCAAATATTCAAGCACTGCATAAATGTTAGTTATTAATAACATTGTACATAGGAGTATTTTTCCTCTTTTTTTTGCCCTATTTGGGTTACAGGCCTAGTAGTGGTATCACTGGGTGACAGGGTACATACAGTTTAATGACTTGGAGAAGAGCTCTAAATCACTTTCCACAATGGCTAGACTAATTCTCAGCACCACCAAGAGTGCCGCCTTGTACTTATTTCCACATAGCCTCTTTAACACCTGTCATTTTCCATTTTTTATCTTCTTTGTCAGTCATGTAGGAGATGAATCCCAAAGTTGTTTTAATTTATATTTCTCTAATTAATAGTGATTTATAGCATTCTTTCATGTGCTCCTTGTGGTGTTGGTTTTCTTCCTTTGAGAATTGCTAGGTCATATCTTTTGACCATTTACCTATTCTGGAAGGGTTGTTATTTTTATACAGCATGTTCCAATAGTATTAGTAAAGTTTTAAACCAGGGGTGGGGAACCTGCAGTCTCGAGGCCACATGTGGCCCTTTGGTCCTCAACTGCAGCTCTTTGACTGAATCCAAACTTCACAGAACAAATTCCCTTCCTAAAAAGATTAGTCCTATAAAACTTGGACTTGGTCAAAGAGCTGCATGTGGCCTTAAGGCCACAGGTTGCCCACTCCTGTCAGCTTAAAACTGCACTCAATCTTTTGAGACACATTATATACTTGAATCAGTTCCTTATATATTTTAGATCTCAAACCTTTGTCTGCAAGGATTTTCCTTCCCAGTAAAATATTTCCTTTCTAATTTTAATTGCATTAACTTTTTGCAAAAACAACAACAAAAAGCAAACCTCCCCTCCCCCACCTTTGAGACTTGATACATCAGAAACTATTAATTTTATTTTTCATGATCCTCTCTATCCTTTGCCTGGTCATGAATTTTTTCCTTATCCATATTAAGAAAAGTATTTTCTTCCTTGCTTGTATTTGTTCGTGATGTGACCTTTTATATTGAGGTCATGTATCACTTTGGAACTTGTTGTGGTAGATGGTATGGAATCTTGCTCTAAACTTAATTTCTGCTAGACTGCTTTCTAATTTTCCCAGCCGTTCTTGTAAAATAGCAAGTTCTTACCTCAGTAGTTGAGAGTCTTTGTATTTATCGAATACTATGGTACTATGTGTGCTTCTGTATGTTATGTACCTAATTTGTTCCACTGATTAACTTTTCTATTTTTTAGCTAGTACAAAATGGTTTCCATGATTACTGTGTTGTAGTATAGTTTGAAATCTCGTACTGTTAGACCTCCTGCTTTCCTACTTTTTTCCATCATTTCCCTTGAGAACCTTGACCTTTTGTTCCTCCAGATGGATTTTGTTATATTTTCTAGCTCTCTAAAGTAATCTTTTGGTAGTTTGATTGGTATGTGAGATTAAAAAAGAAAGAGAAAAAATGCATTTGAGAAAACCAATCAAAACATAGGTTATGTCTAACAATACATGTAATACACCATACCCCCTGTTGCTCACCTATGCAAAGAGGAGAGGGAGATTTGACAATTCCTTTTAAGGCAAGAGTATCTTTCTAAGGAAAGCAGAGGGGAAGACAGAAGATCACGCTACATGTGACTCTGCAATCCCCAGGCCTAACTTTGGATCTCCCCCCTCCCCCAGCAGGAAGAAGCAGCCCTGGTGTGCAGCGAAGCAGCCATTCTAGGACTGTGCACCTGGTTTTGGCCTACAGTCATTAGGCGAATGGGGAAGTTCCCTTCCACTCTTCCTCTCCCCACTACAACCCTTAAAACAAGTGATGAAGCCCATAGGCATATGCACTGCTGTTTGCCCATCCGTCTCAGCCTTTCCAGAAAACTTCCTCTCTTCCTCCCACAACTTTCCTCCCTAGCCTGAAGTTGGGAGAGATGATAACTCTGACTTTTAAAAAACCAAATGTAAATTAAAATTAAATGAATTAAATAATAATTAAAGAAAAGTCAGATAAATAAAATAGAATTAAATAAATTAAAAACTAAAATGTAAAATTGAAAAACCAAATGCAAATTTAAAACCAAAATGTAAATTTCTAAAAAGAAAATCCAAAAGCAATCCATGGTGAACATGAATAGGATGCGACAAAGATCTGGGTCAGACTTATGGTAGGGAGAAAACAAAACTTTATGTCTAAGTCTGCCCTTGATACTATGATGAATGGAGAAAAGGAAACAGCAAAACTTGCAATAGCTTTGGGGGCCTTTAAGTGTATGAGTTTATTTGAGACTCATAAGCACCCAGTGACGGAGCTACCAGAAGCATTAATATCTCTACTTTTTTAGGTTGTTGTTTTCTTTTGTAAATAGTATTTTGTTTTTTCCAATTACATGTAAAGATAGTTTTCAACATTCATTTTTATAAGATTTTGAGTTCCAAATTTATCCCTCTACTCCAAGATGGCAAGCAATATGATATAGGTTATCCATGTGCAAGCATATTAAACATATTTCTACATTAGTCATGTTGTCATATATAGAAGAATCAGAACAAAAGAGGAAAACCATGAGAAAGAAGAAACAAAGACCAAATGAAAACAGCATGCTTTGATTTGCTTTCAGACTCCACGATTCTTTCTCTGGATGTGGATAGCATTTTCCATCATGAGTCTTTTGGAGTTATCTTGGAATATTTCCACTTTCAAAACCAGGAAACTGACACCTAGGGAGCTTGACCACTTGCCTGTGGTCACACTGCTAGTAAGTGCCAATGGCGGGATATATGCTTTCAGGTTGTCAAAGCACTTTATATATATTATTTCATTCAATACTCACAGCAACTTTTTAAATGGGGCATTTATTATTCCTGTGCTACTGATGAAGAAATAGACTTAGAGAGTTTAAGTGACTTGCCCAGGGTCACACAGCTAGAAAGAGATTCCCTGTGATTTTATTGTTATAGAGTAAGAGTAAGTGGAATAAACTCCCATTAACAATGTTGTTCAGCAACTTGATAGTTTTAGAGAATTGTCTGGGACACTGTGGAACTAAATGACTTGCCCAAAGTCACACAGCCAGATTATGTGTATGGTGGGGTGGGGGGAAGACTTGAACCCAGTTCTTTTTGACTCCTAAGGCAACTCTTTATTTACAATGCCATACTTCCTGATAAATAATCAACGAGGGTGAAATTTCTGGTATTGTGGCATCTGAGCAGAGGTGACACTTTGGAGAGAGAGCCTTCTTTACTCTCCTCAAATGACTGTTTCACCTAGGTTTACTCTGATTAGGGTCACAGCTTCCAGATATATCAGGGATGATTTTCTGGACTAGGATATTTACTATGGAGCTGAACAAAGATGTTCTGGTTCTTTATGGAGGGATGCCATGTCCATGGTGGGATGATGGAGTGAAGTCCTGACTGGCTTCCAGTGATTAGGACTAGATGATTGACCATTGAGTGTGATAAGAATGGACTCTTGCTGGGAGGAGCTGCCCTCTTTGTGGTCTACAAGAACTTTAGAAATAACTTAGTCTTGGGTGGCTAGGAGGTGCAGTGAATAGAGCACCAGCCCTGGAGTCAGGAGGACCTGAGTTCAAATCCAGCCTCAGATAGTAAACATAAAAACTAGCTGTGTGACCTTGGGCAAGTCACTTAACCCCAATTGCCCTACCTTTCCCCCTCCAAAAAAAAAAGTGAAATAACTGTCTCTTTTGGGGCCCTCCCTTTCTGGGGTGATTTTTCAGAACTTTCTTTCCCTTGGACTTCCATCTGGAGGAGAGGGTTTTCTATCCCTCTGTCTACACATCAGTGGCAATGCTTTCATGGCAGCAGGAACTTGTACTTACCCAGATGGATCTGATATGGGACCTCAAGTCCCTGGCTACGTTCCTTTCTCTTTATATGACCTCCCCTGAACACAGGTCACCAGCCAGAGATCCTGAGATATGAATGTTTCCAGTCTTGGCAGTTTACCTTGTGAATCTGAGAGTTCCTGAATCCTGTTCCAGCTATCCAGTGGGAGGAGATTTCTTTAACAACACCCTTTACAAAAGAGATGAACATCACCTGGGTCATTCCATAATTGAAGGACTAAAGAAAGCCATGTGCTAGCTGGCCAGGAGGTATGGACTTTATCAGCTTTATAAGATAGTGCAAGTGCTAGATGAATGTGAAAGATCTGTTTAGCAGGCCAACAAAAGGCTTTTAACTTTTGGGAGGAGTAAAATGAATGTAATAAGCAATTTGAGCTATTTTATGTTTTCTGAGTTTGTTAAGGTGAGACTCTTTCTTTTGCATATTATGCCTCTACTGAGATGCAGGAAATAAACAGCTCTATTATTCATTATGCCCTAGTAATACCTTGACTACCTTTTCTGGAAGAGATTCTGTTACCCTTATTTTGGAGGAACTCTCAGTATGAGCCATAACTAAGTATTAGAGATCCCTGGAGTCATTGAGGGGTGGGGGTGGGGGAGAGAGAGAGACAGAGAGACAGAGAGAGACAGAGAGAGACAGAGACAGAGAGAGACAGAGAGTCAGAGAGAGAGAGAAAGAGAGAGAGAGAGAGAGAGAGAGAGAGAGAGAGAGAGAGAGAGAGAGAGAGAGGTCTGAGGCCCATGGGGACTGAGCACCTCCACCAGAATGGATTCCAGGTCTATGTGAACCTAGCTCCTTTGGGATTCCTTGGCTAGGGAGTAGGGTATACATGTCAGCTACAACCAACATTGAATCTTTACATTTTTATGAACCACACCTAAACTTTTCTTTTTTTAATTAATTAATTAATTTTTAGTTTTCAACATTCCATAAGTTTTAAATTTTTTCCACTTTCCTCCTCTCCCTCCTCCCGCTCCTCCCCAGGATAGAGTGCAATCTGATGTAGGCTCTGCATATGCATTCTTATTAAACATGTTTTTACATTAGTCATGTTGTATAGAAGAATTAGATGAATGGGAGGAACACACCTAAGCTTTAGAGATCCCTGCCAGTTTTGGTATCCATCGTTTACATCAGATATATTTGGGAAAACTTTCTTGTATGCCTTGAGTTCAACAGATGGTTGAGAAGCAGAGTTAATAAGCATCTGTTGGCTCTGGAGAACTTTCTCTGCTTTCCTCTGACAGTTCAGACATTATGAAAGCTAAACTTAAATGACTAGGCAGGGGGAAATTATCATTCTCCTCCTCTCCTCTCCCTGGCAAGAATGAAAGGAAAGTGTAAGGCATGAAATGGAGATTCACTTTTCCTTTGAAGCCTGTCACATAATTCCTGAGCTCCACCAGTTCCATATCCTCCTAAGCTTTTTCCTCGGCTTCATATGCCAACAGATCACCAACATGGGCAGTTGAAGAATGAGTACATTGTCTAATACTAAAAAAAAAAAAAAGCCTCTCAAGGGGCCCGAGGTTTGGAAATCATAGCTCTCTTCCTGCAGGATCTAGGGAAGCCCCTTGAAGTCCTTGGGATCCTGGGATTTCTGTGTATGTTGGGCAGAAGGGCTGAATTTAGAAGCTTTTTTCAAGTGTGGCCTGAACACACTTGGTCCTTAATCGCCATCTAGTGGGAGTGAGGCGAGAATGCCTTAACAACGGCCCCAAGCCGCAGATCCAGTCATCTTGGCTTTCTCAGCACCTCGGAAGGAGGCTGGGCTCTGACCTCACCAGGAGGTGGAAGTGCAGCCAAGGGGCATGCTCATCAGGCCTTGTAGTTGTTTTTTTTTCTCCCCACCAAGTTTTAAGCAATAACAACAGCAAAAAAATTGTAGCGCAAATGCAATCTGGGCGAGGCTTCCCCAGAGGGCCACAGGGTGTATGTGCCTGGGCTTTCTGCACTTTTTAAATAGAGAAGGAGAAAGTAGCAGTGACCTTACTTAGTCCTTGGAAACTGCCCAGGGACATGGCCTCTTGATGATTTCCTGATCATTTTGTAACAGAGTCCTCAAATCTGAATGGGATAGGGCCACTAAATCCTGTCTAAGTAGTGAAGAAGGACGTGTTTAACACTCTGGAGCTGTAGAACTTGAGAGCTGAACAAGACCATGGCATAGAAGCTACCCCCCTCCCCTACCCCATTTTACAGATGTGGAAACTGTAAGAGGATATAATTTGCCCAGGCTTTAAATAACTGGTAAGTGGCAAAGCTGAATAGGAGCCTAAAATTTGTGACTCCAAGTTCTTTTTTCTATCCTTCTGCCCCTCCCTTACTCTATTCTGGTTCCCATTTTTGCAGGATTTTCTTTCAAGATAGCTGTCAGCAAAGGACAAAACTAATCATTTGAGTTCATGGCCATCCCCAGAGGATCCCAGAAGCTGAGGAACTTCACAGGCTTAAAGTTGGAAGAAATATCTTGGGTCAAACAGCTTGACCCCAAACCAAAGAACGAGTCCTGTCTCCATCACCTCCCCTCTTCCCACCCCACAAGCAGCAACCACACAGCCTCCATCTGATTTGTATTCGTTTGGGGCTCTTTGACTCCTGCGCATATGTTTAATATGCATATTGCACATAATGGGCTGGAACTGAAAAGTAATTGAAGAGGTCTGGTGACTATAGGGGAGCATCCTGTCTTATAAGCAGTCCTATAATTGCTGACTTCCAGGGGTCCTTTACCGCAGGAAGGAGGGACCAGAAACATTTACATTCTTTCTTCTACTATTTTACATGTTTATTGAGATAGAATTTGGTTAAAAGAAACAACTAAGGTCTCTCTTGAATGTGTGGGGCAATTCTATGCCTGGAAGGATTATTGCAGACTACACATACATAATAAAAGCAGAATTTGGATTTTGACTTGGCTCTTCTTACAGGTTTTTTTCCTTGCCTTGCATTTTCATGAGAGAATAAAAGGCTTAAGCAGAGGGAGAACTGAGGTGTACAAAATCTATTATCTGCCTATTGTTGTCTGGGTCTGTCTGTCTGTCTATCTATCTATCTATCTATTTATCTATCATTTTATCTCTTTCTAGTTCTATTTCTTATTTACGTATCTTTGTCTCTATTATTTATCTATTATTTTACTATCTAATCTTGTGAGATTTCTTTGGCTGAGGTCCTCTTTTACCTGGAATATATTTAGGGGAATAGGATTCCCAAAAAAGAATTAAGCAGAAGTTACAAGAAATTTTGAATCCTAAATCACATAGTTTTCTTAGAAAAGGACTGTGTTTTAGTCCCAGACACAATAGCCACAGAGAAGGATTAAATGCCAACGAGCTCTACTTAATTGTGCTTCAAAAGATGTAGAATCCTAGAGGTGAAGATTTTCTTTGTAGAGAGAAATTACACATATAGGGAGAAAAAAATAGCAGAAAATTTTCCCCTCATCTGGTACTGAGTGTTTGGAGGGGTCTACCTCTCTAAAAGAGAAGAGGCTTATGTTGTTATTGCTCAGATATGTTCCACTCTTTGTGATCCATTTGGACTTTTCTTGGTAAAGATACTGGAGTCATTTGTCATTTCCTCCTCCACTGATTTTACAGATGAGGAAACCGAGAACAAGAAGGGTTAAGTGATTTGCTCAGGGTTACACAGCTAAGTATGTGTCTGAGCATAGATTTGAACTCAGGAAGATGAGTCTTCCTGACTCCAGGCCTGATGCTCTATTTACTGCACCACCTAGCTGCCCTAAAGTATATGGCTCTAAGTCCAAGTTAAGAGAAAGATGGCTATGGAGAGGAGGTAGCATTCATCTAAGTATTCCAATTGAAGACAGAAGCTGTGATCAGAGAGGAACTCTGTAAATACATGCTCTATAAGCACCCGAAACTGACCACACCCATGACCAGAGCAGGAGGTCCAACCAAAAACTAGAAATCCGTGGAGCATGGTCTAGCAGAGACTACCCACCACATGAACTCGAGGAGATCCCCAGAAGAAACACGTTATCAGAAGATGCCAGTGGCCTTGTATGGATAATTCAGAGACTTGAATTTGCTTCCACATATGTACTCTGGTTACATGTGTTCCATTCATACCTGTTCTGCACACATGCCCTGGTTAAACATGCTCTCTGTGCATGCATACCTCCACACATGTGCTCTGACTATATGTTTTGCTATGTGTGTGATTTCTCACCTATGTTACTTAGAAGTCTACTCACATTAAAAGTGTGTGTTTGTGGGAAAACGTGCAGATTCATGGAGGAAATGTTCTATTGCTACTTTTCTTACTATACAATGTCAACTTTACTTTGGACCAATTACATCTTTTGACTAACTAGTGAAAGTAAATACATTGTTAATGTCTCATGAGCCATGGTTTGTGAGTGGATTTGGACCCATAGAATACCTTGAATGGGGTGAGGGGGAAGTTGTCTAGAGGAGACTAATGTGCAAGAAAGGGTCTTCCTAGGTATTAAAAAAAAATGTCGGAAAAGGGCATCATATAGCCAGGAGATGGAATTGCAAATGGAGGGAAAGGAGGAACTGGAGGGAGGAAAGAGGTGGAGCCAGTAAGGTGATGGAATGAGTAACTTATTTACCAAAGATGTGGAGTTTTACTAATAATTTTAATATGATTTCCATGTTTCTATCTAGTTATCCAGAAGTAGCCTACATGGATTTAAAAATAGAACTTGGAGCAAAATAATCTTGTAAAGAATGATCATTGTCATTCTTCACTCTTAAAACTTCAGTGGTTCCCCTTTGCCTGGAGGATAAAATGCAAACTCTTCAGCCTGACTTTTAAGGCTCATCCTTCTGGCCTTATTTCACACTACTTCCCTTCAAGAATTTTGTTTCAGTCAAGTTAGATTAATAAGTCCTTATCCTGTCTTCTCCCAACTCACTGCCTTAGGCTATCTCCATACCTGTAATTCATCCCTTCCTCATATTTACTTTTTGAAATTTTTCTTTTCTTTCAAGCCCCAGCTCAGATGCCTTACCTTCCATGAACTATTCCTCTATTCTCCCAGTTGAAAATATTCTCATTCTCCTCAGATTTTAATTTTGGACCCCTTTTTTTAGGATCTGAATTCAAATTCCACTTCTGTTACTTACTGCCTGTGTGACCTTGAACAAAATACTTTACTTCTCTGGGTCTCAGTTTTCTCATCTGGGAAATGTGCAATCCATGATGTCTTATCAACTCTCTACTTTGCGGTATATTTACTTAGCTACATGACATACTTCCTTCAACTTCCCTTCCCCTCCTCTACCACTGAGATTGAAGTTGGTATTCATTTTATATCTCCAACATATAGTACAGTGCCTGGCACATAGTAAAATCCTTGTCAAATATTTATCTAAATTGAATCTTACACTTAAAATAGTTTAAATGTATCGAGTGGATGCTAGGTGGTGCAATGGAGAGAGTGTCTGGTCTGGAGTTGGGAAGACTCGTCTTTCTGAGTTCAAAACTGCCCTCAGATACTAGTCGTGTGACTCTGGGCAAGTCACTTAACCCTGTTTGCCTCAGTTTCCTCATCTGGAAAATCAGCTGAAAAAGAAAATGGCAAATCAGTCTAGTATCTTTGCCAAGAAAACTCTAAGTGGAGTCATGAAGAGTTAGACATGACTGAACAACTACATATCTCCCTCTCACTTAGCTTTCCCTTCAGACAAATCTGTCTTTGTTCTGTTTATATTCTCATCTCCTCTTCCCCATCCTTTCTCTGAGCTGATGCTATCCTCAGGGCAGTTTCTGAAAAACTGTGCAATCCATATGCCTGGCAAATACCAACGCCCAGAGGGTGCCAATCCCTGTTAGCAGTGAATTATCCTTCTCCAGGAGAATCTAAAACAAACTGCCCAGCCTAATAACTGATCCCTTACCCCTTGCAGAGGACGGAGGTAGAGAAATGGGGTTAAAGGTCCCGCTGTGTGTCTGGGGTGAGACGCAGCTTCTTAACCAAGTTATAGAAACTAATCAAGCTCCACTGGGGCTTCAGGTTCTGAGGCCAGGTTGGACAGAGGGGAGTTGCTTGTTGGTAATGACTGAGTCTTTTCATTCTCACCAACCATACACCCAGTGCTTCAAACTCTGGATGAATATGAGTCAGGAATTCCTCACAAATGCTCAAGGATTTCCCCGCCCCATCCCAGCTCTCTCTAGGTGATGATATGATTCACACATAGGACTGGAATAGGGATAGGGATTGGACCTATGATTTCATCAGTAGAGGGAATTCCCAGATGAGAAAACTCTCTACCAATGCAAATCAATACTTTCTCTGAAATTTAGGGTCCTAGAGAGTTGCCTACAACATTGGGAGATTAAGTGATTTGCACAGGGTTATATTGCAAATAGAGGCAAGGCTTGAACTCAGGTCTTCCTGTCCCTGAGATTGGCTCTGTACCCATTATTATGCTGTGTTTTACTTGGAGTGTAGTAGGTGCTTGAGAAATATTTGTTGAATTGAATGAAATTGCTTAGATTGAAATATTTGTCGTTTGTTTGCTTCAATTGTGTCCAATTCTTCATGGCCCCATTTGGGGTTTTCTTTGTGAAGATACTGGAGTGCTTTGCCTTTTCCTTCTCCAGCTCATCTTACAGATGAGGAAACCAAGGCAAGCAGGGTTAAATGATTTGCCCAGGGTCACACAGCTACTGTCTGAGACTGGATTTGGACTTGGGAAGATGAGTCTTCTTTGACTTCAGGTCTGGTGCACCAACTAACTAGCTAGTCAAGTAATACTAGGGACCATCAAGTACATAATTGTCCATACAGAAAGTCCCTTCTGCTTTTCAGCTATACCAGCCAAAGAAGTTGATTCTCATCATTACTTTGTAATTTTTAAACTCATTAAAAACCAGAAAAGTAGATCAAAGAAACAGGCTAGATAAATAAAACCTAGAGGCAGGTATGTAAGTGGTCTAGTGCTTCATAAACTGAAGAACAAAAATTGCTCAAGGAGATGTCTTTATTCACAAGAACTGTTGAGATTCCCATGACCTTATGTAGAATCATTGAATTACAGAATTTCAAGTTGGAAGGGGCATTTGTTCTCATCCTCAGTGGATGTTTTATCTGACCTATACTTGGAAGAGAATCCCCACTATGATGTACCTATCATCTAGCCTTTCCTTGAAGACCACTAGTTGGGACTTATTCACACTCTCCTGAGCTAGCCCATTATACTTTTGGACAGCTCTAATAGTTAGCTTTTCTTCACATCAAGCTTAAATTTATCTCTGCTACTTTCACCCATTGTTTATAATTCTTTCCTATAGAGACCAACAGAATGAGTTTAATCTTTTTTCCATATGAGAACCTTTCAAGAACTTGAAGGTAACCATGCATCTATCCCCTGAATCTTCTGTTCTCCAGACTCATCTCCATCCCGATTTCTTTCTTTCTTTCTTTCTTTCTTTCTTTCTTTCTTTCTTTCTTTCTTTCTTTCTTTCTTTCTTCCTTCCTTCCTTCCTTTCTTTCTTTCTTCCTTCCTTTCTTTTGCTTTTTGGAGGGGGAAAGGCAGGGCAATTGGGGTTAAGTGACTTGCTCAAGGTCCCACTGCTAGTAAGTGATAAGTGTCTGAGGCTGCATTTGAACTCAGGTCCACCTGACTCCAGGGACAGTGCTCTGTTCATTGCGCCACCCAGCCACTCCCCATCCCTATTTCTTGATCTTCATGTAGCATGATCCCTAGTCCTTTCATTACCTTTCTCTCCATACTCTCTAGCCAATCTCTCTCTCTCTCTCTCTCTCTCTCTCTCTCTCTCTCTCTCTCTCTCTCTCTTTCTCTCCATATACCTGTATCTATCTTTATTTAGACCTTTGATTTCTTTGATATTGGGAACTCCCAATAAGGAAATTCTCTTTACTCAGCAGATCAGTAACTGTTCTATAATTTTAAGTTTTAGAGAGCTGCCGCTTTCTCAATATCCTTACTAAAACACAATGCCTGGAACTGAATACAGTATCCCAGATGTGGTCTGACAAGGAGAGAGCGCAATGGAACTATATTGTCTCTGTGATTTTTTAAAAAAATTGGACAGGAGTTGCTAGTAAAGCTGTAAAGTAGATTGACGGAAAAAGGTTTAGCTAGACAAGCAATCTTATATCATGGACCATATATAATAAATTCCAAAAGAATAATCTAAACATATGAAGTCACACCATAAAAGCATTAGAGAAAGAAAAGTTATATCCTTTATAACTGTAGCTAAGAGAGGACTTCATATCCAGGCATATGATAGGAAACCAATAAGAGATAAGGTTGATAATTTTATTGTGCAAGATTTAAAAAAGCTTTTTTATGAACACTTTCAATGGAGCTAGAATAAGAAGGAAAGATTTAGATTGGGAACACATCTTTATATCTTATGTCTCTGATAAAAGTCTGACTTGCAAACTCTAGGGGATTGACAAAAATATATAAGACTAAGATCCATGCTGCAATAGATAAGTAGTCAAAAGATATGAATACTATTCTGAGATATTACTTCATGCCCACCAAATTGACCAAGATGGAAAAAGTTCACATTGGAAGAACTGGGGAGTATAAGATAAAGAACATGAAGAAACAGAATGGTATAATGGATAGGGTGCTGGATCTGGTGTCAGAAGATCTGGGTTTAAAAAATCTCACCTCCAACATTTACTAACTGCATGACTAAGCCATTTAAACCCTCTGGACCTCAGTCTCTTCATCTTTAAAATGGGGAAAATAATATATATGCTCTCACAAGTGAAGTTTAAATGAAATAACATATGTAAAGTACTTAAATCTAGTTTTTATTTAAAAATTTGATGTGCCTCTAAAAGGCAGGATTACAAGACTTAGAAACAGGAAGAGTTGGAAAGGAAATACTCATCTAGTCCAATTCCTGCATTCTATCAATAATGTAATTGAGGCCCAGAAAAGTTCTGTGACTTACCCAAGTTTACTCAGGTAATAAGTAGAACAACTGGGATTTGAACTCAGGTCTTCTGATTCCAAATCCAGTACTCTTTACATTGATCATGCTATTTGTTGTTATCGTTGTTATTGTTCAGTCACGTCCTACTCTTCATTGACTCCATTTGGGATTTTCTTGGCAAAGATACTGGGCTAGTTTGCTATTTCCTTCTCCAGCTCATTTTACAGATGAGGAACTGAGGCAAACAGGGTTAAGTGACTTGCCCAGGGTCACACAGCTAGTTAGTGTCTGGGGCCAGATTTGAACTCAGGAAGATGAATCACCTAGTTACCCTTATTATGCTATTTACTTTCAGGAGATAGATCAGGAAGTTGGATCTCCATTAGAGATGCAATGAAAAAAGAAACGGAATAACTGAGAGAATCAGGATCAAAATTATGTATATAATATAATTAATTCCTCACCTTTGTCTTAAAAATTTGAGAAAATTTTGAGAACCAATGGGCTCTCTCTGCATAAGACCAAATAGAGGCTTTTATATAAGAACATTTCATATTCAAAATCTCTTTTTTTACTTTATCAATTAGGGTCACAAACTGAGGTATTCACAGTGCTTGATCCAATAGATCCTCTTCAGGATAGTCTCCTTCCCCAATCTGATGACTTAGAATTTGGGTAAGGTGGTTCGAGTCATGTCTTAGAACATGACATTAATCAGCAGTTTACCCCATAGCTTCTAACACAGCCTCTGAGTGGGGCTTGAATTCAGCCTTAAACTTAGGTTTCCTTACGACCTTTGTCAGTTTGTAATCATCAGAACTGGGTAGCTGGGTGGCACACTGGGTAGAGTGCCTATGCCTGAAATCAGAAAGATTCATCTCTCTGAGTTCAAATCTGGCCTCAGACACTCACTAGCTGTGTGACCTTGGGCAAATCACTTAACCCAGTTTGCCTCAATTTCCTCATCTGTAAAATGAACTGGAGAAGGAAATGGCAAAGCACCAGTATCTTTGCCAAGAAAACCCCAAATGGGGTTATGAAGAGTTAGAAATGATGGAAGAATGACCAAACAACAAATCATCAACACTTATATGATAGGGAACATTCATCCTTGTAATTCCAGCTATATAACTTTCAATTTTTTTTTTGTTTCTAACAATTTTGGGCAATGTAGGTCTTATGTTGGGTTTTAATAATTTTCTTTTTCTCAGAGGCATGCAGTGTCATTTAGCAATTTCTTTCTTTTTAGTGCTTAGTTACTGTTGAATGAATATGTGAATTTTATTATGAGTTTTGTTTTTTATGACTTTTAGAAATGATTCACTGATTTTCTCATAGCAATAAATACACTAAACTCTTGGCATGGATTGTTTAGGAAGTTTAAAAAAGACATACTTTTAAGATCTTACTTTTAGTGTTCAATGTATAAGTGGGTTATATCAAGTCATTTTATTAATGCTTTTTGATATGCTATTACTGAATTAATAATTTTTAAAGTTCCTACCTGTGATATTAGTTGAGATGCCATGAACTCTAAGACACATACACACAGACATACAGACACACACATACAGACACACACACACACACACACACACACACACACACACACACCCCACCCCTAAGGTTTTTAAATAAAAAGATCACCAACTTTTTTTCATCTTTAAAAAGCTGTGGGGTGCCTCAAAATGTCTCAAAGTGTCTCTTCTGATAAAGTTATGTTCTAGATCTTAGAATGTGAATGAAATTTGTAGATATGGAGTTAAATAATTATTTAAATGAGACAAATGTGCCCCTCCATTATCCTTGACATTTTTTCATATGGCTATAAGTTCTGATGTTTTTCTTTTTGCTCAAGGATTTTTAATATTATTTTGTTATCTTCATAAAAGGGAATTAAGAAGGAACTTGCTTGAATGAACTTTAGGTTGCACAATAGATAAGAGTTCAGGACTGTAATCAGGAAGGCCTGAGTTCAAATTGGATCTCAGCTGTGTGATCCTAGGAAAGTCATTTAGTCTCAGTTTGCCTCAGTTTCCTCATCTGTAAAATGGGGATAATAATAACTACCTACCATGGTTGTTGTAAGGATCAAATAAGATAATAATTGTAAAGCATTTAGCACAGTTTCTGGCACTATATAAATGTTAGCAATCATTATCATCATCACCATCACCATCACCATCATCACCATCACCATCACCATCACCATCACCATCACCATCACCATCACCATCACCATCACCATCACCATCACCTATGGTCCTGAGATAGAAAAGATAATTAAAATACTTGGCAAATCTTTTATATCTCACATGGCCTATGGGAGAAAAGGGAATTGGCTAGATTGTGTTTTAGACACAAAGCTTCCTTGGATAGCGTACTGAACTTGGAGTCAAGAAGACCAATATTCAAATACTACCTCAGGGAGGAGAGGGGAGGAAGAATAATACTACACAATAATCAAATAATAGGTTGTTGGTAAACGTTATGGCTTTTCACCAGGAACTATCTTTCTTTGTGTAAAAATACATCATGCCTGGTGTAAAAACAACAAACAAAAGCAAATTGTCTCATTTCAAATCAGCAGAAAGTTTTCAATATAAATCTAGTAAACCAGGATAAATCCTAGTAAGCTAGGATACTTACTAGCTATGTATGTGTATATGTAGCTTAACTGCATTTGGATCTCAGTTTCCTCATTTATAAAATGGGAATTAGATTAGCACCTACCTTTCAGGGTAGTAGTGAAGATAAAATGCAATCTTGTTGTAAAGCGCTTTGTAAACCTTAAAGCACTATATGAATGCTATTATCTTTATCTTGAAGAGATAGGAGGTACACTGAAGAAGGTGATTATGGAGAGTGAGAGTAAAGCAAGTTAGATAGATCTTTGGAAGCACTCATCAGTGAGCTTAGGCCTGAATTCCCACTATTAGAAGCTTCACCCCTTCAGAAGAACAGTTTGATTCTTGGGAGTGGTAGTACTTTAAACTTAAATTGGTTATTGATAAGGTATAAATGACAGCTTTTCTCCTTCTTGACACTTTGTCTTCTTGTCTCTTAAATGTTTTAGGTATCTGATCTTCTAGATTAAGCTTTGAGACTGTGTCTTTTCCATCTTCATGACCCTTGCATCCTTTAACACAAGACTTCATCCCTAGTAGGTAGTTAGTGTTTCTTGAAGGGGAGGAACATTACGTGCTCAGGTTGAGGTAGTTCCCCTGAAGGGAAAGAGACAAGGAAGGGAAGCTAGGATATGAAAGACACTTTGCTTCCTTTGCAATTTTGTGTAGAAATGATTTTAGGACTAAAAGTTGTTGAAAAGTTGGAAGGAGAGAATACTGGGGATGGTGATGTGTCTAAGCAGAGAGGTACCTCTTCTGGTATGAGAAATCTCTGCCCAGTTTAGGTCATCTCTAGAGACCACTGTGTCTGATGTTCATATACTCAGGGCCTGGGTTGGACTAGGTTTCTTTAGAGTGGGGTTCTTAATTTTAATTTCTGTGAAGTTAAAAAAAATTAGATAACTATATTTAAATATAATGGAAATACTTTGTAATCCTATCTATGGATAACAAAGGATATCAATTATGTTGAAATGCAGTTATCTAAATAGTTTTTTAAAAATATGTTTTGTATTTTATGGGGACAGCTAGGTGATGCAATGGATAAGTGCTAGGCCTAGAGTCAGGAGGACCTGAGTTCAAATATATTGCTAAGTGACTCTGGGCAAGTTGCCTAATCCTGTTTGCCTCAGTTTCCTCATCTGTAAAATGAGCTGGAGAAGGAAATGGCAAACCATTCCAGAATACTTGCCAAGAAAACCCCAAATGGGGTCATGAAGAGTAGGACATGAATGAAAAACAAACTGAACAAGAAATGTATTTTATTTTATGCATTTAAAAACATTCTGAGGAGAGGTCCATAGGCTTCAACAGAGTCTTGGAAAAAGGTTAAGAACCTTTACTTTATGGCAATTGGTAGCTCAGAGTCCATTGTCATCTGGGTCAACAGCTCCATGTTGATATTGGGCCAGAGGGAGGTAGGAATTGGTTGCTCAGCAACAGGGTCTCCTCAGTAAACTTCTGTTGTTTACAGGTAACTAAGTGGGGGGTATGGGTGTGGGTGTGAAGAAGTTAAAAGTTAAACAAGAATAAATTCTCCAGGTGAAATGAACAGGGCTCAGTCTGGCACAAACCCAGTTAATATGACACAACTCTCATGTTGACCTTCCCTAGCCCTGACAGGGGGCCTTTATTATGCATAGCTCAACTTGGCAGCATTTGACTGTGGCCATAGAAACCAAACTAGGCTTTTTCTTCAACAGTACTATCAGGAAGGGTTATTTAACTCTGGTAGGAGGAGGAAAGGAAACTGCAGGTTATTTAGCTACCCAAGCCTTCCTCCTGTCTGAACAGCAGAAGTCCCTTGCTCTTTGTGCCAGCAAGTCGGAGATGGGATGCAATGCAAGCAAAAGCACCAAGGTGGTCGAGATTTCAGGGAAGCAAGGAGAGCAGCCACTGGGAGAAGCCACACATCTGGAAAATGAAGCAAGAACAGCAGAGGCCAAAAACTCCTCTGCAAAGGATGGAACTGCTGCTGAGAGGAAGAGCTGAGAGGTTTTGTATTCCCCCAGTAGACTGAAGTTCAGCCCATATGACTTATTTATGGAGCCACCTTTGGCCAAGGGGACATGAAATCCTTTCCATCTTGATAATCTTGGAATAGAGTTGAGAAAAATTCTCTTTCTTGGGATTTATGCTTCAGATGTTACTTTTGGAAATCTTCCTGGCTGAGGCTGTGTTCTTGGATAGATCCTGTCATCCCAGATTATGGGATATTGGGGGAAAATGCAGAAAGATAAATTCTTCAAACTTCAAAGTACCCTTCCATTGGCTCTGGATACCAATGAACCACTTATGAATTCTCCTGTCAGAAACTGTGGTCCAATTTGAAGCAAAGCCAGCTCCTGGCTTATGAATGTCAAGCGACTTCAGGCTGCCTACCCCTCCTGTACTCTGTATCATCTGTAAAAGTTATAACTATTCTTTCTTTCTCTCTCAACATATATTTAAGGTTCATGGTTCGTTAGGGAAAAATGCATTGCTCCAATATAGAGGTTTTGAATTCTGCTCTTACCACATTTGGGAAATGTTAACATGAATAATTTAATATTTAATTTGGAGGATTGCTGATGAATTATGAGCATGTTCAGAGCAAAGCTCTGATCCCAAGGGACAAGAAACAAGACTATGATAAGCCAGTGAGAGTAACAATGAACTCTGGTAGGAAGAAGCCTAAAATCTTCCCCTTTTTTGGTTTCCACACAATATCCCTACTTTAATATTCATGTGCCTCATTACATCAAAATTCTGTCAATTTGAACTCTCTAGCATCTGAATTATCTGCATTCAGCCTCCAAAAATATTTCTCTGTTTACTAACATGTCTGTCAGTTTTTTTCCTGTGTGTTTTGTTTTTAACTAGACTAAAAGACATTTAAATTTGAAATCAAATAGACATGTTTGCAAATAAATGTTGACAGAACAAATTTAAATGGCAGGAGATAGGAGTTGTGATTAGAAGCATCTCTGAGGCTGGGACCTGCCACTGTTTTTAGGGACTGGCTTTGCTGAGTGGGGATCTCTTCCTCCCAGTCTGTCACCACCACCAGGGGTATCTTCACAGAACCAAGGGATACCCTGATTTTGTCTCAGGTTGTGGGAGAAGATCTAGGGATTTGTGGGACATGTAGTCAAATTATGTGTGTGTGTGTGGGGGGGGGGGGAACATGAGCAAACAAGTCCCTAAACCCAGGTGGATTATGGGGAAAAGACAGGATTTTGAAGAAGGATAATTCTGAGTATAGCAAAAACTGACTTTTTTTCCTTTGTTGTTGGAGCTGACAGAGCCTAGAACCAAAAGAACCTGGTCTAATCTTCCACCCTAGATTGGAATATTTTTTTTTCTGTATCCCTGACAAGTGCTCCCCTATTTGACACTTCCCAGCACCAGGAACTCTAACACAACTGGAGCTTCTTCAGTTCTGGCTCCTTTGGATCCAGCAAGTACCTCCTAAATCCAGAGGCACCAAAGGTAATACGTCACACCTGAAGTTAGGGAAGTGTGGGTGCCTTTGAGTCATCTTTTTTTTTCCCTTTCAGTACAAACTTAGACACCAAAGGAGAGATACTTCCTTCAGAGTTATTTTAACTTTAGGAAGAAAACCCCTCCTGGGATCAGATAGTAGATTTTAAAAATCTTTGTCTCACATCCCATAGTATCAAGACTTTGGGGGTAGAGGTGAGGCTTGGGGAGGTGATGTTTTTAGGCCATCTTTGTAGAGTTAGCCTAGTGTGGTGGAATGATCTGGAGCCAGAGGACCTGGGCTGGATTCCTAGCTCTACTTTGCCCCAGGCAACTCATTTCATTTCTCTGGGCTTCATTTTCCAGATCTACAAAATAGTTAGATTGGATAACCTCTAGGGTGCCTTCCAGTTCTGAGTTTTAAATGCCCCAACCACAAATATCTCTTGGCTCCAGTGAACCTGCAATTTATTTCTCACTCGTCATTCATGCTCCTTATCTTAACAGGATTGCCATGGTATTTCTATGAGGTCTTATGATCATAATAGCTCACTGGGCTTGTTTCACAAGTCTAAGAACCAGAGGAGGGGTTGGTCTCTTGTTAGAAGACATATAGAATATGGTCTGTTAGATGACATGTATATACATATATATATATATATATATATATATATAATTTCTATGACTTGGCCCATATTAAGTAGTCCATGGTAGCATGTAACCTAGTCAGTTCCATGATACTGTTACATGTTTCATTGTGGGTTATGTCACCTGGTAAGTAAAATGGTCAGTTGTTACCACCATGTAACATGTTATATGGCATAGTACATCCTTGGTTAGATACCTTATCTGAGAGTCTACATTCCTGGCCTACAATGTATCTCAAAGCCTGGGTTCAAACTGTAGCTTTATAACTATGACCTTGGGCAAATCTCAAATCTCTTCCCTTCCCTTCAATGACAGATTACACATGTGCCTTCCTTCTCTAGACCTGTTTCCTCATTTGTCAAATAAGGGATTTGAATTAGAGATGATCTCTGAAGTGACTTCTAGCTCTGAATCCTATGGATCTAGGAGTCCTACAGGTCAAACATAACCCAACTGAGTCTATCTGAGATTTTTAGAAAAACATTTAAAAAAAAATCTAGGTAGCTCACTCATACAAACCAGTCGAGCCTAACCAATTACCTGTTGCTACCATTGAACGATTGCCCCAGGTGTCAGGCTAGCCAGCTTGGATCAATTAGCAATTATAAAAAATTCATGGACCCCTCAGCACCCACATGAATATGGATTTCTGATCATGTGCTTCATGATGGAAAGAACTTATACATGTCTGCTTGATAGGGATGAATCAGTGATAGGGATGAATCAAAATGTAATCCAGATTTACCTCTTCTTTATAATTGAGGCTTTGATTCTCAGTCTGAGTGGGGTGAGCTGGGTTGTGATACTGACAAGGCTGGGGTGGTTGGAACGTGTGTGGATGTGGATGTGTGTGTTTAAGGAATTGTTTACCTAAAGATTACATTGAAAACGCTTTATTTTTGGACTGAAAATGAAAAGAATACAATAGGGAAAGGTTCTTAAGGGAGATGATTCTGAAAGATAAGCTGTGTATGTGGGAGAGGAGGGGAAAAGATGAGGTGTACAATATTCTCGATGTTGGATAGTTTAGAAAACAACCAGATTGGGAGAAAAATAAAATCCTATTTAAAGCAAAAAAAAAACAAAACCCAAATTATAGGTAGTTACAAAAAAATTGATGGGCTGTTATGGAAAAGAGAACAAAGAAGTTCTTAGCCTCAAAGGGTAGAAGGAGGGACAGTTTTAATTTCTGTTGATACAAAAATTTCCCACATCAAGGAAATCACAAATCCATAATTCAATCAAACCTTTTGTGTGTCATTTTTCCATGTCAAGGTTGGAAGGATTCTTTTTTATTCTTCTCTCACCTCCACTGAAATTATTCTAAAAGGGACCTCAGAGGAAACCTAGTCTCGCCTTCTCATATCACAGAAGAGGAAACCAAAGTTTGTTGATGCCAAGTGACTTGTCCAAGGTCACACAAGTAATAAGGAACAGTCAAAATTGAAAGTTAGGGCATGTGCCTGCAAATACAGTGCTCTTTCAATGATAACATATTACCTGCCCATGAGGCTTTGAGTTACATCAGAAATATCGCTACCATTTACCTTTGATGGAGGGTGTGGTAGGTCATTTAATGAACATTATTTAAGCATATAGTTGGTTCTAATAAAATGTAAACAATTTGTTTAAAAAAAATAAGGAGATGACTGAATTTAGATAGATTGAAACCAGCTTGGGGGGTGGTGATTATGAAAAAGCAGACCTGAAAAATATGGTACAAACACTTTCCTAAAGAAAACTAATTTTGTATAAGAAAAGGAGGGAGAGAAGAGAAAAAAAGGTCTCTGTGATGAGAGTTTTATAGTGAGCGTACCCCGTGGGCCATGGAGTTGTGGAGGGCGGAATGATACCAGGTAGCATTTATGCAGCACTAGACACAGATTATCTCAGTTGATCCTCACCACAACTCTGAGATCAGTGTTATATTGCCACCCCATTTTATAGATGAGGAAACTGAGGCTGAGAGGTTAAATGACTTGCCCAGGGCCACAGGGATGGGAAGTGTCTGAGGAAGGATGCTACTATGCCACTCAGCTGCATTGGAGTAAAAATAAGGGAAGTTTGGCCTTGTTGGGAGGGCTGAACACTGATAGGACCAGTTATGGTAACTGCCTTTGATTTATTTATGTTTTCCCCGACAACACTGTATTTCTCTTTTCTCCTTCCTAGTGGACTATCCTCCTGAGTAATGGAACCATGTCTAGTAAGAATTGTACACAATACTCTCTCACTCACGGAAACTAAATTCTTATTTGGCAGGTGATCCTTTGAGGTACTGTGGTGGACAACTCACAAACACAGCAGGGGTGGGAATTACCCCAGCCTCTTAGGAAACCAGATTGAGAAGCTTCCCTGGGATTTCAGAAGTTTAGCAATGTTTTGTTTTGTTTTCATTCCTTTTATAAAGGAATTAAGATGCCCATTTAATTAAATGTGAAATTTCCAAAGGCTCTTTAAAATAAGATGCCTTGTTCCCCGGCTGAGCTAGGCATGCTTCAACTTGCTGGGAAGTTGACTTTGAATAAGAAAAAGTACTGGTTTTTTTCTCTAGATGTTCTAATTACTCAGCTGGGGGCCACAGAACTCTTCACACCTCTCTTCTCCAAGCCCTAGGGATGGCCAAGCACCCAGTTAAAATTAACTCTCTCTTCATTGCTTTTAAGTTCCCACTCAGAAACACAAACAGGTACCTCCAGCAAGAAGAGTTTGGGCCTACTTATGAGCTCAGTTTTTCAACCTTTGGCATTGCCCCAGTGATTTCTCTGAATTGTAAGGGAAGGGAATTTGACTGATTCTGGTTTTTCCCCCTGCAGACTGGTCCCCTAGGGGAAGATATGATTTTGGACATTAGCTCACAATTGCAGAAGGGGTTAAAAAAATCCTTTTTCAGCATAAACATATTTGTACCAGCTTAGAAAATGCCCCCCTGCTTTGTTTACATAGAGATTTGTCAGAAGTATTCCTTTCTCCTAGGCTGCCTGACCTGCTGTGTTTAATTTTTTTTTTATTGTTGCATCAGCTGGATGATTAGGTAATCTCATTAGTTTGGCATGTGACCTGGATTCTAGATTTGGCCTTGCCACTGAGTAGCTCTGTGACATTAGGAAAGGGCCTTGATCTCTGAGTCTATTGCTTCCAATATGAAATGGCTTCCTTTGTAAAATTATCCTTGCCTTACAGGTTGGTTGTGGGGAGTAAAACTTTTTAAAGTTTCAAGGGATTGTTATGAGGAACAAATGAGCTTGGATCTTCTATGTCCAGACTGAAAATTTCCTCCTTTCCAGTTTATTGTCACTTTTTGTTTATGACATCAGAGGTGAAAAACCAGTTGGACTTTCCTGAAGAGCACTCTTCCTTCCCCAGTAAAATACTTGAACTAATGAAAGTCCTGATCCCTAACTGTCCAGGCTCTATCCTGGTCTCTCATCTTTCTTTTCTTTAGGCAAATTCATCAGTATCCCAAGCATCCAGTTTTTATTTCTGCAGATAATTCCCACATCTATATATCCAATACTACTCTCTCTCTTGTACTCCAGTCTGAAATTACCTTTTGGACATCTCCATCTGAATGTTCCTGTAGGCATCTTTAATTCACCATTTGGTGCTGTAGAGGCCGAGGATCTAGGTTTTAATTCTAGTTCTATTGCTTACTACTTTTGTGACCTTGGTCAAGATCATCTGAGATCTCTGGGGCTTAGTTCCCTGTTTGTAAAATGAAGGGGTTGGACTAGATGGTCCCTTCCAACCATAAATCTAAGATCATTTACAATGACACCTTGTTAAGTTGAAAAAGTTCCATATTCTTCCTCTGTCTTTGGCTCACGTCTTGAGAAGTTAGGAGAGTTCTGGAACCTTTATATTAGGGTTCATAAGGTGGTGTTCATGGATAGAGAATTACTGCTTTCTTGAAGCCTACTTTCTTCCAGCCTAAGTTTAGTCTTGGTTCTGAGAAAGTAATTTGCTATAGTACAAAAAATGCTGGATTGGAACTCTGAAGACCAGCATTTGTATCCCAACTCTTCTCTGAACTAGTACTTATGTAACTTTAGGCATGGTAGTTAGCATTAATTTATATATCTGCACATATATCTACATCTATATCTATATATACACATAATACACATGCACACACACATAATACACACAGAAGCCCACATACAACACACATGAATATAGGCATGTACATGCATGCACATATACATAATATAACGTGCATTTAGGAAATATATTTTGAAATACATGTTAATGCAACATATGTGTGCACATGTCCATGCACGCATGCATGTGTGTGTATGTATGTGTGTGTGCGTGTATGTGTATATTACTTGAAGTCTAGGAAATGTCCCTTCCTACACAAGGGAGGAATCAGGTTATTTCCCTAATTTAAGCTCATTACATTCCCGCTCCAGTGTCCCAGGGAAAATTTCTTGAATAAAATTTAGGTATGGCTGATCTATATGGGCATCTGGGTGGTACAGTGGATAAGGTACTAGGCCTGGAGTCAGAAGCACCTGGGTTCAAATCTGTCCTCAAACACTTACTAGCTATGAAACTCTAGGCAAGTCACTTAACTTTGCTTCAGTTTCCTCATCTGTAAAATGAGCTGGAGAAGGAAATGGCAAACTACTCCAGTATCTTTGCCAAGAAAACTCCAAATGGGGTCAACAAAGAGCTGGGCATGACTGAAACAATTGAATATGTCTTATGTATGGAATCTCCTCCAACAGGATTGGCAGGGCCGCCGTTTAGAAAATTACTCAATGGACAAAGTAAATCAGGCATAGGAAGGCTATTTATTTCCTCCACCACAAAAGAAATACTTAAAACACAAAAGATTCATAAGCATATATTGACAAGTACTTAGAACATGATACGGTTATACACTACTATATCCTTCTTTGATGTGAAGTACGAAGACTCCTGGCAGACTGATAGGACTGCTAAATAGATATTTCACTTTCACTTCTGACCAGTACTATCTATACAACTCACAGATATTAATCTCTTGGTAAGCCAGTACATGGTTTGGACTTTTTAAGTCCTCTTTTCTGTAGTATCACTTTGGTGGTCATAATTTTCTCCTCTGAAAAACTGTTATAGAGACCACCTCCTTCCAGGCAACCTGAATCCAGGAGCATCCTGACTTCTCAGGTTCATGAGGTTGCTTCCAAAACTAAGTTGCATTCATCTCTGGATCACTGTTCAGGTACCTGTACCCAGAAAAGGAACCACAAAGCAGAGGAGGCAAGTACTTTCTCATTGCAATATGCCTGAAATAGTGCTTGCTGTTGGGAGGAGAGAAGAAAAAACCTCTTCCCCCTGTAATGGAAAATATAAAGGAAGGGCTGCTTGGAGCAACATGCTCCAAAGAGAAGAGAATGAGAGGGTAGGGTCTGAGGCTACAGTAAAGGCTACTGGGAGGGCTATTTCCTGGCTCAGTGCTCATTCTCTTTGATGCAACCGCTCAGACACTTCCAGTTTAATTTAGCTACAAAGTGAGGGGGTTAGACACTATGGGCCCTTCCAACTCAGGTTTGTGAAACATTTAACCTCAGCACATGCTAAACCCTATCATCTCTGTAGCATACAAAATCAAAATGCTTGGAGTAGGTAATCTCTAAGGTCCCTTATATCCGAATCCTAGGACCCTATTATAACTCATTGCATCATTATGGTCAAGTCACTTCCTTTCTCTGGGCCTCAGTTTCCTCCTTTGGGCTTGACTACATGATCTCTAAGATTCCTTTCAGTTCTAAAAAATTCTAGTATTTCATCCTAAGCTTATGCTAATTTGCATGGCTTGAAAGTCATCTGCCCCTCTCCCTGCCAAGGATTCTTGGTAGAGGCTCTAAAAAAAACAAAATCCTTGGTAATCTAGGGAGAAGATATGGCTTTGTTGTGGAAAGGGCTTGAAGGTGTGTGGAGATGGGGGTGGTGGTGTTCTAGTTAGAATTGGTCACTTAATAATAAGTACCTAGACTGTTAGCAATGGGAAGGAAATCACAGTCAGGTTCTAACAGATTGAGGGAAGGAGGAGGGTTGTTAATTGCATATTTTTTACTTGTTCTCAGACCTGAAGAGTATTACCATTTGTATTGGGGACAAGAGGTCATTGGTGTTGGACTCTGGCTGGAGTGTTCATATATGGGGGTAGGGACTGGGCTCCAATTTAGATAGACTCCCTATTTGGCTCTAATAAGAAGTGAAGTTAAAATACCAAGTTTTTCTTGCCCCCTGTAGACAAGTCTATCCTGACTACAATGATGACAATATGGTTCCACCTCTGGCCCCTTCTGGAGAGTTGAGATGAAATATCATTATGCACAAGGATTTGCTAATGTACTGAATGAATAAGGAGGAGATAATTGTTACCATACATCAAATGCAAGAACTCTAAAAATATTGTTTTTCATTTTATAATCAGACCTGGCTCTGAGCCTGTGATTTTCTTCTTTTGGGTCCTTTCGGAAGAACTCATTTCCCTGCCCCTCTCCCCCACTGTCAGGAGATTAAGTTCAGGAGCATATGGGTTACTTTCCTACCCACATTTGCATTGATGGTCCTAAAGTTAGTCAGTCAACAATCACTTATTAAGTGTTTGCTGTATATTAGACACTGTGCTAAACACTGGAGATGTAAATAAAGGCGAGAAACAAAGACAAAAAACTGTCTCTGCTCTCAAAGAGCAAAAATGGGAAATGGGGTGGAGAGAAAGAGAAGAGAGGAGAAAGACAGAGAGACAGAGACAGAGACAGAGATGGAGAGAGACAGAGACAGAGACACAGCAACAGAGAGAGAGAGAGAGAGAGAGAGAGAGGGAAAGAGAGAGAGAGGGAGGGAGAGGGGGAGAGAGAGAGAAAGGAGAGAGAGGAGGGGAGAGAGAAGGGGAAGAGAGAGAGAGAGAGAGAGAGAGAGAGAGAGAGAGAGAGAGAGAGAGAAGAGAAAGAGACAGACAGAGAGACAGAGAGAAAGAGAGAGAGAGACACACACACACACACACACACACACACACAGAGACAGAGAAATAGAAACAGAGACAAACAGAAAGTCAGACCTTTGCTTTAGGAAGATCAATTTGATGGCTGAGTGGAGGATGCACTAGAATGGGGAGAGACTTGAGGCAGGGAGACCACCCAGCTTTTGCAATAGTCCAGGCTTGAGGTGCTAAGTGTCTGGATCAGAATTGTGACAGTGTCAGAGGTGAAAAGGGGCCCATGTGAGAGATGTTGTGCAGGTCAAGTCAGTGGAATTGAGTAGCATTAAGGGGTAAGAGAGAATGAAGAGGCCAGGATAATACCTAAGTTACAAGTCTTGGTGACTGGGAGGATGGTGGTGCCCTTAGTAGTAACAGGAAAATTCTAAAGGGAAGTTTTGGAGGGAAAGATGGTGAGCTCAGTTTTGGACACATTGAATAAGATGTCTATAGACATCCAGTTCAAGATGTCTAATAAGCAATTAGTCATGTGGGCCTAGAGGTGGAGAGGAAGGTTAGGGCTAGAAAAATAGATCTGGGAATCTATCAGTTTAGAGATGATAATTGAATTCATAAGAGCTGATAAGATCATGAAGTGAAATAATAGAGGGAAAATAGAAGAGGGCACAGGTCAGATTCTAGTGAGTATGGCCTGGATGAAAATTGAGCAAAGGAGACTGAAGAGCCACGAGACGGGTAGGAAGAGAAGCAGGAGGGAAGGCTTTTGCTAAGGGGAGAATCAGCACAAACATTCTACCCCTCCTTCTGTCTCCCCACCTAAGAAAGCCTGGGGCATATTCTAACACAAATACCCAGATGGGAAAAGGAAAATATGAAAACATAAAATACCCGTGACATTTTCCTTAGATACAATTCTTTGCTGCGCTCTGAGAATGGGTGCCTTGTAGAGTTGACAGGCAGCACTCCTTGTTGCATGAGGTCCCATTCTCCCTGAAATTGCCTTTTCTCTAGTAATCATTGGTCCCCACTAAATGTGTTATCTTCTACTGGTCTGAGCTTTATGATCCCAAATGGATATGCAGTCTGCTTTTGGTCCAGTCTCTCCAATGACATAGTGAATGGGAGTGAGAGAGATATTGAGGAATTCTTTACTCCACTCCTAACCCCCTCTTCTAAAGTGACTGCTTCTCAGAAGTTAGGCTCTAACTCCCCAAAAGAAATCCTCCAAATTGGAGTTTTGTTTTTTTTTTTTACCATTCACTTGATTGAATGGACTTGTTGTTTTATATGATGCCTAAGAGGTGTTATTTAATCTCAAAAAGTTATAAGCGGTTTCCTGTGTAGGATAATCTATCTTTCACTTAGTTTCCAAAATCTTATAATCCTTGCAAATCTATTAAGAACATATTCTCTCTTAGTTCATACTTTTGATTGATTTGTTAATGGGTTTTCTGGGATTATAATAATGAGAGTGGGAATGGAAAAATTGGAACCCAGTGGTGAGGAACTTTCTTTAATCAGTCACTGAGACTATCATGAAATCATGCCCAGAGTACTGGTTTGTGAAAGAGTCAAAAAACCTGGGTTCAAAAGTCTAGCTCTATCTCTAAAGATAGAATAAAGAATAATTATTTTACCCTCTTCCTGATTCAGAGGAAATGTTGTAAAAACAAATAAGATAATCCTAGTGAGACATCATTTTGAGCTTTGTGAAAGGAATGCAGTCTTTCACCTTAACCTTAACCAGAGGATCAAAGCACTAATCACTGCGACCTCTGAGCAAATCCTATAACTACTATGGTTCTTCCTACAGTTCCTTATGTGTATGATTGTCCCTAATAAGACCTTTCCAGATAAAGAAATGCCTCTTGATCCCTCCAATTCAATTCAATGAGCATTGATTAAGTGCTACTATATGCCAGGCACTATGCTAAGTGCTAGGGATACAAAAAGAGGCAAAAAATTTTAAAGAACTTAAAATCTAATGAGGGATAAACAAATATATACAAAGCAAGCTATAAACAGGACAAATAGGAGATAATTAGCAGAAGAAAGGCACTGGAAATAAGAGGGATTGGGAAAGCGTTCCTGTAGAAAGTGGAATTTTAGTTGGGACTTAAAGGAAGCATCCCTTCCCCAGCCCCTTTCCTTCCCCCCTTTACACAGTATTATTAGGAACCAGTCCCAGAGATGTTGAAAAAAGAGTTTCCAGTTTTATCCACTGAGAATCAGTGGCACAATGAAGGATATTGGACTTGGAGTCAGATAAACTTGGGATATAATCTTGATTCTGATACTTAGTAGCTGCGGTGACCACCAACGAGTAACCTAACTGCTCTGACTCAGTTTTCTTTGTAAAATGGGGATAATAACTCCTGTAGTATTTATCCCACAGTGTTGTTGTAAGACTCAAATGAGGCGGTAAAATTAAAAAAAAAATGCTTACACTTGAATAGATTGTCAGCTCCTTGATTGGAGAGATTTTTATTTTTGCCCTTGTGTCCCTAACTCCTGGCAAAGTGCCTGGAACACTTTTATTAAGCAGATACATAATAAATGCCTATGACTGATAGATAATGCAAAGACTTTTGTGAACTTTAAAGTACTGTATAAACACCCAACTAACTTCTTGTTTTCCTATCATTTAAGCCCTTTATTTAGAACTTGGTTCATTTCCTTCAGGTTTTTAGGGCCTAAGTTTATTTCCCTCAAGTCATTTGGGAGGAGGTGCCTGGAATTAATGCCTTTGACGTCCCTTCCACATATATCTATCATATATGAAAGAGAAAAAGACTTAACAGTTGGATTTAATTTGCCCTCTATCAGGTGCAATGAGATTGACCGTCCTGTTGGCTGGTTTCCCTGTGATCAACACCCAGCTTAACCCAGGTTAGAAATGTGATCATGAAATTTAGAAAGATTGGATAGACCTGGTTGGGGAATGGTGGTGGTGGTGGGGGGGGGGGGTGGTGATGGGGGTGGGGGGGGTGGTGATGGGGGTGGGGGGTGGTGGTGATGGGGGTGGTGGGGGGGGTGGTGATGGGGGGGGTGGGGGGGGTGGTGATTGATGGGGGTGGTGGAGGAACTGGGCTTGTAGAGAATGCAGTAAATAGGTGGTAGATCTTGCTGAGGCTGGAGATAAATTAATCAGAAGTGGCTAATATGTTTGCTAGGGCCCTGGGGATATCTAAAATTAGACAGTGAGTTCATAGGTAGATACAGTGGTTTGCTACTTGGCACCATGGGACTTCTCCATAGGGTAATTTGTGTGTTTCAGTCTGAAAATTTGTACTATTTATATTTTCCCAGCACAGGGAGGAATTGCTGCCCAATGGCAGAATGGAATCCTAGGAATTTCCCCCATCAGCTTTGGAAGGTCATTCATTCTTATGGCTTGGGAATTTCCAGGAAGAAAGTGTCTGTTTTCTATGACCCCTCTTTTCTACCTCCCTCCATTCCAAGGTCAGTCTGTCCAGGGAGTAAATTAAGCAGATAAGAAAATATGTGAATGTTTATACCATTTTTCTCACAGGAGTTTAATAAAAAGTTTTGGTTCACGGGGGAGACTCTCCCCACTAAACACAAAGCTTCCCATCCAGCATTCTTTATTTGGGTCTCTGAAAAAAACTGCTCTTGGTAAGAGATTAAGGTTGATTCTATAAGACAGCTGATAGGCTATCCACAAGGCAGTGCTGCCTCTGGCCACTACTGTTGGCTTGTTCTGAAGGGTTAAGAAAGAGGAATGTGTAGGGGATATGGGAAGACTTGATTTTGCTGTTGAACCAAGGATACCATGTTGATGTGCTAGTCCGTGAAGAATTTTGTATTAAATCCCAATCAGAACTCTTAGATAATCAGAGAATGACTTCAGAGGGCAATGGAATATGTTCCTAGGAGTTTCAGTGGAGACATCTAGCACTATTTTAAAAATTGATTTATTTATTTACTTTTAGTTTACAAGATTCAGTTCCACCATCCCTTGAGTTTCAAATTTTCTCCCCTCCCTCTCCGCTGCTCTCCCCCCATGGCCTCCCCCTCCCCCCATGGCAGCATACAATGAAGTATAGGATCTGCAAATACTTTCACATTGGACATTAGTTTGGTTGTATAGAAGGGTCGTAACCAATGGAGTGAACACTAGGAAAAAAAAGAAAGAAAGAAAGAAAACCAAACATGAAAAAGAACAATAGCATGTAGATTGATTCAGTCTCCATTTAAACTCTGTTCTTTCTAGATCTTTCTCTGAATGTAGA
>CM053581.1:236950383-236970447 GCA_028627135.1 Pseudochirops cupreus
TGTGAGGTTTTGCTTTGGGCCTCACTTTGGGAAGAGTTGTGTGATTTGGCCAGATGAGACTCTGAACAGCTGTTGAGTCCCCTGGCTTTGAAAACCCAGATGTTGGTGCTTCCCTTTCTGGTGACTAACTAGGTATGGATGTAATGGTCAGACAGCTGGAAGCCCTGTCTGCTGATCTGTTTCTCTGTATTTTTTTGTCTGCTCATAACTTCTGTTTGTGTTCTCTGAAGTTCAGGGTGCTGACTTTTCCCCCTGAACTAGGTATATGATATGTTTGATTAAAGTAGGATTGTTAACCCATTTTGAGTTGCTTTCTTTAGAAAAGCAGATCTAAGAACCTGTGCTAGCAGCCATCCTGGGTATGTTAGGATGCTTGCTGCTATAGCAAGCTATTGAGGTAAGATTTCTGTCTAGATGATGTGCTGAGCCTGGGGTCTGGAAAACCTGAATTAAAACATGGTCTTAGATACTTACTAGCTGTGTGACCCTGGGCAAATCACTTCACCTTTGTGTCTCAGTTTCCTCAACTGTAATATGGGTATAAAATTAGAACCAATATAACAGGGTTATGGGACAATCAAGTGAGATATGGGTAAGGAGCTTAGCACAGTGTCTGGTATATAGTAGGCACTTGATAAATGGTCCTTGTCTTCCCTTCCTCTTTCTTTGCCTCCTTTCCTTCCCTCTTCCTTCATGTTCAGGAGGAATTGAAGAGAGTTGAGATCCTGGAAGAGGTGATCCGGAGAGATTGCCGAGTCTTCCACTACAGTGTCATCTTCTTGAGAGAGGTTAGATGTGGAAGCACCCATCTGGAGACAGAAGAATAACTTTATTACAGGTCTCTTCTTTAAGAAACCATTAGATTTTTAAACTGTTCATCTTTTGCCAGGGAAAAATGAAATCTGAAGAGGATAGTCAGTAAATTGACACTAGAGGGCAGTAGAAGAAAAGGAATGAAAAGCCTACTCTCCACTTTCTTCCCATTTTTGCTGGAGAGACGTGGAGAGAGAGGGCAGAGTCATTGTATTGTGTGATTTTACACTTTATTGTGCAGTGTATTTTGTGGTTTATTGTACAGTTTTGTAGAAGTGCAGTGAACAGTAGCAGGTTATAGACAGACTATCTTTCTAGAGATTCTGTCCTGAGCTTTCTGGGCCAGAGCCATATCTTTGAGATAATTCTTGATTTCTCTCTTTAAACCACACCCCTCTCCCCTCCTTTCACCCGGTTCCATATTTGAAATCCTAAAGTCATATTTGACTCCCATCTTTCCATTAGTGATCATATGTACCTATTATCAAGTCAGGCCCATTATTTCTTGAACATTATTTATATCTGTTTCCTCTCTTCTATTTCTACTGCTACATTCTAGTACTAGCCTTAATGATTACCTGTGAGATCTTTGAGAATAAATGACCTTAGAAAGGTCTTCTGTTGTCTCCTATTGCCCAGCTCCTGTTATCTGCCAGAATAATCTTTCTTGTGAATAGACTGGGTCATTCCACTCCCTTCCTCAGAAATCTTCAGGGGCTTTCTATTGCTTACTGAGCAAAGTTAAAATTCTTTTACTCAGCATTCAAGGCTTTCTATAATCTGGCACCAATCTACCTTTTCAACCTTATTTCATGTTATTCCCCTATCTGTATTTTATATTCCATTCTTCATGCACTAACCCTCCTAAATTCTGTGCTTTTGATGGTGTTTTTTATTCCTGGAGTATCCTTTCTCTCCTCTGTTGAATTCCTACCCATTTTGTGAAGTCTATTTCATGTGCCATCTCCTTTGTGAAGCTCTTTGATACCTCAGTCAGTAATAGCCTTTCTTGCTTAGACTTCACATAGTACTTTGTTTTGCTATTTGAGGGCAAATGTGTTTCCTTGGAAAGAACATTGAATTTAGAGTAAGAAGACCTGGGTTTGAATCCTGACTGCTAGGTGCTGCTCAGGGTAGCTAGATGGCACAGTGTATGGAATACCAGGCCTGGAGTCAGGAAGACTCATCTTCCTAAGTTCAAACCTGGCCTCGGTACTTACTATCTATGTGATCCTGGACAAGTCACTTAACCCTGCTTGCCTCAGTTTCCTCATCTGTAAAATGAGCTGGAGAAGAAAGTGGCAAACTGCTCCAGTATCATTGCCAAGAAAATCCCAAATGGGGTCATGAAGAGTCAGACACGACCAAAATGACTGAACAACCACCACCACCACCTACTCATGTAATCTTGGCAAATTATAACCTCTCTGGGCCTTGATTTGGGCTAGATAACCTCAAAGGTCTCTGCTTTAAATCTATGATCCTATGAACTTTTTATTAATTAAAATAGTCTCAAAACTAAATGTAGACCATATAACAATGCTTTTAGTCTTTAAGTAACCCTGAAACATTTCTTTTGAACTGCACTTATATTTATTTGTCTTAGGGTGTGAGATTCTATGATCCTTTGATTTGGGGGCAGAGGTGGGGGCAGTAGAAGGAGCACAGGGAGAATAGCTTTGGTTAGAGCTTCATTTATTTCCTTGTGAAACCCCTTTCAGGATCAAGAGGGAAAGAGACTTTGGGGGCTCAAAATGTTGGGTGCTCCTTATCTAGCTTATCTAGGTATTTTATCTTGGGTTATTAGAAAGAAGACTGGCACAACTACTGCTTTTGAGTCTCTGGCATATCAACTAAGATCATCCCCAGAATCAAAGAACATTTATTACTAGCTAGAGCAGTAAACCGAGGTCATCCTATGCAGGCCAAGGCCAAGGATAAGTACATGTGGTACTGTCAGGTTTCCAGTTCTATGGTTCCGTGATTTGTGGAAGGAAGCAAGGGAGGCTGGGAATCCTCCAAGCTCAGAATGATCTCGTCTTCCTATAAAGTCCATTCAGGGTGAGGAGTGAAGGCACTGCAGCTCAAAGGTAGCATGTTTCTAAAGCTTGCTCTCAAAATGAATTGGAAAAAAGAACCTGATTTCTGCCTTCAAAAACATCCAAAGGGGGAAAAAAAATCAATTCTAATTTAAATGCATTCCACCCTTTTCTTATTACAGTCAGAGAGCTAATTACTCCTTATTATAATATACTATATGGCTGAATGACATCATTAAGGTACCAAGAATTCTTCACATGAAATGAATTTGTACCAGAGGCAGAAAAGGCCATTGATGAGTTATTCATAAGTAGGTTGTTTTGGAGTGGTGTGTGTGTGTGTGTGTGTGTGTGTGTGTGTGTGTGTGTGTGTGTGTGTGTGTGTGCGTGTGTTTACTAGAGAAAATTGAAATTGTATTCGTAGATTTATAGCTGGAAGGGACCTTAGAAGTCTTTGACTTGGCTCCTTACCACCTGTGTGTGAGCAAATCCTTTCTCCCCTCTGGTCCTGTGCCTTTATCTTGAAAAGGAAGGGTTATTAGACTTCATGAGCCGTCAGATCCCTTCTAACTTTTAAGTTCCAGGATTTTATGACCCTGAGAAGAGATACTCTATCAAAGAGATACTCTATTTTATCTCAGTAAAGTGTGGGGTATTTAGCTTTGGGGGTTAAGAAAATCAAATGAATCTTAGTTCTTACTTGGGCAAATGGGAGAGGAATTGACTCTGAAGGTGAAGGATCTCATTTGGGACCCTGGATTTGCTATTTACAACCTGGCAGAACCTTGGACAAAGCTGAATCTTCTGAGACTTCAGGAAGGTTCCTTATTTGCAAAATGAGGGGGTTGAACTGTGGGGCACCTAAAGTCCTTTTAGGTATAGAGCTGTGATCCATTCATTTGAATATGTGTCTCTTGAGTGAATGACAGTGGGGTGGGATATTCCTACATCTATTCTTTTGCCTGGGAATAGAACTCCTAGAGGGTTCATCTCAGCTAGGGCTGACCAGATGCCTCATTGCCCAATTGGAAGGTCCCAATGCCATAATAATCCCTGTGGAATGAGAACCATTACTCAAATTTTCCTCCAGTCTCTCTCAAGTAAATAATCTTATCGTAATGGAAACTTGAAACATTAGCTAAATTTCTTTTGCTTTTTCTTCCCTGGTACCTATGTTTCACAAAGTGGCCTGGGACACAGCGTAGTATAGTGGGTAAAATAAAAATAATGGTATATATATAGCGCTTTAAGATTTGCAAAGTGCTTTATATATGTTATCTCATTGGATTTTCACAATAGCCCTAGGAAGTAGGTACTATTTTTATCCCCATTTTGTGGATGAGGAAACTGAGTATGAGAGCAGGTAATGGATTTGGCCAGGGTCATGTAGCTCCCAAGTGTCTGAGACAGGATTTGACTCGGGTCTTTCCTGCCTCTCAGTCCAATGGTCTATCTACTGTACTCTAGATGTCACCTATTAGACAGGGAGTTAGAAGACCTGGGTTTAAGAACTACTTTGCCTTTAACTAGTTGTGTGACCTTGGGCAAATTCCTCCATTATACCAAGACTTGTTTCCTCTTCTGCCAAAAGAGGATCAGGTGATAATGGCTTCTGTGGCTCCTTCTAGCTCTAATGTCTATGAAAGAGACAATGAGCCTCTATTCTACTTACAACAGAGAGGAAAAAGGGTGGATTTTAAAGAAAATATCCAACGGAGAATTCTTTCTGAGCTCAGGGAGGAGATCAAAAAGTCAATTAATCAATTAACAGTCAGTTTTTAAGCTCTTAACTATATGCCAGGCACCGGGCCAACACTGAAGTTACAAAGACAAAAGTAAAGACAATCTTTGCCCTGAAGGAGGGCATCATTTTAAAGTTTGTAAAATTCTTCACCTAAACTAGATTTGTACCAGAGGAAGAAAAGACCATGAATGAATTATTCAGAGGTGAGTTGTTTTGGAGGTGCTTGTTTGTGTGTTTCTATTTCAAAGAAAATCTAGAGGAAGTGAAAAGAGTGCTGAATTTGAATTCATAGAATCGTAGGTTCATACACTTAGAGCAGGAAGAGACTCCTCACCCTGAATGGGGTTCACAGAGTGACAAGGAAGCTCCATTCATTCTAAAGGTGGAAACAACTCTTTATTTTCAAAGTTTACAATGCCATGAGTACAAAAATAAATATATACAGAATGTGTATAAAACAGATACAAAATGGTTTCAGAACGCAAGGCGCAAGTAACTGAGGGGACCTAGAAAAGCATATGGTAGAAGGTGGCTCTTGAGTTGAGTCTTGAAGGAAGTTAGGGATTCTAAGAGGTAGAAGAGAAGAAGGAGAGCATTCCAAGCATGAGGCACAGATGGTAAAAGGCATGGAGATGGGAAATGAAGTGTCCTGTGTGAGGAATAGCAAGTAGGCTGGTATGACTAGTCTATAGCATTTGTGAAGAGGAATAGTATATAAGAAAACAAACTGGAAAGATATAAAGGGAAGAGGTTATGAAGAGCTTTAAATGTCAAAGAGAGGAGTTTATTTTGATACTAGAGGTAACAAAGGGCCACTGGATTTTATTGAGTGAGAGAATGTGAAGGTCAGACCTGTGTTTTGGGAATATCACTTTGTCTTTTATGTGAAGGATGGTTTGGAGAGGGGAAAGACTCGGGGCAGGGAGGACCATCAGGAAGCTGTTGCAAAAATCCAGGTAAGTAGGGATGAACTAGAGTGGTGGATGTGTGAGTGGAGAGCAGGATGATGAAGAAAGATGTGGAGGTAGAAATGACATAATTTAACAGGTGAATGAATATGTGATGTGTGAGCGAGAATAAAGAGCAGAGGATGACACTGAATGACTGAAAAGATGAGGATGAACTCAATAGTAATAGGGACATTTGGAAGAAGGATTTTTTTTTCCTTTGGAAAGATAATGAGTTTGAGATAATAAGGTGATAGATTTAGAGCTGGAAATGACCTTAAGGGCCACTGAATCCAGCCTTCTCCCTTTATATTTGGGGAAACTGATATAAGGTTGTGTGATCTGCCTAAGATTACAAAGCCAGCAAGTTTTCAGAGGAACATGAGATGAGGAGAAAGGCAGAAGAGGGAAGTTACTTTGCATGACCTAATTTTTTTTTTCAGGGATGCACCTGAGAAGGTTGGGGGGGAGAGATGATGTGGAAGGAAAGGAGAATAGATGTTTGGAAGAGTTGCTGTGGTAAGTGGGATATAGAATCCATCAGGGAGACATAGGATTGCCTTGCTCTAGTGAGTGACCAGTTGAGATAAGATAACATTCACTTGCAGTAGATCCAGTCAGCATGCCTTTCAGTGGTATGTGAGTAGGAATGGAGAAGGTGGGTGTTTGGAGTAACCTGGGGTTGGAATTTGGCAAGGTAAAATAGGGAGAATAAGTGAGACAAGAGTAGAGTCAAGCCTAGAGTGGAACTGGTTCACTAAGGTGTTGAGACTAGTTAAGGAAGAGCATATTGCCCAAGTAGAGGTGATAGTCTGTTGGGGTTGGAAGTTGTGGTAAGAATGAAGAATAGGCTTAGGGGTAGTAAGGCATAGGGAGAGATGAAGGAATGGAAACTTATGACTGGGTAGAATAGTAGTTTTCAAAGTGTGGTTCAGGGACTGTGGGGCCCTGAGATTTTTTAGGGGGTCTATGAGATCAAAACCATTTCAAAATGACACTAATACAGTAAATATCAGTAGATATAGTCCACATAAACGGAAGCTCTTTGGGATGGGGGATCCTCAATAATTTTTAGCATTGTAAAGGTATTCTGAGAGCAAAAAGTAAGAGAACTGCTGAGATAGAGGAATTTCAGAGTCTTTCTACATGGGAAGGGAACACTTCTGAATGGTGGTAAGATTAAGAGCACAATCATCCCTTTGTGTAAATGAGGTGGATTAGAAGAATAGTTCATGGGAGCTGAATAGATTGAAGAACTGTGATGTTAGACTATTTGAAGAAACATCAACATGCATGTTGAAACTCCCTAGTATGAAGATGGGAATCAGGGTGAAGGGGGAGCCTGGGAATCATATATTGAATTCATTGCATAAGGAAAAAGAACACTTCCTGGGGGTCAGCCTCCAGGATTTGGATTGTCTAATACCTTTGGACAGAGTGCTAGTCTATGAAAGGGCCATTGGACCTCTTTTGCTCTTATAGAAAAGATGAAATGAAAATAATAAAAGATCCAAAAACATAATTCATTCCATGCTCTAAGAAGAGATATTAATCTTTTATCTCAATATTACCTCCTCTACTTCAGTATTAGCCTTCCTAAAGGACATTTTAAAAGTGAACCAGGGAAAGGACAATGCTCATTGTAGAGGGATAATTATAGGCTAAATAGTATAATTTCAGGCACTGAGGCTTTTGGGCTAAAGACATATTTTGGAGCCATAGAATTTCCTGGTGTCCCTTAGATTATGTCACATAGGCAGTAAGGGCTGCTCTGTCTGGATATTATTTTACCCTACTATCCTGGTAAATAGGAAAAAACTCTCAGTTTACCTGTTCACCTTAGATTACTCTTTGCAGAAAGACTAGGAATGACAACCTTGTTTCTTCATTCAGTTCTGCATACTCTGTCTGCTCTAGAATGACTCTAGGGATCCCCAGTCTTTAGCCTTGTGACTAGGAGGGAAACAAGCTCTTTTCTGATCCCTCAGCACCTACCCCTGACTCTGCGATATTTGAACACATGTTCAGAATATAGCTTCCTTTCATGGTTGCTTAATTATTATGGCTTGGAAGACAATAATAATAAATTAAAGTGAAATCTAATTGCTCCACGGGTTCCCACATCTGCCAGAAGAATTCAACAGATAACAACAGGACTCCATGAGCATCTCCAAGTTGGAATTTGTTATTGGTGACAGGCAAAAAGCTTTCCCACATTAGCCCTGCAGCTAGACTAGCTAATAACAGGAACAAAAAACAATTGGTACAGATGAAAAAGTCTAAGATAAAAGGAAAATTTGTAAAATAGAAAAATGGATTTCTTGAGAAAAACTACTTTGCTCACCAATATTGTGTTTTAAGTGAAGCATTTTATTGTCTTTAGATTTAAAGTTCATTAAAAGTAAGCAATTTTGGTGGGGTATGTGCTTCTCACTCCCTCTATACCCCCACCCTTCTCCAACAAATCTATATTAAAGTTAATCATCAATTGGAGACAAAAATTATATTGGAAAATCATTCTTTTACAAACGGAAACTATTATAATTTAAAAGGGTGCAAATGAAACCATACATTTTCAGAAAGAGATCAATGAAAACCACTTTATTAGAAAATATAAATCACTTTTTAATTTCAGTCGCAATAAGAAAAGAACTCATTTTTTCAGTTTCATTGAAATTGATTGGTACACCTGCAGAGAGAAGCAGCTTTATCATCTCATTATCAGTCAATTAATATGCAGGTCTAAATGTGAATACTATTCCAGTTAACTATAAACGAATGATTTTATTGAAGTCTTAATAGACCAGGAAAAGCTGACTTCCACCCTGCTAAATGAGGTCAGTTAAAAAAAAAATCAGAAGTGTATAACTTGGGACAGGCATAAACTAAAGTCATCTATCTACTCTTCCCACAACTGAGGAATGGAGGCAAAGCAGTTTGCTTGAAAACAGAAGGTCCAGTCAGGGAAGAATTAGAATGTTGGATTTAATTTTTAAAAAATTATTGAAGAGAGCCTAATTCTGCAATATGTCCCTTCTTCCTTCTACAACTAAATAGTCTGTGTGCCATGGACATGTTTGCTGTTCTAGCACAGAAATCTATGGCCAACATTGACCTTTGGCAAGATTGTGAAGTAGGGAAAGTCTGTCTGCAGAGTCGAAAGAGCATCTGACTTGGGATCAGAAGATGTAAGTGTAAGAGGGTGTCCTTAATCAAAATGAGGAGCTCTTCAGTTAACCTGATGAAATTCCCTGATGAGTTTATGCCTGAAATTGCAGAATGATGACCATTGTTAACCCTTTAATGAATAATTCCCTAACCAGACTGATGGAACATAAGAAACTCCTAACTGGATGATTTGATTGGATGGTTGAAAAACTAACCACTCCTCCTTTTGCCTAATAAAAGCAGGCCAAACTCTAGGGCTCCCAGCTGTTGAGGACTTTTTGGCCTTTTCTTTCTCACCTCCTTCCAAAGTAAAGAAAGGGGAGTAGAAGGTTTTTTTTAACGACCTCAGACTTTCCAACCCAAAGTAGCAATGGCAACTTATAGCACAAAAATGTGGCATTGGGAAAAGATATGCTTGCACATAGCCTGAAAAGAGAATTCAAGGTCAAAAGGTCATGAATCCCAACATTCTGTGGGGAGGAGGGAGGAGATATAAATTCTTGTGCAATATGATATAGGAATCTAGCCTTCTGGCAGAGAAGAGAAATTTCTTGGGCACCATCAACTTTGAGAATTGATTAATGAGTCACTCTGAGCTTAAGAGTTCTTGAGTTCGAGAGTTTAGATACTCTACTTTCAAGAGAGAGATTTCATGGTGTATCCTGATCCTTGGAACAGGAAGAAGACAGTCTACAGGTTTCCTATGCAATATTCTACTTGGAGAACAAAGCCAGTGAGTTACCCAGACTCTTGCAGGTGTGGCGAGAAAGGAATTTGCTTTTATTCATCAAATTTCAAAGCATGTTTACCTCTTGAGGAAAGTCTTAACTACAAGATGGTTTAGCAGAGACCTTGTAGGACTCTGGAAGAGAGAGGGACTCACCAGGATGACAGGGAGTTGTCCTGATAGCAAACAGAAATGATGGACTATTTAAGCATTTTGTATTTCTGTATTAATTCATGAATTTCTGTGAGTCCTTCACATCTTATGCATTTTCTGCGAGATGAAATTAAGGTCTCATACCCAATAACTATTGTATTTTGCTTTCCTGTATAGGATTTGGGCACTCTATCACTCACATTTGGGGATACTCTAGACTTAAGCTATATCTAGCCTTTTTCTTGGAGACTTTCCTAGACAACAAAGCAAAGGAAAAGAGCAGCACAGGTCAAGCCCCCAAGATGTGACTTGGTCCGAGTGAGACCTGATTCTTTGGAGGGCACTGGTCCATAGGTAACTACATATGTTAGAATTCTTGCCTTGCTACTTGCTAACTGTATGGACTTGGGACAGTCACTGAACCCCTCTGAAACCCCAGTCTCTGCACTAGTAAAAGGCAAATGATGATGCACTACCCGTTTTAGAATATTGATGTCGGGAAAATGTTTGCACACTTTAAAGTGTTATAGAAATGAGATGAATTATCCAGACCCCCCCCCCCAGTTGACTCTGTTGTCCTCCTCATCCCCAGCTGCCCAGCATTTTCATTATTCTTTTCATCTTTTTGCCTATTAAAACTTGTTCCTGGCTACCGCTTTGGATCTGATTGATTATTTCACATATGGGGTAATTGGCTCAATGCATTGTCACATTCCTTTGGGTATTTGTATTTTAATTGGGGATCGACTATAAAGCTAAAAGAATGAAATTATGGGGTAGAATTTCAGTCATCTCAGAAAGGCTACTGGGGAGGAAATTATTTACTGTGTGTGCATGGCAAATGTTAGTTTGTATACAGACCTTTCTAGTACCATGTAGGCAGCAGTTGCCACGTAAGGCCAGTTCTGCCCATGGTGTGAAATGAACAGCAGCCTTGGAATGTCCCCATTGACATTTCCCATTAGAGTCAATGAGGTTATTTGTGCCATCTGTGTCTTGGCACCCAGTGGACATATTCATGGAAAGGTATGGTTTAATGGGATCAGGTCGGTCTTGTCTAATATGTAGGTTGGATTGAGAATGGATGATTGGATTGAGAGTAATTTTCTTTTTCAGACTGGAACTGTGATTTCATTGATGCAAAGAGTCTATAGTAATGACCTTCCCCTACTAAAGCAGGTCCGTAGTTCTCTGAAACTTACAATTTTAGAGAGTCATCTGGGCTGCTGAGAGGTTAAGTAACTTGCCCAGGGTCATGTCACCAGTATATATGTCAGAGGAAGGACTAGAACCCAGGCACTGAGATTAGCTCTCTATCCATTATGCCAAGTTGCCACATCAATTTTTTAAACTAATCTACCAGGACTTGTATACATGAGTTTTGTCCTTAGATATAGTCATTTTGGGAACTACACATTTATTGCTGTGACACAGCCTTGCTCAAAACACTTCTGAAACTCCTCTCTGGAAATCACTTTGAGATATGTCTTTTTTAAAATTATGAACTTGACAAATATCATCAAACATGAACATTTCCATGCACAACAAAGAATAGAAAAGGAGACTTACCCTGAATATCATATATATACACACACACACACACATTTAAAGTATATATCAAATCTGACATGGCAAAACTAACAGTACCCTGGTCATTTATGTCCCTTTATGAATGTGTTGAAGTTCCATTCTGTGTGTTTTTAAAGTGTTCATTACTGATGTTTTCTTTTTTTTAAAGACTTTCCTTGCTTCCCTGTTTAAATAGCACTCATGAACCTGAGACCCTTCATCATTCTGGTTGCTCTACTTGGTATGTTCTCTAACTTATTCATTTCCTCACTAAAATGTGATAACTAGAATGCTACATATCACTCCAGATGTGGTTTGATTACAGTAAAATCCAGGGGGATTGTCACCACCTTATTCCTAGAAGTTATGCTTTTCTTTTCTTTTTCAAAAATTAATTTATTTTTAGTTTTCAACATTCAGTTCCACAAATTTTTGAGTTTTAAATTTTCTCTTCCTTCTTCCCCTCACCCCTCCCAAGACAGCATGCAATCTGATATGGACTCTACATATACATTCATATTAAAGATATTTTTTACATTAGTCATGTTGTGAATAAGCATTAGAGCCAATGGGATGAACCATGAGAAAGAAGAAACAAAACAAAGCAAAAAGAGAGAGCGAGAGAGCAAATAGTATGCTTCGATCTGCATTCAGACTCTATAGTTCTCTGAATGTGGATAGCATTTTCCATGATGAGCCTTTTGGGGTTGTCTTAGAACCTTGCATTCATGAGAAGCACTAAGTCTATCAAATTTAGTCATCGAAGCTATACTTTTCTTAGCACAGATCAAGATAGAATGATTTTTTTGGGGGGGGAAGGAGCTTCCATGCTACTGAATATGCCTCCTAAGCATGCCACAAACAATACCTGCGCATCTTCTGAATCATAGAGCAAGACCCTTCCTTTCTCTGCATATTGTCATGCTTTTCCAGAAGCAGGATCCACAGTGTCAGTCTTGTCCATGTGGATGGCAGCAGGTAGAGAATGCTGTATGTGCTCTGAGGATGGGACTCCCATTGGCAAAGCCTCTTGTTAGAGCCACTCTACTATCATTTGATCTTTCTAGTAACTTCCTGACCTATGTGGGAGCAAATATTATGTTTATGCTTTGATGGAACTGTGATCTCATTAATATGGACATCCTCTCCAGTGATATAGATCACACCCATGTATTCCTGCCTATTCTGTGCTATTTTTGTCTATTTCTTTCTGTGCATTTGCAATAGGGGGCTCACCCAGCATTCTAGGGGCCTTTCTCTAGATCTATTGACATTAATGTAGCACCCGGGCTATTCAGTGATTATCCTTCAGCTGAGTATGTGACTAACCCATATTTTTTCTCTTCCAATATTTCTCTAGAGACATCTTTAATGCCATTTGTCCTATATGCAATTGATCATTCGTAATATGTTGTAGCCTTCTCAAGCCTACTACAAACCTCTCCATTGACCTGTGAGTGATCCTTAACTTTAATTATTTAAAAACTGTGGTATTCTATGATTTGTAGCTGTGTAGATCACTAAAGGAACATTAGTATTAAAAAGATGGGCCTTTGTTTCAAGGAAAAGTTTGGGGTTGTAAAAGAACAGGTTTATTTGTCAAAAGCAATACAGCTCTTTCTTCTCTTGTTCAATCATGGATCCAAAACATTGTCTATTTGCAGTGTCTATCTGAGATACATGTACTGATGAATAAGCTTTACAGGTAATCTATCCAACTATGTATCATAGTTTGACATTTTCCTCTATTTTTTTTTCCCATGTGGATAGTTAGGCTACACTCTTTTGAGTAATTGTGCATTTCATTTAAGTAAGTTGACAGTGTTGGATGCAACCAGAGCAAGTTTAAGTATTTTGATTCTAATTTTACAGATGAGGAAATATTTTCAAGAAGGGCATGTGACTTGCACAAGGTCACAAAGCTAGGGTGTGGCCAAGCCAAAATTTGAAACTGAAGATTCTAAATCAGAGTGTAATGCTTTTTAAATAATGTTATGCGGTCTCTTAAGAGACCAGTTACCTTTCAGGCTCTGCATCCATGGATTGCTGCCTTAAAAAATCCCATCTTATTCTTAGTCCTATGACCCAGATCTTTGGCATGCATATGTTGTAGATTATGGACCTTAATCTATTCCAAGTTAATTTGACTGAGTTTTTGTCATGAAGTTACTTAATTAAATTTTTTTTTGGGAGGGAGGTGGGTGATTCTGTGCAGATTCTACATTAGTTTCTTTTTTGTCAGACCTCCAAATTCTTATAACTTGACAACTTTTTAAAAAAAGTTTCATTGATAGTTTTTTACATTGTATTCATTCCTTGATCCTTCCCCAGATCCTTCCTTTATAACAATAAAAACAGTTAAAGTCAACTGATACAACCAGGCATCTTGTAACAGATGAAACATTCCATAACTGCATGTCACCACCTTTCTAGAAATAGCTAATAACGATGATAAGAGCTAATATTTGTATAGCACTTTAAAGTTTACAAAGATATGACTGAATATGATAAAAATGACTGAATATGGTGAAAAATGCTATCTACCTCTAGAGAGAAAATTGATGAACTCTGAGTGAAAATTATTTCCCATTATCTTTCTTGCTTTTTCCCTTGCAATATGGCTAATGTGGAAATGTTTTGCATGATTTCATGTGTATAACAGGTATCATATTTCTTGCCTTCTCAATGGATATAGGAAAGGTGGAGGGAAGGAAAGAATTGAGGACAGAAAATAACATTTTTCAAAAGTTAAGGAAAAAAGAAGGAAAATTCATGGAGGTAAGAAACAGAATTCTGAGTCCAAGGACTTTTTGTCTTTGCAATAATGACACCTGGCCTGGTACTGCTTTACTTATATTATTTCATTTGTTCCTTTGAGATTGGGGAAGTGTAAATCATCATGTCTTCTGGAACCAATGCTGAACATTACATTTAATCTGATTTCTGATGTACTTCAGTGTTCTTCTCACTTATATAATTTTAGCTATTGTGTTATATTGTCCTTTCAGTTTTGCTTTATTGGCTTTGCATCAGTTTAGACAAGTATTCTTGTATTTATCTAAATTTCTGATATTTATTGTTTCTTATTGCATAACAATACACAATTATATTATGCCACAATTTGTTTATTCATTTCCCATTTCATGGAATGGAAGGCTCTCATGGAAGACCCTCCTTCTTCCCTCCCTCCTTCCTTCCCTCCCTCCCTTCTTTCTTTCCTTCCTTCCTTCCTTCCTTCCTCCCTTCCTCCCTTCCTTCCTTCCTTCCTTCCTTCCTTCCTTCCTTCCTTCTTTCCTTCCTTCCTTCTTTCCTTCTTCCACAAAGGGTTCTACTATAAATATTTTGGTTTCATATATATGAGATCTTTATTTTTGTTATCGGAATGCCCAAAATTGAACTCATCCTTTCCACTGTCCCCTAAAAAAAAAACCATCTCTCACCTCTTTCAAACTCCCCCATTTCAATTGCTGGGGACTATTATCCTCCCAGTCACTTAGGATTTGTAACTTTATAGCCATTTTGACTCTTATTTCTCCCTAACCTTCTCATATCTTATCTGTTGCTCACTCTTCTTCATTGTATTTCCATAACATCTCTCACATCCAATCTTTTCCCTCCGTTCCCACGTACACAACCTTAAGTTCAGGACTTCATTTTCCTATATCATTATAATAACTCCTTAATGGGTATCTTTGCCTCTAGTTTCTCCCCTTATAAATTAATCCTTCACATAGAGGCCAAAATTATCTTCTGAAACTGGAGGCCTGGTCATGTAACTCCCTTGTTCAAAAACCTTCAGCAGCTACCTGTTGCTTATGGGATAAAAAAACTAACTCAGTGTAGCAATGACTCTGGCACCAGCAGTGAAAAGGTCTTTCAAGTTTTATTTCTCATTACTTTCCCTTATATACTTTATGTTCCAGCCAAGTTAGACTATTATTTCAGCTATTCCTTGGACTCAGAATTCTGTTTCTTACCTCCATGAATTTTCCTTCTTTTTTTCTTAACTTTTGAAAAATGTTATTTTCTGTCCTCAATTCTTTCCTTCCCTCCACCTTTCCTACATCCATTGAGAAGGCAAGAAATATGATACCTGTTATACACATGAAATCATGCAAAACATTTCCACATTAGCCATATTGCAAGGGAAAAAGCAAGAAAGATAATGGGAAATAATTTTCACTCAGAGTTCATCAATTTTCTCTCTAGAGGTAGATAGCATTTTTCATCATATTCAGTCATTTTTGAGTTATAGCTGACTCTTTGTTACCTCATTTAGGGTCTTCTTGGCAGAAATACTGTAGTGGCTTTGGCCACTTCCTTCTCCAGCTCATTTTACAGATGAGGAAGCTGAGGTAAACAGGGTTAAGTGACTTGCCCAGGGCCATACAGCCAGTAAGTGTCTGAGGCTGAATTTGAACTCAGGAGGATGAGTCTTCCTCATTTTAGGGCCGGCACTCTATCCCCTGGGCCACTATCTGCCCCTTTTCATCATGAGTCCTTTGCAACTGCTGTGGATCATTGTATTGATCAGAGTAACTAAGACTTTCCTAGTTGATTATTGCTGTTACTGGATGCATTGTTTCCTGGTTCTTGCTCCTTTTTGCACTACGAATTTTCAGTAGTTTGTATGCCTAGAGAGTAGTCTCTCCTCATCTCTCTGCCTTTCAGATTTGTTACCTTCCTTTGGGGCTCAATCCAAGTTCCCTCAAGTCTTTCCTCAAATGTTCCTGGAGCAGTTTGACTGATCCCTCCTTTGTTCCTTTCATCTTTTACTTTGCCATTATGTTTATCTGCGTACAAGTTGTAATCCTTCAGGGGAGTATTAGCTTCTTGAGGACAAGGATTATTTTGTTTTATCTTTATAAGAAACCTGCCACAGTGCTTCGCTCAATAAATATTTGTTGAATTGTATTGAATTCTGCCCATCTTCATGTATGACTGGACCCATCCCTACTCCTCCCTGTTTTCTCATGCGAATATAGGCTTATTTGGCCATACTACTGTACTCTTTTGAAGACTACAGAGCCAAGTCTGGGAGGCAAACTTTGAAACACAAGTAATCCAGGATATTGAGTCATGTCATTCTCCATTCAGGCTGGTTTCTTGTCATTCACTATAGTAAATATATTCATGGTTGAGGAGGTAAAATTCATACTTAAAAATGAGGTATTTGGGTTATTTAGGGATTTTAATTATTCAGGTCCACCTTAACTCCTATTTTTTATGAATAATTGGAATGTGAATGAAGGGTCAACATTTGTAAAGCACTAAATTATGACACATTTTGAGATACATACCAGTATAGTACAGAGAATTCACATAAGAGATAAATGCTAATATCTGTACCTATGTTTAAATGAGGTGCTAGGTTTTGAGTAGACTGTCATGCTGAGACCCTTTAAATGCCTTGACTGAGCAATCTGGCCAAACCCCATTTCACAGTTTCAAACATTTCACATTCTCCTTGTTCCATGAAATGCATGAAAGCTGCTTCTGACCACAGAGACTGATGCGCTGTCCCTTTTATCTCCAAAATGGGCTTCAATTGGTTCCAGGGAAAATGATTTCCTCAAACCAGTCTGTTAGCAATAATTGGCTTATATGTGACCTATCCATTTCCACAGGCTCGTTAGACCTGGGCATAGGTGCCTCCTTTGTCTCCCCCAGGGCAGCTTGGTAGGGGACAGCCCAAAACAGCTGGCTGGCTAGAAACAACCCCAGTGCTCAGCATGCCTACCCCAACTCTCTCCTGGATGCTTTGGAAGTATAGTAGCTGCTGCTTTGCCTTCTGGTAATGGAAGGCAGTTACAGAGTGTATAGAAATCTATTGTTACTGCCAAGTAATAAGGAAGGCACAATGGTGGACTGGAGCATGTCTTATGATTGGGAGACATACAGGAAAACACAGGTACATTTGTTATTAGATTCAGGAAAAAGTCCCTCCCTCCCTCCTTTCATTCCATCCTCCCTCCCTTCCTTCCTTCCTTCCTTCCTTCTTTCCTTCCTTCCCTCTTTTCTTCCTTCTTTCCTTCTCTTTCTCCCTCCCTCCCTCCATTCCTTCCTTCCTTCGTTCCTTCCTTCGTTCCCTCCTTCCAATTATCTGATAACTGGCATTTACCCTAATATGGATATATTGTAGGGGTATGTTGAATTTTGACAACAAATAGGTAAAGCATAATGTTTGAAAAGGCCAGCTATGTGTTGCCATAGACTCTAGGACATCTACAAAAATAGTGGCTTCATGGAAGTATTTAATCTGCAATTACTGGTTTGAGTGATACCTGGTTTTGAATCCTAACCAATCTAAAGCTGGTTCCATCTTCAGAAACAAATTAGTTGGAGTCTCAGATGGTTATAAATATAGAGGAATTCTTTATCATAGGGCAACCAAGAGTGATCATTAGCCTGGATACAAGAGCATGCACCTTACAATGCATGTGTGATATCTTTACAATACCACTTTGATGGTAAATTTATTGTTCTCCTGTGATCTTATTTTTATATTAGTAATAGTTTTCTGATGCTATATGGGTATATGCCATATATTTGTTGCTCTGCTATGAGCCCATTATGTATGTTTGTGTGTGTGTGTGTGTGTGTGTGTGTGTGTGTGTGTGTGTTTACTGTAATAATAATTAGCTCATTTTGAGCCTAGTGGCCCCTAAGGTCTGCAGGGTTCCTTACCAGGTAGAAAAATTCCTAATATATAGACAGAGGTTGGGCTTTCTGCCTTAAATTATATTTATATCTAACTCCAGTGAACCCATGCACTCTTTGTGGTAGGGCAAAATTCAGGTTACTGGAAATATTTGAGTAATGAAACAGCTTATATTATAGTATCTGTGGACAGAAAGGTATTTGGAGGGGAAATGTGAGGAAAGATGAGACTTTTGTTTTAGGATTTTTCCCAGTAATTAAGGAGGTAGGTATGATGGTGGTCTCGACCCAAGTCATATGCTTCAATATACCTATAGGGCCCATGGCCCACCTTGATTCTACTTTTTCTGCCACAACTCAATATTATCTTTTCTTTTTTCCTGTTGCTGCTTGACCTGCAGCTGGAGGTTCTTTCTGGTTCAGTTCAGTATGAAGGAGTGAGGACTCCTTCCTCTTAGATTCCAGACCCTTAGAATCTCTACTTCAATGTAAGATAGCTATTCACTTTTATTTATTCATTTATTTTAAACAATTAAAAATATTTTTATACACATTTGTTTTGAAAACTTTGAGTTCCAGATTTTTTCCCTTTTTCCTTCCTCATCCACCCCCACTGGGAAGATAAGCAATTCAATATAGGTCGTACATGTGTAGTTACGCAAAATATTTCATAGTAGGTATATTGTGAAAGACTAACTATATTTCCTTCCATCCTATCCCGCCCCTCACTTATTCTATTTTCTCTTTCAACCTTGTCCTTTTTCAAAAGTGTTTGCTTCTAACTACCTTCCCTGGAAATCTACCTTCCCTTCTATTATCCCTCCTCTTATCCCCATCCCCCCTATTTTCCTATAAGGTAATATACCCAATTGAGTGTGTGTGTTATTCCCTCCTTATAGCTATTCACTTTTATACAAGTTCCTTGGGGATGACTAAGTCTCTCACACAATGACTTGATTCAAGGAAGTGTACAACCCCCTCTTTACTCTTGATCCAATCAATTACTTTTAAGTGGGATGAGAAAGCAATGGAAACCAAGATGAGCACTTACATATATATGTGACTATATATCATACATATATATATGTAACATGGGTTTACTCTGGCTCTACTCTCTCAGGACTAAGTCTGTGACATTTTGTTCCCCTTACCCCCCAGGGTTCTCCAGTGCCCTGAGGTATTTACGGATTCTCTTTTCTCTATCATCAACTTGAGCGCTCACTGGTTGTGTTACCCCATTTTTAGGTGTCCAGTGACTATACCCCGGTTTTATTTAGTCACTTAAAATCATATTAGCTTTACAAAGCTTTCTTTAAAGTTATAAAAACAAATATATGAATATTTTTCCCAATAGAAGGCATAATTAGAGGTATAATTGCCCCCATCCCCACCTCAGGGCAGGAAGAGAGATTAGGCTTATAGTTCAGCTCAGTTCCCACATATTATTAGTCCCATTTAATTCAAGTACAAATCCCCATGAGGCTAGTTTCCCTAGACTCTTCTTCCCCAGAGCTTCATTGCTAGGATGGCCACAACACTGAACGTGGATTCCTGAACTCCCAGATCCCTGAGGTTTAAGGTCTTAGGTTGGAGACTCCATTCATCACACCTATAATGGAAAAGGATGAAGGACAAGTGCTAAATCATAGGGCCATACAACCTAAAGGTGGTAGTGGTGATGGGGAAAGGGGTGCAGGTAAGGTTCTTACTCCTTACCACCTGGTTTGAGGGAAGGAGTCCTTCATCCTTCACCCTCAAGATGAAAATGAAGCAAAAAGCTCCAATTATGCTCAGTCAGGCAATTTTAAAGATGCAGACGGTTCTGGCTATGCAGCCAATGGAAAAAGTCTACTACCATCACCTGGTAGGCTAACTTGGAATGACCATGACTGTTAATAGTCTTCCAGTCTCCTAGAAGCAGGTCCTAACATCTTCTAAGTGGGTCATACTCTCTTAGGTGGTCCATGCATGCACCAAGCCACCATTACACACACACACACACACACACACATACACACACACATGCATGCATGCACACACAGATTTACATAATACACATGAACATGCATACACATGGTAAGGATCCTGTATATATATATACGACTACACAGCCAATGAATAAAGGCTACTACAACCATGTGATAGTTCAACATGGAATGACTATATGTGTATGTGTATGTGTGTGTATGTGTATATACAGATACGTCAGTAGATATATATTTGATCCTCGCCCTGTATGTATAA
>CM053581.1:236970947-236990436 GCA_028627135.1 Pseudochirops cupreus
TGTATGTGTATGTATGTATATAGATTTATGTGTATATATTTCCATAAAATCATACCTCCACTACTGTGCTTTTAATCCTTCCCTACCTGACAAGCTTTAACATGTCAAAAAAAAGAAAAAAAAAGTTCAGTGAAAGCCACCTGACCCATGCATGATATTTTATAGCAGATGCAACATTTCATAACCACAACCCCCCACCCTTTGATGAAAAGAAGGAAGTGCCTTTTCACGAATTTTCTCCGAGGTTAAGCTCTCTGGCCATTATATTACACAGCATTCAGGTTTTTTTCTTATGGTTCTTTCCATTTACATTGTTAGAAACCATTGTGTATATGGTTTTCTTTATTCTGGTTACTTCTTTCTGGATCAGTTGATGTAAGTCTAGAAGAAAATCATTATTAAAAAGATAGGTCTTTGTCCCAGAGAGAACCTTGAGGTTATTCAAAACCTTGCATATCTTCCTCTTATTAAACTCCGAGCCCAGCTCCTCCCCACCCCCAACCTCATGCTTCTTCAGCCCCAGGCAGTCACAGAACCCATAGACTGGCCAGGTAGCAGGAAGACCCACTACCATGAGGGTGCCTTCTACTCTTGCATTTTCCCTTCACCTTCTCTTCTAGTGAAAGCCATCTGGGATACTTGGCTACTCACATCATTTGGATAAGTTAAGAGTCAATAACTCTATTCCTTCCCGTGAAATGGAGGACTACCAGACTTTACCATCTGTATTACTGCTGCCTCCTGTGGTCCTCCAGCCCTTACCACATGCCCTACTCTAAGATCTTCAGACCATTGGCATTGTCATCTGACTTAGTGATGTAACCTAAGGCGCCTTGGGCCTTGTCATCTTCCCCTACTGCAAAATTCTTGGCCTTTCCCCTTCTACTAGAGCTGAGCTTTTTTCTATGTTCCATTTTATAGAAGAAGAAACTTAAACTTCCTCATTTCCTGTCTTCAACACATATGGATCAATAGGTAAAGCATTTGGGAGTATTTCCCAGGATGGTAAAAATGGCTGATCTTTTAAGGGCACCTATCTCATAGAGTTATTGTAAGGACTAAATGAGATAATGTGTAAGGAGATAAAGTGTAAAGTAATGTTGTAAAACTTAAAATTTTTTTTGCTACTAGCCCTTATTATTTTGAGCTCAAGCTCAGCTGGATTCCTCCAATTTTAGGAGGTGACAGTTTCTAGTTCTTTACAATCTCATGACTTTGCATTCTGGGAATCTCACTGGTGCTGAACTTTCAAGCCTCATATGAGTTCTGATTTACCCTGTTGGTGGTGATAATAGATTTGGAACAGCTAGGTGGTGCAATAGATAGAACACAGGTCCTAGAGTCAGGATAGACCTGAGTTTGAATCCAACCTCAGAAACACTAGCTGTGTGACCCTGGGTAAGTCACAATCTCTGTTTGCCTCAGGTTCCTCATCTGTAAAATAGAGGTGATAGTAGCACCTACCTCCCAGGATTATTGTGAGGACCAAACAAAATGATATTTGTGAAGTGTTTCGCATAGTGCCTGGCACATAATAAGTGCTCTAGAAATGTTAATTATTACTATTATCTTTAATCTGCAAGCCCAACCCAACAGGGATAATGCACTTTAGATGGAACATAAGAAGGTAATAGGCAGCAGGAGACAGCCTATAACTAGCAGTCTCTGCAATCACCTTTTTCTTATGGGTGGACACGGGCAGTGTCTGGGTGAATTACACATTCCGTGAAGTGACTGTTCAATTCAGAAGAACTGCCTTTTGAGGGATGAGCAAATAACTTTGGGCCTTTGAAGGAAAATGGCTCTAGACATGTTTTTGTCAGTCCAGGTCTCCATGTTTAATGTCCATAGGTGTGGTTTCTGGCAGACTTCTTCAATGTTAGACATGCTTACTGGAGGCCATAGAGCACACACACAAACTGCTCATGCTCTGAAACACAACCACCAACTTAGTTTTGTCCCTCCTTCCATGTAATAGGTGACTCTGGTGATAGAGTGTTGGACTTGGTGATAGGGAGACCAGAGTTCAAATCCCATCTTAGGAGCTTATTGGGAATATGATGATGAGCAAGTCACTTAAACTTTCTCAGTTATTTGCTTATCTGTAAAATGGTAATAATAATAATAGCTCCTGCCTCACAGGTTTGTTGTGCAGGTTGGCTAGGAGACTATATGTAAATTAGTTTGTAAACTTTTATCGGGGATGGGGAACCTGTGGCCTCAAGGTCACATGTGGCCCTCTAGATCCTCAAGTGTGGCCCTTGGACTGAATCCACTTCTGTCTATGTCATAATTATCTATTATTATCTTGCCTAGACTATCCCCGTAAGCCCATAATTGGTTTCCCTGCCTCCAGTTTCTTTCTTCTCTCATCTGTCTTCCACTCAGTTTCTAAAATGGTATTCCTAAAGCACATTCCTAAAGTTTGACCATGTTGATTCTTTGCTCAAGAAGCTTCAGTGATTCCCTGTTTACTCCAGAATAAAATACAGATTCCTCTGTTTGACATTTAAAATCCTCCTTAATCCTGCACCAACATCTTTCTAGACTGATTTCACATTTCTCCCTTTCGTGTACTTCATCTTCCAAGTAAACTGGTCTGCTTATTGCTTCTTATATACAACATTCCATTTCTCTCCTCCGTCCTTTGCTGAGGAGGTTCCCCATATCTGGAATACTTTCTCTCCTCACCTTTGCTTCTTGGAATTCCTATCTCCCTCTAAGATTAGCTCTAATGACATTTCTTATATGAGTCCTTTCGTGATGCCCCCAGTGGTTAATGCTCTGCCACCCTACCAAATTATTTTTTATTTTTTAACCAGCAGGTAGTACTGATAGCTACACACATGATCCTATTTATCAAGGCAGATCTCAGTTCTAGGAAGTCACAAACTCACTGGAAGTTTGCACATCCCCTTCATGGGAAGAAATGGTAAGTAAATGTTTCTGTCTCTGTTTCTCTCTGTGTCTCTTCTTTCTCTGTCTCTCTCTCTCCTTCTCTCTCCCCTCTCTCCTCCCTTCACCCCTTTTTTCTTGATCTTTCTCTTTAGAATTTGTGAATTAGCTTCCTTCTTCTAATATTTCAGAGATCCCTAGTCTCCTCCTCTCAGCACAATGGAGTTGGCATTCTCTAGAAGTAAACATGTTTGGATATTGCATGCAGTTGTTTTTACTCTTGGTATAGAATTGATAAGCAAATCCACAGCATATAAAACAAGAAGACAATGCATAATCAATATTTCCCAAGAGGCTGCAAGACCAGTGCTTTCCTAGGCCTTGGAATTCCCTAGATATCTCAGATGCTACTTTAAATCTAGGAGTTCTAGGAAATGTGTGATTTGAAATTGTTTAGTTCCCCATGGCTGTTCCTCATCTGAATGGGTGAAGGAGTGCCCATTCCAGCTTGGGATCAGGGGTGAACTGGAATACAGGAAGTTTCATGTCCTTTCGGGCTTCAGACAACTGGGACCATCGGCTGCCTCTGACATAGACCAACCTATTATAGAAAAGGATGAGAGATTTCAGCAGAAGACCTGAGAAGAAGTTCATTATTGAACTGAGTTGGATTGAAACAATGAGAATACTTATCCATGGTGTGGCTACTTCAGATTATCTTGGCAAACTGTCTTTGCTGTGACTTTGTGACCCTTATAATAGTCTCTCACTAAGGTTGATTTGACATGCGGGTATCAGGTAGGTGGTCATGATCATGGTCTTGTAGGGTATGGAGAAGATCTCCTTTCCTCTCCTCTCTGGTGCTGGCTCCCACTTGCTCATCTTGGCCTAGCTTGGTAACTGACATTCCATCACTGAAGCTACTCTTTTGGACTTAAGGAAGAAGACTAATCATAATTTGCATTTACCTAGAAGTCCATAGTGACAAAGAGCTTTATTTACATTATTATTTTAGGCTAATAAATATTGATGCTAACACTTTAACAGACTAGTTCACAGAATTGCAGAGCAGGAAGACATTTAGAAATTATAGAATCAGAGATTCAGAGCTAGGAGGGATCTTAGAGGTCATCTAGTTGGATTCTCACATTTTTCAGGTGTGGAATCAGTAGCCCTGAGCAGTGATGTGTCTTGCCCAAAGTCAAACAAGTATTAAGTGGTAGACACATATCTCAGACCCAAGCTTCTAGACTCCAGATCTAGTATTCTCACCATTGAATGATACTACTTCCCTACAAGGACTTGAGAACAAAATCTGATTGAGCTTTGATTGATTTAAGGAGGAAAGAAAAATGTCTAGAGCTATTGGGGTCCCTGCTATTCGGGGCAGGCCTTGGTGGCCCATGGGTTGCATGAGGACTTTGTGGGGCTGGTGGGAATTATAGATGATCAGGGAAAAGACATCAGAAGCCTCAGGCTGGCTCTATTTCATCCTTAAATGACATCCTCTGGTCATTATGATAGATCATTACTCTCTGCCAAGTCTTGTCAATTCTATCTTGACAAAGCTTCTCACACCTGACCCCCTCTATCCACTCATGTTGCAACCACCCTAGTTTAGATTTTTAAAAATTACTGTTGCCTTGGACCAAGCAATGGCCTCCTACCTGGTCTCTCTGTCTTTAGTCTCCTCTTTTTAATTAATACTCCACACAGCTTCAAAATGATATTCAAAAGTACAAATCTGAACATGTTACTTCCATGCTCAAGAAACTCCAGTGGCTCCTTACTACCTCAAGAATAAAATATAAACTTTTTTTTTCAACAGTTAAAGTCCTTTGTAATCCTACCTTTCCAAATTTATACATTACTCCCCTTAATACATGTTACATTCCAGACATTTACTTAATGTCTTTTGCATACAACATTCTATTTACCATCTCTGTCCCTTCACGTATTATATATGAATAAGTATATAAAGCATTTTTAAGCACATGCTACATGCAAAATGGGGCAGCTAGGTGGTATAGCGGATAGAGCACTGGACCTGGAGTCAAAAAGACCCAAGTGCAAATTCAACCTCATATACTTACAAGTATGTGACCCTGGGCAAATCACTTAACCTTTGTTTGCTTTAATCTACTGGAAAAGGCAATGGCAAACCACTCTAGAATCTTTGCCAAGAAAACCCCAAATGGGGACATGAAGAGTCAGACTTGACTCAAATGACTGAAGAACAACAACACTATGCAAAGCACTGTGCTAAGCACTGGGTATACAAATAGAAAAGTAAGATATTTTCTGCTGTCAAGAAGCCCATATGGAGATCACAAGTCAGATGGAAAGGTCCCATGGTCCTCCGAGTATAGCACCAAAGCAGATGTTAATATTTGTTTAATGCAATTTCCATTGATAAAATCATATCAATTTCTGATGTTGAACCATTTGAAAGTACCAAGGATTTTGGTGACAAGAACTTTTTTTTCTGGGTTTTCAATAGTTGGACTGTAGCATTTGTAAGAGTGGTTGTCAGGCTGAATCTCTACAAGGGCTGCTTCTTAGGGTGATGGTTGTGGGCATTATTGCCAAAGGTCTTGGGTTCATAGTTGTGAGATGTCTCTGTCAGCATCTGAGCAGAGATGGTGGTCAGGATGGTGGTAGGTTCAACTTGATCAGCTCCTGTGCTCTGATGCTTTAGCTAGGAAGAGTTTCCTGCCCTGTGAATGGCACTTGGTTGACAACTGGTGGGGATGGCTGGCCCCTTCTACATAGAAGTTGATTCTGGGCTGGAAGCAAGACCATTAGTTTGGGGGTGGGGTGATGCCACTACTCCCAGGGCTCCTGTGCCTCTTGGTGGCAGTAGGTCAGCAGTGATCTATCAATGCCTTCAATGTTCTCTCCCTTCTTATTCCCACCTCTTAGGATCTCTGATTGCCTTCAAAACACAGCTCAAATACTGCTTTCTTCCTACATGAGGCCTTTACTAATTCCACTTGCCTCCTCTGCTGCTAGTGTCTTCCCACAGAAATAACATTTATTTACTTGGTGTGTATTTTTCTTGTTTTTGTTTCTTCAGTACCTGGCAAGTAGCAGGTGTTTAAAAATGTTTGTCTGTTAATTTTCATTATAACCGTCATAATTTAAATCTCATACTCAAATAAAGAGTCAGATAGCATCACAAATCAGCAAGGCAAGAACAAATCTTGGAACTTGCTCTTAATTTGTGATTATAATATAATAAGTAACTTATTTTTAAAAGTCTCCCATTCTTCTTAGCATCTCTTTATTAGACTTTATCTTTTCTATGAAATTTCAGCTTTACTAACATTTAGAGTATACATCTGAATATGCCCATCTTTAATATACCTCTTTCGCAATCAAACACAAAAATAGTACCCTGAACCTGTACTTGCAGTCAGGAGTCCTGGGTTCAAGTTTGTCAGTCAGTCAGTCAACAAGCTTTTGGCATTTACGATGGGCCAGTCATTGTGCCTGGCTCTGCTACTTATTAACCATATGACTTTAGACAAGTCACTTCACCTCTTGGGGCTCGGTTTCCTCATCTGCACCCTTCTAGCTCTTCCATTCTGTCAGTCTATAAGTAGAAACCATCTCTTCCTTTGTGCCAAACCTGGAGCTCCGAGATAATTGAGAGTGTACAAATTGCACAGTCTCTGCAAATGTGTCTCAGGCTTTGGCAGATTAGCTCTCTGAAGTCAGGTGCTAATCAGTGTTTGGACACTGCAGATGATGGTACTATTTGCCATTCCCTCTGCTGGCCCCCAGGCTGGTCAACTCTCCAGAACATCCCAATGTCAGCTGGTCTGCCAGTGAGAAAATTCAGCTCTTCTTTTAAAAGTTAGTTTTATTGTAGTGACAAAATACACCCCAGAAGTTGATAAAAGAAAGAATCTTTTCAATGTTAGGTGGCCTTTAGTAGGTCTGAGTTTTGTGAAGCTTGGTTTCCTTTCTTGCTTTTACTAGTAATAAGAGATTAATCTTAACAGCTGAGTTAATTGGGATGAAAAATGTGACATCCAAGCCAGAAATAAGCCTAATGAAGCCCATTAAATAATTTAATGATTACATAATTATGTTCATTTAGAATTCAGGAATTGATCACCCTCAAATTAATTTTACCATCTCTGTACTTTTTGAGCACATTTATTTTGAATAAAATGAAGGATTGTTTTCATTTCTGATGGGCATTCTGCCATTGATAATCACCTACTATTATAATGGGAAAATGTTGTGTTTTGAATAAGTTCATGTGACCATATATTACCAGATAACGGAGGAGCCTATTCAGCAGAGAGATTTAAGCAATTGAAAGAGACATAATAATAGGGGCTTAATTTAAATCGTAAATGCGAATGAGTAGGGGATTGATGGCTTCCACTGAGCAGAGATCTGGACAGCAAAATCTGGTGTTACTCAGCTAATTACAGTGGAGGGCTAGGCCATCCAGGCAGTTCCAAGTTCATTGCCATATCAGGGAGATGTGATAGGAAGGAGAAAGATTCAAAGGCTTTACAGGCTATAGGACTTTCCTTTTCAGCCTTGTGCTTTGTGAAAGAGAATGATTGCCTGGTGCTCTGAGAAGGTGGATTTGTGGTCTATTGTGGGGAATAATAATAGTCCCTTACATTTGTATGGTGCTTTCATGCTTTTCAAATCACTTTCACATAAACTACCTAACTTTATATCCTCAAAACAACCCAGGGAGGGAGAAAGGATACCTTTTAGGATGTATGCAGGGTACAGTGAAAAGAGTACAAACTCCAGAACCAAAGGATTTAGGTTCAAATCCTGCCTCTGACATACATACAGACAGACATGTATCCATCCATACGTGTGTATATTTATGTATACTTGTATGTATGTATGTATGTATGTATGTATGTATGTATGTATATATACTACTTGTTTGACTTTGGTAAATCACCTACTTTCCCTGAGGCTAAGTTTTCTCATTTGTAACATGGAGGGGGGCAGGTTGGACTGGATGGCTTCTATGAGGCAGCTGTAGTGTTGGGCAAGGAATGCTGGAACTGACCCCACCGGGGTTTGAAACCTGCTTGTGCCATTTACTACCTAGATGACCTTGGGCAAATCGTTGAACTTCCCTGGGCCTGACTTTTCCGCATCCCATAAATATTGATAATAATAGTCACACTCTTTATGTGTAATTGTGTAGTCAAAAAGCATTATGTAAATGGGAGCCATTATTGTTGTTGTGACCATCTGCACAGATGAGGAGACTGAAGAGCAAGGAGGTTAAGTGATTTTTTTTTCACGGTCAAATAGCCAGTTAGTGGGGGAGCAGATGTGATTTCAGGGGTGGTAGAAAGACCCAATATTTCCTTTCCTCAGATCTTCTTCCCAACTCCTACCAGCTGATGCCTGAAATTTTGCTATCGGAGAGCCATCTCTGATAGTGAAGGATTTAATTCCTGTTAAAATGACAGTACCTAGGCCTTACAAGTTATAATACTTTAAGCCAGGGGTGGGGAATCTGTGGCCTCCAGGCCACATATGGCCCTTTAGGTCCTCAAGTGTGGCCCTTTGACTGAATCCAAACTTCACAGAAGAAATCCTCGTAAGAGTCAAAAGGTTGCACCCAAGAACCTAGATGGCCACATGTAACCTTGAGACAGCAGGTTCACCATCCCTGCTTTAAGCAATGGGCCATTTATAACTTTGTGAACAAATTTTGATAAGGGTAAGGGAGGGAACAGAAAGGCATTTGGGATTAATAAGACATAGATATGGGGTGAGGCTGGGAAAAACATTGCTATCCTGCATTGGGCAGGTTGGAGGGAGAGCCTTGGCAAAGTTTAAATGAATGGAATGACCTTCGCACCACCTTGATTTGGAAGGGAAAGTGGTTACTTGGTCCTGAGCTATTGCTTCAATTACCAAGCTCGTGAGCTTTGCTGGAACCCATCTCTGTTGTTCATGATTTCCATCTGCAGAGGCTGCCAGGATTAAGTCCTTGTCTTTTTTTTTTTAGGTCTTTTTTGTACTCTGTCACATTTTCCCCTCTAATATACTACTACCCGATGGAGAACCCTACTTATATCAAACCAAAATCTTGCAGCTGATGAGGTGGTGAATACCTTCAACAGCATGTGAGCATCCTGATACTGTGATCTTCTACCTTTTCAAAGAGAGGAGAGAAGTGAGTTTCACCATCATCCCCTTGGACCAAGATTGCTCATTACATTTAATCCACGGGTGGGCAGGATGCCTCTTAGTTGCCCTCTTCTTATCCTGGTCTCTGAAAAATTACTGATCAGGCCAGAATCTCCTTTAGGTTCTGGGCTACCTGAGGCAACTATTCATTCTAAGAAGGAGAGCTCTTATGGGTGAAGACCTGCTGCTGGTTTTGATTTCCAAAGAATATATAAGCAAGGAGAACATTTTCTAAACCCAGCTGTGCTAAAAATCAAGCCAGCCCCAACCCAGCAAACACATCTTTTTCATGATGCTTAATTGCTGATTATAATTGGGAGGATATTTTAATTGGCTGAATCAAAGTTACATATGTATCCCACATGATGGCAACACTTAGAAGCCCAGATGAGGAGAGCCTACCTTTGCCTTCATTAGCTCTCTAAATGAATTCTTAAAGTAAATTAGTCCCTCTGCTTTATATGGTTATTGACAGAAGCTTTATTAAATACCTACTATGTGCCAGGAACTGTGCTAAGTACTTTATAAATATCATCTCATGTGATCCTTACAATAACCCTGGGAGGTAGGTGCTCTTATTTTCATTTTACAGTTGAGGAAATCAAGGCAGTCAGAGGTTAAGTGACTTGCCCAGGTTCGCACAGCTAGTATGTGTCTGAGGTTGTGTTTGAACTCAGATCTTCTACTGTACCACCTAGTTGCCTCATGGAAATGAATGTTCATTAGACCAGGGATCCAAAGACCTGGGTTTGAGCTCTGGCTCTTAAAATGAGTAGTTGTGTGACTATGGGTGACGACTTAAATTGAGCCTCCATTTCCTCACCTATAACATGGATAGGATAGACAGTGTGGTATAATGCGTAATAGGTCATCATTAGGATATGGAAGACCTGAGTTGAGTTCTGCCTTTGATACACTTTCTCTTGTTCCCTCTCTCTATTGTTGTCACTCAGTAACCTTTCCTCCTTTACTCTATCGCAGATTACTCTATTGTATAATTATAATGGTCAAGCTTGGCCCCAAAGAAAAGATATAATGATTTATCTTCCACCCTTCTTAGTAGAGATAAGGGACAATGGATATGGAAGACTACTAATTTTGCCAGACTTGACTGATATGCTAGTTTTGTTGGATTGCTATTAACCAACCTCTTTCTTTTTCATTATTTATTATGATAGATGGTTCTCTTGTTGGGGAAGTTGGGAGGAATACGTTGGGAAATGAAGATGATACAATAACAAAAGGCATCAATGAAAATTTGAAAAAGAAGAAATGGGTTCCTGTGCATATGGTTACCTGAGCAGGAGCCTGGCTGCCCAGCTTCCCTCTGTCAACTCTAGGAAAATCCTGAAGTTTGAATCAGATCAAGTCATTATCAAGAAATCAAACAAAAAACTACAATAAATGACATCTTCCTTTCTAGAAGTGCACAAAAATCAGTCAGAAATCCAGGAGCAAAAACAAAGCTTATGCCAGTCCAACCAGGTCACATGGGTCACATGGAACCTGCAAGATTCTGTGTCCAGAGACAGCAAGGACAGAGGGCTCCCCTGAGAAATCTCCAGGTTGGGGACTTTGAAAACCTTGGAGAGTATTGGCAGGCTGTGATCAGTGTGTTGCCACAGTACTTAGACTACTACATAGGCCTGGGGCTCTATGGTCTTCATCGTTCTGTCCTGAAATGCTGGGGGAGGGGCGGGGGGGCCTTGAAGATACTATACTCTCAACTTCAATGATCCAGGGGGGTTCAATCCCGGGATTTGGTGAAAGTCAGCAGACGCATCCAGGGGACGTAGGGAAGGAACAAGAAGAACTATTCCCCCCAACCAAAAGCAAAGTAGTGGGCAAAGCTTGGTTCTGACTGGCACAAAGCCTTAACGCATGAACTAAAGCTGGAGAGATGAGCTAATAAAAGAAAACATCACCCAGTATTGTACTCCATCATAAGTACATGTAGTTTCAAAGGGGAAAAAAGAACTTTCCACAAGGACTACTACATTAATACTTAAGAGAAAAAAAAGCAAGAGATTAAAAATGAAATAAAAGTTCTTGACAAAAGAATTGAAACAAGAACAAATAGCTTAGAAGAGAAAGTAGTAAACCTTACCCAAGAAATGGAATCCTTGTAAACTAGAATACAATAAACAGAAATAATTATATTAGGTAGCAAGAAGTACAGAATCAAGAGATTGAAAAAATAGAAAAACATGCAAGATATCTGATATAAAAAACAACTAACCTGGAAAACGTGTAAAAGAGAGACATCTTAAGAATCTTCAAACACCCTGAAAACCTCCATTTAAAAAGTCTGGATGTTATATTTCAAGACATGATAGATGAAAACTGCTCACATCTATTAAAACAAGAAGGAACAGTAAAGATAGAAAGAATCTATTGAACATGACCTGAAAAAAATCCCAAAAGTAAAATCCCAGAAATGTAATAAACAAGATTCAGAACTCCCACATCAAAAAATAAATATTATGAGCAATCAGAATAGATTTAAATACCCAGGAACCATACTCAGGATCACATAAGACCTTGCAGTTTCTACTAGGAATGAGAGGAAATCTTGGATAATGATATTCTAGAAGGCAAAAGAAAGAGGTTTACAACCAAGCATAATTTATCCTGCATATCAGAGTATAATCTGATTATATATAATATATAATTATAAATTTATACGTAAATACATACATAAATTATATATAAATTGTGGTATATGAAGGTAATTGAATATTATTACTTTGTAAGAAATGAAGAAAGAGATGATAATTTCAGAGTGTCCTGGGATGAACTGACATTGAATAAAGTGAGCAGAACCAGAACAATTTACACAAGGACAACAACATGCTAGAGAAAAGTCTCTCTTGTAAGATTTAAAAACTTTGATCAAAGCAATGACCAACTATATCTGTGGAAGACCTATGATGAATCATGTTCCCTATCTCCTAATGGAGAGGTGATGGGCACAAGGCACAGAGACATACATTTTTGTGTGGATTCATTTTGCTTCATTATGTTTATTTATTATCAAGTTGTGTTTTCTATCTTGGTTAATGGGGAAAGGAGTCAGAGGAAAAGGGTGATTTAGCAATGGTGAGGCTAAAAAAAAGACATATTAAAACATTTTTTAAAAAGTACAGAAGAGAGTCAGCTAGGTGGCACAGTAAATAGAACACCAGCCCTGGAGTCAAGAGACCTGAGTTTAAATCCAATATTAGAAACTTAATAGCTGTTACCCTGGACAAGTCACTTAACTCTGCCTCAAAAAAAAAAACCCACAGAAGAGAAGGAAATTTAGAAGGAAGCACAGGTAAGCAGGATAGTTATAGAAGTAATATGTAGTATGAATATGTATATATATGTATACATATATATGTGTGTATGTACATACACACATATATATGCACATATATGTACATGTTATATATATGGAAATGGTATGAAATTCAGTATTTCAGGTGGAATCTTCCTTTCATATTCTGATTTTATACAGAAATGCACTTTTTTGGTGTTTAAGTTTAAAGAAAAATAAAATTTAAAAATATAAAAGAAAAAAGAGAAGAAATGGTTTTAACTTGATTCAGTAAGGGCTGAGGTTAACATGAATCAACACTGTCTAGATAGCTGTGATGGATGTTTCATTCAGCAATGGATAGCTAAAGGTAAATGATAAATTCTCTTTCTTAAAGCAATCAGGTTGTGTCTATGTGGAGGCAGTGATTCAAAATATTCATTCTGGAACTCATGGCAGCAGTAGAAATGGTTTCAAGGGCAAGGAAATATTTGTGGATGGACTTTTCTAAAAATTGAACATATGTGATTCAGGGGTTTTAATTCTCTAGGGTAAGAGATAAATTGTGAGACAAGGGGACTTTGGAGTGGAGTGGGAGGGCTTAAACCCAAGTACCTGGTGCTCAATAACCTCATTATTTCCCAAGACATTTATTCCACTTTGGGATAGCTTTAATTGTTAGGAATTTTTTTTTTCTGGCATCAAGCCTAAATTGATCTTTGATATCATCTACTCACTGCTCCTAGTTCTGCCCTTTGGGGTAAAAAAGAACAAGTCTGCTCCTCCTTCCTTGAGAAAGGAAGTGTCTTGCCTAAGATAACACACATGGCAAAGCACAGCTAGGATGGAAGCCCATATTCTCTGAGATGAAATATTTCCATGATATTGTCTTTTCTGAAATAAAGAAAAACAACTAAGCCAAAATAACAGATATAGTGACTGGGTCTGACAATGTATGTGACAATCTGCTCCTGTAGACTCCTACCTCTTTGTTAGGAAGAAAGAGGCATGTTTCCTTATCTGTCTTACTCTGCCTTCCTTTCTGTAATGGTAATTAATTTAAATTTGAAGACCCCTTTTTTGTTAGGTCAAGTAAGCAGGTACTTAGCCCTTAGTCAAGCCTCTGTGAAAGAGGCAGAGGGTGTGAACTCTTTCTCCTGTTGCTGACATAACAGGAAGGGTTTGGCTGAAACAGGAAGCCAATGCTGTGTGTATGTGTATGTAAAAAAAGCCCCAGAGAGGCAGAATTAGAATTTTTTTCCTGGCAGGCTCCTGGTGGAGGAAGAACCTGACAAGCTACTGGCAGAAGAATCTGTGGAGACTGAAGCCAGCTGAGACAGAGAGAGAGAGAGAGAGAGAGAGAGAGAGAGAGAGAGAGAGAGAGAGAGAGAGAGAGAGAGAGAGAGAGTCTCTTGGCAGCATCTGGAAGCTGGGCTGCTACAGCTGACTGAGAACTGAGTTGGAGTTTTCTTGAAGACCAGAATCTGGTGAAAGCTGAAGTTGCTGCCAGGAGGGCTGCCTGGAAGGCCCAAGTTGTTGCTGACACCTGGAAAGCTGAGATTTCTTCTGGGTCCTAGGGCTAGCTGAACTGCCAGAGGACTGAAGCAGCATGACCAGGATGCTAATACTTTGTTTGTGGCTTGGTTGATCCTTGAGTTCCTGGGAACAGAACTTGTGAAGGTTTCAAGATGTGTTGGACCCTGTGAACCTCAGTGTGTAGCAGGAATTGCCCGGAGGATTGGACAAGGACCTGGGAGCTATCAGTCTCTGAATCCAGGTGACTGTTTGGTGGATTCAGGTAGAAGCTGGGACCATGAAAGGGGATCCAGGGAATCTGAGAGACCACCCCCCATTCAGGATGAAGAAAAGGCCTCTCCTTGGATATTGAATGCTGTGATGAAATTAAAGTTTACTAGGGACTGAGGGGTGGAGGGTTTGTGTAATTTTCTAATGATCATATTTAGTGATTAACATTACTTAGTGACTGATTGCTGCATAAGTGACTGGTTAAGTTAACCTATGATTGCCCCATGAGTAGAAGACTAACTATTGTATTTTGAGATGACTGAATGACTGAGTAAGGAGACAAACCTCCTTAGGGATAGCAGATGATTGTTCTTTTGTTCTTTGTTCTAAATACTGTGAAAACTATGTGGCCATTTTAATGATAATCTTCTGTGAACACTATATTGTGATTTTCTGTGATAAGATGTAATGTTGTGAATACTATATTGTGATTTGTTGTGAATGTTTTCCTTTGATTTGTTCTTGAATAAATGGAGTGTTCATTATACTGTGTGATCAGGACCTTAAAAGCTGTTCACAGTAGCATTCTTTTGGGAAGCTGCTCATGTATGGCATGACACCTTTCAAATGTATTGGAAGGGGATATTATATAATAATGATAGCTTACATGTGTACAACTCTTTTTTTTTTTTGGAGGGGAGAGGGCAGGACAGTTGGGGTTAAGTGACTTGCCCAAGGTCACATGGCTAGTAAGTGTTAAGTGTCTGAGGCCGGATTTGGACTCAGGTTCTCCTGATTCCAGGGGCATTACTCTATTTACTGCACCACCTAATCACCCCTGTACAATTCTTTATAGTTGTTAAAGCACCCATTAGCTTATTTGCGTCTCATGACCATCCTATGAAATAAGTAGGGCAGGTATTATTATCCCATTTTACAGATGAGGAATCTGACACTCTTAAAGGTTAAGTGACTTACTTAAAGCCATATAGGTGATAAATGTCCTAAGTGGGCCTTGAATATGGGTCTTCTGACACAATGTATTATCTGGATTCAGAGCCTGAATGGTTTGGCACACCATGGAAAAATAGTATTTGTTTACGTGTTCAAGTCTGTGTGAATCCGTAGAAAGCAATATAAATTAGTAGGGAGAAGAGCTTCTGACCTGGAGCTATACAATGTGGGTGGGGAAAAGGGAGCTGGATTATTTGTACTGACCAGTCTTGTTCATCTGGTCAGCACGGTCCTAGGCCACAGTGAACATTCAGCAAATCCCCATGGTGGTAAGTGATGTGCAGCCTCAATGTCCCCTTCACTTGTTCAGGAGCTTAGCATCAATTGGATTTTTATTGGTATTATAAACCTGCCTCCTGCTACAGGAGAGATTTACTATCTCTGTTTTAGAGCAACCAGAACTGGAAGACATAGGGATGACATCATAGACCCAGAAAAAAAGGTTACTTTGGTGTTAAGGAAAAAGGATGGAGAGTCACACTTGGTTTACTAAGGAGCAAAACCACAGGAACTGGCAAAACCAGGGGAAAACTGAACCACAGGAACTGGCAGAACCAGGGGAAAACAAAAACAATTTTGGCTGGAAGAAGATGATTTTAAGTGCTAGATACTTCCTTTTGCTAGCTGATTGCTCACAGACTAGTTTTCTTCAATGGGGGTTGCTCTGCCTCTCCAGCTAGACTGTAAGCTCATCAGCAAAGGAAGGCAGTTGTAAGGTCCTTAGGAGTTTGTTTCCCATGATACTTAAGGCCAAGAGAACAAGACTGGATATAGGCATTGTGGGAAACAAAGTAAGTCCTAGGGATTTAAAAACTCTACCATGCTCTTACTATATTTTATCTCTTTAATATGGGGAGGCAGCAAGTATGTGCTGGTAAATGTTTAACAAACCTCTGGGGGAAAAAAATGTATGCATAGCATACAAGTTTAGTCTGTATTATTAGCATTTTTTCATCACTTTCTCGTTATTAATGATCAGAAGAATAAATCAAACCCCGATTTGTGGTGTTTGCTGATTTCCTAGGTGTAAATACTCACTCTGAAAATTTAACAATCAGCTCTTTCTCAGGCAGGTAGGAACAGACTAGCACATCCTTGGGAGGCAGTGTAGTTTAGTGGAAAGAATGCTAAATCTGGAACCACAGGAACTGGATTCTAATTCCCGCTCTGCTACAAATGACCATTGTGACCATGGGCAAATTGCTTAACCTCTCTGGGAATGCAAAACCAGGAGGGTGGACTAGATGGCTTCTAAGGTCCCTCCTGCCTCTAATCCTTTCCTTCTTTGTGTGACACCTAGTAGACTGCACACCATATATGGTGGTATTCAATTCTGGTTTCTTGACTTATTTAGTACCATATAACCCTTGTGCCAGAGACTCTCCAAAGACATCATGGTCAAATATGTTTCAGGGTTCGTTTGAGAAAAGTTCTTCCTCTTATAATTAGTCTTTAATGCTTTCCTTATGTTTCTTCTGGATATTTTATATCAAATTTTCCATTGAGTTCTAGCCTCTCTAGGACAGGATGAGGGGAAGGGAGGGAAAAAAAAAAGGGAAAAAAAGAAATTTACATGATAACTATTATATATTTAAAAGGAATAGCAAGTTACACATAACTGATTTGAAGTTTCATGTGCAATCATATTTTTTTATTTTACTGTTATGAAATGCTTGTTTTAATTCCATAAATTAAAATTAAAATAAATAAGAAAAGATAAATATTTTTCTTTCAAAATCCCTCTCCTTTCCCTCTTCAACACCTAGAAAACCTTGGAAAAATATGCATAGTACCCCATGGTGTACTGAAATTAACTTCCAACTTGTCAGCATGCCATATTTTACGTTTAACATGTTAAAAAGTTTCCCTAAAAGGAAAACAAAATAGAAATCCTAGAATGATCATCTGTTAGTCCAAAAGCTATATGAAAATATCTGGTTACAGTCTAAGGACTAAGGGCTTCCTCTGTCCCTTCCACTGATGCTTTTTGTTGTCTAAATATAATCTTGGATATCTGATGTGGGGGTGATGGGAGGATGGCATACCTCTCTCCTTTCTGCTACTGCAGTGATTCTTTGGTCGGACTGCTTAATCCCTCAGTTTTTCAGGCTAAATCCTTAAAGAAACCTCCATTCTTTTGATGCCATCTAAGATGAGAAGAAACTCCTTATGACAGCTGGGTGGCACAGTTCATAGAATACTGGATGTGGAGTCAGGAGGACCTGAATTCAAATCTGGCCTTGGATACAACTAGCTAAGTAACCCTGTGCAAGTCACTTAACTTTTTCTTGCCCCAATTTCCTCATCTGTAAAATGAAGATAATAAGAGCACCAACTCCTAGGATTGTTGTGGGGATCAAAGGAGAGAATAACCATAAAGTGCTTAGCACAGTGCAATAGTAGGTGCTATGTAAATGTCAGCTATTGCTATTAAGCCATCCTTTTCTTTCCTTGTTGCCACTACTTTCTTCCACAGACACTTTCCCCAGGTCTTGTTCAAGCTCATTTTTTTCAACCCCACGTATTACCGTGCATATCCATTGTGATTGAGATCCTCAATATTCCCAATTACTCAAAAGAAGAAAGGAGGGTGAGGGGGTAAACATCCCTCATTCCCTATGACTTCCTCCATTTGTGTGGATGCTGTGTGAGGATTCTCAGTAGGAAACACCCATCTGAGTCAAGCTCAGAGGAAAACAAAACTAGCCTGTGGTCTGAATTTTGTGGAGCACTTCTTCTCTGGGAAGCTATAGGGAGAACCTGCCCCCTCCTGAATACATACTCATCCCTGCAGGACAGGCAGCTGGACTATCTATTGGCTATTAGAGCTAGAAGCAGATCACCATGAGCTGGACACAAATGCTGGAATAAAACCCATCAATACAGGAATCACAGATTAAGGAGCAGGTTAGTTGGAATAAAAGTCTATCTATTCAGTGAACATGAAGCAATGACTAGCATTGTCCACAAGCAGGGACTAAAGCCAAACTGAAGTATAAATTCTATACTAGAGCCATCTGAATGATCTACATCAGTGGTTCTCAACCTTCTTAATGCTGTGACCCTTTAATATAATTCCTCATGTTGTGGTGACCCCCAATCATAAAATTACTTTCGTTGCTACTTCATAACTGTAATTTTGCTACTGTCATGAATCATAATGTAAATATCGGATATGCAGGATGTATTTAAATTGAACATAATCCACAGGTTGAGAACTGCTAATCTACATTGAATTGAATCCTTAAATTAGTTCAATTTAATTCTATTTAGCAAAAATATATTAAGCACCTACTGAGGACAAAACAATATATAAGGAGTTGAAGATACAAAGACAAAAATGAAATAATTTCTGTCTCCATGGAATTTACATTCTGCCAGGGAGAACACAGTTAAGTAAAATTACTTAAGTAAATACAATGTGTATATAAAGAAATATTCACTTTGGAGTAAGTTAGACGACCTTGGGTCAAACTGTACCTGTGATACTTGCCTGTGTGATCTTGGGTAGATAACTTAAACACCATGGACTTTAGTATCTTGACCTGAAAAATCAAGGGGTTGGATCATATGGTTTCTAAAGTCTTTTCCAATTCTAGATTTATGATTTAAATATAACTTTACTGGACCACTCCTCTACCTTGTACTTATGTTTACAGCTTGAGTTTCCAGAGGATGGTGGCTTCTTCAGGTTCTAGGGATAATTCTATAAGTCTGAAATCCTAGCAGTATAGCTCTTGAACCCCGACTTGTATGCTTCCCATTAACAATCAGTTAGTAGATATAATTAGCTCTTGGCATAGACATTTACCACAATACATAGTAAAACAGTAGCTACAAAATATTCCCTTCCAGAACTACATAAAACATTTATGGAAGAGTGGGCTCAAGTTTAGAACACAATGATAGTGAGGCACATGTGTAGCATACATATACGGCAGAGGCAAGCCACATTTCCTGGTATTGGAAGGCCTGGAAGTTCTTTGTTCTTTATAGAATTCTCAGACAGATCCCTTCAGGTATAGGGTTTTTTTTTTTCATTTTTTTATTTATTTTATTTTACATCATTCATTTCCATGAGATATTTTAGTTTGCATCATTCATTTCCACGAGATTTTGAGTTATATATTTTCTCCCCATCTTTCCCCTACCCACAGCCCCAAAACAGCCATCCCAGTGTAGTCCCCCTCCCCCAATCTATTCTCACCTATGTCTTCCCCCCTCACCCCTCTGACTTTTCGGTAGGGCAGGATGGATCTCCCAACCACAGTGCGTGTGTTTCTCAAGTTCCAGTTGGATGTAGTTCATCATCATCATCATCATCATCATCATCATCATCAT